>JAPXFQ010002526.1:0-1200000 GCA_028564705.1 Apricaphanius iberus | reverse complement strand
TGCTGTAAGAGAGTTAGTGCTGCTCAACTGGAACCAGAACCCGACCAAACCAGAGATTGTTGGGGTTTGATGATTGTGAAGCAGAGAAGTAAAACACTGTTTGAGGAAGACAATGATGGATGTGAGATTTCTCAGTCATCTGTTTTCTATAGATGTGGACAAGTTGGAAGAGACGTCCTATTGAGTCATTTTGACTTGTGTGACCCCAGAAGCAGCTGATAGGTACCAGCAGGCCAAGGGGAGCACAGCTTGGGTGGTCGCTGAGGCAAAAACGTGAATGTGGGAGGAGTTTGGTGAGAGCACTGAGAACAACTCTCTACGGCTACAAGGTGGTTCTGGTCCACCATCTGGCACTATTAGGTGGGGTAGAGCACCCCACGATCCCCACCGTTTACAGGGACGTCTTGGGTTGGTGGATGGAGTACTTCAAAGAGCTCCTCAATCCCACAAGCACGCCTTCCAATTTGGTAGCGGAGTCTGGGGATTTTGGGTCAGGCTGTCCAATCTCTGGTCCTGAGGTCACAGAGGTCGATATAAAGCTCCTCTGTGGCAAGGCTACGGGGGTGGATGAGATTCGCCCAGAGGTTCTCAAGGCTCTGGATGTTGTAGGGCTGTGTTGGTTAACATGGTTCCCTTGGATTGGTACAACGGGGTAGTGCCCCCTGGTATGGTCTGTCCAGGTAGCCTGGGTGCCAGCCGAACGTAGTCCCGCCCACAACATGGTCTGAAAGTTCAGTCTGGCATTCCTCCGTTGAGGAGCAACTATGCCCGAACAAGATCTGTTCGGACCAATCAAATCGGGCTTACGATGATTGACAGGTGAACAACGGTAACATAATCAACCACGTCACCAAACAGCGCCTGCTTTGAATTTGTTTACAACGATGGCTGCTGCTAGAGAACTGAGTTGTGTAAATTCTGCCATAGAATCTGTTCTAGAAGATATCGACAGCGCCACACATTTCCGTTGCTCTGATTGGTTATAGGTCTATCCAATTGAGTGCAGAGGCATTTTTTTCCTGGTTCGGTTAAAACACGCCCCATAATCACAGCCCAATGAAGCAGTATCAGACTGACACTCTGATTAGAAATGAGTATGGCTACGTCAGGCTACCATCCAGGGGTTCTGGAGGGGAGGAACAATGCGTTTTTGTTCTGACCGTGGAACACTGGACCAGCTCTACATCCTCAGCAGGGTCCTGGAGGGTGTGTGGGAGTTCATCCAACTGGTTTACAGGTGTAATGCTGTCTCGGAGAAGAAAGATTGATTGGTAAGGGCTCTTAGGTCCCTGTGAGACCGCTGTAAGAAATTGGTTCACATTGCAGGCAGTAAGTCGGCTTGTTTCCGGCAAGAGTTGGACTCCACAAAGGTTGCGCTTTGTCACAGATTCTGTTCACAACCTTCAAGGACCGGCTGTGTACCTCAGCCAAAATGATGAGGGTATCCATATCAGTGGCCTCAGGATCAAGTCTCCTGCTTTTTGAACATGATGTAGTTCTACTGGCTTAATTGGATCACGATCTACAGCTTTCACTGGACCGATTCACAGCTGAGTCCGAAGCAGCTGGGACGAGAAGCATCTCCAAATCCGAGACCATGTTCTTGAGCCCAAAAACGATTAAGTGCCTCATCAGGTCCTGCCCCATTTGGAGGAGTTCAAGTATCTGGGAGTCTTGTTCACAAATGGAAGAAGAATGGATTCAAAGATTAATAGGCGGATTGTCTCATCTATGGTCACGAACTCTTGCTAGTGACCAAAAGAAAGGGATCACAGATACAAGCACCCGAAATGGGTTTCCATAACATGTCTGGGCTCTCCCTTAGAGAAAGGGTGAGAGGAGTGGGATCGCTGCTTCTCCACATCGAGAGGAACCAATTGAGGTTGCTTAGGTATTTCGTCAGATGCCTACTGTGCGCCTTTCTGGTGAGATGGTCCAGGCTTGTCACACCGAGAGGAGACCTAGGGGAAGACCCAGGACCGCTGGACGGACTATGTGTCTCTGCTTGGGAACACCTTAAGATTCACCCTAGTGCAGCTGGACGAAGTAACTGGGAAGAGAGAAATCGGGGCTCTCTGCTCAAGCTGTTGCCCCTGCGACCCGACCCCGAATAAGCGGAAAATGAAGGACAGATCGATCCAAAAAGAGCAGCAAGACAAGAATTTGTTGATTTAGATCAACACAGACGTGTCAGCCGGTAAAAAAAATTCCTCCCAGTTTCTTATTTTTATAGTTTTACGATAGTACTTAAACAAATCCTATGTCTTGTGCCTGGAAGCATCTGTTGACCCGGAGATGGGAGCACCACATCACCTTCTGTCTCTTATTGCTCAAACAGGTCAGACCACCTAAATCACCATGCCTCCAACCTTTTCCATCCCCAACCCCCCTGAACATATTCAGTCAAAGCCCTGAAATTATCCTTTGCTGTATCCTGGCAGTTCTTGGTGCCATTTGCTTATTTTTTGGCAGCCTAACCTGACGTTAGCACCTTTACACGTTGTTGGAAAACCAAAGTAGCAGCAAAAGACCCAGAGGGATAACATGTTAAAGGCCGGTTTCTATTCCTTAGGCGTCTCACCTGGTCTCAATCATCCTTTCATTCCTGGGACATCTACACTTTGCCAAGATATTGCCAGGATGATGACCAAACCCCTTCCTAAATTAATCTCTTTAAAAACGTTGATTTGTTCTCACCTCTCCTTCTCTGGTCGGTCCTACTGTGGAAGAAGAACTAAGGAGCTCCTTGGGCTTTAAAGGCTCGGCTGCTACATCGCGAGTTCTGGATCCTCCAACCCACCCGACATCTGGACTTCTTCTCACTTCTTCTACCTGAGCTCATGTACATTCCTCCTTTCATCATTCAGGTTTGGACCATCCCCTCTCCTCTCTATACAGTGGCATCATCTGAAAAAATAACCCCCTTGAACTCACCTAAATATTCAGTTCTCTTACAATAAAATCTTCACATATGTAAGTATAATTATACCTTGTTTTGATGATTAAATACACTAATTTGGCTGATTTTACTCACGAAGATCAAGAAACTGCGCTTGGGTCCAGGATCTTGTTCTTGAGCTTATGGTCCAGATCTCATAACAGGTGAAATCTGGAACATATGGAGCGTTCACAACAGATCAGACCTACATTAGAGCAGGAAGAATCTTCTGTATCTAATCACGAAAATACCCAACGGACCGACCCCTGATGTAGAGAGCGCTCTACTTTGGACTGAGAGGAGCTAACGCTCATCCTAGCTTCTGAATGATTGGCTGAAAACTGCTCCAGGATCTGCTAAAGATCGTGACTCTGCCATTAGAAGCAACCCAACCGGCCCGTATTCCTGCACCGATCCCACCAAACCAACTGATTTGTGAACATCCTCTGAGGGTAAAAGTCTGCTCCATGGTTCCATGACCAGGACGAGCTGGTCTGAGATGGTTGAGTCCATCAGAATCCACAATATATTCTACAGGTTCTCGATTAATCTGACATATTGTCTGTTACTTGCATAAGGTATTTTTATTTTTTACAGATTAACAGATGAATAAATTTAAAACATCCAGATACAGAAAAAAAAAATGTTTGAGTTCCACATTTACTTTTATTTATCCTGGAAGAGAGCAGACTTCATCAGAGCTTGGACATGAATAGTGCAAGAAGAAAGCTCCAGAAAAATAAAATAAATAAATTTTTTACTCCAAAAGGTTGCTGTTTGTCAGTAATTATGGAAAAAAAACGTACAAAAAATCTGGTCATAATGAATTTTTTCCATCAATGTTTAAAACCATAACATATTCAGCAAATAATATTCATTAATTTTAGTTAATATTAAATTGGAACAATCTAAACAGTGAATCCATCACATGTCATGCAGATTAATAAGCTAAATGTGTTATCAACATTTCACCTGCTGTGTGTAATGGAGGCTGAAGTGCCACTTCAGCCATAGTTGTGAAAACAGGGAACATTTCTCCAGTTGAAGTGTTCAGAGGACGGATAAACTCTCAAAAAAGGGTCTTTTCTGTTTGATTCAGTGGGATGAAATGTGTTTTATTAATTAGTAACAAGATTAAACACCAGCAACAGTTTCTGGTCTTATTTCTTGTTTCAACACACATTCTAAATCCCAATAAGTTCAGAGAACTCAAAATTTCTGACAAAACTGATTACATAACAATTATTGAGTTAGCTTACTTATAAAATATAAGTTCATCATGTTTTAAAAAATGTTAATTGGATAAAATCAAAGCATTTACTTAGTAGTCAACTAACTTATACAATTTTATTTCACTAAACTTGCATATTCTGATTTTTAAAACTGTACACATCACTTCATTAACTCAAATGGTATAAGTTACATAAAGTCTAAACTGACCTATTTAAGATGAAATCATATGGCCTGCATTTGTGTTGCACATTTTCAGTCAGAAGATTACATATGGTTTTATACCACATTCAGTAATACAACACTGATGGTGATAGGCAGCGCTATAGCCACAACTGTATTGGGGCAGAGTGACAAAAAGGGAAGCTGCCATTCTTTATGCACCACTGAACATCAGCAGGTAAAGCAGAAGGTGTGTCTTGCCAAAGGACACAACAACTGACACAGACAGAGCAAGGGTTTACACTGGTAACACACTGGTCATTGGACGAATTTCTACCACCTGGTTGCAAACAACCCTTCTTAGTGACTCCTCCTCCTCCTGCAATGAACACAGCCACATAGCTTGACATCATGAGGTCATCATGGCTCTTTACTCATAACTTTTGATACAAAGATTTCATTTACTCAAAATGTTTAATTCCAATAAACATATAGATACATAAAAAGTTGAATCTGGTTATAAGTTTTAAGCTGAATTGACTTGGTTGCTACTTTTGATTACAATGATTATGCAACTTTTGAGTTCATTGTACTGTTCGAGTTTGCAGTGCAGGATTAAGTGAGAGCTTCCTCTGACTGAGGACAGAACTATTCGATATTTTTCCGAACGAACCGTTAAAACAAGTCAAACATTCAAGGATGAATAAAATAAGCTGTAAATCATTGAACTCACCAAATCTACCTCTAAATAGAGCACCACGGGATTAGTTTAGTTTTACATCAAGGATTGAAGCAACTAGTTTCTGTTAAGGATGATTTTTTTTAATGCTCGCTGGTTCTCATTTTACACTTCTCTTTTCATATTGTCTCACAGTGTTTTCCTCGTCTGAATTTTATTTAAATCGTCAGATAACAGGAAATGCATCTGTGCAGCAGACTCCTCATCAACCTTAGTTTTCCTTTTGCTCCCTGTAAAAGATCTTCTCATCCAGCTGCTTTTTCCAGCTCAGGCTGAGCTCACCCTGCACGCTGTTCTCCTGCAGCTTCTGCTTGAGCTGAAAGAAGAAAAAAAACTTTTTTATTACTGACACTAAAGATCGTCTTCATGCAAAGACATGACTGCGTGTTTTGTTTATGCATTTTTTGAATTAAAACTACTTTATTTCATGTTAGGTTTTAGGAACGCTGAAATGTGGTAAACAGTATTTTTTCAGGGATGCAACGATACCACTTTTTTCAAACGAATACGATACTGATACTTAGTTCTGAGTACTTGCCGATAAGGAGTACCAATGTTTATTCTTCTACCACACCAAAAAAATGGAATGAATTGAAAGACATGTTTTAAGTAAAAAATAATTATTTTATGTTATTATTGCAGAGTTTGCACATGTTAAGTATCGGTTCATGTTATGTTCTAATGTACAAGTACATTAGAACAGTATCCGTACCGATACCAGTATTGGTACCAGTATTGGTATCGGTGCATCCCAACTTTTTTGCTTAAAAATGATCAAATTTGTGCGCATAAAATGTTTTCTTTGTTGTTTTCTGGTTTCACTGCATTCTGTTGACAACACTTAGGATGCTGCCCCTTTGAGGTTTTAGGAAGTTCTGTTGGTTGTTTATTAGCTAATATCAGCCTAAAGATGAAATCCTCATCACATAACATCACATAATTTCTGCAATGATTAATCAAACTTTGCCATGGGGGACAAAATGTCAATTTAAAATGACTTTGTGAAGGGGTAAAGAGGTTTGATTCTAGTTGTCCATACCAAAACTTCAAAACTTATTCACATTTTATGCACACAATAAATTAAACACTCAATAACAGACTGATTTCTGTGGGAAGCGGAACTGTAAATTACAGTAAATTTGAAACATAAAGACGGTCTCACAGCATTGCCTGAATAAAAGAAAAAAAGAGAGAATGAAACATTAATTTTCCTACTTTTTTATATTGCTTATCTTTGTGCAGATTTTCTGAAACAGGAACAAGGCGAGACACACTCTTACTTTATACTCTAGGTAAATAATAATAATAATAATAATAATAATAATAATAATAATAATAATAAATGGGCATATACAAGTAATTTTTCCAGTGAAAGTTACAAATAAAAGAAAATACAACTCTGTGTTTTACTTTAAAAGTTGTCTCTATTTTTTAAGGCCTTCAATGAGTGGGAAATGCATCTTACATTGTTCTCTACATCAACTACCCGATTCGGTAAAATGAATTGCAGGATCCAATACGACTCCCACTGTATTAGCCAGTTCTAAAGGGACATATCACAGTGACTGTTCAGTGATATTGTAAATGACCCAGCCAGTGAATCAAACAGAACCTTATTGTCACTGCTTCTAAATCAAGATTACATCGTTATATCGTTTTTTTTCCATGGTAATCACCAAAACCAAAGCGTTTTGAGGATAAAACCAACTTTGGCAGTTTGTTTTGAACCTGTTGCAAGTGAGAAGGAACTTATTTAACACAAACAAAAGTCGTTTGATGAACTAAATAGCGCGTAGGAAACAAATAGAAGAAATTATCGGGACGTAAACACTGAAGACAAGAAGCCAGGTAGAGGATATCACGAGGAGCCACAGAACAAAGGAGCTGGCTGTAAAGCCGACCCGAGTCCAGAACACTGAAAACGTGTTCTAAGACTTTCCAGAGGAAGCAAAACCGGCAAGAACTAAAATCAAAGAACTTTTCGATGTTCTTGGACTTGATCTACCTTGTTGAGAAGGTCAGTGTGTACAGCAGCATCATTCAGGTCCACAATGGAGTTTCTCACCAGCTTTATCTTCAACACATGTTTGGTATAAGGAGGCCGTCCTGAGAAAGACAGATCCTTTGATTAGGTACATCGTCCAAGAAATGGTCGTCCACTAAAACGTTCTACTTCTTACTTCTTTAAAGTTGCTATAAAAAAGTAATGGTACAACTATAGCCTACCATAGCAGATAAATGGCTTGGCGTAGCTACATAACCAGTCTCTAAATCTGCCAGCGTCAGTGAAGTAAGTTGTGGCACAGTGCTCCGTGGCGCCAGCAGGCTGATTGGCCGACCAGTAGCTTATCACGTTCTCGTCTCCGTCCGACCACTTCCAGGTGTCTCTGTAAAGGCCCAGCCAGTAGGCTTCTCCTTTAGGTTTCACTGCGAGCACGTCGCTGTTCTCTTCTAAGCTCCTCACACTGGCAAGATCCGTGTAATGGGTCCTGCAGTAGTTCTGTGCCTGGCTCCACGTCATCGCCGAGTTTATAGCAAAGAATTTTGCTGACTGAGCTGAAAGGAAACAGAAGGTGGACCATAAAAACAAAACTGATACCTAGAACTGCTGATAACACCTGTCTAAAGGAAGTTTAGCACTAAAAGACTACAGTAATGTCCAAAAAGGACAATGTGGGATAAAATAATGATTTTTTTGTATTTAATCAAATCAATAATCCTCTGCAAGCATGGACACATTTTGATTTCTGTCCCCACTTGCCTGCCGGCTTTCCGCACTCTTGTCTTGTCAACTACCTGGACCCTATTTCTGGGTTCTCCTCTGAAAATATTAGACATGGATCTAGATTGCAGTTCATATTTTTTTTTTCTACCCGGAGAACAGCTAAAGGAGAGCCGAGCTATCCTGATGGGACATCGTGTGTCTCTCACTTTTGACCATCACAGACGTTGCAAAAATCTTGGATTCATGACAGGCAGATATTTATTGATTAGTGCAGGGGGATTTTTCAGGTATCGTAGACTGCTAAGCTTGCCTTTGGACTAATTTCGCTGCTTGGAAACAACCTGGAGAAGTTCTCAGCCGGATGGAAAGGAACTGACCTCTGATTTCACTATTTTGATTTGGAAAGGAGACCAAAAAGAGACCTCCTGAAAGACTGAATCAAGTTCTAGCCTGAAACCCAAACAATCTGGTGTTATCTAATCCTACTCCCCTTGGCCTGGTAGGCATCTCAAAACTCCTGCAGACATGTATTTAAAAGGAAGCTCCATTCAGACCCTTTTTTAGACTTTTTCAGCTCTCTTGATATAATGTATATTACAACACAGGCCGCAGGCTCTGGCATTGAACTGAGAGGAGTTTCATGGATTCTGTCTGCTGACGCACACACATTCACGTCACAACCACACGTCCCCTCCACTCCACTCCTTGGATAGCGGAATGGTGGGCACACTGTCAAGCTGCAAACCTGTTCCAATGTGTTTCCAACAGGTTTGATAGATGTGCTCGAATGTACCGAAGTTTATTTAATGCCCCTCTGCTCTGCCCCCTCTCAGGCAGGCCTGAGATGTAATTTTGTTTCCGGTTACCCAATGTTCCTCCCACCTAATGTGACAGTCCGTGTTGTGTTTTAGTCTTGTTTACTCTCGGTTGGGTTGTAATGTAATTTAATTTCTTCTAATTTATGGTCTTCGTAAAGGTCTGCATCAAATATTCAGTGTGTCTGCGCCATGATATTGCTTTCAATGATGCACAGGTGAACGTGAATATTTACTAGATTTTATTTTTTAGGTTTTAAAAATAAATGAAAACAGATCTTTGCAAGAAGAGGATGTACAAATTTCTCTATAGAAAGTGAGGAAAATGATAAAAGAGCACATATTTTTTGCCAACCCGATGAAAAGAACAATAGCACTTTATTTGACCCAAACGAATCCTGCATTATACCTACACTGAAAAACATTAGTAGTTGTGTTTTATTTCTCATCTTAGCCAAAGTTATGATGACCCCTAGTTGCCATGGAGTTGCAGGTCGCAGTTTGCTAAGCTTCTGGAAATTTGCCAAAAGGTTTTTACTGTCCAAATTTTTAATTTTACAAAGGGTGAGTTTCCACATCATAAAATATATCAATTAAGGTGTTGGACACTGAGTGCGTTTACAAAATCTAACCTGTCCTTCTACATTGTTACTGAGTTGCCTTTCAGAGACTGGTGGTCCAGGACTCGTTTCACTCTTAGCACCTTCAGCCTAGATCTTCATCGTGTCTTTTGATTTTGCGTTTCGGGGTGGATTCGCACACATCAGACCAAATTAAATCCATATCTGAGACACAGAACCCGTCTTCCAGAATGGCCTGGGTGTTCCGAAGCTTTTTGTTCCTGCATATCATTGTTTGAATGGCTAAAAGTGGCACCTTCTGGGAGTTGCACCCAATGTTAACAAAGCCATGACATCATTGTCTAGGTTGTCTTAGTGCATGCAAATTTCTGACTCAGTGTAGGTAAACATCACGAAATGTGAAGAACGTTGTAGAAAACTAAGGCTCTAAATGCTGTTTAAAGAGACGAATGGATATTTTAAAGTGATATGCTTACAGTTGACAGAGACGCAGATCGGTTTACGGTTCACCACACATGAGATGTCGTTCCATTGTCCATTGTCAAGCATCTCTGAGCAAGGCTCATTAGACGCAGAGTTGTCTGGCAATCCAAGTGCCCAGTTCCTGTACTGAGTGCTGTAGCCTTGGTAGAAAGTGTCGTCCACCAGCGACCATCTCCAGCTCTGGATGTCTTCGTATAAACCGATCCAGGCCTGTAGAAAACAACGCAGGACATCAGTTCATAGCAGGGTGTCCTGCTCCAAATCAGTCTCTTTACAAAACCGCTGGTAAACTGTGTTACCGAAAAACAGATAGATGGAGGTCGAGTAAGTGACAAACAATCAGTGTCCTTTAAGAAACAGGAAAAATGTGGATCAAATACTAGATAAAACAATGATGAACCATGTGGGTAGAGGAGATGTTGTATCTACAGCACGTTTGAGCCTCTGTCTCTAAGGAGTGCTGTGATTTTTACACAGCAATAAAGTTTTTACTAAATCACCTGGTTGAAAGTATTAATGGGTGATTATTAGTACTGAAAAATATATATACACTACCGTTCAAAAGTTTGGGGTCACCCAAACAATTTTATGTTTTCCATGAAAAGTCACACTTATTCACCACCATACGTTGTGAAATGAATAAAAAATAGAGTCAAGACATTGACAAGGTTAGAAATAATGATTTTTATTTGAAATAAGATTGTTTTTACATCAAACTTTGCTTTCATCAAAGAATCCTCCATTTGCAGCAATTACAGCATTGCAGACCTTTGGCATTCTAGCTGTTAATTTGTTGAGGTAATCTGGAGAAATTGCACCCCACGCTTCTAGAAGCAGCTCCCACAATTTGGATTGGTTGGATGGGCACTTCTTGCGTACCATACGGTCAAGCTGCTCCCACAACAGCTCAACGGGGTTCAAATCTGGTGACTGCGCTGGCCACTCCATTACCGATAGAATACCAGCTGCCTGCTTCTTCTCTAAATAGTTCTTGCACAATTTCGAGGTGTGTTTTGGGTCATTGTCCTGTTGTAGGATGAAATTGGCTCCAATCAAGCGCTGTCCACTGGGTATGGCATGGCGTTGCAAAATGGAGTGATAGCCTTCCTTATTCAGAATCCCTTTTACCCTGTACAAATCTCCCACCTTACCAGCACCAAAGCAACCCCAGACCATCACATTACCTCCACCATGCTTAACAGATGGCGTCAGGCATTCTTCCAGCATCTTTTCAGTTGTTCTGCGTCTCACAAACGTTCTTCTTTGTGATCCAAACACCTCAAACTTGGATTCATCCGTCCACAGCACTTTTTTCCAGTCTTCCTCTGTCCAATGTCTGTGTTCTTTTGCCCATCTTAATCTTTTTCTTTTATTGGCCAGTCTCAGATATGGCTTTTTCTTTGCCACTCTGCCCTGAAGCCCAGAATCCCGCAGCCGCCTCTTCACTGTAGATGTTGACACTGGTGTTTTGCGGGTACTATTTAATGAAGATGCCAGTTGGGGACCTGTGAGGCGTCTTTTTCTCAAACTAGAGACTCACTTCTTTTTCTACTCTGGTTAGAGCCTGTTTGTGCTGTCCTCTGAAGGGAGTAGTACACACCGTTGTAGGAAATCTTCAATTTCTTAGCAATTTCTCGCATGGAATAGCCTTCATTTCTAAGAACAAGAATAGACTGTCGAGTTTCAGATGAAAGTTCTCTTTTTCTGGCCATTTTGAGCGTTTAATTGACCCCACAAATGTGATGCTCCAGAAACTCAATCTGCTCAAAGGAAGGTCAGTTTTGTAGCTTCTGTACCGAGCTAAACTGTTTTCAGATGTGTGAACATGATTGCACAAGGGTTTTCTAATCATCAATTAGCCTTCTGAGCCAATGAGCAAACACATTGTACCATTAGAACACTGGAGTGATAGTTGCTGGAAATGGGCCTCTATACACCTATGTAGATATTGCACCAAAAACCAGACATTTGCAGCTAGAATAGTCATTTACCACATTAGCAATGTATAGCGTGTGTTTCTTTAAAGTTAAGACTAGTTTAAAGTTATCTTCATTGAAAAGTACAGTGCTTTTCCTTCAAAAATAAGGACATTTCAATGTGACCCCAAACTTTTGAACGGTAGTGTATATATATATATTTGTGTTTTTAACTCATCAGTCAATATATATTATCTAAAATGGGCAAAGTGTACAGACATAGAAAACAGAAATGAGAGCTGATTGGAAAAATAAGGTAAGCACTCTTTGAGAACACCTCCATATTTATCCAAAGTTAATAAAAGAAGGTCTACAGCTGATAAAAAAAAGGTGCTTAACTTTATGCTGTATTCGATGTTTCCATCTGCTGAAGATTCATTGGAAATATCAACTTAAAATCAACTGCCTGTGTGCCATTGCTGGAATGGCAACAGCAACATTTGCATATTTCTTTCCCATACCCAGCTGATGACTTCCTTTTTTGATTTGACAGCCTTTCTCTAGTAGTTTTTCCAAAGAGTCATTAACATTGCAAACTTTATGGAAATAGTTCCTTAAAGGCTGCGGGGGTGGGAGATTTAAAGAGATCTAGTCAAAAGCGTTTTATATTTGTGTAAAATTGGTTGGCAGGCATGGGGGTGGGGAGTACACAACATCATACAATCGCTCCACAGGAATAATTACACTTTTACATACAGCCACGAACTGGAAAACAATAGCTGGATGCTTGAACCTGAGCCATGATTTCGTTTTTACAAAGAACAGGTGACACAGGGGACCGCCTGGGTGCCATCTGCTGCACAGGGTGCAAAATTGCAGAAAAAAAAAAGAGTTAATTAAATGCATGTAGGGCAAGTTGTCATGGTTAGCAATTTATAAAAAAAAAGAATAAAAATGCAACAAAACATGCTATCAGGGGTAGCTTCAAAAAACAAAGGAAGGAAGAGCAGGAAAAAAACGGGTTCAAACTAGAGGTATGTCAATCTGATTCACACGACATTTTCTGCATGTTCACTGGACATTCAGATTCAGCGACAGTTAGCTAAAGAGCTATTGTACTGTTAGTTTTGTGCCCCCCACTTATTATATGAATGTATATCATCGTTTCGCGTTTATCCAACTTCAGCAGATTGCTTCATATTACTACCTACCATTTGTTATTTGTGGTATTATTGAAGTACATGGATTAAAACTCTCTGCACAACTTTATTAATTATATACAATATATTATAATATAGTATAGTATAGTATATAGCATATAGTACAGTATATAGTATAGTATATATTAGTTATATTAACTATAAAACTACCGCTGCGGCAACTAATGTATACATAACACCAACAGTAACATTTTATCATATACATTTCTATCCCAGAAGTTGAAAGCTGTGAAATAGCATTATACAGTCCCTTTAAGTGTTGTTGTAGCTCATTATTAATTCATTTGTCAAGGAGTTGAAGACCAAAAGGAGTTTTTGTAGACCAGTTAGTTTAGAGGGCCACATCAATGGCCATGCAGGCTGGATTTGATGTAGAGGCTTTAGACTTTTTAGACGAAAGTTTCCTGATTTGAAAAATCGGGGTCATGACATATTTTTTAGTGATTATCGTGAAACATTAAAACACTGAAACATTCCAAAATACGAAGAAATTTATTGCCTTAAATTTTTAAATGTTAAATATATATATTTTAGTGGCAATATATTTGCAAGTCTAGAGGAGCAGCAGGTCAGCCAACATGTCGACCGGCTGAGGTGTCACGACAATCTTGAAATACAGCATTAATGTTCGATGTGCTTTTGACAACACTGCTGATTAGAATTCAGAAAAAACAGAACAAAATGTTAGCAAACTCTTATCTAACCAAAAACTATTGACCTAAAGTTAAATTCAGCAAACACATTTCTGTAACCTCTGTCCACCACCACACGAGAACCAGTAATGATAATGATATGTTGGTATTGAGTGGTAAAAGTTCCAAATTATGCCACACATCCTGGTTTAATTCAGCGACTTCCACCTTCATCCACTCAGAAAGGCAGCTGCTCTGTGCACCGACTATTGCTCAGAGCAGGGGCAGAGAAATTCTAATAAAGAGAGAATTCCCACTCTCATGGTACTTCTGGGTTCTGAACTGGTTGCAGTTCCACTCTGGTTCAGAATCAGAATCAGAATCAGAATCAGTTTATTGGCCAAGTATGTCACATACAAGGAATTTGACTCCGGCAAACTTTTTTCTCCAGTACAGAACTTGAATAAGTGAAATAAAAAAAGAAAAAAAGAAAAATAAGAACAAAAATAAGTAAAAATACAAATAAATATCAGATCGTAAATAATAAAGGATAATATATACACCAAGCCGGGGTTATTTTACAGTGAGTATGTACAGAAGTGCAGAGTTATAGTTTATTGTTATGTGAGTGCACTCACACACTGTGACTAGACAGAGTTCGTCAGAGCGACAGCCTGGGGGAAAAAACTGTTTTTGTGTCGGGTGGTTTTGGCGTACAACGCTCTGTAACGCCGACCTGAGGGGAGGAGCCTAAACAGATTGTGGCCAGGGTGTGAGGGGTCAGAGGTGATTTTCCTGGCCCGCTTCCTGACCCTGGCCCGGAATAGGTCCTGAATGGAGGGAAGATCGGTTCCTATGATCCTCTCTGCAGTCCTGACTGTTCTCTGCAGTCTGTCCTTGTCTTGCCTGGTGACGGATCCGAACCAGACAGAGATGGATGAGGTCAGGACAGACTGGACTATTGCTGTGTAGAAGATGATCAGCAGCTCCTGGGGCAGGTTGAAATTCCTGAGCTGACGCAGAAAGTACAGCCTTTGCTGGGCCTTTTTCCTTATTATGTTGATGTGTGAGGTCCACTTCAGGTCCCGTGTGATGGTGGATCCTAGGAACCTGAAAGACTCCACTGTGGGGACTGGCTTGTTGAGGATCATGAGAGGAGATGTTGATGGTGGTCTCTTCCTGAAGTCCACTGTCATCTCCACAGTTTTGAGCGGGTTTAGCTCCAGGTGGTTCTGACTGCACCAGAGAACCAGCTGTTCCACTTCCTTTCTGTACACAGACTCGTCGCCGTCGCGGATGAGTCCAATGACGGTGGTGTCATCTGCAAACTTCAGGAGTTTCACAGAAGGGTCCCTCGACGTGCAGTCAGTGGTGTAAAGGGAGAAGAGCAGTGGGGAGAGAACACATCCCTGGGGGGCGCCGATGCTGAGGGAACGGGAGCTGGATGTGAACTTACCCAGTTTCACCTGCTGCCTCCTGTCAGTCAGGAAACTGGTAATCCACTGACAGGTGGATGGAGGCACGGTGAGCTGGGACAGTTTTTGGTGGAGGAGCTCTGGGACAATGGTGTTAAACGCAGAGCTGAAGTCCACAAACAGGACCCGAGCGTAGGTACCTGCAGAGTCTAGATGGTGCAGGATGTAGTGTAGAGCCATGTTGACGGCATCATCCACTGACCTGTTTGATCTGTAGGCGAACTGCAGGGGGTCTAGCAGGGGATCTGTGATGTCCTTCAGGTGGGTCAGTACCAGACGCTCAAAGGATTTCATGACCACAGATGTTAGGGCAACTGGTCTGTAGTCATTTAATCCAGTGACTGGGGACTTCTTGGGAACCGGTATGATGGTGGAGCGTTTGAGGCAGGAGGGGACCTCACACAGCTCCAGGGAGTTATTGAAGATCTGGGTGAAGATGGGAGCCAGCTGGTCAGCACAGAATTTCAGAGAGGCTGGGGACACTCCGTCTGGTCCCTGAGCCTTTTTAATTTTCTGTCTCTGAAATAGCTGGCGCACGTCCTGTTCGCAGATCGTCAAGGCAGGTACGTGGGTGGTTTGGGGTGAAGCTGGGTCTTTTGTGATGGAGATGGTGGGGGAGGTGGGAGGTGTGAAAGTCCTTTCAAACCTGGAAAAGAAGTCGTTGAGGTCCTCAGCCAGGCGGGGGCTCTCCACAGGGTGGGGGGATGGTCTCCTACAGTTAGTAATGGTCTGCAGGTAGCTCCAAACTGCAGAGGGGTCGTTAGCAGAAAAACGGTCCTTAAGCTTAGCACTGTAGTTCCTCTTTGCTGCTTTGATCCCTCTTGTCAGCTGGTTCCTGGCCTGTTTGTACAGGTCCCGATCCCCACTCCTGTAGGCCTCCTCCTTGTCCTGGCGTAGCCGTCTCAGTTCTGCAGTGAACCACGGTTTATTGTTTTTGAATGAGCAGAAGGTTTTGGTCTGCACACACATGTCCTCACAAAAGCTGATGTAGGATGTCACAGTGTCGGTCAGTTCATCCAGGGATGAAGCCGCTGCTTCAAAGACGCTCCAATCAGTGCAGTCAAAGCAGGCCTGTAGCTGCATCTTTGACTCATCAGTCCATCTCCTCACAGTTCTTACTACAGGCTTAGCAGATTTCAGCTTCTGCCTGTAAGATGGGATGAGGTGGACCAGGCAGTGGTCGGAAAGTCCCAAAGCAGCACGGGGGACAGAGCGATATGCATTTTTTATTGTGGTGTAGCAGTGATCTAAAGTGTTCATGTCCCTGGTGGGACACGTCACATGTTGTTTATATTTAGGCAGTTCAAGTTTGAGATTTGCTCTGTTAAAATCCCCGAGAACGATTAGCAGAGAGTCCGGGTGATTTTTCTCCACGTCTGTGATCTGATCGGCGAGGTGATGTAATGCCTCCGTCACACACGCCTGCGGTGGAATGTATACAGCGACCAGCACAAACGAGGCGAACTCCCGCGGTGAATAAAATGGTCTACAGTTTATGAAGAACGACTCAAGGTGAGGGCTGCATGTCTTCTTTAACACTGTGACATCTGTGCACCAACCTTCGTTAATGTAGAAGCACGTTCCACCTCCCTTTGATTTCCCAGTCAGCTCCGCGCAGCGGTCCGCTCTGAACAGCTGGAAGCCTGGCAGCTTTAGAGCGCTGTCCGGGATGAGTTCACTGGACCAGGTTTCAGTGAAGCAAAAGGCGGCAGAACGACTAAAGTCTGAGTTCTTGGATAGGAGAAGGAGCAATTCATCCATTTTGTTAGGCAGAGAGCGGACGTTCCCCAGGTGTATGGATGGGAGAGCGGTGCGTAATCCCCGCTGTCGCAGCTTGACGAGCACACCAGCTCGTTTCCCGCGTCGTCGTCTCCGTCTAAATCCACAGAACGCTGCTGCTCCTCCGATCAGAATCTCCATAAAGCAGTCAGGTTGTGTAAAGACCGGTGAAAAAAGTCCGGCACTGGATAGCCCAATTTTTAAAAGTTCCTCTCTGCTAATTTTAATAGCAGAGGGAGTGCAGAAAACTACGCAAAAGAGTAAAACAGTAACTAGTACCAGAGAGCGAAGTGCCGAGGCGTCCATACGCGGCGCCATCTTCCATATGATGGCGCTCTCATGACGAGTGCAGAATGAATGGAGGTCTATGGAGCAATACCTCTCAAAATCCAGTTTTCACAGGATATCAGTTTTGGTCGAGTAATTTGAATGTTTTTCTCGAAAGGAGATGCAAAGAAAATACGCATTTGCTTTAAAAAGTACTTTAAACTGTCAATGACGTCATACACACCGTACGACCATAGATACTGCTTTATCGCAATCTTTGTTTTTTCGTTTTAATTTCACGGTACATACATAACCATTGGCAGATAACAGAGCTAGCAACCCAAAAAAGTTGTTAGGTTGACAAAAAAAAAAAAAAAAAACCTTGGGCGAAAAAGTCCGTTAACACTCTGGTACCGCTTCGGTACAAACAGGCGGACTTTTAACCAATTCCGAATTGTAAAAGAAAATACAGCCTTGAGTTCATCTCAGAGGGCTACAAATAAGATGTTCAACTAATTGACTGACCAGCTCAATGGCGCAATAACTCAATAACTCACAAATGCACACAACACCGCAGTATGCAGTGGGATTCAAAGCGCTCATGAGGAAGCGACACGCTGAATCGAGCGATGACGTCACCCGCTCAAACCGAGGCCTCGGTCACGTGATTTATCCTTTCTTGACGCACGCCTCGAATCGAGACTTCATCTGGCATGCCCACTCGTGCTCGAGACACGCATCGGCGCCCCGGTTCATTTGTCCCACCACTAGCCACTGGCTGACCTGGTTTGAGTCCCCCCCCCCCATCATCCATGGAAAAATCTGGAGAAATTCATAATTTAAAAAGGTGTGTCTGGCCAGAGGCAACATTGGAATAGGATGAATAAGATTCAAGGGTTGTTTTTCCACTGTGATTTGTTACCTTGTGTAAGATTTCAGTTGCTAGTGTTTGGGTAAAGACAGGTAATTCATTCTGTAGGTTTAATCCGTATTTTAAATGATTTTTCCGAGCGATAGTTGTTTCCTGAAAATACAGTTACTCAATCTGATAGTTTTCTTTGTTTAATGTTTAATAAATGAATCAGAGTGGCTTTCAGTGACACAACGTGAGTTACCTATAAGCTACATGCTAAAGCTAACACATGTGTCCTGCTTTTAGGCCTGCATTTTGTAAACAACAAAGATCGGTGTTCAAAACAGAGACTGGTTTAAAGTAGATTGTTTAAACACAGAAGACTAATCTTATTAGCCATTTTTGTTCTTTTTTATTATTATTTTTATATTTTGTTACTTATTAGCCACTTTAATGGATCAAAATACTGAAATTAGATTGCTTACTGCCTAATCAATATATAAATAGAAGTAGTTTTCCAAAGGTTAATGACTTCTAATCCAGAGAATTTTTAAACGAAATATTCCTTAATCCAATGAATGTTTTATTTTTCCTTACATTGTTTATTGGTTGAGACATAAATCAATGTGGCTAATTAGTTTAAACTAATCAAAATTAGTGAACATATTGCATATTTTTGTTTTCTTTTCTAAATAGATTATTTTACTTTGGAAAGTCATTGTTTGTCATGTAGTCCATATACATATGTAGTATCTTGCTGTTCAATGAATGTCTAGCTCAAACTTTCCCCTCTGATTTATGTACCAGGCAGAGAGTAATAAAGAATACCTGAGACTGGAACATTTGGCTATTAATATAGTCCATGAATCTCAGGTGGTGGGTATAAAATAGGTATATAATAATTTTACATAAATTATCAATCTTATTGATTGCCACAAGAAATCCTTCATAAATATTTGTGGACAAATAATCACATCCTTCTCCAACAACAACATTACTGATGATGAATGAAATAATGCTTAGAAAAACATAAAATCATTGTAACTTAACCACTTATGATTTACCACAGTTAACTAACTTTAGACTACTAATTTAAACAATAATCCTGTATTTTTGGTTGAATAGCTGACCCAATTACTACTGATAAATATAAAAAAGCTCAACTGAATGCTGATTATCTGACTCCACCATAACTATATAACTTTTTTTTTTAAATCACTAAAATAATAAAGTTTGAGGTTTTCCTTAACTATGTCTGATAATCTGACATGACTGCTGCACGATAAGGACTACATATTTTTTCAAAGTATTAAAAATGGAAACCAGTTTTGTCGCTTGTTGGACTTCATATTTCAGGAATATTCAAAATGTTTTTATTATAGTATCAATAGTGTACAGTGCTTATCCTAATTTTTATTTTTTTATTTTCTAGCATACATGCAGCTAACACTTGATTGTGACTCCTGAATGTATTTACTTATGAAATGTTTTTGTTCTTTACATTTGATCTGTTCCATATAATCGGTAAATATTCAATAAATATATTTACACAAGATAAATAAGAAATTTTATACATACCATAAAATTACAATTTGACTCATTAGCATCACTAGTATTTGGACTTGGAATTGCACCCACCTATAACCTGATCATGGTGCAAAGGGCAGGGGAACCTCAGGGGGCCAATCAGATTTCAGCAGGGGCCGGTGTCACTGTGCCCCCGCCCCTGCTACCAGCACAGGTGAAAAATAATATTCAGTAATATAAAATGTGTAAACTGATTAAAATGTTAATCTGCCAGCTCTTTTTTAGAGGAGGTGTTTTAATCTCAAATTAAAATCAAAATTCTTAAAAATGAAAACAGCTTTCTAATAATAATGAATATTTTAGTAGCAGTGAGAATAATAGTTGCTTATAAAGCGCTGCAAAAACCCCACACCCTTAATACTCGATAAATAAACTTGTCTTTAGTGAAAATTTACAAGTGAAATCATCTGTCCATGCAGTATGTAATTTTTTCTTACTAAGATCTCTTGAAATAAGAATAATTTCTATACCTAAATAAAGCTAAAAATTATTTTTCAGAAAGATTTTTGTTTTAATTGACATCTGAAAACTATTTTTTCCTTGAAATAAATGTAAAAGAGTTCAATTTTAGATATACAGACTAAATAAGAAAAAAACATTTACTTGAAACAAGTCTAATCATCTAAAACATGAAACTGATGGACATGATGATTTGGCTAGATTTAAGACAATAAATCTTTCCAAGCTACAAGGAATAAGATCAGATGATTTTAGCTGTTTTAACACAACAGTACTCACGGCTGTCAGACTGTGAGAACCTCAAACCATCTAGCTCATTTAAAAGACAGATCTTTTTTTTTTTTTTTTTTTTTTTTTTTTTTTTTTAAGTGTCCTGTCTAGCAGTATGCTACTCAGAATTGGTGTCTGAGTACCAAGTACAAGCCCAACAGTTTTACTTTCCCAAGCAGAGTATTACAGCTTCGCTGTAGTACGCCACTTGATGTATATGTATGAAAAATCTTTATTAGTGATTACTGTGGGTTCAATTTCCTGACGTCATGGACATTAAACTGAGACAAGAAGGGAGAAAGGAAGAAGGTGAAGAAAAGAAACCGGACCAACAGAGGGGCGAACCGATGACACAAGACAGGGAGGCAAATAAAGAACACAAGAAAACATCCCAGTCCTCCACCTCTGCCGGACGGCAGAGAAACAGTAATACAAAACAAAAACAACAAAGTGTACAGAACCAAACCAATAGTTCGGATCTGGTAGAATAAACAAAGAATTACACATTCACTACACACAAGCATTGATTAATGAACATAATACAAATGTTTCTGGTAAGCTCCTGTGAACAACTAACTAATGATGATAACCTCAGCTTAAGATATGTCCGTCCTCACCTATGTCCCCACACCTATGTGTGTGCGAGCATGCAGGTCGGAATAAGGTTTCCCCATGCAAGTGATTGATAGCTGGTGTAAGGAACCGTCAATCCGTCCTACAGGAATCGGCACAGACATGGAGGAGGCAAGAGATGTATGCATCCAGCGTCCCACAGAGTACAGAGTCCACAGGCGGATCAGCGCAGGGTCGATCACCCGCCAAGAGGGGAACAGATGGAAGCCCCAGGGGAGCACCCACCAGCCGCGATGCTGGGGCCCGAGAGATCGCAGTGACGAGCCCACGGGCTCCGCCGGTAACCGGCTACGCCAGGGCGGGCCCGGACCAGGAACCGGAGGCCACGGGGACCAGGGGCACCCCACCCCCCAGCGGGGCCCCAACCAGTGACCAGCCGACAAGGGTCCCCCGCCGCCGCCGCAGGCAAGGAGGACCCGCAGCCAACCGACGGACAACACACGCCGCCGCCACCCCGGACCAGTACCCACCGCCAACAACCCGGCCCGCCCCCACACATCCACACGCCAGGGAGCCACAGCGGATGTACGCCCTCCCCAGGCCGCGCCCAGCCGGCACCTGGACATCCAGATCTTCCAGCTCCAGGGTCCAGATCCCGCCCCACGTGGGGCGCCAAGATCAGGGGCCCAGCCAATGCCGGACAGCCCCACCAGGCGAACAGACCAGCCAGCTGAAGTCCTGGAACCGGCAGGAGGATTGGGCGCCAGGCACGGTCCCCACCGATCCACCGGACGGCACCAACCTATTCTACAAACCCGGCACCCCCATAAGAGGTGCCCCAGTCAATCCAAGGAGGACATCGGCCCGAAACAGCGGCCGCCCGACACACCGGACCACCCAGGACCCGCCCGACATGCACCAGGACCGAGCCGGGCCGCAACCGGGACCCCCAGCCCCAGGCATCGAGAGTCATCATCAACCAGCGGGCAGGAGCAACCATCACCGACGGGGAGTGACGGGGAGGGAAGAAGATGCATCAGGCCAGAGAGCAGCCAAACACCCAACCTGACAGGTAGACATAGACAGACAGAGACACTCATACGTACCCTCCCTTTCTTGTGTACACATTCTTACAAATACAGGACATACGAAAAAAGGACGCTATACCCTCATTCATACCCCCCATACGTACACTATACTCCATACTCCCAGGCCCAGGGACAGACACCCCAGTAGAGAACCCTGCCCAGACCCCTTTGCCCACCAGGACGGGGACAAGTAGACCGCCAAGGCCCCACACCGGCAAGAGCAGCCCACCAGCCCAGGACCCCGACCAGACGGCGTGATGTTCTATCCGGGCTCCGACCCCTGATGGTCCAACGAACAGGGGTGTGGAAAGACCCCCCAGCCTCTCTCCCCCAGCTCAATGTGGTGTTGTTGCGTGTTGTTCTAATGTGCACTTAAAACAGAGGGGGGGGACATGGGAATACTGCCGGGTACCCCCATCTCCCCCCCCGGGCCCTCAGTGTCTAGATGCGTTTAACCAGTGGGTGCCGGCACCACAGGCGAGGCCCCCACAACGGGGGGGCCTCGCCTGTGGCGCCACACCGCCAGGTCCCTACATGTGCGTTCCCTGTAAATGTTGCAAGTGTAGTGTCTAAATTGCTCAATAAAATCGGGACCCAGGCCGCCACCGGGTAGCGAAGACGGAAGCTCCATCCCGCACCCCAGTGACGTGCCCACGTCCCAAGGCCTTGTGAATGGTAGAATGAAGGAGCAGGTGGACAGAGGCATGGGGAGCCAGCTCCCCTGCTGACTCCAATAGGCACCCCCGTTCGGCCCGATCCACCAGGGGTGGGAGGCCCCAGCACGTCCAGTCGGGGCCCACGGCAGCGGTACCGCCGAGCCCCATGGGGGCCCCGGCAATCCACCAGCCCCCATGCCAGGGGCATACCTAAATCCTCCCCAACATTCACACTGCTAACAAAACACATGTCACTAGACACCCAGGTTGAGTTTAGCCCCCCCTCACCCTCAACGCCCTCCCCCCTCCCGTCCCAAGCGCACCCCGTTAAAAAGAGCGCCTGTGCTAGATGGTAAAAAGCCTCCCCGCCAATAAGAGACGCCCCAGGCACCGCCAGCGTCCGAGGACCCCCGGGCCGAGGCCGGAACCCGGCGCACCACCGACTCGGGTACCCCGGACATGCCGCGCCAGGCCCGTGAGCAGACCGAAGTCCCGGGCGGCCAATCCCCAGGCCGACATCCTCCAGCCTTGCTTCTACCGCCCGATGGCCGGGTGGCAACAGAACCCAGCACGTCCACCCACCAGCCCACACCCCACCAACTGGTCAGTCACTGTGGAGGCCGACCAACAACGGCCAGAGCCCCCCACCCCAGCACCCCCGCGAGGGCTAAGACCAAGACCCAGGAGCCATGTCCAGTGTGAATATAGCCGATCGGGCCCGGAGACGCCGGCCACCCGCCACGGCCTCTCGCCGACGCCCGGACGCGGCAAGCGGCCACCGGGGAGCAAGCGACAGGAACCAGCCCGGGGAGATGGAAAGGGCAGCAGCGCCCGCCAACCACCGGCCGACCACAGCCCCCCCCCAGCCAAGCCCCGCCAGGGCCCCAGCCGGGGGGCGCGCCGCCCCAGAACCCCGAGCCCCAGGCCCAGTCCAGACCCCCCCAGAGCAGCACAGCACCAGGCCAGTAACCCGTGTCCGCCAGCACGACCCCTCTAAGGCGCCGCATGCAGCCACTAGGAGTCACCACACAAAGACCCCAAAGTCCCACCCCAGGCGAGGGTCTCGGCACCTATCGCCGAACCGCAAGCGGACCCACCCCCAAGGACCTCCCCGCAGTCACCACCAACCCTTAAGCTCCACATCGGCAACCGTGTCCCACAGAACGGAATCAAGGGCCCGACCCCACTAGGTGATGGAACTGATCAAGGGTGACCAGAAAGATTGATCAGATGTGGAGGCAGATGCCGTTTCTAAACCAATGTAATCCAGAAGGAGATCTCTATATTGATTAATATTCAGAGTATTTTTATTTTTCCAGTTCAAGAGGATATTTTTCTTAGCGATGCATAAGGCGATGTAAAATAATTGCATAGACTTTGTATCCATGGTAACTTCATCTATATTTCCCAGCAAGCAAACTCTGGGAGCAGGTGTGATATTACATTTCAGACACTTTGATAGATCTTCACATATCTGGTACCAATATTTCTTAACAGGTGGGCAGAACCAAAGAGCATGAATATAATTGTCTGGTAGATTGCTTGTACATTGTAAACAGGTATCAGACGGCGTATAACCCATCTTGAACATCCGTTGCCCTGTATAATGCACTCTATGAAGGATTTTATATTGTATTAATCGTAGATTAGGATTCTTAAGAAATTTGAAGGTTCTTAATGAAATTTGAGACCAGAGGTTTTGGTCTATTGAGATGGACAAGTCCATCTCCCATTTTGAAATAGGAAGGGCTATTGATTCATCTATTCTATTTAATGTTTTGTATATTTTAGATAGCAGTTTGGGAGGGTTAAGATTAAGGAAGTCTAAAACTTTTCCTGGAATTTGTAAATCAACTGTATTGAGCCTAAATTTATTTTTTATAATTGATTTAATTTGTTGGTATTCTAAGAATTTATTCTTGTTAATTCCGAATTGTGTAACCAATGTATTAAAGGGGATAAAGTCTGTTCCATCAAATATATGCTCCAGGTATTCAATTCCTTTACAACTCCAGCCTGGAAAGTTAATCATGCATTTTTTTTGTAAGATATCCGGGTTATTCCAGATGGGTGTACGCCTGCATGGGACTAGTGAGGTCTTTGTCATTTTAAGAAATTCCCACCAAGCTGTCAGAGAGGAGCTGATATTTATACTTTTGAAACATTCATTTTGTTTTATATTTGAGCTAACAAAAGGTAGATCTGAAAGTTTTATCTTATTGCATAGTGTCTGTTCTACATCTACCCAGCACTCATCGATATAACTGTGTTTTACCCATCTTGATGTGTATTGGAGTCTGTTGGCTAAGAAATAATGACGAAAGTTTGGTAGGTCTAGACCTCCTTTAGACAGATCTTGAGAGGATCTGCAGGGCAGAATGGCAGATGATTCCCAAATCCAGGTAGGAAAAACTTGTTGCATCATTCCCAAGAAGACTCATGGCTGAACTAGCTCAAAAGGATGCCAACATCTGTACATGTCTGTTTTTTCACTGTCAAGATGGGGTTCTAAGTGTAAATTAATGTGAACTAAAATAAAAATTTTTGATTTTAGCAAATGGCTGCAATGACACAAAGAGTGAACAACACAAAGGGTTCTGAACCCTTTCTGTACCCGCTATATGCACGCTACTTTGTCTCTGTGATGAGGGGTGAATCGGCATCAGACCCCCGTCGCCCTGTACTTATAAAGGCTGGAGGAAGGAAAGCTCAGAAGTGGAATAGAACTACGTTAGGGCTGCAGTTAGTAGCTGTAGAAGGTGACATGAATATATTAAGCATAAATAAAATATCTAAATAGGAGTAAATAAACCTTACATCTCTTGCAACGCCCATTTGTTTCAGGTCGACCAGGTTGTTCAGGGTCGTTGCTACATCCAAACTGTCCACACTGACAAGGTCTGTGAACTTCTCTCTGCAGTAACTCTGTGCGTCGGCCCAGGTCTTTGGTTCATAAATGAAGTAATAATGACGTTCAGCCAGCGAGGCGACATCACTCAAAGCTGTAGAAACACCAGCAGGAATATCTCAGGTAGAGTAAATTTATGATAAATCTTCACTCTGCAGTGCTCTATAAAGCTATTGCAATGAAACACATGATGATTTCCAAGGAGGAAGAATTCTTCAGTAAATATCGGAGCAGTTTCTGATTTTAAACAGGTGAAGGTTCAGTTTAAAGCAGAAATATTATTAAACCATAGCAACCTTTTTACCTGAAGCAATGAAAATGTAGAGCAGAACTTTCTCCATCCTCCTTTGTTCTCTGTTCTTCTATCTGTGTCTTCAAATGTTTAGCCTCTGACTTTAGACCTAAACATGCAAACTTTTCAATTTAAATTATTTGCATTTTACCCAACAATGTGTATTCTAGGATATGCACTCGTATAATAACAACTTAACACAGTTTTAAATCCCAAATGACTCATTTGACTCCCAGGGCAAGATCACCTGCTGTCTCCCTGAAGCTGCAGGCTCTCCTGGTTTGTCACTTCCTGCTTCATATTGTTGCACGGAGGTAGAAAACATGGAGGCAGGCTGTGGAGCTGCAGCACAGCAGGAAAATATCTTAGAAGATGGAGTATTCTGCAGAAATATTACACATAAACTCAATCAACTGGGCTGCAGCTGATTAAAACATTTGGAAATCATTATGTTCCACTTGAAAAACAAATGTTGGTATCTGTTGAAAAACCGACCTGAGCTGAGGAAAGGAAACCTTGTTTTTCCTCTAAATTATAAAAATCTATTGAGTCGACTAGTGTTACCAACTACAAAGTTTAACCTTTGGTAAAAGTGAATAAAAATTTTAAAGTGACTACGCAGTGCCATGATTCTGTTTGGTATTTCGACCATTTCCTCATTTGTTTATTATTATATAATATTCAGTTCTCTGTAATTATTATTGTTTGAAAGGTCTTGAAATATCCATTCTTTTGCTTGCATTCTACTTCAGTGGTTCGCCGTTTGCCTCTGATTAGCTTGTCTGGTTCCATCGTCATTTCCTCCCTCACTCTGGATTGAGGCACCTGAATTTTCATAGTTTTTTTGCCAGATCCTCCCCGCCACACCACCTGCCTTCATGCTGAATCCCTCCACCTGCTCCACTTCTGCAAGCTACCATTTATTTTGACGGTTTGTCTCTGCTCTTGAATCTTTGCAAACCGAAAACGTGGCACAACGAGCCCTTCAGGTTTCATCTTCTCTCTTGTAAAGTGAACCTCAACAGCGAGGAGGAAGATCCTTACCCTGCTTCCTGATCCATGAAAAACCTCCATATCGAATCAAACTCTATTCATCAAGCACTTTTCTTTTAAGAAATGCAGTTCAAAGTGATTTACAGAATAAAATTTAACCCCACAGACATCCCCCCCTCCCCACCCCCACCCCATACAGACATACACAAGTTCAAGATGTTCACTTTCATACCCCCTCCCCCCGATTATATCCCCAATGCTCCGGAGCAACATGAAAATAACTAAATGAAATAGATATATAAATGAGTAAATAGATAAATAAATAAAATAAAGTTAAAAAAAATTTAACAGGATAAATACAAGAGAATTAAAGCACTGAGCAATAAAAGCATGAAACATTAAAGGCAGATAAATAGGCAATAAATAGTCAGTTATAAGCTAAGCTTTAAGGTGAGTCTTTATCCTGCTCTTAAAAACGTGAACGTTCTCTGCGGTGCTGAGGTTCTCCAGCAGCCTGTTCTAAAGGTGAGGGCCATAATAAAGGAAGGACACCTCACCGAAGGTATAAGTCCTGACTTTGGGGATGACAAGCAGACGGCTACCAGAGACCGCGAAGGTTCATATAGTAAAAGCTTTTCAGAAATATAAAAAAACCCCAATACCATTAAGACACTTAAAAACCATTAAAAGAACCTTAAAATGGATCCTAAAACATACGGGAAGCCAATGCAGTGAATTTAAGACCGGTGTAATGAGCTCCTTCCTCCTGGTCTTCATCAGGACACGAGCTGCTGAATTTTGTAAAAGCTGTAAACTTGAGGTAGTCTTTTTGGGAAGACCAGAAAGCAGGGCGTTACAGTAATCGATTCTACTGGTGATAAAAGCTGCATTAGTTTCTCTGTATTGGTCAGAGAGAGAATGGGGCGGAATCTGGCGATGTTCTTTAGGTGATAAAAACCTATTTTTGTAATGTTTTTAATGTGAGGGATAAAAGTAAGCTCAAAGTCAAAAATCACACCGAAGCTCTTCCCTTCTAAAGAAGGATTAAAAGACAGTGATCGTAGTTTTGGTCAAAGTGTCTCTCTCGGCCTCGAGGTTGATGATTAAAACCTCAGTTGTGTCCTGGTTGAGCTGGAGAAGGTTTTCTGCCATCCAGGTTTTGATGTATAAAATGCAGTTAAAAAGTGCATCCATTGGCCGTTTGTCATCAGGAGACATGGAGATGTAAAAATGTGAGGTTCCGTGTTTGTGTGTCTGCTGTGAGTCATCTGTTGGAGGGAGGATCTGTTGTGAAGAGCTGCTGCACGGGCTGATTGCACTCACCTGTTTTCAATCAGGCCTTTTGTGTCCCTGGGTTTCTTAAGAAGCTGGCTGACAACCATTCAACGCCTGAAGGTTGCCCTACCGGTACCTCCAAGCCTGTGATCTCCAGGTAGTCCGCTCGAGTTTGTTCCCAGTGATCTCCTGTGCTCTTTGTGTTTCCCAGGTTCTTACTGAGGAGTCTCTTGATCCAGCCAGTCTCCAGTAAGGCTTCCAAGTTCTATGTCACTCTCTCAAGTGGATGTTGTCCTCTATTGCAAACCAGTTTCTGCGCAGTTTTCCACCTGCCTGCCCGCTCTCAGCCACGCCGCCTCCTCCTTGTTACGATCCACCAGACGTCAGCTGCTTCTGACTCCGCTCAGCAGATCTCACTCATCTCCCCTGAAATTGGAAATCGCCTCACATCTGTGAGTACCACTGCTCTCAAGAATTCAGTTAATTCCCATCCGTCAACGACCCCGTTTAACCTCATCTCTCCGTTTCCAGACGCCCAGCAGTTCCCGCTGTTTCCAGCTGATCATTTTCTTTTTATTAATAAAAATAACTTTGTTCTGTTGTCAGAGTGTGGTTCTGCATGTGGGTCCGGAGGTTAGCCAGGAACATGACAAACTGTATAATCAACATAACTGAAAGTTAGTCTGGGCCTAAAATTGAACCCTGGGGCACACCACATGTCATCCTGTGTACCTTAGAGGGGCAGCTATCTAAACTTACGATAAAAGTCCTGTCTGTGGAATAAGCTGTGAACCGTCTATGAACAGCACCAGAGAGGAGAATAGAGAGCAGCCATGGGGAGTTCCACCCATGGTATCTGTATCCCACATGGGATAAATGGAGAAGTCCATCTTTCAAAGTATGAATGTCTGTTTGCAATAGCAATCAGGTCCCGAGTCTGCGACACTAACGTCAGCTAGATGCTGAAGTAAACATGTACGCGTCCTGTGATTGGATAAGCACTGAGACCGTGAAACGCATATTTTGGAAAATATCTGACCTAAACCTGGAGGCTTCACATAGCCTACTGCTGACAGTCGATGTGAAGGACTAATGTTTAGAGCATCACAGCTTATTAGGGCTCTTACTGCTTCTAAGAAGTAAAAAAATACTGTAAGAGTTTCAAAGCATGATGGAAGCTAATAAGCTACATGCTAACTGCTAGCCATAGCGCGTATATTTAACAAGCAAGAAATCCCTGTGATAGGATGATACAGCACATCTTGACTCCATGAGCTCTGGGATGAAAAGTAGCTGAGACCATTTCTGCATGACAACATTCCCTTCTTCCCAAACATCCAACAGCGTTTGTGGGTCCAGGATTTTCACTCCATGGACTGTCAAAAAGCCTGGTAAAATCAGCATGGACTACGCCACTTTCCTCTTCTTTCGTCAAAAGCAATCAGTAGTTTCTGTTCTGTAGCTGCACACGCTGGTGCACATGATTCTTTATGCTTCGTGGACACTGGTAGCCCTCTACGGCAAATATGTTTTTAGTTCGTCGACTTTTCACTGTTAAAAATAAATGTTGCAGCTTTCGCTATCTATATGTAGCCTATGTTTTCTGCCTGTTTGGGGCCCAAAACCCCAGAATGCACTGCGCGCAATGCAACACATGAAATGGCTTATAATAGGCTTATATTGTATCTAAGGGTGCTATTTGTCAAAGTCAAACCAGTTGTTTGTGTTTTATGGTGGAAAGAGCGGGGGGCAAGTCTTTTCATAGCACAGGCTGTTGGGTCATTGATGCCATTGTACTGGCAAATAGCTCTGATATAGATTCCTTTGTAAATCCTGCCTTTGGTTTCTGCCTCCTGAGAGGTGGGTAAGTGTTCTGTTTTTCAAGACGTTGCTGGAATATGCCATCCACCCTTTCTACTGGCAGTCAGGAAGAAATGGAACAGAATACAAGTTACAGTAACTATGGTTCAGTGAATTCCTGTATGACTGCCAATCACGCCAAACTCTCAGAACTTCTCCACAGCGAGATGATACCTGGAGAGCAAACGTAGCCTCCCATGTGCCATTTAGAGATGCACATCCAGGTGGGCTAAATGTCAAAGATGCAACTTTCTTCAGCTGGACCAAAGCAAAACTGACATTGTTATTTTTGAACCCGAAGAAGAACAGTCAAAAGTCATCACACAGCTTCAGTTAATGAAGCTAGTTACTGATCAGGGCTGACATCTAGGTGTTGTGATGCACTCAGACCTGAACATCCAGGGTCACATAAAGGCAATAACATGGTAAGACTTCCATCCCCTGAAGAACATTTCTATCATTAATTCAAATCGAATCACTTTTCATACATAAATTACACCACAACGTGCTTTACACAATTAAAATGACCGCCATAAAACACATTCACATCCCTCCCCCACAGATTTAAAAGCATTTAAAAGCATGTCTTATACCCGCCTCCACCCAACCCAACCCTGATGCACCCTCACTGTGTGTGCACCCTTAAAAGCAACAGCAAAAAGCATAATGGACCGAGCAACAGATTAAAAGCAGCAGCCGAGGTACCGACCCAAGGTGCCCAGACAAGGGATGGCCGAGACCCCCACCTCAACCCGGGTACTACCTGGAGAGCACCCAGGCAGCCACAGCTGACAACCACTGCTCTAACGGATCCCTCTGCCCAGGGAGCAGGGGTGGGGAACCCTGGTCCTCGAGGGCCGCATTCCTCTAAGTTTTCCAGGCAAGCCTGCTTCCACACACCTGACTCAAATCAAATGGATCCAACAGCCAATGAAGTTTAGCACAATTGCTAGTTCATTTTATTCAGGTGTGTTTGCGCAGAGAAACATGGAAACCTTGCAGGATGAGGGCCAAGTTTCCCCACCCCTGCCTTAGAGAAAAACACAGGAATTCCAGTGTTTCCTGGAAGATTAAAATAACAGTACAAAAATAACAGGAGTTTAAGATTAAATAGTAAAAAACGGATTAAATTTATGAAGTAAAACCATGCAGAGCAATTAAACAGACTATAATTAATAATCGTTTAAAAGCTATACTAAAAAGTTGAGTCTTGAGCCTGATCTTGAAAACATGAATGTCCTCCGGCAGCCTGTTCCTGCGGTGAGGTCAGTAATACTAGAAAGTAGGTGTGTGCTCTGACTTTTGGGATGATAAGGAGACGGGTGCCAGATGAGCACAGAGACCGGTAAAAGCTGTTCCGAAAGATAAGAAGGCCCGAGACCATTAAGACACTTAAAAACCATTAAAAGAACTTCCAAATCTATATGATAATTAAGACTAGCCAATGCAGTGAGTTCAAGGCAGGTGTAATGTGTTTCCATCTCCTGGTCTTTGTCAGGACATGACAGGACAATTTAATTCATAAAATTCAAAAAATACTTTATTGATCCCAGATGGGATCAAAAGGAATTAAAGGATTGTAAGAAGTCGTAGAACCTCTAAATACTCATCTTTGCGTTTATCTGTCGTCAGATCGATTACTGCAACAGCATCCTAACAGGTTGCATACATTAAATATTGACCGACATAGAGCAAGAGGAGATATATCCTATACTACCAGGACCTCACAGAATCATAGTCAAGTCTAACCTCTATTAGTAACTCAAATCACTGTTAAAATAATGTTAAACGTGAAGCTAAGGCTACGGATCCGGCTGAAGAAAAGAGGAGGAGTGATGTTTTCTCATGTTTGAAAAAAGAAGTGTTTGATTAGATAAGTTAAAGACATAAAAGAAGAGAGGCAGGAAGAACCCCTCAGAGTGCCAACATGGACGTCCATCTCACTTTGTTCTGCTTTTTTTCCCTCTGTGAGTACATTTTATTTTCATTATTTATATGGTACTGTTGATTTATGGGAAAATGGTCAATTAAACCGAATGGAGATAAAATACTTAAAGTCATCATGAAGCTACTTACATGAACTCAAACTACTTCAGCAAGTTGATAAAGTTGATGAAAATATTAGATAATGTATTTGAAATGTCTTAAAGCTGCAGAATGTTTCTGTATGAAGGTGCACTTTAGTTAACGGGAGAAACCGTTAAAAGATGTTCGAAGCAATAATTTATAACTTTTTAAGTAAAGAAATTAAGTTTGAAGCCTAAATTTAAACCCTTTCTTTAATATATTTTATTTCTTGGATGATGAACCTGTTTAAGCATCCTGTTAAAGTTTACCGGAAATTTCAGTGGTTTTAGCCTCATTTGTCTTTAAAATGTAATGAAACAATTTTCTATCTTTATTTCAATACTGCAGAGCTGACGGTTTATCCATGAATTCATCAGTAACTTTGAGGTCCGTGTAATTCTTTACGGCGTACTACCAACTGAACTCAGTCTGGAGTAAACATAAGTAGGAAGCAGAAGTTGAAGCTGCAAAATAAGTTTGTTTTAAGAAAGAGGAATCAAGATCCAGTGTGTTAGACTCAGAGCAGAACAATAATTTACCACAGAGACACCGTTTCATTCATATATACTTGGTAAATGGTATGCATTTGCTTAGGACCTTTTCAGCCAGAGGACCACAAAGTGCTTTACATCACATTCAGTCATTCACCCACTGGTGGTGGTGAGCTATGTCCTCACCACAGCTGCCCTGGGTCACACAGAGGCTCCACTGGGCCCTCTGACCGCCACCAGCGGGCAAGGCGGGTTACGTGTCATGCGCAAGGACACAATGACCAAAGCAGGGGTTTCAACCGTTAACCTGCTGGTTACGAACAAACTCCATCCAGTTGAGCCACAGTCGTCTGAACCCCTTCTGAGAATTTTTCTAATAATAGTTTTAATAGAAACCCTGGAGAGGAGCTGAGGTTGGTGTGAAAAAAGAAAAAAACAAAAGTGAGACTAAAGTCCAGTCCAAGAACATGTTTGTTCAAACTGCCCACTTAAGACTGGTGACATATCTTAATGTCTAAATAAACTTTTTATAATTAATCCTCTGCACATAAAAATTATCAGAAACATAAGATTTTTTTGTTTTTAGTCATAGAATCAGTGCAAATATGCATTACTGAAAGGAAAAAAAAAGTTTAAAGGCACAGTGTGTAATTTTCGGCCAGTAGGGGGCAGTGCATACCTAAATTATCACAAGCATGCTGTATCTGAGTAAGGAGCTCAACTACGGAGGTCCAACTAGTGCTGTTTTCAAACACTCAATTCCCTGAGAATGATCTCTTTGCAGCAACATGACGAGCACATCTGTCTCTCTTTCATCGCTTGGAAACTAGCGAAGAGGTAAAAACGTATTTATGGCGAAACTTTTTTGCATTCTGAGGGGAAATCAATGTTTTAATAGCGGGTGTGTTCCGTGCGCTTTGTCCATCCGGGCTCTTGTAGAAGTAAAGACGTCATCTAATATGGCTTTCCCCTGAAAAGAGGACCCGCCCCTATGTATTTTAAAACTGATTTTTAAAGTCATATTTTACAATATCGCCAATATTTTGCAATTAATGTGCTTTACGTAATTATTATTACATAATATTTTAATGGCTATTTTCAAAGATGTACTGCAAAAACTACACACTGTCACTTTAGGAATAAAGAGTAAAGTATGAAATAAGACTTTAAATACAAGATCTAAACACAGAAGTGAAAGAAGGGTAAAAAAACAGAAGAAACAAGTGTAAAAATAGTTGCATGCATTTATGAAGCAATGCCTTTTTGTCAGATTTCCTAATTTTTAACCATTGGTGACTGACTGGACTCCAGCTACAGATTGATGGATGCACCGTCAGCAGAATGTTCAGTAGTTTACTTCTGGGAAGGGCATTGCACCAGTTAAAATAAATCTTCCAAAGTTTTCTCTGAGCTTCTTGTAACTGGAGACGCAGATGTTAGATGAAGGCTTTCCTCCCGTTATTTTCTCCTCCAACAACTAAATTGGTCGATCTTTCTGCAGGTCTGCCGTGTGCAGACGGCTGCTATGCGGCACCAGACTTCTCTCAGTACGGAAGAGCCGGAGATAACTTCTCCTTTCCATGCTTTCTACACTCCAATGAAACCCTGAAGATCTTCTGCAAGAACGACTGTGAGGGAGAAAACATTCTCATAAAAACACAAGAGGAAAAAGCTCAAAGTGGGCGATACAGCACAGAGAATGAGCAGGGACACGATATTACGATCCTCACTGTTGGCATCACCCAACTGACTAAGTCTGATTCTGGACTCTACCACTGTGGTTTCGGCACCTCTCTGTTTTCACCTTCATTCACAAAGTTTCGACTCAGAGTCACAGATGGTGAGTTTCTGCTAAAGTTTAGATCTTTGAAAGAGACGAAAGTACCACTGAAAGTGACGTCTGATTGTCCTTTTAAACCAACAGCTTTGCTGCATGAAACCAGTGATGCTCAGGAAAAACATCTGTCTGCAGAACCTGGCAGCTCGATCACAGTCTCTTGTTCTTTGCCTCCCTCTGGTGGCTCTAAGTATTTCTGCAGAGGATCCTGTGGAGAAAACCCTCTGGTTCAGACACAGGAGGAACCAACTCACAGAGGCAGATACAGCATTGAATATCATAGACGATCTTCTTATAGGGGACTCCTGCTGGTGACCATCACCGAGCTGAACCAGTCTGACTCTGGACAGTACAGATGTTATCAGGACAAACCCAAAACCTCATTTATAGACTTTGATATCACCGTCACTCAGGGTAAGGCAAGGCAAGCCAGTTTAATTTATTTATTGAATACCTTCATAAATACTGCCCATAAATTAAAGCTAAAATGATTTGGTCTTAGGAAAAACTGTGGGTTTATAGACTTATTATGAGGGATAATTCATGTCTGAATTCATATAGGCTCCACAGAATCTCATTTATAAACAGGACACATGAGCAGTTTATAAACTGTATCTACTCGTCCCGTTAAACTGTATTGTTTGTTAGCAACACCACACTCAGCCAGTAGGTGTCAGTATAAACCAACTTGTTGAACCCCTACAGATGTTCCTCTGATTGTTGGTGTGAGTCTGGCCGTCCCAGTCGTCCTGATATCAGCAACTCTGCTGGTTTCCTGCAGGAGAAAATCTCTGGGAGGTGAGACACCAGCAGGCGTGCACAGCGATGTCACATCTCCATGACAACTGAAACAAAGCTCAGATTTATCGTTTTTTTGCATTGTTTTTTTTTAGGTCTACTAATACTTATTTTTGCTGTTAGCAGTTCTCTTTCATTCCAAATAGACAATCAGTCCATCAAACTGTATTTTGTTATTTTAGGATGGCTTAATGTAATTTACTTTAATTACTGGATTTTCTTTCTGTGCTTTACAGGTTTGATGACCAGAGGAGACCTGGATGGTTCAGTTGTTGAGGTGAGTTAACTGCTGTAAACATTAAAAAGGGAACCAGATGACAGATTTGACAACATTCTCCATAAACCACCATAGTCACACCCTAAACTCATATAGATCAGTAAAGTTATAAGCTTATAAAAGTTTGTATTACAGTTGTAGGACTCTGTATGTCAAGCCATGAATTATTTTCTTCCAATTTTTTCTAGATTATGATTGATCAGAACTGTTCTGCTGACGACCCGACCTACCAGAGCCTTGATCCTGCCAGTAGAGACCAGAACCAGATCTACTCAGAACTCACACAGCCTGAATGAAAGCCTGGAAATATACTTGGACCTCAACATGGGAGTTCACTGTTTCTGACAGACAGAAATAAGAAAAATTATTTTGACGCCAAGTTTCCTCTGATTTAAATGTATCTATGCTTTCTGCAATTATTTTAACAATCCTACATTTATATTAATCCATTTTTTTTAGCCATTGAACTGATATATTCTCCCTGAAACTGTCTTAACCAGAACTTTCACTTATCACCTTCACACTTATATAACTTATATAACTCATTGGTGCCAGATTGTTTTATATGTTCATATTCCTCATTGATGTCTGATGCTTAACAAAATAAAGATGTGGTTATCATATTTTATATTTTTTACCTTGCTATCAAAACCTCAAATAACACCTGAGCTATGTCCCCGAAAATCCCAGAGGAGTCGAAAATGCGCCTTTATGGATGCAGGTAAATATCTTTATCTCTACTCCAATGTCTCCCTGTCCGACTTTCTTACCATGTGGCCAGACAGAGATTTAAAGTTGAGCTATAAAAGCAAATGAGGTGGATTAGCAGAGTTTACCAACAACCGATGATGATATCCAGGAAATGTTATTGTGGAAAATCGTCTTTGCTGCCCATATGTTGAACTCTATGTCATGATGGTCATTAGACGTTCATATTGCCCCTGTCTTCAGTCAGAAGCTTCTTCAGAGTTGATGACTGACTGCTACTGGAGATTGCCATTGCAGAATTCCATAGAAATGCTGATGAGGATGATTCAGTCTCCAATAACATTTTTAACAGTTATGATGTTTACATGACAGTGAATCACCCAGTGTTGTGAGAATTCTCATCTCTGGAATTCGTTTTTGAAAAGTCACGTTTTTGCCCCCCGACAACCTGTTTTCTCGTGTAAACCGGAGGCCTAATCAAAGATGAAACCGAACAACATTGTCGTGTAAACAGCCCCTTGATTTAAAATGAACAGCTTCCTTAACAGCAGATGTCTGTAAAGAGATGATTAACAAACAGGGAACAGATAAAATGATTGAAGTGATGAGAACGGGTCTGAAGGAGGGTCCTACATGCTTCAAACATGGACTTCCTTTCTGCTCCCCTGGTTGCATCTGACTTCCACTGTCCTAATGGATCTGCAGAAGGTTTCTCCTGATGGCGTCCTTCTCCCTAATCCAGTTGGTTTCTCTCACCAGTAGATTAACCCTCTATGGTCTGCACTGGTTGGGCCAGGAGGGACCGAAACATTTGGATCTTCACAGTTCAGGAGACACACCCTTCGACTTGATGGATTCCGAGTTTCCAGCACTGAAACATCTGTTTCTGAGTCATCCCATCGGTCGCACATCTGCACACTGAAATCTGCAGGACCAGTTGCACAAACATTGATGGAAAACAAGGAAGGACAATTTTTTTTTTTTTTATAGTGGTTAATGTCTCATCAGTTAATTCCTTAAAACGGTTCTATATAAGAGAAGTGGTGAGTGAAACCAGACTAAAAAAAAGAAAACATATAATCAGAAATAATCTGTGGTTCCCTTGATGAGTCAGAAACGATGCATTAATATACTGGTACCAGCAGGCTACACTGGTTATTATGGGTCATACTGGTTTCTTCAGAGATATATTCATTTTACTGTCACATTCATTGGACTTCTATCACACACTGAGGGGAGGACTGATGGGTGACATTTAAGGAGGATTCAGAAGTGAGAGCTGACAAACCAAGCAACAGGAAACCATAAGGAGCGCCCATCTTACCTCATTCTGCCTCTTCATCCTCTGTGAGTAAACTGTCTTTGGTAAGATCCGAATTAGTTATTTACAAACTAAAGTCTTGTTTTGACGGGGCTTTTTCCACGGCTGGTCACAAACTGTGGAATAGTTTGTCTTGCAATCAGATCCGCTAAAGCTTTTAACCATTTTAAAATGCTTCTTCAAACACATTTTTTACAAACTGGACTTTATCCAAGACTGAACCAAGCACTTATGTTTTGACTGTAGGACTTTTTTAATTACCTGTTGTAATTTTACCATTGCTCTTATGTTTGATTTGATTGTGTTCTACCTTGTGAAGTAGTGCACTCCATTCTTCTAGCAAGATCTTTACCCCCCAAAACAATATTCACCTTTTCCTAGTTTGAGCAAAGCGTGGGAATAAAGTGTCATGAATAGATTTCACAATAAGCATTCAATCTGAATATGTCTTACTTCCTCAGAAGAACCTGCTCACATATCCCAGCAACAATCTGCGCTAATTCATTTTTTTCTGTAGTTCTGCAGGTCAGAAACAGCTGTCCTCCCAAAGCTCTGAGTCATTATGGAGTATCTGGAGAAAACACATCGTTTTCATGCGTCTTTCACTCATTTGGAAGCATAAAGATGTTCTGCATGGAAACCTGTGAAGGAGAAAACCTCCTCATTGGAACAACTAATGACACAGCTCAGATTGGACGATACAGAACTGAATACGTCAGAGAATATTCTAAAACATACTGAGTTCTGTTTGTGAGCATCTCAGAGTTGACCTGGTCTGACTCAGGACGGTACAGATGTGGTTTGGGCGACTCTTCATCATCACCTTCATTGAAGGACTTCAATATCATTGTCGTAGATGGTGAGTCTCTGATAAAGATGCTGAAATGTTTTTATCTCCCTGGAGATCTGAGGCTTTGACTGTTTGAGCCAGAGAGTGTTAAAACCGGGATTAATGTACGTTTAACTAACATCCACGGTTTGTTGTGCAACTGATGATTATTTTAATAGCTCTCCTGGATCGGTAGGAACATCATGACTTTTATTTGGAGCTGGCAGCTCGTTCACAGTCGCCTGTTCTTTTGATTCTTCTGGAAGAAAAAAATTCTTCTGCAGAGGAGAATTTTAAGATTCTCCAGACTCCATCAGTCTGGTTCAGACTGATGGAGTCAGAGCTGCAAGAGGCAGATACAACTTAGAAAATGATGACGTACATAAATCAGAAGGAGTTCTGTTGATGACCATCACAAATCTGACCCAGTCTGACTCAGCAAGGTACTGATGTAAGATGGACAGAACCTCAGGTCTATTCAGACTTCAGCATCACCGTCATAGGTGGCAAGTTTTTACTCATATCTTGTTATAAAACAAAAATATCTGTCATTATTCCTTCTGTTCTTTCTATTCCTAAATAAGTGATCTAAATTCAAACATAAGGCAACAGAAAGTTTCTCCGCTCTTGTTGCTTTGCTCCATTTTACATCCGCCTTTTTTCTGCCTCTCCAGCAGGCGACTCAACCGGCTCCTCGCCAAAAATAACTCAGAGTTTCAGCTCCAGTTCAAGTAATTTCACACAACCAAGATATTTTAAAAGCAGCAATTATTTCATGTTTAGATATCAGAGAGAAACCCATCCACACTGGGTCATGTATAAAATCTTTTAGTTACATATTTATATATTCTGTTTTGATTCAGAAAGGTGAACAGATTAGTACCTCTGTGGTTATGTTTAAATCTGCTCCTGATAGCCAAAAGAAAAAAGAAACATTTACAGAAGCGGTTTCTGAAGGTTTATGGATTATGTCTGCATTCATCCAGTTCACTAAGATGTTGACTGATTATGAACATGCTCATTTGGAGGCCTCAGTGTAATCAGGCTTGTTGAACTTCTGCAGATGTTCCTCTGATCATTGGTGTGACTCTGGTCCTCGTGGTAGTCCTTGTTTCAGCAGCTCTGCTGGCTTCCTGCAGGAGAAGATTTCTGAGAGTTGAGACACCAACAAACCCTACCTAGTAAAATAATTTCTCTCTGTTCTGGAGCAGGAAAGCAGATTTATTTTACCAGAAAACTAGGGCTGTGCGATATCTCAAAAATATATCGTCAGTACGATAGAAAATGTCTTTCGTTTTATGTGAATTTCTATCGTTTAAGCCACGATTTGGTTTTACGGCTGTAAATTACGTCAAGATGCACCTTATGGCATTCCTGTGCATGCTGCAATACATGAAAAAAACAAACAGGGAGGAAGACGGTAACCAACACGTTTCAGACCAGGGATCTAAAGAAGATTATCAGACAACTCAAAGTTGGTCTCCCTGCGTGTCTGCACTCCCCTCGTCTGCACTCCCCTCCTGACGCGCAGCTAGAACAGGAAAAAAAAGCGACTCTAAGAGAGAACGACACCGGCTTTAAAAGTGATTTCGTTCGCTAGCAACACATCAGTGGTGTGCTACAGCATCTGTGTCTGGAGTTATCAGAGCTTACACCACAACTCCACGCTGCTTTTGCTCATTGACTCTCTCTGAATTCGTAGTCGTGGTTGTGATAAAATTAATGTATAGTGTTGGAGTTCGTTGGTTGGAAAGGGAGCTGGTAAACTTTTCAAACACTGTTGTGACTGTTTTCCCAATCCTAATATTCATAAACCAGTGCCTAAACCTAACGTGATCCATCTGTTTAACATTTACGAGCAGCAGTTGCCTCACGTGCGGGTGGAGCCGTAACACATCTATAGGGGGAACACATACTGACATACCACCTCTCTTTTACATAGCAGACACGCAAAGAGTGAAAAATAAAAATGAGAGGGTGCAAGAAGTGAGAGAAAAAAACCCCTCTACTGCTGAAACATGCTGTAAAGTTAAGAAAATGAGCAACAGCAGGTATCACGGCAAAATGTGGATGCGTTTCAAATAATGTGTTTCATTCAAAGGCAGAGTGTAAAAGATCACTGATATCTATTCTGTAGCTCCCACACATATAAAGACATCACTACTCGAGTCTGGGTGGTTTTATTGTCATCTATAATTTAAAACTGCATTTCCGCGTTGTACATTTTTCTAAACCATTTTTGAAATAACAGAAAAATTGCTATATCGTGAACTATATCGTTTTCTGTTTATAAAAATTTAGCCATATCGCCCAGCCCTACTGAAAACAGAATATAGTTTATCAACTAAATGTTTCACTTCACAAAACCCTGCTAAAAATGAGGAAAAGAGATTAACTCTGCTCCTTCTCTAGATGGACCAGCTAAGCAGGAGCTCCCCTAGAAGCAAGAACTATGTTGAAACTCAAAAAATAAATAAATAGAACTTAATGGAAATAATCTTTATTGCCCCTAAGGAATATCAGCTGCAAAGTGACACAAAACTGAACAACAGGGATGGAGTCTGAAAGCTGCTGGAAGGAAGGAGCTTTGATAACACAGCTTTGTGCATCTAGGATGCAGCAGTTTGTTACTGAAGGAGCTCTGCCGCTCAGCAACAGCTTAACGAACGGGTTGGGGGACATAACAGAGATGCTATTTTAGCCAGTGTCCTTCTGTTTCCCACCACCAAAGCAAAAGCTCCATCTGGTACAAACTGCTGAGGTAGAATAATGAAAAAACAGATTTTATCTGCTCTCCTCCACTTGGATGAACTCCATGAGGAAGACTTTGATAGCAGCTTCATTCCCAGACTGGCTCAGGGGATCCAGCAGAACCAACCTGACTGAAACCTCGGCCATGACAGGAAATGAAAGCAGTTCAGGTTCAGAGGAAAACACTGACTGACGTCTGTGAAGATCAGTGTCCCTCTGGGCTTTAGGCTTCTGGCTACTCCGGGTTTATTCTGCTGGGTTTCAGGACGAAGATGAAGGAACATGACTGAAGAACATCAGGACTGAATGTTTTTAGCACTGATGGAAAGATGCAAAGAAGGACCTGACGGAAACTGGCTTCCTTCAAGGATTACATTTAGAGCTTCAGTATGGCCAACTAAAGAAATTGTTGCCCTACAGAATCACAGCAATCTGCCAAAGTCTTCACACCCCTGAAACCCTTTCACTTTTTGTCACGTTGCAGAAACAAAAACCTTATCTAACTGGACTTTAACTTCACTGCGTCTTATAGTTTTGGTCCTCAGAGATACTGTCAGACATTAGGATTTAAAACCTGAATGTTAAACATGGTTTTTCCATAAAGACCAATTATTGTTTATAATTTCTTTCATTCTTTTAGCATTTTATTACCTTAACTATTGTGATTTTAAGATCTTTTTCGTTTAGTTGAATGCCTAATATTTTATGCTGTTCTTTAATTTGTTGTCGTGATTTATTGGATGTTTTTTAAAGCCATGTTTCAGGTAATACAGTTAAGTTAGGGATTTTTAAGATCTTCGACCGATCACAAAGTTTCACTAATTTGAACTGATCCGATTAAAGTGATTCTTGCCTTGATGATGATTTTTTTAAGATCAATTAAAAAAACTTTCGGCCTCACACAGTAACTGTAGTTTGTTTTCCAGATGTGGAGAACAGGAGAAGATCAACTGGATCAAACACTGAGGTAACTTTAATAAATATATAACCCTTATTCTAAGGGTGCAACGATTCCACTTTTTCAAACCGATACCATACTTTGAGAACTTGCTTATACTGAGTACCAATGCCGATACCTTTACCACAAAAAAATGTGATGAATTGGAATTATTTTTCTTCTCTGCTTGTGAATTATATAAACAAAATTAAATATTAATAAAAAATGACCACAAAACTTAAGTTTTGAGTGAAAAATACAAAATTTCTGTGAAATTATTGCAGAGTTTAAACATTACATTACACATTTTTAGTACGAGTTCATTGTATCGGAACTTTAACCGATACCGATACAGTACATAAGAATGGTATCGGCTCCGATAACCTAATCGGTATTAGTCCATCCCTACTTTATGCAGGGCTAAATAACATAGCGACTGTTTGTCTACTTCCTTTCAGAAAGTTACCTATGTTAACTCCACTTTGGAAGGCACGGCCTACCAAAACCTCAGTTCTGCCACCAGAGACCAGAACCAGGTCTATTGTACACTTGGAAAACTCAAATAAAATCCTGGATTCTGTTTCTGTGCCTCAAGGAATAAAGTCTGTCCAGCTGAAATGTGAAGAAAGCTGAATTTGAAAAATAGATTTTTGCAGCTGAAGAATTATAGATGTTTAATTTTGTCATGACGGTTCATGTTGCTGAGCAGATTTGGACTCCAGGACAGAACTGTGGAGCAGCTCTCTAAAGCTCTTTGCACACAAACAGCGTGCGTTACGTTGGTACAATGGAGATAGAGATGTTCTTGTCTGAACAAATCACTGACTCATTCCGAGTTTTGATTATGAATAAATGTATCAAGAATAATTTAGTGATCTGGTTTTAGTCTCTAAAGATCAGTTTATTTCTCAATGACAGCCTATTAAATCATTTAGCATTTAGCCTCTCAGAGCTGCACAGAGATCAGAAACTGCAGGAATGATTTTAAGATAAATCATCTACTCTCTACTGAAACTGAGCAGAAATGCATTACTGGTTTTGTCATGGATTAAAATTTGATTTTTAACACATTTTATACATGACCCTGAGGTTGTCTTTTTGGGAAGACCAGAAAGCAGGGCATTACAATAATCAATTCAACTGGTGATAAAAGCATGCATTATTCTCTCCATATTGGCCAGAGGGAGAATGGGGTCATCTGGCAATGTTCTATAGATGATAAAAACCTATTCTACTAATGTTTTCAATGTGTGGAATAAAAGTCAGCTCAGAGTCAAAAATCACGCCCAGGTTCTTCACTTGTAAAGAAGGATTAAAAGACAATGATTGTAGTTTTGGTAAAAGTTTCTCTCTTTGAGCCTCAGTACCGATGAAAACTTCAGATTCAAATTCTAGTTTAGGCGGCAATTATAGGCATATCCGGAAGAAAAAGTGAGCACCCCCTGCTGTCCGGGTGGGGAATTACTTTGTTATGCTAACCCCAACGGAGAATTAGAAAAGAAAAACATCTCCGTCGATTCGTCTGCATCTGCGAGCAAAGTTGATGATGAAGCAGTATAAACTGGTATTTACTTCCACACTGTTAGGTTCATCCATTCCTCTGCTCTGAATCTCCCCTGGGTATGAGTGCATGAATGGTTATGTGACTGGTGACCTGTCCAGGGTGTAGCCCACCTCTCAATGTACACAGGCACCAGATGATTGAAGGTTTACAGAAAAGCTCAAGATGTGTGCTGAAGAAATTATCTACTTGAATAAATATGGCTTTTTTATATAAATTTCAATGGTATGACACCTTAACTTAAAAGTTTTGGACACAATCGAACAAATAAATTAAAATAAGCAGCAGCACGGGCTGCAGGCTAAAGTGCATAATCTTGTCAAACTCAGCATAAACACTTCATACCAAGTGTCAAGCACGGTGGTGGAGGACTGATGATTAATACTTCAACTGGTAATCACAAGAGCAGAGTAGCTCACAGTCATAGAGTCCAAGTAAATTAATACATTTTCTGTTAAACATCCTCTTAGGACTGGTGTTGATGCATCTAAGGGATGGCATCATTGACATCTTCATGGTCTTGGAGGTCTCTGGCTGGCAGACGAACGGCTGACCTCTGACCCCGACGCTCTTCTCTGCAGCCCAGTTCTCATTCTGTCCGGTGAATACTGAGTATTGTCATTAAAACATCTGATTCTGAGTCATCCAGCCGCTCTTAGATCGGCACACTGCTGCAGAAAACAAAAAAATTGAAATAAGTGGTTGATGTCCCGTAATTCCACTTCCTTAAAGTGTTTCTGTGTAAGAGAAGCGGTGAGAAAAACCGAAACCACAACTAAAGAGCAAAACAGTTTTACTGATCATATCTTGACATCAAAAAATAAAGTTTTCTAACTGAGAGGCAGAAGATGCTTTACTAGACTGTTTTATACTGATCCCTTTATAATATGCAGGTTTCTACAGGTTATACTGGATTATGTGTGCTATACATAAAATATTATTCTTTTTAATTATTACAGATATCTGTGGCTCTCTAGATGTGTTTTGAAACAAACTGAAGCATTAGAGTCAACATTACAGATGTCTTTATACTGAGAACCTTCTACATTCAACCCGTTTTCTTCTCACTGAAGCGCCTCTATCAGCCCTGTGGATGTAGAGTTAGAGAGAAACGAGCAGCAAACGCATCGATGGGAAGGAGGAGGAGTGATGAGTTATATTATAGGAGGATTCAGAAGCGAGGGCTGAGAAACAAGACAGCAGGAAACCATCATGAGCCTCCATCTCGCCTCGTTCTGCCTCCTCTTCTTCTGTGAGTAAACTACCTTTATGAGCTTATATCTACATTATTTAAAACAGTTTTCCTTTATTCGATATTTATAGGCAATTAAACTGAATTACATTAAAACAACAACTAAAAAACAGAGTAATAAAACGTCTTGGTACAACCCAAACATTATGAATATAAAAAGGCTCTTAACTTTTCAGCATGAAACATATCGAACGAAGACGTACTCCCACCGTCCTGCAGGTTTTTGGTGTTTCCCTGCTGCTGCACCGCTGCCTTAAATAAACTGGCTTCTGCAGCTATTAGCGACATACTAAGGAGGTAATGCGATCAGTTCAAGCAGGTGTGGTGGAGCAGGGACCCATTTAAAACATGCAGGGCATCAGGGAACACTGACTTGGAGAGCATATTCATTGGAAAATGTTCCAGTTTAATGCTTTAGAAGATGCATCTACTATCCAGATCAAATTAAAGAATCAGCAAATAAACCCGCAACTTCCTCCGTTAATAACTAGCTTCTTTAAACTTCAAAAGCCAAAGTCGCTCTAAAAAAACGTTTTGAAAACGTTCAGAAGTAGGTATAAGAATCTGACTTCCTATCAGTAACTGCAATCTTAGCTTATATGGAACGCTCACACAGGACTAAAGATGTTCTAAAAGGGGTTCTCAGTTACTAACATGTCTAAACTGCATGGAGATCTGCCTGATGACCTGATCACATGCTCTGTGGCACTGTCTGTCTGTCCCAGTCTGCACTTCCAGCTGCTTACATACCATTCACTCTGACCTCTATACATATTCTCCCTCTGCCATAAGGTTTGTGATCTGAAAGTGTCTTCAGGCTCTTCCAAACCCATAGGTGTCATTTTAACCGGAGATACCAGGGACATGTCCCCAGCAATATTTGTGATTGACGGTAGAGCTTTAATCGGGCCTTAAAAATTAAGCCTGACCCGACCCGAGCCAAAGGCATGTTGATTTATAATCTATTTTTTAGTCTGCAGCTATATGAAGCTTTAACCGCTTCTGTTGCGTAAAAGTCTGTATCGCCTGCGTGCGTTTCTGTGTGCGCTCTTGACCACTTTCTCTAGATTTCAGGAGATTTTATCTGACTTGTGGGCATCAGGGAGCTGCTATATAAATGCAGGAGACTTATGAAAATGGCAACATATTGACACGTAGATTGGGAATAATGTTAGTGGCCCACTGCGTCGCTTTATTATAAATTAAGGAGATGGATTATTATAGATTAAGGAGCTGACCTCTAAAGCCTGAGCCTGACCTGAGAGCGTGGACAATGATAGAAATTAAACCCGAACCCGGCTCGTCGGGTTCAGGCAAAGATCTTCAGCTCTAACTGACGTGTTTGTCCCCACCAAACCTGAAGCGGATTCATTACCTGCACTGATCTAACAGCCACTTCTGCTCCCAGCAAATGTTCTGCATCAGAATCTGAACAGGATATTATTTAATTCACTCCATTTTCTTAAGCAGTCATGTTTCTTTCTGCTTATATACTACAGAATTCTCTATTCTCTAAATGATTGGAGGCTATTAATAATCTCCTCCTGTCATGTCTGCCTCAGTTGCCAAATTTATCATGTCTGGTTATAATAATCTTCTCATCCGGAAGAAAAAACTACGTTCCTCACTGGGAAATGACACCTGCTAGGAGACCTTCAGTGGAGAGAGGATATGTTTATTAATACTGTTTTATTATACTATTCTATTGATACTTTTAAATCTACGAAGGTTAGAGTATTAAAACTAGAGAGAAATGTTAGTAAATGTTAATGTATGTCTGGGAAAAGTGTAAAAAAGTGTGTGGAGAGGAGATTTAAAGCCTTAAAGCATAATGATTGTAAAAAATAAAGATGTCTACTCTGCGGATTTACCCTGTTGCGGGTTATTTTAATAATGCATGAGGGACTGTTGTAAATTAAATTTAATAGGTCTGCCGGAAAAAAATATTAATGCAATATTTTAGCTTTTTTATGATTCCCAAAGGTGATATGCTGACATGCTGTGTTTGTGTAGAGAGCATATCAGAATATTACTTCTCGCTATCTCTGCATCCAGCTGCCAGAGAAAGACACTTCTGCAACGCAGGAACGGAGTACCAGGAAGTGGACAATATTTCCATCACAGTAGGAAAAATAACATAAAAAAAAGAAAATAACTTGATCTATTATTGAAAATAAACTATAGTGCAGTGAATTATAAGTCTTTTATTTATCTGGATACTGCAGTTGAAATTCATATTGTGCAGAAATCACCGAGCAGAAAGCAAACACTGTCCAGTCTGGCTTTTTCTTGATGTTTTATTCCTGAATCACTGGAAGTGTTGGATGGATAGACAAGCGACAGCATTGCGTCATCAGCGCAACTTCAGGGAAAATTCCCTCCTGCTTCCTCCACCAAAACAACATATGAACATTTTCATCTTTGGGAGTCTTAAACAAAACATAACAACAATATTGTCTAACTCCCAGTCCGCTCGCATTAAATAAACTTCCTCCCGGAGCCGTGAAATTCAATTTGTTCTTGTTTTCCACCTGAAACAACTTTATGCGGATCACCCACATGTAGCTGCCTTATTGCAGGACTGTCAGCTGTAAGTTAAATCTGAAGTTTCTCAACACAGAACGGTGATGGGGTTGCAAAAAGAGAAAGTTTTATTGTTGCGCATTGTGCTGGTGCGAGTAGCCTACATATTATATCCAACATTGTTCTTTGTGCTACAGTGTGGATTTTAAATAATTCTTCCCAACCAACAGCCTGATGGTGACATTTAAAAACGTAGAACAGTTAAATCTATGGCTTTTAACTTACATTGATTTAATAAAGATGCGATTTTCACCAAGTTTATACACTGCAGTGCATATTGATGTGAAACAGATGAAAACTTAGAGGCTATATCAATATTTAATAACTGTCCCCAGTAATCCTCAAACCGCACTGACGTTTATGGTTATTGTCCATAGCATACCATCTTCTTTCTGTAGATCTGTTTTCCATCAGTGAGGTTATCATTACTAGATCTTAAACAATTGGTACCATGAGCTTTTGAGTGATGTTTTTGTATTTATATATCCATACCTGTGTGTTGTTTTTGTTGTTGTTCTGAGTTCACATTGTTTGGTTTGTTTTATCAATGTTGCTCCTTTTCTTGTTTTTCTCCTCTCTGCCGTCCTGTTTTCTTGTCTTCTCTTTGTTCCCCTTTCCCTTTAAAACACAACAAACTCTTTCACATATCTTTTTTGTTTACTACCTCTTTTCTTCCACCCCCCCCCCCCCCTTTATTTTCCATGTCTGTGTCCATAACATCAGAAAATAATGCCTGGATCAATTTCTCACATATATACATGTGAAGTACTATAGCAAAAGCCATAATGCTCCATAAGAGAAACTTAAACTACTGGGATTAAGTAAAAAGGGATCTATTTTCCCATCCCTGAACTTCCTTCTGTATAGCTCTCAGCTCCTCATTGTTTCCTGATCTACAGGTTATCTTCTCCAGATTCAGTCTGATTATGTTTTACTTCCTCAGATTAACTTGTTCAGCCTATCCAATCACAATCTGCACTAATGCATCCTTCTCTGCAGCTCTGCAGGTTAGAAGCAGCTCTACACTCAAAGCTCTGAGTCATTATGGAGTATCCGGAGAAAATATCTCAATTCCATGCAGCTTTCTCTCATCTGGAGCTGTGAAGATGTTCTGCAGGGAAACCTGCGAAGGAGAGAACCTCCTCATTAGAACAACTAAGGATACAGCTCAGATTGGACGATACAGATCTGAATATGTTAGAGAAGCTTCTAAAACATATACAGTTCTGTATGTGAGCATCTCAGAGCTGACCTGGTCCGACTCAGGGAGGTACAGATGTGGTTTGGGCAAAGCTTCATCATCAGCTTCATACCAGGACTTCAGTCTTCTTGTTGTTGATGGTGAGTTTGTATGAAGATGAAAATATTTGTTCTGTTCCACAGAGCTAACCACAAAACTTTAGTTTTTATAGGATAATCATAATGTTCTAAACATTTTTTATTTAATTTAATTTTGCACCTCAGCTTGTTGACATTTTCTCTTCCAGTCTCTGTTAGAATTACTGTCTGAGACTGAACTGGGCAGCTCCCAGTATAACTGTAGTGAAACTGGGATTAATATGATCAGACTGTATCATTCTGAGATCAGACAGTAACTGATGATTATCTTTAACAGATCTGCTGGATGGAAGCAAAGATCATCACCTCTATAAAGAAGCTGGCAGCTCGCTCACAGTCGCCTGTCCCTTTAAATACTCTGGGAAAAAACGACTGTTCTGCAGAGGAAAATGTGGAGAAGAAGAAGTTCTGGTTCAGACTGATGGAGTCAGAGCTGAAAATGAAAGATTCAGCATAGAATATGATGAAGGACATAAGTCAGGAGGAGTTCTATTGGTGACCATCACAAATCTGACCCAGTCTGACTCAGGACGGTACCGATGTAAGATGGACAGAACTTTTCTATCAGATCTACACAGAGACTTCAACATCACCGTCACTGATGGTGAGTTTTTACTAAATATTATATTTTTTCTTTTAGCTTTAAAGTCAAAGTGACCTAAAAACAAACAGGAGAAACTGTTATTATTCAAAGTTACAAAAATCTTCAATAATTGATCCTTTGAGTCCGTGTAATGTTACTGCGTTGGTCTCCTCTTTAGCTTTAACTTTGAAATGTATAACCAAGTTATTTGTGAGGATTTTCTGTTTTTATTTCCATTTAATCTTTATTCATCTCATTTTTGTAGTTCTTTTCTTTTTGCTTATGTCTTATTATAGGTGTTTTTACACATGCTTTATTTATTAACCTGTGAAGCTCTTTGAGTAATTTCGGTGAGAAAGTCGCACCACAAATAAAGTTTGATGGACTAACCGATATTTTTCCTCTTCTTCAGCAGACTACTCGTCGACATCCACACCAACAACGACAACTCAGAGTTTCAGCTCCAGTTCCAGTAATGATTCTGAGTCCATTTAAAAAAAAACATTTGTTTTAAACTGGTTATTAATTCATTTGATGATATTTCTGACCAGTGTTGATCAAGTTACTTGGAAATAGTAATTAATTACTAATTACTGATTACCTACCAAAAAAGTAATCCCACTACTTTACTGATTACTTATTTTCAAAAGGAATTAGTTCATTTATTACTTAATTACTTTTCAAAAACATGAAACACAACCTGTTTATGCTATAAGTATATTCCATCATATAAAATTCAGTCATATGAAACAGCCTATTCTTAAGAGTGTTTTATTGGTTTTAATTTTTTCCTTTATGAACGCTGCATCAAGGAAAAACTAAATAAATCAATGTAACAGCCACTATATAGCCAGCAACAAGCTTTTTCAGTTTCGTGGCACCAATCTGGTGGCTTTTAATTCTATTTTCAGCAGTTTAGCAGCAGTGGGGCCCTTTGACATAGAATCCACTTTAGCAGCTGTAGCTGTGACGTCAGTCGGACTCTCAGTGAGCTTCGCATTCCCCCGGTTAGCTAGGTTCTTGCTCAGGTTGGAAGTTCAGTTTTTAGCTGTAGATAAAAGTTTCCTTCCAATGCAGTTTGCAGCAGACACTGATATTTTTGTTGTTTTTACGGAATCAAACTGAAAGTAGTGATGATACTTCCAACCATCAAACTCTGAATGCTCGCACTCTATCCTGGGCTCCATTGTTACTTACCAACCTTGAGACCTCAAAATTAGGGAGACATTTAAAAGGGGTGGTGGTTAATAAAAATTAAACGAATTTTGCAGTATTTATAAAGCATTAAAGTAAGTTAACAAATTAAACAATCCCTACTCTTTTTTGTGTAAATTGTCGGAAATGCAATCAGAGTAAAAGGCTACATTATCACAATAAACTTAGTAAAATAAAACGACTTTAAATGTCCTTTTAACAAAAAACTGTAAAATGTGACCAGCTCAGATTGGGTCCCATCTAGAACATCTCTGCTTTTATCTTGGTGCTGCAGTCCCAGACCCACCGTGGGCCCCTTTTAGCTCCTCTTTATTAACCTCCTGGATATGCCCCTGCTCAGCAGCACTGAAGGTTTAGGAATAATCATTTATTAATCATTCTAAAAACTCAGATGAGTCTCTGTTTCAGGAGAGCGTGAGAACGTATATTTCCTTACTTTGATCTCAGGGCAGCATTGAGTCTGTAGATTTTAACGCTGTAATTTATTAAAAAGTATGACCAGCTGTGCTCTCAGGCTCAAATAGCTGGGGAAAAATGCTGCGATCTGCGGCCGAAGTTATCACAGCGCTTCCGAAATAAAAGGAAACAAGACGTGAGGATGGTTGAAACATTTTGTAACCCTTAACTAGGTGGATTTAAAAAGTAATGGAAACTACAGCTTCTGTGAGTCACATAAAGACTGTTCTGAAAACTTTCGGCTGGCTGCTGCGGCGTGCATCACTAATTACAGCTGATTGTTTTTCTCATCGGACATATAGGCTTTGAATCGTGTAGCTGACCCATTTTGGATTCAAAAGGGCAAATTTCGCCAACAGGTGAAGGATTTTCATGTCATGAATGAGGAAACTGTAGCCTACCCCACAGCATATGTCACTGTCATGAGATGCGCTCTGAGCAACTTACGCAGCCTGCTTGCAGAAGTAACGGCAGTTTAATTACTTTTTTGTCCCTTACTTTACCTGTTACTTGAAAAAAGTAATTGGATTACAGTAATGCATTACTTTTAATGCGTCACTGCCCATCACTGTTTCTGACACAGAATTCAAAAAGTTAAAGAAACAAACTTTAAAACTCTGGACAGACCCTCAGAGTACAAACTAACGTCAACAACCTGCAGCCCTTTCTTTCCTCGTTATTCTCTCACTAGTCTAATTAAAACACACTTTTATCCATTCTTATCAGACTGAAAACATCAGAAATGAGGAGTTTTCACAACTATTCCGGGAACTCACTCTTTGGCAGAGTGTTATTGCCAAACAACGGAGGTTCAACGAAAACAGACTTACTGGCGCCAGACTTCAATCACTCAACCAAACAGCATTCTTCTCAACAAAAACATGAACCATTCTACCATATCAGCCTCTCCCTGATTGGTTACTCTTATCCAATGATTGCTGGAGATAGATACCACTTCCCCGCCCTCCAAACAACCCTGAATAGAATAGATGGTATAGATAATGGATTCATTCATGGATGATAAATCAAAAATATATATGAAGATTTGTGATGGTAGAGCTTTATTTTCTTGTAGTTGTCTGTTTTATTCTGCCTGTTTAAACTGTACACTACTTAGATCACTTTGGGTGTAGAAAAGGCTCTAGAAATAAAGGTTGATTGAAAGATTTGCTTTTGTTCCGCTTTTTTAGCAGCTGCACCAACTGCAGCAGCATCCAGCTCCACACCAACACCAACACCACCACCACCACCAACAACAACAACTCAGAGTTTCACTTCCACTTCTACTAATGTCACACATCCAAGTCCTTTTAAAATCAGTAATGGGCCGGTTCAGATTCAGGACACCAGTGTCAAATCCACCTACAGTGAGTCATCTTCAAGAAATATATTTAGCATAATATTTATATGTTTGGTCCTGGTTCAGATAGAGGACCATTTGGTACCTCATTGGTTCTGTTCAGATCAACTCCTGACAGCTAGAACTTGATTTCTATAGAAGGAACTGTTCTAGAGGGCCTCATGGTGAACCAACTTCTTGAACCTCTGCAGATGTTCCTCTGATCGTTGGTGTGACTCTGGTCCTCATCACCGTCCTTGTTTCAGCAGCTCTGCTGGTTTCCTGCCGGAGAAAATTTCTGAGAGGTGAGAAACCAACAAACTCATCCAGTAAAGTTATTTCTCCATTCACTGGAGCAGGAAAGTAGTAGCAGTATTTTCACATACAACATAATGTAAATTATGAAATGAACGTTTCACTTCAATAAACTTTTATTAAAGTGAAGAAAACCAACACAGATAGAAGAAATTGACTCTGTTCCTTCATAGATGGACCAGATAAACAGATTCTCCCAATGTTACGGCTCAACATATATTACTAGAAGGGAAAATAACTAACTTTTAATATTACTCAGGGGAGAAATTCTGGAATATCAGCTGCAAAGTAACAGGCAAGTTGAAGCATTAAGTTCACACCATACAGCTAAAATCAAGCAGCATATCTCAGTGATATTATCTGAAACAGAGGAGCAGGCAGAAGTCCTCACTTTGTATTGAACGGTCCGCACTGTATAGGTGAAAAACCTGAAGTGTCAAAAAATGGTCCTTAGTTTGGACGTTCGACAGGACCCCCACCCCCCACACACACACATAAAACCAAACAATATAATGTTATAAAGTATGAGCAATTTAAAACTTAAGAAAATATCCTGCAACTGAGTTGCACGAAGGGCAAATATTACAAAATGTACATGTATTTGTGCATAAAGGCACCAAAAACTGTTTACAAAAAAGAAAAAAAGTGCAAACAACAGATATGTGCAGTTAAGGGATATGGAGTCTGAAAGCTGCTGGAAGGAAGAAGCTGTGAAAACGCAACTTTGTGCACCTAGGATGCAGCAGTTTGTTACTGAAGGAGCTCTGCAGCTCAGCAGTGATTATGATGATTAATAGTGATGTTATTTTAGCCAGATCAGGAGCTCCATCTGGTACAAACCGCTGAGGTAGAATCATGAAAAAATAGATCTTTTCTGCTCTCCTCCACCGGGATGAACTCCACGAGGAAGACTTTGATCGCAGGTTCATTCCCAGACTGGCTCAGGGGATCCAGGAGAACCGTTCTGTGTCCTGAACCAACCTGACTGAAACCTCGGCCATGACAGGAACTGAAAGCAGTTCAGGTTCAGAGGAAAACACTGACTGACGTCTGTGAAGCAGAGCTCTGGTTTTGATTCTGCTTCCAGATGTGGAGCTGAAAATTGTTTCACCAGCAGAATTACGGCCCTTTGGAAAAGTCCTCACTCCTCTAGAACCTTTTTGTTTGTTGTCACTAAGTGGATCACTGCCTACTTTATAAAGTAAAGAACCATGTGATGCACTTAGAACTACACAGAAGCTGTATAATAATTAGAATTTTTTAAAACTATAAATTAGTTAGCCTAATAAAATCACAACCTCAGCATAAAACAAAAGCAAGCCTGCAACATTTTTTACGTTCAAAAGTGGTGAGTAATCAGGCAAAAAGGAGAGTGGAGTAATTGAATCTGGGCCATGGGGCGAACTTGGTTCAGGTGTTGGGTATTCGTCATGTAATCAGAAGGTTCAAGCCCAGGCTCCGACTGTCTCACACTTCTCCCGTTCCCTACTGGTGGTGGCCAGAGGTGGCGCCAGTGTCCGATAGCCTCACCGCTGTCAGTGCGCCCCAGGGCAGCTGTGGCTGTTACATAAAAGTGTGTGAATCTGTGTATGAATGTAATGTGAAGCGCTTTGGGTTCCGTAGGAACTAAGTAAAGCGCTATACAAATAGAAGCCGTTTCCCATTTAAATGGTGAAGCCAGATCTGTTGTCCTAGAGTCAGATTATTTTGTGAAATATATTTAAAATTAACGATGAGAAAGAAGGTGAGATTTAACCCTACTATTCACAAAGCCTCGCCATTTTAGATTAGCCTAAATTAAAGTGATTTTATAGATATGATTTTAATATGTTTTTTTATTATTACTTCAAAAACAGTACATTAAAACTTTAATATTCATAACACATTACCTTTAATTTATTTTACAGACATGGAGAACAGAGGATCAAACATTGAGGTAAGTTTAATAAATATTATCAGAAATAATAAAAAAACATTTTGAGGCTTCTGTTCATATGTAAATCTTAGTTTAATTGTTTAACCTTGATTCATCTCTTTATGTTTTTGACTCTACTAATGCGGTAAATGTTTATGTTATTTCTTTTAGAAAGTCACCTACAGTAACTCCAGTTTTGAGGACTCTGACTACCTGAACCTCAGTTCTGCTACCAGAGACCAGAACCAGATCTATTGCACACTTGAAGAACTCTAATGATTACCAGTCTGGTTTTCGTAGGTACCACATCACAGCGACAGCCCTCGTCAAAGTTTTCAATGACATCCGTATAAATACGTACCGTGGTAAAACCACAGTACTGGTACTATTAGACCTCAGTGCGGCGTTTGACACCGTTGACCATGATGTATTACTGGAACGTCCAGAGAGCTGGGTCAGACTCTCTGGTACAGTACTCGACTGGTTCAAATCCTACCTCAAGAACAGGAATTTCTTTGTGTTTATTAGCCAATTCTCATCACAAAACATAAAAACCGCATATGGTGTCCCCCAGGGCTCCATCCTAGGGCCCCTCCTATTTAGCATCTACATGCTCCCACTAAGCCAGATTATAACCACCAACAATGTTAACTACCACAACTATGTTGACGACACTCAGCTTTATATCTCATTGTCACCAGGTGATGATGAACCCGTCCAAATCGTCAATAAATGAATTGAGCAAATTAACAGCTGGATGTCCCATAATTTCCTCCAACTGAAAAACAAAACAAAAACTGAAGTACTTATCTTTGGATCCAAAAAATATTGACTACATCTCAATAATCAGTTTAAACAGGTCCAACTAGAACCTACCAACCAGGCCAGAAATCTAGGTGTAATAATGGACTCAGACCTGAACCTCCAGGGTCACATAAAGGCAATAACAAGGTCAGCTTTCTATTACCTGAGGAACATTTCTAGGATTAAAGGAATGATGACACAAGGAAACCTAGAGAAACTCATCCATGCATTTATGATTACTGTAACAGTATCTTCACAGGTCTGCCTAAAGAATCAATCAGAAAGCTGCAGCTTATTCAGAACGCTGCTGCCCGGGTTCTCACTAGAACCAGGAAAGTAGAACACATCACCCCAGTTCTAAACTCCTTCCACTGGCCCCCTGTAGCTCAGAGAATAGACTTCTAAGTACTTTTATTAGTTTATAAATCATTGAGTACATTAGAGATCTGCTATCATGGTACAAACCACTCAGGTCTTCCAGCTCTAGTTTACTGATCGTCCCTAGAACCAGAACCAAACATGGAGAAGCAGCTTTTAGTTTCTATGTTGCTCATATCTGGAACAAACTACCAGGAGAATGCAAAAACTGCAGAGACACTGAACTCTTTTAAATTTAAAATTAAAACTTACCTATTTAGACCTGCCTATGAGTTAGTGTTTCTACTTGCTTGTTTTTAATTTATTTTCACACGAATTATTGTCTTGATTACTGTAAATGCTTTTTTAAATTAAGAACTGTGAGCTTTTCAGGGAGCTCTGTTAGTGAATATTGTTATATTGTCTTGATTATTGTCTTATTGTTAATGCTTTCTTGTATTTTAATCATCAAATTGATTTATTATGTGTTCCAATTTGAATCATGTAAAGCACCATGAATTGCCTTGTGTTGAAAGTGTGCCATACACTTCCTTCCGTTGAACTCTGACCCTGCTTGGTGGGCCAGTTAAGCCAACATGATTGTTGGGTTAATCTGTTTCTCTCTAAGTTGCCCAAATATAAGAGTTTGCACCCCAGCAGAGAGGACAACTCTCCTTTCTAGGGTTACACCTCTGAAGGTGGCAGTATTTGCTGAGGCTTCACTGATTATTCTCATTGGTTTCAGACACTTCCATCAGAGGCTTCTTTAGATTTGCTGCAGGACAAGCAGCTACAGGAGATGGTTCCTGGCTAAAGCCGACACCCAGAGTCGGCACAAGGCATGAGCAAACTAGGCTGGGTTGCTGATTTGGGCCTTCCTTAAATGTTGAATTTGAACACAGACTACAGACCTAAAGCTTTATTAAAAATGTGAAAATTATTCAATTTGACTTAAATTTGATTTCATTTTGTTTCAGTGTATAATCATTAAAAGTCTTTCAGTTGTCTAATTATTTTTATTCAATATTTAAAGAACTGGGCAAGTTTCTTGGCAACAATTACTTTATTAACGTAATAATTACTTGAATTAAAATGTAATTATTAATAACGTTGGGTTTAAATAAAATAATTTAAAATAAATAATAACAAAAAAGATGAACTTTTTTAATCTTATTCATTTAGAAGTTTTATTAGATTAAAATTTAAAAATACATTAAAATGCATTTGAATCTTAATCTGCTGTTTTATTTTCTGTCTTTTACAATGTTTCCATATGCTATGTTATCTTATATTCTGTTTGCTTCATTGTGAAGCACTTTTTTTCTAATGCTCTAATGCCGTTTTTTAAAGGTGCTATTTAAATTAAGAGGATTGGATTACTCATACTAACCATAGCTACCAACCGATGCAATGATTTTAACCATTTGTTTGTTCTTCATTAACACTGATTCATTTTATGCTCATCCAATTAAATTGGGCATCCTCTACCAGATTAGACCAAATCTGGACTCAAACATCGTTACCGCAGTCTTTCAGATCCGAAAAGTCTCTCTCACAGCAGCAAACGGGATCAATGGTGAGGTTAATATAATGCAGCAGACTCTCTGTAGTTTCCTTTCATGTAATCTATTGTATAAACCGTGTATTTACTAAATGATTGCTGCTCTTCTTCTTCTTTCAGATTTTCCTTGTGCCTTAGTGTGTGCAGTGAGTTGAACAGAGAAAGAGTACTTAAACAAATAAATCTGAATCTTCAATAAATTCACAATGGAAAAAATAGTTTTTTGTTCTGTTCTCACATAAAAGAACAATTTATCTTTACAACTCAACAATAACATAAGCTGCAATAACTTTTATTTCCCTGTTGGGATTAATAAAGCATTGTTGAATTGAAATGAACCGAAATAAAAACACAGAAGCGCTGATCCAGGAGCAATTTAGCCACTCTTACAAATAACTAATCAAAAAATAAAATTTGGAATAATTGGGGGTCTTTCTTCATGGAGTTTGGATGTTCTCCCTCTGCATGCATGGTTTCGTTCCCGGTACTCCGGCTTCCACCCACTGTCCAAAAACACGACAGTAAGGTTAACTGGTGTCCAAATTGCCTTTAGGTGTGAGTGTGTGTGTTCAAGGTTGTTTGTCGTGTGTTTCTCTGTGTTGCCCTATGATGGAGTGGCGATCTGTCCAGGATTAACCCCGCCTCTCACTTGACAACTGCTGGAGATACGCACCAGCTAACCCTGCAAAGGATAGACGCTATAGATCAGCGGTGTCAAACTCATTTCCATTTTGGGCCATATCAAGCCGAATAATATCCTTAAAGGGCCGATTGTGGCAGAAAGAATTGATAAAGTGAAAACATATCGTTAAAATCAGCCTCCGCATTCCAAAAGTACGTCTTAAAATGTAGTAACACTGAACATCTTTACGTTAATATGTGATTTAGGACTGTTCAAACAAACACCGATTTTTTTTTGCTGATAAAACTGTATTGGAGTACACAAAAATAGAACTTACATTTCCTCTCCATAGGGTCCTCTAGAGTTTGGAGGGCCACATAAATGGCCATGGAGGGCCGGATTTGGCCCCCGGGCCTTGAGTTTGACACGTGTGCTGTAGATGACGGATGGATGAAAACTTATTCTGGACTACCTGCTGGCCCATGTGGGAAGACCACTGAACTGTCTTGCTGCAAGGCAATAGAACTAACCAACCTAACTAACCAGCGTGCTGAATTGTTAAACCCCTAAATTAAAATAGATATTATTTTGCAGTGTAAAAAAAAAAAAAAGTAAATGCATGATGATTGAATCTGAATGAGAAACAAATGTATTTTAAAGTGTGAAAGTGATCTCTTATGTCCAGAATAATCTGTTCTGGTGCATCTGATCCTTTTCGTTTCATATATTTCATTGCAATATTTGCCCACATCCAATTTAAGCTCTTTATGCTGTTTTAATATTATTGAAGGAGGAAGCAGATGGCAGTAAATCGTTGCTTTACGTCTGGGGGAGGGCCTCCTGATAAAACATTAGAGGTTCTCATTGAGCCTTTATCTGAACATGAGCATGGCCGTTCAACCTCTGTTCTGCCTCCTTTTCTTCTGTGAGTATGTTTCCTGCTCAATAATATTCGAAGGCAATTTAATTCATAACTTTATGTAAATACCTTAATTATTTAAGTTCATCAATGAAAAAAATCTCGATTTGCTGTTAATGAGTTTGGTGTTTAACTTTAATGTAGGTTTAGTTAGTCGCATTAAAACATCTTTAACGTCATTTAGAAAATCTGTGGTACAGAAAGAAACTAGAGCAGTAAATTCATGTATATTTGAGAGATATGTCAAAGAAACACATGTTGAAATCCTTAAATGAACCTACTGGTTCAAAAATAGCAAAAGTTTCTCATGTCTAACTGTTAATCTGTGACATGCAAGGAACCAATCATGAAACCGAAAAACAAGCAAAACGGTTAATTGATGATGTTTGTAAGTTTTATTTCTGTCTAATATTCTACATATCCTCGATACAGAGAAGTGTCCACCATGATGAAGCAAATATTAGAGCTGTGAGCAGAAGATATATAACCCTGTGGGATTTTTTGCATGTTTCACATGAAGCAGAAGTTGCTGTGGTCAGATTGGTTTCTAACAGCGAGAGCTAATTTTAACATCTTATCTTTTCTGCAGCTCTGCAGGTTAGAAGCAGCTCTGATGTTAAAGCTCTGAGTCATTATGGAGTATTTGGAGAAAATATCTCAATTCCATGCAGCTTTCTCTCATCTGGAGCTGTGAAGATGTTCTGCAGGGAAACCTGTGAAGGAGAGAACCTCCTCATTAGAACAACTAATGATACAGCTCAGATTGGACGATACAGATCTGAATATGTTAGAGAAGCTTCTAAAACATATACAGTTCTGTATGTGAGCATCTCAGAGCTGACCTGGTCCGACTCAGGGAGGTACAGATGTGGTTTGGGCGACTTGTCATCATCAGCTTCATACTACAACCTCAACCTCTATGTTGTAGACGGTGAGTGTTGGATAAAGGAAAAGAAAGGCCTTACTAAAGCTCTGAGGAACAGTTGGAGTTTTTCTTTAGTCTCTGTTAGAATAACTGTTCCAGTCTCAAACTGGTTGACCTGGGAAGCTCCCAGATTGAAACTGTGAAATTGAAATTAATGTCAAAGTCAGACTGCATCATGCTGAGATTAGACAGTAACTGATGATTATCTTTAACAGCTCTGCTGGATGGAAACAAAGATCATCACCTCTATAAAGAAGCTGGCAGCTCGCTCACAGTCGCCTGTTCCTTTGGTTCCTCTGGAAGAACTAATTTCTTCTGCAGAGGAGAATGTGAAGATGAAGAGGTTCTTGTTCAGACTGATGGAGTCAGAGCTGAAAGTGGCAAATACAGCATTGGATATGATAAAGGACATAAATCAAGAAGAGTTCTGTTGGTGACCATCACAAATCTGACCCAGTCTGACTCAGGACGGTACCGATGTAAGATGGACAGAACTTTTCTACCTGATCTACACAGAGACTTCAACATCACTGTCACTGATGGTAAGCTTTGGTTGAATAAAAGCTTTAACTACTTTGCTTTTGTTACCCTATTGGCTCCTCTGTATCTGTTAAAACAACCTGATTGTTGCATCATTTAGCTTTGAATACCTCTTAATCCAATTTGTCTGTTTTCTTTAAGCTATCAGCCAATTATCCAGAAGTATGTCAATCCAATGAGTCTGAGGCTTAAATCCACCTTCTGCCCCATTTATAGGGATCAGTGTTCTAGCCAAACTCATTTGTAATCAGAGTGTGAGTCTGATACTGCTTCATTGGGCTGTGATTATGGGACGTGTGTTAACCGAACCAGGAAAAAAATCTGCCGTGGTCGATATCTTCTAGAACAGATTCTATGGCAGAATCTACACATCTCAGTTCTCCAGCAGCAGCCATCGTTGTTGTTAACAAATTCAACCCAGGCGCTCTTTGATGAAGTGGTTGATTACGTTACTGTTGTTCACCTGTCAATCATCGTAAGCCCGATCTGATTGGTCCGAACAGATCTTATTCAGGCATAATTGTTCCTCAATGGAGGAATGCCAGAACGAACTTCCAGACCGTGTTGTGGGCGGGACTAAGTTCGGCTGGCACCCAGGCTAGGGTTACACTGGATAGCTTCACAAATGCATCAGTTCCATATCGATCAAGAAAATCCTCTAAAATTGTTATGTAACAGAGTAAATTTTTATGACCCATAAATAATTGATGATGCAGAAGCTTTACAAGATGCACTGCACAGAGATTTATAGAAGGCCTGCATACTGTATGGTTCTATAAATGTTTTCATTGTAAACCAAGATGGCACTTTTAGCCTTTAATTCACTTTTAATTCATTACTTTAACCATATAAGTTGTTTTTACCAGCGTTTGTTTGTTTGTTTGTTAATTAAATTCAACATAATGTAGAAAAGCCAAATGGATTTTGATGACATTTTCAGGAAATGTCTGCCATAGGACCAGGAACATTTATTAGAATTTGGGGATTATTTGGGAGATTGTATGGGCATGCCGCTGCACAATAAATACCCAGAGTGCTAAGTAAAACAAAAACAGGATAACTTTCTAACAGATTCTACAAGCCATCAAAATTTGAGCCAGAGCATTTCTAAATTCTGGATACCGTGATCCAGAGAAAAAAACAGAAGGGGGTTTTATGACTCCAGGGAAAAAAATTAAGGTAAAAAACATGCAACAAAACACCAAAATATAGTCCAGACTTTGTTGAACCTGAAGTGTGGAAACGGATTTAATGTATTTTTTTAAAGCTTTGGAGCTAAAGCCAGAAGAAGATAAAGGGATTTTCATGGATAACTACTGATCTAATATTGATATAAGTGTAAATTCAGCTTCTAAATGTTTTCATTGTCAAGGAATCTAAAAGGTTTATTACATCACACATATCACCGTACCGGGCTACTGGAGGTTGGATGTCGCTAAACGCATGTAGGGGGATTAGATGTATGCGCACAGAAATACATCTAATTTGTGTTCAGAATGCATTATTTACAGGGAACTCCAACAAAGAGATCAGTCATGATCAGTTATCAATCATTTTGTGCCACATGTTTTACAGGATCCCGACAAACTTCTGCAGATATTCTGCTGATCATCCGCCTGACCGTGGGCGTCCCTCTCATCCTTCTATCGGGGACTCTGCTGGTTTTCTGTGGAAAAAGATCTACCAAAACTCAAAAGGTAAAATATATATTGTGGCTTTTGTACATTAACGATAATAAAAATATGATATGGATGTGTTTTCGAACCATGTTTTCTAAACAAAAAAACTCAAATAAGGTTTCCTTCAGGGCTGAACTTCCCTATCTGTTTGATGAAACCATCAGTAACATCTTTCCACGATGTTCTTTCCTAATAATTTTTCTCTGTCAATTTGGTTCTAATATCACATAGTTATTAACAATGGAACTGAAAACAATATAACAGTTCATAATGGAACTGAATTGGAAAACGCAAGATACACATCCATACCGCTTAATCCTTAATGGGTCGCGGGGGTGCTGGTGCCTATCTCCAGCTGTCAGCGGGCGAGAGGCGGGGTACACCCTGGACAGGTCGCCAGTCCATCACAGGGCCACATAGAGACAGACAACCATGCACACACTGACACCTGAGGAAACAACAGTGATCAATTTACCTGACAGTCATGTTTTTGGAATGTGGGAGGAAGCCAGAGTGAACCCACGCATGCACGGGGAGAACATGCAAACTCCATGTAGAAAGACCCTGGTCTGGGATACGAACACACAACCTTCTTGCTCCAAGGCAACAGTGCTAACCACTGCTCCACCGTGCACCACAGTAAATCATTTTTGTACTTTAAAGATGAAATGGTACACACTGTCCTTCCTGGTTCATATATGCAACTCTGATAGGGATTTTCCATTGAAGAAGAACCAGAGTTGGTGGTGGAGCCAGAGCTTAGCAACTTCTTCACTGACACAGAGCCTGGTTGGTGCTGCATCTAAACATTCCCAACCTTTTTTGAAAATGAATATTAAATCTCCCTAACAAAAGTGATTTGTCTTTTTATAGTTTATGTAACTTTTGGTCAAACAGCCCTTAATCCACCACTCAAATTAAACCGCATGTTTATTCATTTGAAACAATGGGGACACGGTGGCACAGCTGGTAGCGCAGCTCACCTCACAGCTAGAAGGTCCTTGGTTTGATTCCTGCTGAGCGTGTGTTTGTTCCTCCACATCATCGGCACCCACACCCTGGGTGGGGTTGGCGAAAGGGCCTTTATGTGTTGCATGTTCTCCCTGTTTTCCCATTAGTAGCTAATGTGAGCTACTCCCACAAAAATATGCATCACTCCTGGGCTGTACACTGATCCTTCCACCTGCTATGTCCAGCTGGGGAACCCCCACCCCATTGGGTGAAAAGAAGGGCCTGCTCTCTCCTCAGGCAAGGAGGCTTGAGGTCACTGTGGGGCCCTCCTGCAGTTGGCAGAGGGAGAGCAATGCCCAAGACTGCACTTAGATATGGAAAAAAAAGTAATAATAATTTGAAATAATATTTCATTACAGAAAGGCTAAATTTCCATCCTAATTTGCAGTTTGATAGCACATCATAACAAAAAAATCCCTGCTTTTTTCCGACAGGTTGGAGAACAAGAGAACTTTTATTCAGATGGATTTAATATGGAGGTAATATTTGATGATTTCTCACTTCAGAAAACAGATATTCCAATAGTACAACTTAGTGTATGCTCTAAAAATAAAAACATTATTAAATATTAATGTTAATAAATGAATAGTTTCACATCAGTGATGTTATTGAGGTTTAAATAGGGATATGTATATACATTTTATTTGATATAACAAATTTTAAAGGTTAAATAAAGGATACAGAAAAAAAAATTTCTGTTGTAATTTATAAATAACACAACTGTTCTCTTCAGGATGTGATCATCCAGAACCGCAGTCCACCAGACAGAGACCAGAACCAGGTCTACTTTACAACCTCCAAACCCACGTGAGATTCTGGATTTAGTTCCAGGACTCCACAGAGTTACAGTTTAGTCTCTGACATCAGACGGAAAGTTTAGATGTTATCCTGTTGGTGGCGCCAGAGTCCAGTACCAGACAACTCAATCTGTCCGCTTTGAATCATTCTTTTTCTTGTGTCTTTCTCAGGTTTCCTACAGGTTTCTTCAAGTCAAGTTCAAATGTTTTCAAGACCTTTTTAAGAACAATTTTATAATTTTATAAAAGAAAAAAAACAACACACACATGTCATGGCTTATTTCACAGCCCTACCGGTAGAGAAAAACTAAAACCTTGAACTCCAGGGAAATGCAGAATCTGTAAAAGACAACAAGCCAAGCAGAGGTGTGAAAAATCACAGAACTTCTGAGGAGGCCACAAGAAAGTCTGCCTAACAACGTGAAGTTGTTTTTTTGTTTTAGTTTAATCTTTTTTTACTAGAGATTAGGGATGCAACGATGCCACTTTTTGCAAAACCGATACCATACCGATACTTAGATCAGAGTACTTACCGATACCGAGTACCAATGCCGAAAAGTGCTATCAATTGGGAGTCAGGTTTTATTTTTTTCTTGCTTGTTACAAGAAATGATGGTTAATTAGATTTTAAAAATGTATATCAATAAAAATGACCAGAGAACTTAAGTTTAAAAGTTAAAAGCCTAATATTTTCAGTGAAATTATTGCTTGGTTTCCATATCATAAGTATCGGTTCATGGTATCTATTAATATTAGCCGATACCGATACCAGTATCGGTGCATCCCTACTAGAGATGTCACTTGTTCAAAATCTTGAACCAGGACTTCGTTGCATTCTCAATTATTGGTTCTGCCATTTTTTATTTATGCTACATTATTTAATCAAAAATAATCTTGGTTGACAAAGTCAAACGTTTTGAAACCCGGATATGAAATTCAAAACTTTTTAAAGACTTTTTTAGGCATTATTTCCAAATTCATCAATTAAATTCTCATGAGGTTCTATAAGACCCCGTAGGAACCCTATTTCTTTGGGCATTTTCTTTACAACTGTTGGGTTTTTTACTCAGATATACTTTTTTTTTGCCTAGTCTAAAAAGTTGCTAATATTTTGTTCTAATGTAACATAATTTTGATGTTAATGTTTGTGTAAACGGTTTTCTGTCCTGATCTATGAGACTTATTCGACTGCAGCATTAAACAAAAAAAATAAATTATTCATTAAATTTAATGAAGGAATACTTTGAGCTGACTATTTTATTAATTGCACTGATGAGTAACCATAAGTTGATATATTTCAATGTGAATCAAACAGTGAGTAATAATAACGCATGTACATCTTTATTGATTTCTGATGTGCTAATTAAAATGCTAAAAGCCTCCCAACATTTACATAATGTAGCCTAAGTAAATAAAATAAAAAACAAGTAGTAATGGGTATTTGGCTTTTGTATGACACATCTACTATGCACTGTAACCTTTAATAATGAGAACATCCTGCTTTCTAATATGACAACCATCCTGTGCTTAGATCTCTCCAGCACTCTTAACACTATTCAGCCAATCCGTTATGTGGGAAGCACCATACCAAAGCCAGTCTAGGAAAAGCCGTCCCACTCTAAATTCAGTCCCATTGTAACAAGTTTGGTTGCAGTTCTACCTGAGTTCCACTGGGGGGGCGATCGCCATGAGAGCAAGATGAACGAGAGTCTATGGAGCTAGACGCTAAATTTGTCTCTATCACCTGATTGCCGTTGAGAAATCTAAGATTTGATTGTAGGTTTCGCAAGTTCATCATGGGTTATAGAAGGTAAGCTGAATGAACGAATACGTACGTCCTTTGGTTTTCTTACAGGTTGAGTTGTTGTTGCCCGTAACTCGCTAGCATTTAGCTAATGACGGCTGATTGGTCAGTGAAGGACTGATTACAACCAGATGTACCGCTTGACGGCATCGTAGCATCCGAAGCGATACCAGAATGATAAGGCGCATTTTTCGCACAAGTTTTTTTTTCCAACCTAACAACTTTTTTTGGGTTGCTAGCTCTGTCATCTGCCGATGGTTATGTATGTAGTGTGAAGTTTAAAAGGAAAAAAAAGGATTGCTGTAAAGCAGTATCTCTGGTCGTACGATGTGTATGACATCATTGACATTTTAAAATACTTTTTTAAAGCAAATAAGTGAGTCTAAAAACTCTAACACCCAGCAATGTGTAATTTCTTTGCATCTACTTTCAAAAAAAATATTTAAATTACCGGAAAAGAAATTATATCCTGAGAAAAGTATATGTTTAGGGGTATTGCTCCATAGACCTCCATTCATTCTGCACTCGTCATGAGAGCGCCTTCACATGGAACCAGACTGGAACTGCAACCCGGAAGTACCAAAAGAGTGGGAGTTCTTTCTTTTATAGAATTTCTTTGACCATACATTTTAGGTCGGATACCTCCACAATCATCTACTGGCCAGGAGTGGGAACTAGAATATCAGCCGTCAATCAAAACCACGTTGGACATCTGTCTAGGTGGCCACTGCATTAAAAATGAACCAATCAGAGGGAGGTCATAGCATCCCCTTTGTCTCCACCCCCAACTGTCAAAAATTAGCTTGATTTGAGCGAGCAAAATTCTACTTCAGTAGCACAGCTGGCTGAAAGGCCTCGCACTCCTCTCTTCAGAAGCAGGTGGATTTTATGCAAGCACAGCAGAGAATAATGCTCAGTGGAGGAAACAAGTTTTCAAAACCTCTGATAGCCAAATCATTTCCAGAATTATTGAATTAATGAAGGGATTCATTCATTCATTCATCTGTAATGTTACATTTACATTTAAAGTTCTTATCAAGCAACAGCGACAGAAAACAAAGCATCCCGGAGGTTCAGAAGCAGAATACACGTCTAAATCCGCGGTCTCATCTTCTCATCAGTTTTAGATCTGCTTCTTTCTGCACATGGGCTTGGCGTGCAAGTAAATTAAGTCCCCAGAGGAAAAAGTTACATATACATCACTCTAAAAGAAAAAAGAAAACAAAAAAGTGATTGTTTGATCAAATAATTGCTGATATATGTTTTAACAGTTTATTTATATTTTAAGACCCAGTAAAGGTTGAAAGCATAAGATACATTTCTGTTTCTTAGAAATAAAGCTAAATCTTAAAGCTGCTATACTGAATCTGCAAAACAAGCTAAAACATGGTTTCATTTCGTGCCTCTTGTTAACGTTCTAACATATTATCCCCTCAAATATTTTGTGGAGTTTGAAAAAAAAACTAACAAAAAAAACCAAACAAGGTAGTTATTCTGTTGCATTTGTCTAAAAACCTCAGTCAATAACGTAGCTCGGTCCAAAACTAATGACTGACCCATCCAGTTGTCGGTCTCATCTGATGCAAATTTTGAAATGTATCTGTTTAGGGGCGAGGTCCTGCCTTCTGTAGATAATGACTGAGTACTGGTCCTAAATAAATCATAAATGGATCACAGGGTTTGGTACTGGTCCTCAAATATTAAGATTAATCAGGTTAGCCAAACAGAAAAGAGAAAGGCGGTACCTTGACCGTAAAGGGGTACACTTCTTATATCTGTTCTCTGTACAAGCCCAGTTCTGCATTTACCCGGGTCCTTCACTCATTACACTCTCCCACGTTTTGCTGCAGAGCACCACTGGTGTGAGATGTTCTCTGCTTCTACCTTCTACTTCTGGTCAATGTGTCCCATACTGTCAAAAAAAAAAAAAATTAAAGAGTCAGTGGAGCGATAAAAGTTAATTTCCTATCCTGTTTGAAAGATTAAAATGATTCAACATATGATGTCTTTGAATTTTAAAGACACATTTTGAAGCTGAAAAGTGCAAATATTTGACAGGAATAGCTATTTTAGGTTTTGTGTGAAAACACACAGTGCACTACAACTAAAGTACAAGAAGAAGAAAAAGAATGGCTTTGAGTTCACTGAGCTTCACATCCTTCTTCCAGAACAAAGGAGGATCATTAAATATGGAGAAAACCACTATAAAAGTGGCAGCTATATTCTAGGGGAGAAATAGTCATTCAGTAAGAGCAAGCATATGAGAGAAGCTCTACAAGGTCTCAGTGAGTATTTCATGTGCTAGCCTTGTGACTTGTCACCTTGTCACTTCTGGTTTTTAGTCATTTAAAATACAAATCATCACAAATCACATTATAAACAGAGACAAAACACATACATTGCCGTACGTACATCATATGTGTGATTCAGGGTGTAACTTTTTTTACTCCATTGACTTTTATTTATTTATTTATTTTTGGTCAGGCAGCCCATGAGCCAACCAGAAACATGGGAGACTTTGGTTCCCCACAAGCATTCCCAAATCAGGGAGACGCTGAATAATGAATCATTGCTGAGTGGAGAAGTAAGACTTATATGACGGTGTTTATGCTCAAAAACTAGCTTTTTTTGCAGATCTGGTGTAACAGCTTTGAACCAAAGAAGTCTCTTACTTAGTGGTCAGTTGTGACTGAGCCTTGAGCAGTCTCTGTACCTGGAGGAATTCAGATTACAAGTAAATGTCAGATATCACTGTTACTAATATATATATATATATAAAAAACACTTCTATCAAATAAATCCAGGGTATGTAATGCTGTGTTACCTATGCCGGGCCTATTGGTGGTGCTGTGACACTGCCACAGAAACATAGAACACTACACTCATCAGACACAGTGAACCCAGTTGCAAACACGACAAATCTAGCTTCCAATGAGAGCTTTATTCCAACGCATCTGTCATCTGTGGTTTTTGGTCCATGTTTTGCTGCTGGCTTATAGATTAGGCACAGTAACTCGGATCAAGTCAGTATTTGCTTTATCTTGACTGCAGCACTGTACTTTATTTGTTTCATCATAAAGTTGTGCATGCGCCTTAAATATAGGAATACGGTGGTAATTTCATCCACTCAGAAAAACTGTTGGAGAGCTCGTAAACATGGAGACAACTGAGCTGGCGTTGTGAGAGTCCTCTTTTCTGGGACCCAAGTCAAACATGACCATTTACGGTGTTCTGAAAAACCAGCTCCTTGTGGATGATTAAATATCTTTACTGCGATGCATGGTTTCATCTTTGTAAAGATGGGGCCTAAGATCTCCTTCTGGTTCCTGCTGGCAGGTTTTGGCAAACCAAGTCCCCAGCCACCAATAGTGCAGTTCCATAAATACCAAAGAATCAAACTTGCATTCCAATTTTTCAAATACTAAGAAAAACTTTAAGACATCTGTTATTAAAAGAATCTGTGTTAAAACATCATTCTGTCTGCTTAAAAAGGAACAGAAGCATTACCTGCAGGCTTGCTTTGTTCGATCCTTCTGGAGTCATCGGACCTGGAGTTTGAACAGCAGTTTTCTGTCATTATAACAAATCTTTCAAGTTTCTAGAATTGAACCGAACAAGTTACCAGAACGTTTTTTTTTTCATCCCCCATTTTTAAAGGATAATCTATCACTGTATAAGTAATTTCACCCTTTGAGCTTAATGTTCATGACATATTTAAATATTATATGACATAAATATTTTACCCATATTTTCTCAACACAAGCCATAAAATGGACGTCAAAGTAGATGACACTGTTTAGGACATAGTTGCATGAGCTTTACTGTCAGCATCTCCTTCAGGTTTTGAATAAACCTTCACTTAGCTATAGACATTTCTTTGTCCTGCTGTCATTTTAGTCTTCTTCTGGACTGATTTGAACGTTTTCAGATTAGAATAATAATTTAAAGTGTAACTAGGTAAATGTGCTATTATACTGAATGAACTTGTTAAGAAGTCAGTAATAATCTTTTGCATCTTCATCTGATGGATGTCAGAACAACTGGACATCTATAAAAAACACTGATTCAAGAAGACTGAGCTGCGTTCTGCTATCAGGATGATGTGATGGTTAAGAGGGGTGAGTTAGGGAATGCATTTTTGACCTAATCTATCTCTTCTGGCCAGGGCATGTTTTTTGTATTAAATGCTTTCAATAACTCTGTCTCATCTTATTTTAGAAGACTGATTCATTTTCTTTGATCACAAAGGTCCACATCAGGACGTTTTGGGGCTGTCGCTGGGGAACACAGATCTCAACAGATTATTTATTGGATTGAGATCTGGAGACTGGCTAGGCCACTCCAGAACCTTTAACTACTTTTATCCACGCCTTTGTTGCCCGGTTGATGTGTTTGGGATCATTGCAATGCTGTCGTCCTGCCCCTATTGCAGAAAAAGAGCCCCGAATCATGTTTCTGCCCCCATACTTCACACTGGGTATGCATTGTTTTTGGGATACAACTCAGCATTCTTCCTCCTCCAAACACTGCTTTTTCTTTCTGTTTTGGCTTTTCCCTTCAGGGGACTCTACAGCAAATCATCTGTCTCCATTTAGTTCTATCCTCTGCATCCTTTACCTTCACACCAACTAACATCAAATCCTCTTAAACAAATCCATAAACCTAATTTTTGGTATTCCTCTCTGCCTCCTGCCTAGTGGCTCCATCTTCAGCATCCTTCTACCAATATAATCCGCATCTCTCCTCTGAACATGTCCAAACCATTTCAGTCTTGCCTCCCTAACTATATCCCCAAAACATCTAACATGAGCTGTCCCTCTGATGTACTCATTCCTGATCCTATTTATTTTCGTCACTCCCAAAGATAATCTCGACATCTTGAGTTCTGCAACCTCCTGTTCTGCTTCCTGTCTTTTCCTCATTGGTACCTTCTCTAAACTGCACAGCATCACTGGTCTCACTACTGTCTTGTACACCTTTCATTTTGGCTGAAACCCTTTTATCATACATCACACCTGACACTTTTCTCCACCCATTCCAACCAGCTTGCACTTGCTTCTTCACCTCTTTTCCGCACTCTCCATTGCTCTGGACCATTGACCCTAAGTACTTAAAGTCCTCTACTTTCTTCACTTCCACTGCCTGTAACTTCACCGTTCCACTTGTGTTTTTCTCATTTACACACATGTATTTTGTCTTGCTGCGACTAATCTTCATTCCTCTCTTTTCCAGGGCATATCTCCATCTCTAGCTTTTCCTCAACCTCTGCCCTGCTCTCACTATGGATCACAATGTTATCTACAAACATCACAGTCCATGGAGACTCCTGTCTGACACAATCTGTGAGCCTGTCCATCACCAAAGCAAACAAGAAGGGACTCCGAGCTAATTCTTGATACAGTCCCACCTCCACCTTGAACTCCTCTGTAACTCTTACAGCACACCTCACTGTTGTCTCACAGCCCTCATACATGTCATGCACCACTCTAACATACTTCTCTGCCACTCTGGACTGCCTCAGGCAAATACCCAGCTCTTCTCTTGGCACCCTGTCAAATGCTTTCTCTAAATCTACAAAGACACAATGCAGCTCCCTATGACCTTCTCCATCAGCATCCTTAAAGCAAAGATTGCATCTCTAGTACTCTTTCTTGGCAGGAAACCGTACTGCTGCTCACAAATGCTCACTTATAACTGAAGCCTAGCTTCCACCAATCTTTCCCACACAGTTTCATGGTATAACTAATTAGCTTTATTCCTCTGTAGTTGCCACAGTTCTGTACATCTCCCCTGTTCTTAAAGATTGGCACTAGAACACTTTTCCTCCATTTCTCAGTCATTTTCTCAGTATTCAAGGTATTGTTGAACAACCTAGTCAAAAACTCTACTCCCACCTCTCCTAAACACTTCCATACACTTCCACAGTTATGTCACCAGGACCAACTGCCTTTCCTATCTTCGTCCTCTGCAATGCTTTCCTCACTTTATCCTTGCTAATTTCAGCTACTTCCTGATCTACAACAGTCATCTCTTCTACTCTACATTCTCCCTCATTTTCCTCATTTACCTGCTCTTCAAATTACTCTTTCCATCTTCCCATCACACTCTTGGCATCTGTCAGTACATTTCCATCTCTATCCTTGATCACCCTTACCTGTTGCACATCCTTTCAATCTCTGTCTCTCTGCTTCGCCAACCTATACAAACCATTCTCTCCCTCCGTACTATCCAACATAGCATACAGGTCATCATACGCCCTTTGTTTGGCCATTGCCACCTCTACCTTCAACATACACTGTATTTCCTTGTACTCCTGTCTGCTCTCCTCAGTCCTCTCAGTGTCCCACTTCTTCTTGGCTAACTTCTTTCTCTGTATATGTTCCTGGACTTCATTGTTCCATAACCAAGTTTCCTTATCTACTTTCCTTCTTCCAGATGACACAACAAGTACCCTCCTACCTGTCTCCCTAATCACATTAGCTGTAGCTGTCCAGTCATCAGGGAACACCTCCTGGCCACCAAGAGCTCTCAACTCTCTGTATACAGTGCAAAAAAGCATCTAGTTCATTCCAAAATGTTTTCTAACTCACATCCTACCGGTGGGACGTAACCACTAACAATACTGATCATTATTCCTTCCATTTCAAGCTTCCATTTCAGACAACAGAGGGGCGATTAAAGAAGACCTGATTAGTTGGATGTACCTTTAGATATTGGCATCTTTCCTTTGCTCACAACTGACAGATTGGTGGTTTCAGAGGAAGCTGGAGGTGTGAAACTTCCTGAACTGTTGTTGGCACTCAGTGGTTCGGTTGGTGCAGTAGGTGTTGATGCCAGATGAAGGCCAGATGCTGAACAAATTTAGAGACAAGATGGCCGATTTAGAGGAACCTAAAGGCACAATCCTCAGACACAAAGAATCTGCTGAAAGAACAAAAATCAACATCTGATCTTGCAGAGTGGCGAGAAGGAAGCAGAGAAAGCCCTGTCTGCAGAAAGTTCCTTGTTCAAATGAGATCAACGCTGTTTTGGTTTATATGAAAATCTCTAAGTGCAACAGAACACTCACTGGGGGAATGGTTTTCTTCAGGATGTTTATCTTCTTTAGAGTCAAACAAAAAAGATTGAGCTAAATTTGGGACAGTCCTTGAGCAACACCTGTTAGAAGCTGCAGACAACTTGAGAATGAGGTGGAGGGTCACTATGCTGTAGGATGACCACTCTAAACATTCAGCCAGATATTATGGGATGCTTTAGATCAGATTCCAACTCCAGTCCTGAAGGGCTTGCAGGTTTTAGATGCTCGAACTGATTCTGAAGGTTCATAGGTGTCTCAAGGTTTCCGATCATCAGTTAATTAGAATCAGAATCTGTGCATCTACAAAGGTTCATGAGCCTCAAGTCTTCAGTTAGTTAATTATACACAATATGAATGACAAATGATGAACCTCCTTTAGCATCTTTAACAGAAACTCACCATCTGGAACAAGGAGTTTGAAGTCCTGGTAGATTAGTGAGGTCAAAGAGTAGCCCAAACCACATCTGTACAGTCCTGAGTCGGACACTGTCAGGTCTGAGATCTTAACAAATAAAGCGTAAATGGTTGATCTATAATCTTTAACATATTCAATGCTGTATTGTCCTCTTTTAGCTGCATTCTCTGACAGGTGCTGCAGAGCAACTTGTTCAGCAAACCAGCCATAGTCAGCAAAAGACAACGAACTTTGCAGAGATTATTCCAAACACGCTTTAAATTGAGTCAAGCTGCTGCATACAGGTAATATTAACTAGAGCTTAGCAAGTTACTACATGTCAATATATTGTTTTAAGCTAGTCAACAATACTAATGTTACATTCCTTGCTAGTCAGTTGCTTGGAATAAACCGAGTCCTCTTTCATTCATGTACAGAACTTGTGCTCACTATTGCTCTCACATATTTAAAGAAATCTTTGTTTCCCCAAAATAAATATCAGAATCAAGGAGGAGACATAAGACCAGAGACCAGCAGCATGCATGATACAGGGTCTTTACAGGTAAGGAAAGATTAGAACAGAAAGCAATCCATGGCTGGAAGAAACCAGGCAGTTATCAGGACAGGGTTTTTGTTGATGTTTCATTATCACTCTCATTCACACTCCAAAATATGTTTTTGTCAGTATTTTATTGGGTAATCAAGGACTGATGTACAGGTGAATCTCAACAAATTATAATATTGTGCAAAGGTTAATTTATTTCATTAATTCAACATAAAAAAATAATTAATTAATTAATTACAATGAAATCAAGTTCAAATGGTCAGCTTTGGTGGAAATTTTTTACTTGTTTAATTTGCACATTTTTTAGCTCATGACAAGCAAAAAGTTTCTTGTATTTTGTTTTTTAACTTGGTTGTAGAGTAACCTTTTTCCAGTGTAGTCTGGAGATGGTGGCTCTAACAAAATGACGTGGAGGAACGAAAAATCTTCTGATTTTCTTCACCATGAACCAAAATGCAAATGATTAGAAATACATAAAAGGTACATTTCAGTCCAGAGACAAAAGTAGAAAAAGCAGTTTCCGTCGCAGAACCTATTTCTAACATAGTAGAGACGTAACATAGAAATAATTTGCCTAAAAAAATAAATGTATAGTTATGCATTAAATCAACTAATATTTGATGTTTGTTGGGCGTACACACTTACAAACTCCTTACCTTCGACTTACGAATGGCGCCCTGATTAATTCATTTTGGTGTTGTTTGTGTTGTTCTTCGGTTGTTCCTAAGGCATTCATATGGATGGCCTATGAAGAGGGTTTTTATGGCTGATTTGTTGAAAGTCTTGGACAAGCTCATTAACCAGGTCACCATCTTACGAACGGATTACAAACAATGGATTCTTGCCAAAGGAAATGCTCCAAAAGTCGTTCATCTGGTGTTTGCAGCTGTTTGTGCCTTAACACAAAAAACAACAGTAATGGAAAATACGATTTTCTCTTATTTATATAATGCTTAAGTTTAAGAAGAAGAAGAAGAGATGAGGCAAAATCCAAAAGAATAACTTCACTTTTGCTAAATAAAACTTTAGATTATCATATATCAATTACTTGCAAAGTGGTTTACTGTGCACACTGAACAAACCAAGTAACTTTTTTTAGTTCTTTTATAAAATATATATTTTATATTTTCAGAATGTTCAAATAAGAGTCAGTATAGATCTCAATTGAGGTTCAGTCGATTAATTAAATTCTGATAAAATAAAAACATTCCATATCGCTGATTAGAAGTTGTTAATTAACGAATGAGCCAGTTTGTCTTCTCCACACTCTCACAATAATTTTTATATCCAGCAGATGTCACTAAAACATTAAACATAGATATAGCGTAATCCTCCACGAGGCTTCATTTACTCATCAGTAACAGACACCAGCAGTTGATTTGGAAGCTTAATTTTAGACGTTTTAATGATTTTGTCAGCATATTGCCTATACTGTAATGAGAACCACAACTTTTTACATACATTACAGTAGTTGTATTTGACTGGATGCATTTTGAGACATAAGTAATGAGAGAAAAGTAATGATGGCTCAGACTCTTGAGTTCATGGTTTGATCATGCAGCAAATTCCTGCTGCAAACAGAACTTCAGCTTCTGTTTGTGTGAAACTGCATCCAGACAACCAGGATCAAATTAGATCATTAAATGCTTCTTTTTTCCTCTTGTCAGAACAAACAGGACAAGTTGGGTGCCAGAAGCTAAAATATGTTAGAATACAGCAGTTCATCAGGACGGGGATCCTTTGTCCCAGTAACAGAGTAGAGGACATCATTCACGCCAGCACTGCAGAAATTCCCCTCTGCATCGTAATCCTCTGGAGCCTGTGAAAAGACAAAAAATAAAAACAAAAATGCAGCAGCAATTTATTATTGATTAGTTACTGGCTCATCACAAATCACCATGGTTACCAGATTAATCATATAATCTGATGGTGTGCAGGTTTTAAATGCAATATTTCTCAAATTATTCATATTTCATATTTAATCTTCGTTGCCTCCGATATGATATGAATAAATGGATGCAGCACCTGATGTAATGACAACTAATATCAGACTATATCTATATATTAGTTTATATGTTTTAACAACGTTTGCTATGAGACTCCTAAGTGGGCTAATAGCTACTGTTCACTACTCAGATCCTTAATGACCTTTCTGGTCTCATGAAACCAAAGTAGAACCTCTTGGTCTAAATTCCAATCATCATGTTAGGAGAAAAACAGACAGTGCTGATTATCACCATTCATACTGTAAGGGATGGTAGTGGCAGTATCATGATTTGGGGGAAGATTACTCTGAAATTAATAACAACTAGGAGACCTGCTTCAGAGTCTTCTGAACCTCGGATAACAGGGAGAATTGGTAATCCAATGGGACATTGACCCAAAGCCCAGAGTCGAGATTACTTCAGGGCCAAAGCTTAGATTTTACTGAGTGGCACAGTAAGAGAGTAAAATCTAATGTGTTGGGGATCATTTTTCACAAACTGGCACCTCCCAGAATCCTTTGCACCATCCTCAGCACATTCTCATTGGTCTGTGGCCAGTGATGACATCAAAGATTTTATTAAATGGGGTGCAGAATGAGAAAAGCTGAAAGAAGATGCAGCTACTCTACAGTAGGAGAAAAAATCTGAATTTTTGTTTTGCACTCCACAATCACATTCAAAATGTATTCGTCGTCTCATATGAAAAATAACAAATACAGGTAGAACTAACCAAAACCATATGAATAAACATTTGAATATCACCAGTTTGTGTTAAACATAGCATAATTCAAATGTCACACCTGACCATTTCCAATAAGTAAACACTCAGATTATCTGGTTCATCACATCAGGAAATTAATGCTATTAGTGTGAAGATGTACACAGCTAACTCTGCTAATGAATTAGCACTAATTTAAGTTTGAAAACATCATTTTAATGTAATAATGCTTATTTTCAACACAGTGGTATCTCACTATGAAATATACTGAAGCTATACATTGAGCCAACAGGCATAAATCAGCATAAATATGGCGCATTTATACTCTGTACCATGACCAGCGAAAATTTCCACAGCCAATCTATGAACTTTATAATCATATCAACCAAATATGCCAATAATAATGTGCTCATATATCATTTAGACACAAACACAGTCTGCTGAATTATAAACAGAGTGGTTTTCTGTTTATGCCTTAATTGCGTAAAAAATAATAATTAATTAGTTCCAGGACTCAATCGACATGCGTTAATGCGTTAATTTTGACAGCCCTAACTTTTAGCAGTTTTTTTGCCAAAACATAGACATGTTTGCCTTTTCTGGTTATATAGGGAATTGTTCTTGGCTAATGGTTATGGCCCAGAATCCATAGTGCTTGACATTTCCACAAAAAAAAAAAGCAGAAATGTGCATTTCTTTTCGGTCTGGTTTCTACCGTTTATGTCAGAACCAGTGCCGTAATGCTACCTGGTATTGGTACCCAACCCTAGTTACTCCTCCATGAAGCTCCACAGACTCACAGATGCAGGAAGTTGACTATGACATCATCAGACTGTCTTCAGAGGAATGAAGTGTCTTGGTTGGATATGACATTAATGCATGTGAGGAAAGAATGATTTTGGTAGAATAAAATGAAAATCAGGATAGAAAAGAGCAGATTTTAGAGATGTTAGGCGAGCTAACTTTGCTTTTCTTGAAAAGATTTCAGCTAGAGGCTCAGAGGTGCAGTAAACTACAGGAAGAGACAGATATTGCTGGGTTTAACTCACTGTAGCAAGAGCAGAGCTAGAGAAATCTCAGTGGTAGATTTCTGAAGAGATTCCTGGTTCAGAGCAGCAGACACAGCCATTTGTCTGCCCTACTTCACATCCTACATCAAAGCTGGGTAGGGACGTTTTTATAGACATAATACAGAAGACAAACTTTGAGCTATGGGTGTGAATACTTTGGAAACATATTATGTTTAAAATATTTTTATATTTTAATATATTAATAATAAATTTTATTTGGAAGCGCCTTTCAGGTCACTCAAGGACACTGTACAATAAAACAAAGTAAAAATGAACAGAATAAAACAACAACAATAGATAAAAAGAAATACAGAAAATAAAAACACATGGGAAGCTATTTACGAGGAGTATGTGGTCTTGAAGAGGTGAGTTTTGAGTCTGGATTTGAACAGGGGAAGAGTGTCGGTGTTACGGATGTCAGGTGGGAGTGAATTCCAGAGTTGCGGAGCAGAGCGGCTGAAGGCTCTCCTCCCCATGGTGCTGAGACGGAAAGAAGGGACAGTGAGATGGATGGAAGAGGAAGACCTGAGTAAGCGGGAGGAGGTGGCAACATGGAGGAGGTCTGATAGATATGGGGGGGCGAGGTTGTGAATAGCTTTAAATGTGTGCAGGAGGATTTTAAATTCAATGCGGGATGTGACGGGGAGCCAGTGCAGCTGTTGCAGGATGGGGGTGATGTGGTGAAAGGAGGGGGTTTTGGTGATGATGCGAGCAGCTGAGTTCTGAACCATCTGAAGCTTATGGAGGTATTTCTGAGGGAGGCCAAAGAGGAGGGAGTTGCAGTAGTCAAGTCGAGAGGTGACAAGACTATGAACTAAGATAGAAGCAGTATGGGGGGTGAGGGAGGGGCGGAGACGAGAAATATTACGTAAATGGAAGTATGCAGAACGAGTGACGCTATTGATGTGAGCTTGAAAGGATAATGAGCTATCGAGGATGACACCCAGACTCTTAACCTGCGGAGAGGGGGAGACCGGGGAGTTATCGACGGTGAGGGCAAAACTGTCTGTTTTGGCTAGGGTGAATTTGGAACCAACAAGAAGAATTTCTGTTTTATTGCTATTAAGTTTAAGGAAGTTAGAAGTGAACCAGGATTTTATTTCTGATAAACAGGTGGTGAGGGAGGGAGGAGGGAGTGAGGAGTTGGGTTTACCAGAAAGGTAGAGCTGGGTGTCATCCGCGAAGCAGTGAAAAAGGATGTTATATTTACGGAAAATATTGCCAAGGGGGAGGAGGTAGATGATGAAGAGAAGAGGCCCCAGGACTGAGCCCTGGGACACACCTGATGAGACAGAGGAAGGTTGGGATCTGAATGACTTGAGTTTGATAAACTGAGTGCGGCCGAGAAGATAAGAGTGAAACCAGTCTAGCGGGATGTGGGAAATTCCGATGGATGACAGTCTATTGTATTAATGTACAAACATGTCTGAAAATATAACTAAGTCTGTTATATAAAAATATTTAAAACATGTAAAGGGGAGTGAAAACTTTCTGGTTCTAGTGTTAATTGGATTTGATGTGATGCAGTGAGACTAAAAATAGATAAAAAGAATGTTTTCTTACTTGATGATAAGTGGTTGCAGTCCCAGGGCTGCTGATGGCGTCAACGTAAGCCAAGTAGATTTCCACGTCAGCAGATCTCCATTGTTCTTCTGCCTCATTGATTCTGGTCATCTTAAAACAGGAAAACATAAATTATTATGAAAACGTTTCTGCAAACTTAGAGAGTTCTTCTAGGTTAGATTGTTAGGTTAGATCATGTATCATAAAATTAAATAAAATTTAAATGACGGACAAACATAGCCTGAGTAAATGATATCTGTTTAAAAGAACAATGGTATCCAGACTAACATAAACCTTTTTGAAAAAAGTAATTGGCTCCTAAGCCTAACAACTGGTCTGCAACAGCTGACATCCAGTATTTCTCCATCACTGGGCAGGAATATTGTCCCACTCTTTGTTACAGAATTGTTTTCATTTTCTCACATTGGAAGCTGTTAAATAATAAACTTTTGAAAGTAAAGCCAGGCCAAATCATCTCAGAATGAGGTCTGAACTTTGACTAGGCCACTGCAAAACAGTTAAATATTCAATGAATAAACATTAATTTATTGTCGAGTGTCTGGAGCAACAATCTAGAAAAGTTTTAAAAATATAGCATAAATACATTATTTGCTCACCAACAACTGGATTTTTGATTACATTCTACTGAAAAAAATGAGATCTACCAAGATCTATCAGAATTTTTCAGTTTTGCTAAAACTGATATTCCATGCACCCTCAGCAGGGTCCTGGATGATGCGTTGGAGTTCGCCCAACTGGTCTACATGTGCTTTGTGGACTTGGAGAAGGCGTTAGACCATGTCCCTCGGGGTGTCCTGTGGGGGGTACTCCGGGATTATGGGGTACCAGGCCCTTTGATAAGGGCTGTTAGGTCCCTATATGAACGGTGTCAGAGTCTGGTTCGCATTGCCGGCAGTAAGTCGGACTCATTTCCGGTGAGAGCTGGACTCCGCCAAGGTTGCCCTTTGTCACCCATCCTGTTAATAAAGTTTAAGGACAGGATTTCTAGGCGCAGCCAAGGTGTTGAGGCGATCCGTTTTGGTTACCTCAGGATCGGGTCTCTGCTTTTCGCAGATGATGTGGTCCTGTTGGCTTCATCTGAACGTGATCTACAGCTCTCGTTGGAGCGGTTCGCAGCCGAGTGTGAAGCGGCTGGGATGAGGATCAGCACCTCCAAATCCGAGACCATGGTCTTGAGCCGGAAAAGGGTAGAGTGCCTTCTCCGGGTCGGGGATGGGGTCCTTCCTCAAGTGGGGGAGTTTAGGTATCTGGGGGTCTTGTTCACGAATGAGGGAAAAATGGAGCGGGAGATCGATGGACGGATTGGTAAGGCGTCTGCAGTTATGCGGGCGCTGTACCGGTCTGTCGTGGTGAAGAGAGAGCTGAGCCGAAAGGCAAAGCTCTCAATTTACCGGTCGATCTACGTTCCTACCCTCATCTATGGTCACGAACGCTGGGTGGTGACCGAAAGAACGAGATCGCGGATACAGGCGGCTGAAATGAGTTTCCTCCCTAGGGTGGCTGGGCTCTCCCTTAGAGTTAGGGTGAGAAGCTCGGTCATCCGGAGGGGCCTCAGAGTAGAGCCGCTGCTCCTCCATATCGAGAGGAGCCAGTTGAGGTGGCTCGGGCATCTGGTCAGGATGCCTCCTGGACGTCTCCCTGGTGAGGTGTTCTGGGCACGTCCCACCAGGAGGAGGCCCAGGGTAAGAACCAGGACCCGCTGGAGGGATTATGTCTCCCAGCTGGCCTGGGAACGCCTCGGGATTCCTCCCGAGGAGCTGGCCCAAGTAGCCGGGGAGAGGGAAGTCTGGGCCTCTCTGCTTAGGGTACTGCCCCCGCGACCCGACCGCGGATAAGTGGAAGATGATAGATGGATGGATGGATGGAAGGGATGATATTGGATTTCCATAGTTCCAAATATGCTAACATACCTGTTGTAGGGTGTCCTACTTTAATTTTAAATTCTGGGTGTTTTTTTGTTTTTTTTGACATGTAATTCTGATTTTTTTTTCCTTCTATGTGAACCAGTTTATTCTTAGTGCATTCAACATTTTCTCACCTCAGTTGCAGGAGTTTGCTCTGTTTCCACAGTCGAAGCTGGAAAACATTTAGAACAGGTTTGATTTGAAGATGTAGCAGTTTAGGAAGCAAAATCACTCAAAAGAGAGATAAAAATGTTTCTAATCTAGAAACATTTGGCAGTTTAGTTTTTATCAGAGATCACAAAATAATATTATTTTCTGATTTTAATACAACAGCTCCTTAAACACATTTATGAAATCTGACTCACATGATTAAATACATTATCATACTAAAAGCTGCGTAAACATCACTGAATGTGTATTATGTCATAATTCGTCATGGACATTTATTTTCATCCACCAGAAATGGAGAAGAAAATTATTTTAAAGAAGGAAACATCTTAGTGTCATGGTTAGGTGAAAATTGAGGACTCATATGAGTTGTGGGAGTTTAATAACAAAAATGGTTATGGGTGGGCATCAAAACTGCAGGTACTGAAGAACAGGCAGACTATACGACGAGGGTGTAGCAATGAACTGAGAGAATGGAGGAGGGGGGACTTCAGTACACTGAGGAAGAGCGGGGAAATGACAGCGAAATGTGAGAACTAATGCTGCATTTCATTTTTCTCAGATACTCGGGGGTCTGAGTCGCTGTAAACGAGAACGTGACGTAATTCCCGACTTAAAGCGTTCCAGTTTGTCTCGCTACACTCCGAGTTGGAAAGAACATGGACGCTTTGAGGGCAGCAGCTGTTGAGGGGCGGGCTAGTCATTGTTATTGTTGTTAGCAGACCAGCATGAAAAACAAAGCTGTACATTGTATTGGGCGCACAGCAAGGCGGTGCAATGTAAAAATTGGTGACCGGATTAAAGCGGAAATGTAGTCAAGTGTGTAAGAGCATTTAAAAACGACATTGAAATGACCAACATTGTACAAATAAAAAGAAAATACATCTCAACTACGGGCGCAGCCATCCAGAGATCCGAGTTGGAACTATTAATTTCCGACCTAATGGGGGCGTGTCTCTGTGAAATGACGCGAGACAACTGCGAGATTTCCGACTTTCCGACTCGGAACGGTTAACTAGAATGCAGCATTAGTAGTGAACGTGGTTGCAGGTCAGAGGGAAAGAGCACGTGGAAACAATTAGCAACGGGGCCACGGAGCTGTATGGCAGGGAGAAAACAGGAAAGGAATAAACAGGAGAGGAATCAGGATACAATCTTAAATAAGAATGACAAGCTAGAAAGTAACTACAGGTAAGATATCTAAAGAGAAACCAGAGAAACTCAAGAGCACCAGAGAACAGAAAGGAGAAACAGAACAGTAGGGAAAATACTGGAAGGAGTAGTATATGAGGATTAAAGATTAGAGAAAATAAAGTCAAAAATAACTAACAAAAACTGATTAACTAAGGAAACAGAAATAAAAGATAAAGCACAACACAATAAAACAAACAGGTGAAAACATCTTAGAGCTGGAAGTAAAAAAATATGAAACCAAACATTTTTTTGGAGCTGTCACAATCAGCCTATATACTGTAGTTGTTTTAATTTGTAGACATGTTGGTTCTGGTTCTGCTGGATGTTTCTTTCTGTTAAAGGGGAGTTTTTCCTCTCCACTGTCGCTACATGCTTGCTCAGGATGAGGGATTTCTGAGGAATTGCTCTGGTTGGAGTCTGCATGGTCCGGGCACAACCTCACATGATGAGTCAATGACTCAACGCAGTCTGCTGGGATTCCTTACATACAAAACTTTGAACTGATTGGAATGTTTGTATAATTGTATTAAAAAAAATAACTTTACCTGTAAAGTGTTTTGAGATTACATCTGTTGTGAATTGGCACCATATAAATAAACTGAATTTAATTGAAGGAACTGTCAAAACCATCACCCTGCGTTGGTAAAACATAACCAAACATCAAAAAACAACCAAATATAATAAAATGAAAATCTAAACTAAATAAGAAAAATAACTAAAACTAAAAAACAACACCTAACATCCTAAAAGTTAGCTGCTAACCTTCCCAGCATATTCAAACCAAAGTAGTAATTTGAAGCTCAGGGAAATGAACAGAAACCCAAGAGCTCCTTCTCAGACTCTACAAACATCAGTTAAAGGTAGCCTTTGGTTATATTTACTTTCATTTATTCATTTATTATCTTGATACATGTCTGTTTGTCTTGTGTTTTCCTTTCCATGTTTTACCTGTGATATTCTGTGAAACACGTTGGGCAGTTGCTGCTGTTGTAAAGTGCTATATAAATGAACTTGACCTTAATGAGTCAAAGGTTAAAGGTTGTGACCGGACAGTTATAAAAGTGCTCAAATAGTTTGCCTGCTTGGAAAAGTTAAAAGAGAAGATTTCTTTCTTGTAAAAACAATATGGCAACAGGACTTAGTTTGCACAGCTGCATCTGAAAGATGAACAAGAACCCAGTACAGATGTTTGATCATTATGGACAGCATCATGTTTGGAGAAAACCAAACACAGCATCTAACTAGGAGTGTCACGATTCTCCAAATCCTCCATTTGATTTGATTTTAGGGTAACAATTCAATATGATTTCTGATTTATGTTTCCTCACAGTGCACAGCCCTATGCCATTTTTAGACTAGTCTAGTCTATGCTCATTGGTTTTATTCATTACATTTTGTACAGTAAATCTGATTTCAAAATACATATGAGAGATGAAATTTCCATTATTTTTGTGTAATGTATCACATTACGCATTCATTGTCAAATTTAAATAATTTATTTACTATAATATTGTTATTACAATAAATTGCTTTGTTTAAATAAATAACAGAAATGATTAATAACAGAGGGTTGCTGCCATCTAGTGACTCTTTTTAATCCCTGCAGCGCAACAACTCTCAGCTCCGGCTGGCTCACAGAAATGAGCTAATGTGCAGCTAACAGCGGTCCTCATGTTTACAACGAGAACTCAAACATTTCCTAACTGGTGATTTGAGAGTAGAAGGAGCGGCTTTAGCTCCGGTCCCACTGCTTTTTTCTTCATCCAAGGTTTAACTGTAGCTTCGCCAATAGCTACTTGCTAGCTTCAGCTAACATACTCTGTAGAGGTTTTCTCTGTTCACATGGGATGCTCTTATTTTTTCCATGTTGTATGAGAACTGGTGAGAGTTAATTGTTAGGGAAAATGCAATGTGTGGTTCCTTTTGATGAGGAAATCTGAGTAAATAGACGGTTGCCTGCTAACTGTTGCTACGGAGTCCGAGTGGGACGCTAGTGAGGCTACATTATGTAAACATGAGAGGAGGTGATTGCGATCCTCTTTTACACTTTGATATGCAAGGTTGTGATGTGATTTCAATCGATTACAATGAAAAAATCGAGATCCTGACACCTCTACAACCAACTGTTCATTATTCATATCCTCTTGTTGTAGCAGGGTTGTGGGGGAGCTGATTACTCTCTCTGGCCATCAGGGGGCAGTAGAGGGGGTCTACCGTGGGCAGGTCACCGGTCCATCAGCGGAAAACAAACAACCATATATGCACAGACTCAGACCTAGAGGTCAGAGTACCAGGAGATAACCCACATATGCAAACTCAACTCAGAATGACCCAGGACATTCCTGCTGCAGGAAACCCAGAACAACTGGGTTCTAAAAAATTTCTCGATTTTCTTGCCTGTTTGAAGATTGTTGGATCTTTTTCTGCAGAAAACCATCAGAGTCAAAGACAACAGGAAGACGGTGATGCCCAGAGCTGGAAGCGCAAACAGCCAGACATCTACAGAAGTTTGCTCTGATGAACCTGTTGGTTTGATACACAATAATCTACAATGAATAATGCAGCAATTTGACTTCAAGATGCATGATGGCATGAGCAGAATTCTTAAAATTAGTTGTGAAGATTAAAAATAATGACTCGATAAAGCAGATGATGTCTGATCACCATATATGTACATTATAACCTTAAGAATATAACTTACAGTGGCTTGTCCCACATTTATATGTTGTCTTCTCCTGGTTCAGAACTGACTCAACTGTGGTTGTAGAGGAAACTGAACTCATGGTGCTTCCTGAACTATGTGGTGCTGTTGCTGTTGAGGTTAAATGAACTGAATCTGAACTGGAGGTTGATGTACCGGATGCTGAAAGAAGCCAGATAAAAGATTTAAAGTCAACATAGAGAAAAGAAATAAAGATTTTTCACAGATGGATGGTGAATCTGCTGACTGGACAAATATCAACATCTGATCTTTGTTGAAAAGCGCTGAGAAGAAAACAGCAGGAAGTCCTGTCTGTTAAAGGTTCTATGTTCAGATGAGATGTGTGGCAGAACACCAACAACCCCTGAACTCTAAACCAATAGAGTAGCATAGTAGTGGCAGCATCATGCTGTGGGGATTATTTTCTTTAGTATGCTTATCTTCCTTACAGTCAAAGAAATGAAGAATGGAGCTAAAGTCAGGACAATCCTGGATCAACATCTGATGCTGGGGTGGAGGTTCACCTTCCAGCAGGACCACCGCTCTAAACATTCAGACAGATGTTATGGTAAGCTTTAGATGCAGGTTTTAGATGCTCCAACGGATTCTGATGGTTCCTGTTCCTCAAAGTTTTAGATCATCAGATAATTAACATCATCAGACTCTGTTCATGTACAGAGTTCATAAGCCTCAAGGCTTCAGTTTGTTAATCAGACATACTATGAATGACAGATTATCAGCCTCCATCAGCAGCTTTAACAGAAACTCACCGTCTGGAACAATGATTCTGAAGTCCTCGTAGGACACTGAGGACAAAGAGTCTCCCAAACCACATCTGTACAGTCCTGAGTCGGAGCTTCTCAGGTCTGTTATGTTCACATATAAAATGTAAATGGTTGATCCATAATTCTGAACATATTTAATGCTGTATCGTCCTATTTTAGCTGCATTCTCTTTGGTTTTAATCAGAATGTTTCCTCCTTCACAGTTTCCCCTACAGAAGATCTTACAGGTTCCTGAGAAAGACATTCCACATGTGACTGAGACGTCTTCTCCAGCTACTCCATGCAGCTGCTTCACTGCATTCATAGCAGGGCTGCTGGTGACCTGAAGAGCTGCAGAGAGGAACAAAGAGGAAGATCAGAATCTGCTGAGAGAAACCACAAGAGATGTTCCAACTTTATATGAACTCTGTCCAACCTAAACCTAAATCAGAAGTTTCCATGAGAACAATAAAACTTTGTATACCAACAAATTAAACTCTGCTTCTGCATCTCCTCGATGTACAGTTGAGCTCAAAATCATTCATAGTGCTGGGAGATTCAGATTTAAAGTTCCTGAAAAGTGTGTTCATTAACAGATAATAAATGAAACCATGTGAAAGAGCTTAAAAAGAGGAAAAAAAAGTTTACCTATATTTTATTAAAGAGGTGTAAGGTGTTGAATTAAATAATTATCATAAGTAATTCAATGCATGTTCAAGCAGAGACAAAATGGAGCCAATTTCCAGTTTAACATTTATTTTGAACAGATTAACAAATTGCAGTTTTACAGAGGAATTTTGCCCCCGTCGTTCCTCTGTGGTCCAGATTTAAAGAAATCTGAACATTGAATGATTTTCATGTCAAAACTTTATAGACTCCAGTATTCTGCCAGGGTTGTAGGCGTTCCTTCTCCTCGAAATCTTACTCCAATCCGATCATTTCCAAACAGTGTCTGAGCCATGATTTGCTGTCAGAGAATCCTGGAGTCAGAAGATGGGTCGTCTCTGTTCTGGGTCAAAGGTTCATTATAAAGAATTATGGTTTTATGGCTATCTGCTTCTCTAAAACTTTTCTCCCAGTTTCTTATCTAAACATCCTGCTTTTACAACATGCCATAAACTTTAGCCAAAAGTTTTACGACTTAAAAGCTTAGCCCCATAAACAATACTGACAAACATATCTTTACCATCATGCAAGCTAATTAAAACAGACTTTTACTTTCTGAATACTAACTAAAGATTATATAAACATATTTAATACGAGACTGTTATATAAAGTAGCCCCAAAAAATATGAGTCACGACAAAGGTTAGATCAACTTTCCAAAAATAAATGGAAAAAGTTTATTGACCGGACAGTTTTTACAGGTTTGCTTAGGTATTTTTATGATCTATCTTTAGATGAGCTCTCCTATGAGGTCAGACGGCCTCATTTCCATCACCCTTATCCAGGGATCAGTTACGTTCACAACCAAAAGAGCATTTTTTACTTACAATCTAATTAATTAAATTAATAAATTACAACTAGCCAAAAATTTAACCAGAGTTTTTGAAAAAACAAAACAAAAAAACTAACAAAAACCAGACAGCTGATAGTGGCTAATTAATATGTATGATTGGAAATGTATCACAATGATGTGATAATGTGGAAAATTGCTTAAAAAACAAGACGTTTCTGACATAGTATCACTGAAAATATTCCATGGGATTAAAAGAAAAATACTAAAACGTGTATTTCCAATATATCCATGTTTGAAAACATTAAATGGTTCATTTTTAGCCAAAGCCATCGTGGATGATACAAGAGACATTTGTAGCTTCAGAGCTGCAGGTGAGAGAACCATTGTCTAGTCTAGAGCTTCCTCCATGATTCTGCATCAGGTTCAGGTTTGGACTCTGCCTAGGCCGATCCAAAATTCAATTCAATTGAATACTTTATTGCTATACAACTCGTTACAAGTTTTTAGGGATTTGCTTCAGTGCATATGCTCATACTCACAACATTAAAAATACAGCCAGAGAACAGACAAATGTACACAAACAGTATTCCCCACAGGATGACACTGAAACATAAGACACAAAGATACTGGCAGATAATAAATAAATAAATAAAAGGATACCCCACTACCACATACTTGGGTGATAGACCAGGAGATATAGTGGCTGGTGTTGGATCCACAACATTACAATATATATATATATATATATATATATATATATATATATATATATATATATATATATAAATATATATATTAAGACAACAATAGTATGATTAAAAAAAACTAATTAAAACTGCTATTAAAACTGTTAAAACTATTTAACAGAGGATTTTCCCCCAAAGAGCTGGTTCAAGGGTTGACGGCTATTTAGGGATTTGATGGCTCTACAATATGTGCTATTAAGGAAGTGTGATGTTTTTGTCCTAATAGCTTGCAACCTTCTTCCTGATGGAAATATTGAAAATATGGAGTTAGCGGGGTGAGTGTCGTCGTGTAAGATCCTTAATCCTTTCTGGTGGATACGGACTTCATAGATACATTATATATCATGTCCATTCAGAACAAGGGTTGTGGACAAATAAAAAGATCATTTCAAAATCTAATCTGCCAGGAGCTTGAGTAATTATGGGTTTAACTGTACTTGCTTCAGTGCTGTTCCTGGTCTGCAGAACTGCAGAAAACCTCCGAGTTGGTGTTAGTGTGAGAAACCATAGAGACCAGTTTCCTATTTCCATTCTTTCATGATGCTCAGATGCTTAAGGTCAGTTGCTCTTTCAGATGAATGGTACAGAGAATGGTTCAAAAAAGGAAAAATATCCAGTGAGCGGCAGTTCTGTGGGCGAAAATGCCTTGTTGATATCGAAGGTCAGAGGAGAATGGCGAGACTGGGTCGAGCTAATAGAACAGGCAACAGTAACTCGAATAACCACTCATTACAACCAAAGAATGCAGAAGAGCATCTCTGAACACAGAAAACGTCAAACCTTGAGGCAGATGAGCTACAGCAGCAGAAAACCACACCGGCTGCCACTCCTGTCAGCTAAGAACAGGAAACTGAGGCTACAATTCACACAGACTCACCAACACTAGACAACAGAAGATGGAAAAATGTTTCCTGGTCTGATAAGTCTGGATTTCTGCTGCAACATTCGGATGGTTGGGTCAGAATTTGGCCTCAACAACATGAAAGCATGGATCCATCCTGCCTTGTATCAACGGTTCAGGCTGGCGGTGGTGGTGTAATGGTGTGGGGGACATTTTCTTGGCACACTTTGGGCCCCTTAGTACCAACTGATGATTATTGCAACGCCACAGCCTACCTGAGTATTGCTGCTGACCATCTCCATCCCTTTATGACCACAGTCTACCCATCCTCTGAGGGGTACCTCCAACTGGATAATGCACCATGTCATAAAGCTCCAATCATCTCAGACTGGTTCCTTGAACATGACAATGTCTGCTCAGCTCTCAGCGAGGACGGTCGCTTTTTTCCCTCCCTCCTCCTCCTGTGTCTTATCCCACAGCTCTCTGTCTCCTGTGCCTCTATCTGGAGTATCTTTTGGCAATTTTCTCCGAAACCAAACTGAATAAGTGAAGATGGAAATGGTCAGCTGGTCTCTGAATGCTATTGATAAAATCTACTCAACTCTACGAAGCACCGGTAAGGGTCAACCGGGGTGTCAATCATGGTGATCAGGTTTCTGCTGATTGGAATGGGCAGTTACTGGAACTACCGAAAAATGGAGCAACAAAGATCTGAAACACGGTCGAGATTGGTCACTGTTCTGGAAGCGATTGGACGGCTGAAGGAACAGCTGGATGCGTTGATTCGTACTGATGGGACTCAGAACCAAATGCTGGGGGAGCTGGGACGCAGAACAGACGCTATAAGAGGCGATCTGGCCGGCGCTCTGGGACTCATCTGCAATTTGTCATCGGACTTGGAGAAACTGTCGGTGCGGATTGGGGCAACTGGAAATTAATTGGATTTGGAACTATTAATCTGGGAATTAATTTGGATTTGGAACTTTAATTTGAACTACAATTTGGCTGAATTAGACTAAAAAAGAAACCACTGACAGACTGAAGGGACAGAGAGGAATATTTGATCTCTCCCTGAAATCCAAACAATTTTATATTTTGGCTCCCATGAAGACCTTCAACCTGGTCCTAATCAAATGTCCCTGAGAAGAATGTCAACAGAGTCTCCTCTCCCCCGTACACCTGCATCTACTGACGCACACACTGACATGGTTACACACACTCACATTCACACACACCGTCTCGCTGTCTCCTCATTTTCTCTCCTGCAACAGGAAGCTGGATAACAGCGCGCCTCGATGGCAGCGCGTTAACCTGTGGACTGGAGCTCATACCTGCCCATCCTTCCTGATGTGTCATTGTTAATGTCTGAATATGTGCTTAAATGTTTGTTGGTGTGGTTTTTTCTATTACCTGCGTTGTGAGTGCTGTACGGACCCACAACACAGTTGAGCGTTTTTTCCCCCTCACCGTGGAACCCTCCCCTACCAGATGTTTACTTCTCTATGTTTCATAAACGGGAGCGCCGCTCGGTGGCTGCATGCCCAACAGTGACCTGGATCTGTTTGTTGTTGTTGTTGTTTGTAATGATCTTGGACAGGTTGTACTGTATCTGTAAATTCCTTGTATGCATCATACTTGTATGTGTCATACTTGGCCATTAAAGCTGATTCTGATTCTGATTCTGATGATTTCGCTGTACTCAGATTGCCTCCACAGTCACCAGATCTCAATACGTAAAGCAATTTTGGGATGTAATGGAACGGGAGATTCTCATCATGGATGTGCAGCCAACAAATCTGCAGCATGTACTTTGTGTTTTATCTTTGTATACAATGTTTTAATGTTGACTAGTTCTCAGAATTGCAAGACAAATTTACCTACGGGTAGGAATAAAGAAACCTAACCTAACCTAACAAATCTGCAGCAACTGTGTGACGCTATCGTGTCAATATGGACCAAAATATTTGAGGAATTTTTCAAGTAACTTGAGTCTTTGCCACCAAGGATTAAGGCAGTTCTGAAGACAAAAGGGGGTCCAACCCGGTACCAGCAAGGTGTGCCTAATAATGTGGCCAGTGAGTATATATACATTATATATATATATAATTGGTGGCAGACTGAAGGAAGACAACAAAACATGAATGGACCTAAACAAAGAAAGAAGCCTGAAACTCGTATGAATAATGGACTCAGAACACAAATTAAAGGAAGCTAAATAATAAATGCACAAATATAAAATAAGCGTAAAGAGACTGAACATACAAATAAATAATGATTAAGACACAATCTATAAAAGAACATAAGGAACAAACCCAAATGAAACCCAACACTCAGAGATAAAAGGATCATACTATAAACTGATTATTTGATTTTTCTCTGTAACAAAGAAAAAAAATTGTAGATATCTGACACAACAATAGCTGTTCAGGTAAAAAAAAATACAGATTTACAATAGAATTAAGCAAGTTTAAATGGGCAGTTTTGGTGGAAAATTACTAGACACCAGCTTCATAGTGTAACCGCTGTCAGAGAATCATTGGTTAACGTTTCTTTTCCCTTAGACACTTGTTGTCCCTCTGTAACTGATATTGTCTCCCTAGAATTAATTCAAAGACCACTTTATGTTTGATGTAACCTGGTGAGATTTAATCATTTAAGTTTGAATAAATCAACACTGACTCTGACTGATTATAGTCTGCTGATGATTGCTTTAACAAAACGACACAAGGTGGAACAAATAATGTTTAGATTTTTTTGCAGCAACCAAAAAGGACATGATAAAAAATGTAAATGTTGTGTTTTTTGGACTGATATAAAGAAAAATGTACTCACACAGACAGAAGCAGAACAAAGTGTAGACGGTCATAGTGAAGCTCTGATGGCTTCCTGCAACCTTTGTCAGATATGAAGCAGTTCCTCCCCCAGACGGGTCGCAGAGCATCACACTTCCTCTTCTCAATCCCCTTCTGGTCTATAGCCTACTTTGCTGCTTCACAAAAACACAATAGATGTTTACAGCTTTAAAGCTGTCCTCCTCTCTGCTTCAGCTGCAGCTTCATTACGAACAACCTCATCATGGAGATCTGTTTGACTGAAAATAATCCTTACATAGATTCCATCCAGACCTCTAAAGAGGCAGACGTGGCTCAGAAGGAGGTTGTGAGTTAGATTCCAGCTTCCCGTCAAAACACCAAATGTTTTCTACCCATCGGACTGTGTGTGGTTTTGTGTGACTCATAACAAGAAGGTTATTTGAGTAAAGAATGCTTATTTACCTTTAGTTCATAAAACAACGTATAGATTCTTACAAATGATAGGTTACTACGGACCTCCCAGTTTCTCTCAACTTTGTTGTTAGCGGTAGGTATAGTTTCCTGCAACCTTTTGAAGAAGTTGGTGTAGCTGCCGTTCAATTCGCAAGAATAACTTGAGGCAGTGAGAAAATGAGATGATTTTCTGCCGTACAATGGCTGCAGAAATCTTACGTTCTTTGTAACATCACCTTCAAACCCTTTTATAAATACTTACAGCCATATTATGAAAATTATTGTCATATACGGACCCTCTATGAGCACATCACGCAATCTCAAGTTGTTGGCTCCAATATTCAAAGGTCTTCTGAAGTTTTTTTTTCAGGACAATGGCGTCCATTCCAATAGCTACAAATTTCTTCAACTTAATCATGTCATGATTGTTTCCTACAGGAAAATTTGTGGGACAGTTCATTATTTTTTTCTGATTGTAACAAAGTCAAGGACAATACAGCTGCACATTCTGCAGGTGGAGTTACAGTACGAGTAATAAGGAGAAGACCATCTAGCAGTTATAGCTGCTGCTTTTGTTTGGAAGCGGTTGGCCTAGAGAGGAGATGCCGATGTTGGCTGGTGGAGCCACTGATACAGAGGAGGCACCCCCATGTCCAGAACGAGATTCCATGAACTGGACTTTAAGTTAAAAGGGTTTACACCCCCCCATAAGAAAGGCACGTACATAACCAACACCTTACCTTCAACTAATAAATTGTTTCAATGAATACTGAAAGCATTTATATGTTCTTGTGGCATACTTAAAGCCTCCATAGGAACATGGAATTCCCAGATGGTCTTATTGCATTCATACGTAAGTCCTATGAAGAGGGTTTTTCTATTCTTACTTCCAGCGCCCCACGGGCAAGGGTACCTGTTTCAAAAGCCCTAACTTCACCTTAGTTTTGTTGTTTGATTATATGTTTTTCAACGAACACTTTACTTTATTATCAATTTTAATAATCATGGATATGCAATATTGGTTGATCTTATTCCATGAATCCAACAATGAAAATGCAATGGGAACATAAGTGAAAAGAGACCAGAATAAAGGTCACCGTGGCCACAAAACCTTAAAAAAAAGAAGCAACTGTTGGGGGATGTATGTACACTGCAAAGACTTATAGGTAATATGTTTTTGTGTTAATCGTAGAAGTTGTCTGTTCTACATTATAGGTTGTGTTCCAAATGTAGCCGTGCTCCTTAGATATCTTTTCACTCATGTTGTCAGTATTTGCTAGTTATTTTCAATGCATAGAGACGGCGGTGCACAGGAATTATAACTCTGCCTTGACACTAATGATTATGTGATGCTAGACTGTGGGATGTGCAGGCTAACCTAATGTGCTACTGGTTCAGTTCCTGAGTGATGGAATGGACAACTGAAATGTGTCTTGCCCTGGAATACAAATATACACATGAACCACGTTATTAGTGCCTTTCTGAATATTATATTTGGGTTTGGCTCCACCCTCACTGGGAAAATTGTTTTCTTTATTACACTTTTCAGGGCATTTGTGTCTGGAGAGTGTGAGTGCCCGATTGCACATACTTTCCATCGGTCCTGGCGCCATGGGTAGGCATAACGGGGCAGTACCCGCCCAAAGAGACAGCTGTGTCTGCCCTAAGAGCTGATATAATCAGGGCAAGCTCCACGGGCTGTTGATCAATGTAGTACCAGTTGGTGGTGGTAGTGCATCAATTTGTTGTTAACAGGCTGTTTATAAACACAAAGAAGAAGAATGAGAAGAAACCCTTTGTGGCTAACTCACATGCCAACAGTAGTTCTGATTAAAATTAGTGAGAGATCCAAATACAGAATGGAATTATGAAGGTGTTTAGCAGCAGAGGATGTTGCATTTCGGACATTGGACTTATTGTGGACTAACTATTTAACTAGACCGTTGTGGAAAATACGCTTTTGTTTGAGATAGCTGTTTTGGGATTCCTCTTCAATCGGTAAGTTTTGATTACATGATTTTTAAGTGATTTGACAAAAGCTTGTACTATGTCTAAAGCAATGGTTCATATCGTTGACTAGCATATATAATTTTAATCACGAGCAGAGGTAGGATGTTGTTGTATCTCAACCAGGGAGCTTGGAACTGTATGTAACTCCAATGGGTTTAGGATTTTTCCCTTTAAATATCTCAATCGTTCTGTTGCTGAGGTAAAGCCCCTAAAGTTAGGCGGGCTTTCTTTCAAAGTAGAAGTCAGCAGCTGACATCTGGTGGCACCTTGTAAACAATTTCAAAATACTTTAGCAGAATTGAACAAACCAGCAATTAGTAATAATGTAACTTGCAGCTTACGTGCTGCATCAGTAACGCTTAAAATCACATTATTTCAACTATTGGCGCTTCAGTGTGATTTACCTACATCTTTTATACATTCGGCCCTTTAGGGAATTCGCTTAAGTCATCCATATATCAGTTTCAGCAGCGAGTTCTGTCACTGATCAGTGCAGCAGAAATAAGAGATCGACATAGAAGAAATAGGAGTTGTTTGTTTCTTTTTGCTGTTGTCATGAACTGCTTCGTTAGTAACTCATATTTGTACAAAGTCGGTTGTTTGGTGACGTTTGCGTTTTTTCCATCTCATTTACGACTTATCAGCCTGACTTAAACACAGCAACTCAGAGCGAATTGATAGGGTAATTTCCAAATATATACCCAAAATAATATTTTAAAGAGGGAGATGGCTCAATCATGTACACAAGCAGACACAGCAGAGGCATGACAGCGGCTCATCTGCGGCTCCATCTGGAGTACAACAAACTTTCTGATCACCAATTTAGAAACGGAGCAGTTGTTCGGATAAACTCCCGAAGCTACCTGGGATAGCTCGCCTCTAAAAGAAACTCAGCCTTTTAATTGTTGTATAGAAAGAGTGTCAAAAAAGGCAGTTTTGACCTTGAAATATGTAACACACTAAAGGCGGGAGATAAAAACGTGAAGGGGTTCAATATAACTGTGCCCCCAAATAAGCCAATGCCCGCCCAGCTAAACAGCCCTGGCGCCGGGTCTGCTTTCCACCAGGGATCAGTTACTAGCTCCCTGTAGCTCTGTTGTACAGTCTCCCACAAACTGAACCAACATCCCAGTGAGCTGAGGAGGAAGAGTGTAGTACACGCGCTGGGATAAGGTGGTGCCACAGGTAGATGAAGTACCTCTAATTTCTCCAAGATGTACTAAAAGTTTCTCCATCTTGGATGACACCCCGCGTATGAGTCCACTGACCAGATCACCAGACACGGCGTCCAGCTTTTTTCCCTGCTCATTAAGCAAATAAGTTTCAGCAAGGCCCAATCCCTTAATCAGCTCCTTCAGCTTCAAAATTGCTTTCAGAACCTCCTCCAGTTTTCGATGGATCAAGTAACCACCTGTTTGGATCAGCAGAAACCAGATAACCCTAAATTTAATTTAATGCAAGTCATCAGAGTCTTCAAGAGATAACACTGAGAGACACAAGGGTCTCCACCGTTTCAAGGTGTTGAATGCATATCCACTCATGTGTGTCCCCAGAGGATACTCGGGTTCCCCAGCACCCGCCTATTGATTAGAAAAGATTTGATCAATTTCATTCAGAGACTAGAAGACAAATTCCATGGTTAAGCTTTTGGTTTTGTTAGGCTTTGGAGGAAAATGCATAGAAACGCTCGCTGAGTCTCAGAAGAAGGATAAAAGATCGCTCCCAAACAAAGCAGACAAGCTGGTGGCACCACTTTGGTGCGATATCAACAGTATCACGGACTGCATTAAAGACTAACTCTGAAGTGAAGGCTCTCCTCAAAGAGAAGAAGAGGATCTTTAGATCTGGAGACAAGGAGGAGCTGTGAGCTAAACAGAAGATACTGGAATGCAAAATGAGGCAAGGGAAGTAATTCTACAGGAAGAAGATGGACCAGCTTCAGCAGGACAACATCAGTGGGGTTTGGAAGAGCCCAAAGACAATTTCAGGACACAAACCAAACCCCCAGGCTGCGGGAGAGGGTGGGTGAATAACCTAAAAAAGTTCAAGAGATTTGTTGAGCCACTCACCCCTCTTCTGCTTCTGAGGACTCTAATATATATCAGAATCCCTCCTTATCTTGTCCCTCATGTATTGCCAAATGTGTGAAGAGATTCACAATATTATGGAATTGCTGTAGTACTTTGTGCAATCATATAAAAAGCAATAAACAAGCAATTTTAAGCATCCAATAAATAGAAATAAAATGAGATAAACAGATTTATCCACCACTGACTGTAGTACCAAGTTCCATCCATCCATCCATCATCTTGTGCTTATCCGGGGTCGGGTCGCGGGGGCAGTAGCATAAGCAGAGAGGCCCAGACTTCCCTCTCCCCGTCTACTTGGGCCAGCTCCTCGGGAGGAATCCCGAGGCGTTCCCAGGCCAGCTGGGAGACATAATCCCTTCAGCGGGTCCTGGGTCTTCCCCTGGGTCTCGTCCCGGTGGGACGTGCCCAGAACACGTCACCAGGGAGGCGTCCAGGAGGCATCCTGACCAGATGCCCGAGCCACCTCAACTGGCTCCTCTCGATGTGGAGGAGCAGCGGCTCTACTCTGAGCCCCCTCAGGATGACCGAGCTTCTCACCCTATCTCTAAGGGAGAGCCCAGCCACCCTACGGAGCAAACTCATTTCAGCCGCCTGTATCCGCGATCTCGTTCTTTCGGTCACCACCCAGCGTTCGTGACCATAGATGAGGGTAGGAACGTAGATCGACCGGTAAATTGAGAGCTTTGGCTTTCGGCTCAGCTCTCTCTTCACCACGAAAGACGGGTACAGCGCCCGTATAACTGCAGACGCCTTACCATCGATCTCCCGCTCCATTTTTCCCTCATTCGTCAACAAGACCCCCAGATACCTAAACTCCCCCACTTGAGGAAGGACCTCATCCCCGACCCGGAGAAGGCACTCTACCCTTTTCCGGCTCTAGACCATGGTCTCAGATTTGGAGGTGCTGATTCTCATCCCAGCCGCTTCACACTCGGCTGCGAACCGCTCCAAGAGCTGTAGATCACGTTCAGATGAAGCCAACAAGATCACATCATCTGCGAAAAGCAGAGACCCGATCCTGGGGTCACCAAAATGGAGCGCCTCAACACCTTGGCTGCTCCTAGAAATCCTGTCCATAAACGTTATGAACAGGACCGGTGACAAAGGGCAACCTTGGCGGAGTCCAGCTCTCACCGGAAATGAGTCCGACTTACTGCCGGCAATGCGAACCAGACTCTGACACTGTTCATATAGGGACCTAACAGCCCGTATCAAAGGGCCTGGTACCCCATACTCCCGGAGTACCCCCCACAGGACACCCAGAGGGACAGGGTCGAACGCCTTCTCCAAGTCCACAAAGCACATGTAGACCGGTTGGGCGAACTCCCACGCACCCTCCAGGACCCTGCTGAGGGTGTAGAGCTGGTCCAGTGTTCCACGGCCAGGACGAAAGCCACATTGTTCCTCCTGAAACCGAAGTTCGACTATCCGTCGGACCCTCCTCTCCAGAACCCACGAATAGACCTTACCAGGGAGGCCCAGAAGTCTGATCCCCCTATAGTTGGAACACACTCTATGGTCCCCCGTTTTTAAAGAGGGGGACCACCACCCCGGTCTGCCAATCCAAGAGAACTGCCCCCGACTACCTTACGGCCACAACTACGGTCAGCCGCTTCGACAATGGAGGCACGGAACATGGCCCATTTAGACTCAATGTCCCCCGCCTCCCCCTGGACGTGTTTGAAGTTCTGCCGGAGGTGAGAGTTGAAGCCCCTTCTGACAGGAGACTCTGCCAGACGTCCCCAGCAGATCCTCACAACACGTTTGGGCCTGCCAGGTCTGTCCGGCGTCCTCCCCCACCACCGGAGCCGACTCACCACCAGGTAGTGGTCTGTGAATAGCTCCGCCCCTCTCTTCACCCGAGTGTCCAAAACATGCGGCCTCAGGTCCGATGAAACAACAACCAGGTCGATCATCGAGCTGCGGCCTAGGGTGTCCTGGTGCCAAGTGTACACATGAACACCCTAATGCTTGAACATGGTGTTTGTTATGGACAATCCATGACGAGCACAGAAGTCCAACAACAAAACACAGCTCGGGATAAGCTCGGGGGGGCCATACCGCCCAACCACGCCTCTCCAGTTCTCACTGTCACTGCCCACGTGAGCGTTGAAATCCCCCAGCAGAATGAGGGAGTCCCCAGAAGGAGCATTTTCCAGCACCCCCTCCAAGGACTCCAAGAAGGGTGGGTAATCTGAGCTACTGTCTATTGTTGGTGCATAAGCACAAAAAATAGTCAGAACCCGTCCCCCCACCCATAGCCGGAGGGAGGTTACCCTCTCATTCACCGGGGTAAACCCCAACATATAGGCGCCGAGATGGGGGGCAACAAGTATGCCCAGCCCAGTTCAGCGCTGGGCTGGGCAATGTTACTATTTCTGTGCAAGAAGTTTATGACATTGGGATGAAATTTAAAGGAAACGTATGTAAGAAATTTATTTTCATTAATCATAAGATGGCCCCGATATGTCACTAGACATCAAGAAATCATGTTCTTTTGAAATACTTATATCATTGTCAGCAGTGGTCCGGCCAGGATATTGTTATGTAAAAGTGAAAGTTGCAGCCCTCAAGTGATGTTATTGTTGTCATGTTCTGTTTTGGTCTGAGGCTCCACCCTCAAGCTATCTACAAATCACAAAGTCAGTAGAGTTTCCTCATCCGGGTTGCCAGCTCTGCTCTGTTTACCATAGCTGAAGCTCCGAACGTTACGGACAAATCATGTATAACTTTACGAAACCTAAAAGACCTCGTTATCAATCCGAAATACGTTGTGACAAAGTCCGAAATAAAACAAGGATTTGTATAGGAGATGCCTTTGAAAGATGGAGACGGCTGAAAATGGAGAAGTATTTGAATACAGACGTCAATGTCACCAATTTTCTCCTGGACAGGTAAGATTCACCTATGTTTGGCTAACTTACTTGTACTTAATGTAAATTGACATTTCAAATATTCACGACAGTCGAACAAAGTTATGCATGTTCGTGAAAAGTAAAGTTACGTTAGCGCATATGGAGGAGTTTTTTCATCATATTGAAAAGGTAAGGAATTGTTTGGGAGATAAAGCGTCATTGCTAACATTGTCAATGCATATAGCAATAACATTAGCATCAGGTCTCGTTTATTTGTCATTATGCTGAACTGTCGAGGAAAACAACAGCACGTCGATGTAATGGAGACGTATTGAGTAGCCTATACCTTGGTACAAATAATTCCTCATTCGTTCTTCACGTACATTGTGGACTACACATGCTGCAAGTTAACCTGTATGACCATTGCTAATGTTATTTAGTTAGGGTCAGCCGTTCCTGCTGGATCCCGCAGCAGCTGGCAACCTCGAGTTAGGAAGGGATTCACAGTTCTACAGTATTTTGAATGTGATTGCAGTACCGCTTTTGGCCACAATCCTACATACGTTTCCTTTAAGGATAATAGGTCATGTGGTGCTGACAAAATATCTGCTGAGTATTTAAATATAGGGAGTAGGAAACTTTTCCACTGTTTGCTATTTGTTTTACTGGGTTTTTATTTAATGACATTTTACCTAGGTCTATGCCGTCTGTTGTTCTTGTCCCTTTTATAAAAGTCATCATCAGCCAAGATAAAAGTAAAGATAACTACCGGCCCATTGCCCTGGCCAGTACCCTGTCCAAGGTTCTTGTAAGGGCTATTTTGACAACACTGGAGGTGTTTGTTACCACATCTGATAATCAATTCAGAATTAAACTGAAATTAGGTACAAATATGTGTATTTCTGCACTAAAGGAAATATTGGATTTGTACAGGAGACATAAAACGACAATATTTACATGCTTCACTGATGCTTCAAAAGTTTTTAACCATGTAAATCATGAAAAGCTGTTTTAAAAATTGCTCAGTAGAAGAGTACCGAAATATTTGGTGAGAATTCTAGCATATTGGTACGCCCACCAATCTATGGCTTTCAAATGGGGAAACTCTGCATCACTTACTTTCTTGGCGGTGTTGTGTCCCCTTGCCTTTTTAATGTAAATATGGATGATTTATCTGGATTGATGTACGCAGATGATTTAGTAATCTGTGTGAATGTTCAATACAGTGCTGGTTTGCAACAACTGCTAAGCGTCTGCTCGCAATATGGTCTGGACTTTGACATTAAGTACGATACGATAAAAAAACAGTATCATGATTATCAGCAATAAAGAGGATAAAAAACGTTCCTTCCCTGATTTATTTTTATTTGATGCCATTTTACCTGTTCGTGATGAAGTCAAATATTTTGGACATTATATGACTGCTGACTTTTCGGACGATAGAGACCTTTATATGCATTGCCGTTTGCAATATGTGCAGGCTAATGTGTTTATCCGGAAGTTTTTCATGTGCTCTGTAGCTGTTAAAATAACACTGTTTTGGCGTTCCACACATGAGCTGGAGCAGGACTGATGTAGCAGGCGAAGTCAGTGTGTGATAGACGGAGGAACAGAAGGTCTTTGCGGTGATCAGAGAGCAAGAGCCGGCTGGATCGGGTGGGAGTCTCGTCATATTGGAGAAACACTGGTTAGATCGGTACAGACATGAAGAACACAGATTAGCAGCTGGAGGCATGAACTGATGATGTGAGGTGAGTAAAGTATTTTTTCATCTTGTAGGGGGACTGGGATCCACCTAATGGAAGACAGATGTCATGAGGCACTGCTGAAGGTGTTGCTGGAGCTTTTGCTACGCTAAGTTTGCCCATGTCTTCCCTCAATGCTGCATTCCTTAGATGACAATACAAACACAACCAGACCGTTCGGGTCCGAGCGGATGCCACACAGGAGCAATATTGTCTTCTATAATCATGTTTTATAGTGATGCTGTTCGATGTTTTCATGGGTGTAACATGGACACTCAAAGCTGTTCTGTTGTATCTCAGAAGGTCTGGACTCATGTTAATATCTACTTAGACATTCAGGTCCAAAAATGAAAGGAAAGATAAAAAAGGTTCAATAGACTAACCTGAAAATGAAAGTAGCATGGAATATGATATACAGCAATTATAAAATGTCCCAATAAACCAGAAAACAGATTTGGGTCAATTTCTTAAAACCTCTCAATGACTAATCCATTCTCATTCCTTCATTTGTATCTGCAGGTTCTTCAGATGTTACATTTCCCGTTTCATCAGGTTTCAGCAACAGGACATAAAACATTTGTGAGGTCCAGAAGCAGAATCCAGGTTTAAATCCAGGATTTCATCTACTCATTCTTCTCAGTCTCAGCTCTACTTCTTCTCCCTGCAGACAGGTTTGGCGTTCATGTAAATCAAATCCAGAGAGGAGAAATTTTCGTACTCAGCATTCTAAAAGACAAAAACATAATAATAATAAAAATAAAAAAAATCAAACATCGATTGTCCTGATAGGAGCATCGCTGGCATTTATGAGTTTTTATATACACATTATTTTATGGAAGAAGTTTTTAGAAATAAGATTTAACCACATTTTCTGTTTCTCAAAAGAAAATGTTCACCTTAAACAAAAACAGATCCCTTACCTGCTGGTCATTTGTGTCTGAGCTTCCTGTATCGTTCAGACCTGGAGGAATTTAAAACACACACAAATATAAAACACCATTAAAACCAAGTTATACCAACATTCAGTCCTGCCACTCAGACACAAATTACCTGACCAGGAAATAGACTCCACCCACGGCGACAGTGGGACTTTCTCTCAATCTTCTCTGATCAGCCAATCAATAATAAATTAAAACAATAAGAAATATTGACTCTGTGCTTAACCACACGGTTAAGATTTTTGTAGTGTCATCATAATTTCTGTTTCAGCAAAAACCTTTCCTGCTACACACCTGTGCCCCTCCCTCCTCTGCTGACTGCTGATTGCTCTAAGCTGAGCCACTTCCCATATTAACTCAGTTTAGTATCGTCTGCTGGTAACCATTGTCACAGCCTGCAAGCGATTCATGTCCTTGTTCTAGATCATGAACCTGACCAGTTTCCTGGCCCCCCCTGACCTTTGCCATTAAATGCTCCATGACTGCTTGGTGAGTTACTCTGCATTATGCTTTACCCCGCTTCATGCACTTACTGTAGATAGTGATTACTGACTCATAGGTTTGAATTTGCTCTGCCCTAGCAATGCCTCATTGTTTCTGAATTGGACGATTTAGCTGACCACTGAGCTTTGGGTTACAGACAACACAACCACTCACTTCCTCTGGTGTATGAAGTGAGATCGATGACATAATCTGAAACTGAAAAAACAAGTTTTGAAACCTTGAAAATCAGTATTTGAACATTTAAAACCTGAAATAAAGTTTTGAAAGTCTGAAAATAAAATTTGAATCTCTGCAATTATAATTTTGTAAATAGCATTTATGTTTTCATTAATTCAACATGCAAAGTACAGAGTTTCAGCCTCACGTTTTCAGGGATTCAAACTGCTTGTTTCACCTTTGCCGTTTTTCAAGTAAGCTTTTTCACAGTTTCAAATATGGCATTGTTTTCCCACCACGCTATATTTGCAAAAAACCTTTGAAAGCTTGTAATATGAGATCTGAAAAAATATTCAACTTTCCAACATCTGCCTTTCGTAGATTCGTCTGGTTGCGATGACGTGATTTTTGGCAGCGTTCTCTCGGTGCTTTACGATTCGAAACTCTGAAACTCAAACTCGCTGAAAAAAAAAAAAAACCCTCATCGCCGACACGGACAACGACACGGTCACCGACGGCGTCCGTCTCTCCCCGATTCCCGAACTTTCAACAGACAGGCTCCTTTGGCACCAGTCTGTCAGTCATTGGCGCATCACACTGTCAGTCCTACTTGTTCTTACATGTGATTGGACTACACGATTGGGCACGTGTCCCTCCCCGGAGCGATGAGGGTTTTTTTTTTTTTTTCAGCGAGTGTGAGTTTCAGAGTTTCGAATCGTAAAGCACCGAGAGAACGCTGCCAAAAATCACGTCATCGCAACCAGACGAATCTACGAAAGGCAGATGTTGGAAAGTTGAATATTTTTTCAGATCTCATATTACAAGCTTTCAAAGGTTTTTTGCAAATATAGCGTGGTGGGAAAACAATGCCATATTTGAAACTGTGAAAAAGCTTACTTGAAAAACGGCAAAGGTGAAACAAGCAGTTTGAATCCCTGAAAACGTGAGGCTGAAACTCTGTACTTTGCATGTTGAATTAATGAAAACATAAATGCTATTTACAAAATTATAATTGCAGAGATTCAAATTTTATTTTCAGACTTTCAAAACTTTATTTCAGGTTTTAAATGTTCAAATACTGATTTTCAAGGTTTCAAAACTTGTTTTTTCAGTTTCAGATTATGTCATCGATCTCACTTCATACTGGTGAAGCCTGATTATTGTATCAGTGCATGTGACCCAGCATGCATTGCTACCAAAGTTTCCCCACTTCTTTATGTCCTTGAATTTTCTGGTTTAAATGTCTCATTTGCTGAGAAGCTTTCTAATACTTGTTGTGAATACTTGTTGATGATGTTTTTATTTTGGGTTTGAAAGGGTGTGGTTTGTGGGGTCATTTTAATCTGTAAAGCACTTTGAGAAGCTATGTAATTTGAAAAGCACTTTCTAAATAAAGTTTGATTGATTGATTGATTGTTGAACTTTGACTGGTAAATGAGTTCTATATGCATACTGCATGTGAACATTTTCTTCACTCACCATATCCTACATTAGTTGTAGAAAGGAAATCAGTATTAATTAAACGCTCTATCAGAACCCATTTCCTGCATTGGATCCGTACAGCCAAGTTTGCTTGTCACCACGGAGTCAGCTGTAATGTTTATCTCATAACCCATAAATTCTGGTGGTCTTCTCCACACAAAGGTGTTAAATAATGTATCTGCCAACTCAGTCTATGCTCAAGGAAAGTCCAGCACTCATCCCCCTGCTGGCATCCTACAACTGCTGTCCATACCCTCTTGTCCATCATTCCAAATTCCTCTGGATTTTGTCACTGGATTACCTCTATCAAAAGGTTTTAGCACCATTCTAACCATTGATTATTTTTCCAAAGCATGCCATATCATCCCTCTAAAGAAACTACCTTCATCATGTCAAACAGCGCTTCTCCTTGTCAAACCCGTTTTCTGGTTACATGGCATCCCAGAGGACATCCTTTCTGATCGTGGACCCCAAGTTTTATCCCAGGTTTGGAAACATTTATGTGCAGCCCTTGGTGCTAAAGTCAGTCTCACATCAGGTTATCATTGCTGAACATAAGAACCAGGAAATGGGATCAACCCCACTGATTCGTCACCGCCACTAACCCTGTGGATCGGACCCAGCAGTTACCCTGGATGGAGTACTCTCAGAATTCACACATCTCATATGCTTTTTGTCTGTTTTCCTTCAAAGTTCCTCTAGGATATCAAATGCCTCAGTTACAGCCAGAAGAAAAGGATGTTAGTGTCACCTCCGTCTAACATCACATCCGCTGCTGCAAAAAAGTCTGACCACAACCATCACTGCCCTGAACCGCACAGCTGAGAAGAATATCAATTTGCTTATCGCAAGAGAAGGCCCGCTTTCATGTATCTCCCAGGTCAGAAGGTCTTTCAAAAACATCCTGTGGAAAGCTATGTCTAAGAAACCTCTCTTGGGCCCCGCTCTTTTATCTTAAACCCTACTCTCATCTCCGACTTCCAGTGGCCCCATCCTTCCACGTCCTCTGCACCGCCAGGTGGCACCATTGAAAGAGGTGGGGTGGGGGGTTACTTCCTGCTCTCTCAAAAGATCCACCAGAGGTCCTGACTGAGCTGTGGAGCTGTCCATCAAACCTGAGTCGGAGCCTGCTTGTTTATTTCCTGTGAACTCAAGACACTCGCTTCTCTGTGTTTGTTCGAAGATTTCTCTCTATGTACTCTGCTCCGTGATACGTTCCTCTTCTCATTGAAGCTCTGGTACTTTCCTAGTTTGGTGACTCAAGCTGCACGTTCTGCCATGCTCCTCCATGGTTCGCTGCCTCCCTGCACTCTGTGTACACAGCTCAGTCCTGGAGTCCATCAGTCTCTTTTCTGCGGATCTCCAGTGGAAATTCTCTGAGACATCCTGGCTCCTGGTGTCCCTCCCAGAAGCTCTTACTCACCAGTCATCAAGTAAGCCTCACTTGAGTCTGCAACTACTCACCTGTCGATACTTATAGGAACCCCTGCTCACCATCGTTCACTCTCTGAAGTGCCACTTACTGTTTCATAAGTGTGTTTCAGGTTCCCTCGTTCCAGTGCCAACCACCTACATTCTCCATTCAATAAAACACTTAAAGTGTTTCACTAGTCTCTAGTGGTGTTCTGCGTGTGGGACAGAAGAATAAATCCAAACATGGCAGGAAGGAGCTTTGGTCTGAGTTTCCCACTATTGGATCTATCTTATTATATTTCTTACTATATGAGCTGTTACGATTTGTAACCATTGCAACAAGGTGTTTTTTTTCTTCTTACAACTGGAGAAGCTGATTCGAATCTCGAAAGATCAAGTAATTCCTGATCATGACCCCAAAGGTTCAAGGGGGAATTGAAAAGGAGGCTTCACAGATGTAGAGCAGGAACAGGTAGGAGAGAGAGAGAGAAGGAGGAAGTTCAAACCATCTCTTCCATTGACCATAACAGGCACAATCCTATCCCCTACTACAACGTCTTTCTGCTTGGCTTTCTGAGCATATGCCCAGACAGAAATTTAAAGAGTAGCGAAAGCATATAAGGTGGATCAGCAGTTCTTACCAACAAACGCTGGTGTCATCCAGGACATACGACTGCTTCCTGGCTATTTAGTTGTGAGCATGTCATGGCATTAATGAAACTGTAGCAGTCTTCAGTCAGAGGCCGCTTCAGACTTGTTGCCAGACTGACTGCTACAGGAGATTCTTCCTGTCAAAAGCATCGCCTTCCACGACGACACTGAAGACACTTAGACCATGTGAGTTACGACAACATTTAATCTTCCTTCAGGATGAAAAAAAGGATCTTTAAATAAGGTATAACTGATGTATACTGAAATTTTGTGCACCATTACCATAGGAACCATCTACTCGTTTCGACTGTGGCATTTAAAATAGTCCCTTAAATTGATGTAGACATCTAGTGCTTCCTGAGATAGCTGGCTGTGGTCACATGGAGGACATGAAAACTGGCTGCAGAGTGATGATTGGTTTTAGAGTGCAAAATAAATTAGGGGTGGAGCACATTACCAAAGGACACATTCTATGTACCCATGGTAAATCTGGAGGAAATGCCCAGATGCACTGCTCAGGTCCTTGACAGGATAACTATTAGCTTTTAACTCCAAAAATCAGGAGAAAAGTCCTTGTTTCTCTCTTTTAATTTGACCTTTCACCGTATAAGAGGGGTGGAAAACAGGTGGGGGAAGATTCTCTGGTATGATGAGACTTTCGGTGTTTAATGTGCAACTGACAGTTTTAACTTATTTTTGTGGTTGTCTTTGTTTTGTTTCTTTGAAAAACAGCATTTCACTCTAAATATTCATATTTATTCATACAAAATTCCTCTGTAAAGCTAAATCAACACTCCACCTCATCCAACTTGTCATCCCCATGGTGAGACATGGTGATGGTTGCATCATAATATGGAGAAGCTTTTCTTCAACAAAATCAGTTAAATTTGTCCGATTTGATAGAAAACCTGAAGACATTGGAGCGCTCTCACAGTAGTAAGAATGCAACCTTTGGCTGCTTCCACATAGGAAGTGGTGAACCCATGTACACTGTTTCCAGACCCATTCTGATGTCTGTGTCACCTGATGGCATAGTGGGTCTGCATTGCATCTAACTGAGCTCAGATCAATGCACCAGGCGTATCTGCTCATACTCCCAGGTTCTGATTACGTTGCCTTCAGGGTTCATCTCTTATCAGAATCATGCAGCATCATGTCTTCATGCACTGACTGCGGAGCGATTACCACACCAAGGGTCTGAAGGCTAAATTCCTCTCATATTAGGTGGTTATTTGGGTCCAACTCTTGCAGGCTTTTGTTAGTGTTGCACACAGGGTTCAAATTACGGGGGAGCAAACGGGAGCTCGGGTCCCCCGAAAGGGAGATGGGCTCCCCTGAAAGCCCACAACTGACAGACCAAGGGGGAGCCCTAAAAAGTCCAGTATCAACTTAATTTAGATTTTTTTTTACCTACAAGAAACATAATGTCTTTTGAATTAAAATTAAATCATTATTTGTCTTCATTGTGCGTTAAATTTCTCACATTCAATTTTCTGAACACTGACTTTGAAAAAAAAAAAAAACTTTCATGCAATTGCTTCTGTGACCATAACTGTGTGGAGGCGCTGTTTTGCAGTTGATTTCTCTTTTTGTTTTGCTAACCAAGGCCATTTGGAACAACACCGCCTGACATTAGATTTCCCAAAGTTATAATCAGCTTTTGAACATCATGTCTAAAAGTAAACTGCATAGTTTCAGTTTTTTACACCCAAAAAATTATCAGTGAAGAGGACAAGTGCACCCCGGACCCTTAATGAGTTAATGAGTCCTGCTGGATCAGCTCATGCAGCTTTTCCTTTTAACAGGACACAAAAGCAGAAGCGTGGAAAGGAAGCAATACCTGGCTCTTCACTGGAAAGTTATAGGAGGTACAGTGGGCATATGTACCAATGCAAAAAGTCTGATGCTCGCAAAAAAAAAAAAAACATAACAAATAACATAACAAATGTGCAATGGATGAATGGAGAAGTAAGCGGTGAATCCCAGAACATCCTAAAAAAGTGTTCAAGCATTGAGACAGTTTAGCCAAGAAAAGGAGGACTTAAAATTTCAGACAGAAGAAAATGAATGCTCATTTATGTAAGAAACAAATACGTGACACAAAAAATAATAGCACTAAAGTGTGCATAAATCTTACAGTGCTTATGCTGAAATGATGGGGCGGATAGGCAATAAAATCAGAGCTAGGTTTGTTAAAAAATATTAAAGAAATTGGGTTATAAATCGGTCTTGTTGCACCTGTGATCCCTACTGACTTAAACATAATATACCCTATTGGGATGAAACTAGTTCTTTGTTTAGCAATTATTTAGTTTTTGATGGTGGTGATGATGATCATCATAATCATAATGATGGTGATTCTGATCTAAGTTTCTCTGTGATTTGTTGTTCTTTAATGGCTGTAAGGCAGAAAATGTTGGACTGCATGCGGATCCCCTGTCACTTTTTGTTTGTTCACAACCTGTTAAACTACCAAATGTTTTTTTTTAATGATTTCTGACCATTGTGCCACGAATATATAGGTTGTGTGCACGTGAATTTGGAAATCACCGTGCCAAATGAAAAATATTGCTCCTCCAAAAGCTTTTGGGTAATTCCAAATTACCCTGGTTGCACACGCTAAGCTCAGACAGTAGCTCTCTTTAGTTTCATAGCCTGGCTGCAGATGCATGTGCCCACAAGTTCTGCTCTGACTGCTTCCCATGTGCAACCAGCCTGTGTTGTGACATGGCTACCCATCTGTTGCTGCTGATCTCTCACCTTCTTATCGTGGGTTGTTTTAGGCCCCTTAAACCTCAAAATGTGTTTCCTGTTGTTTACCTTTCAACTGTTTCTCACAGTTCTTTTTGCAGAGCACCAGCAGAGCCGCAGATAGCAGGATGCCAGCAATGGTCAGAGTGATAGCCACAACCAGCTGAGGTTCTGCAGACACATCTGGAGAACGTGTTTGACACAAAGCATGGTGATGAGTCTCTTTGTGCAAAGAAACAGCAGACAGGATGATGAAATAGTGGTTACACAGCAAAGAGAATAGTATCAGAAATAGTCTTTGGCAGGTTTTCTGTTCAACAGAACATGTCAGGAAACAAACAGATCATCATTCAGACAACAGGCGGGCTTTGGTTGGATGTACCTTTAGATCTTGGTTTCTCCCCTTGGCTCAAAACGGACTGATTGGTAGTTTCAGGGGAAGGTGGAGGTGTGAGACTTCCTGAAGTGTAGTTGAAACTCTGTGGTTCTGTTTGTGTAGAGCTTAAATTAACTGAATCTGAACTGGAGGGTGATGAGCCAGAAGCTGAACGAAGGCAGAGACAATATGGAGGATTTAGAGGACCATAAAGACAGAGTCTTCAACAGAGAACAAAAATCTGCTGAAAGGACAAACATCAACATCTGATCTTTATGGCAGAGTGGCGAGAAGAAAGCAGCAGGAAGTCCTGTCTGCAGAAAGCTCTCTGCTCACATGAGATCAACACTGTACTGATTTATATGCAAAGCTCTAAGCGCAGCATAACAGTGACACCACGAGGACACTACACATAGTGAAGCACAGTGGTGGCAGCATCATGCTGTGCGGATGCTTTTCTTTAGCATGTTCATCTTTTTAGAGTTAAAGAAAATACAACAAATTCAGGAAAATCCTAGAGCAACACCTGTTAGAGGCTATAAAGACCTGAGTGGAGGTTCACCTTCCAGCAGGACAACCACTCTAAACATTCAGACAGATGTTATGGTAAGCTTTAGATGCAGGTTTTAGATGCTCCAACTGATTCTGATGGTTCCTGTTCCTCAAAGTTTCAGATAATCAGATAATTAACATCATCAGACTCTGTTCATGTACAGAGTTCATAAGCCTCAAGGCTTCAGTTTGTTAATCAGACATACTATGAATGACAGATTATCAGCCTCCATCAGCAGCTTTAACAGAAACTCACCGTCTGGAACAATGATTCTGAAGTCCTCGTAGGACACTGAGGACAAAGAGTCTCCCAAACCACATCTGTACAGTCCTGAGTCTGAGCTTCTCAGGTCTGTTATCTTCACATATAAAATGTAAATGGTTGATCCATAATTCTGAACATATTTAATGCTGTATCGTCCTATTTTAGCTGCATTCTCTTTGGTTTTAATCAGAATGTTTCCTCCTTCACAGTTTCCCCTACAGAAGATCTTACAGGTTCCTGAGAAAGACATTCCACATGTGACTGAGACGTCTCCTCCAGCTACTCCATGCAGCTGCTTCACTGCATTCATAGCAGGACTGCTGGTGACCTGAAGAGCTGCAGAGAGGAACAAAGAGGAAGATCAGAATCTGCTGAGAGAAACCACAAGACATGTTCCAACTTTATATGAACTCTGTCCAACCTAGAGCTACGCTTCTTTTAAAATAGTGAAACTGTTCAACCGCACACAGCTACATGAGGGAGGCAGACTGATGTTCTCACATCTTCCTGAGGAGGAAGAAGAAGAAGAAGCCAAAACGTAAATCTCTATGATTCCTTTACAGTAAATAAATGTAGGGAGCTGATGTCAGCGTGCAGTACAAACTCACAATCTAGTCAGACTCTATACTAGCGAAGTGTACAAGTATTCACACCCCTGACTGATTTGGTTTTAAAGAAATCTTCTAATGACCTTAATCTGTGGAGTGAACTAAAAATCAGGGTGGTGGTAAAGAAGATCTTCTAGCCTCAAAGGCATGGATATTGTTAAAGATAAATCATCAAAACAGCAACCGAAATAAGCAGAAAGCTTTTATGAAAAAAGATTTTGAAGCTCTAGTTTGCTTTATTTAAGAGTAGACAGCACATAGAAAGGGGGAGACAAACGGTGGAAGACCTGCAGTAAATGTCCCAAGGACGAAGTTTAAACTTGGGACAGCCACATGAGGACTAAGGCCTCCGTTTGTGGGGTTCCTGTACTAACCATTATGCCAAATGACACCCCTATATAGCGCTTTTTAAGACCCTCAAAGTGCCTTACAATTCCACTATTTATTCATTCTAACCTTCACAGTCTGGTGAAAGCAAACTACGATTGTAGCCACAGCTGGCCTGGGGCAGACTGACAGAAGCGAGGCTGCCATATGGCGTCATCGGCCCTTCTGGCAAACACCAGTAGGCAGTAGGTGAAGTGTCTTGCTCAAGGACACAGCGACTGAGGCAGGCAGAGCTGGGGCTCGAATCGGCAACCCTCCGGTTGCAGCACAAACTCTCAACCCCCTGAGCCACAGTTGCACCAATCATCAGATGTCTCAATGTTTTTGACAAAATCCAAACAACTCTTTACACAGTCGGTGGTTTAATAAGACGAACATCTGGAAAGACGAACATCTGGAAAGACTTTCACAGAAAAGACGAAATATTTAAAGTTCTTTATTACTTTTCAGCTTGGTGGTTTAAATCGAAGTAGAACCAGTGCTAAAGACTATTTAATTTATTCAAATTAAATTCAATAATACAAATAAAAAAATGACTTACTTCCTTACTGATTTTGAATAACTTCAGTTAGTTGATATTCTTACCATCATTTTTAATTATTGTTCTACTTTTATATTATATCCTTCTATTTATTCAGTTACAAATACACATTTTATTTTTTCATTCTCATGTTTAACGTGTTTTTTGTCTGAAACGATCTTGTGGCTGATATGATGATTGTCCTATCATGTCCCTGCTGCGGCCCACTTCCTACACGCTCTACAGATGTTCTGATTATTTCTGGCAGGATTAATAAAGTTGCATCTGTTCTTGTCTGCACGGTTTAGTGTATTACATGCTTTACCTCACGGTGCTTTCGCTGTAACGTAATCTTCCCTCTGGAACAGTTTACCGACTTCCATAAAGAACGCTTAAACATTAGACCATATTAAAAATACTGCTGAAAACTAATGTTTTTTCTTTGCCTTAAAAGAGGCACAGAGACCCAGTTTTAACGCAGTTGGCGCAGTTTTAACATCCAGATGTAATTTTGTTGTGTTTCACATGTTTAAAAAAATCTAATATGCATATTAACATTGTTTTAATCTAATTTCTGGCCTTTTTGTTTTGAGGTTTGATCGTTGTCAATTTGCTGTTGAGCCTGTTGGTCATGCTATTTTGGTTTTTAATACTCTGTATAAATAACTTCATTTTGACATATTATATATGAGCATAGTTTAAGATTTCAACCATCTCCCTCCACTAGGAGTACAATCTTTTCCTGCTCTTTAAAATGTCATCAGGTTGCTTAAAACTTGTCCAGGTTCTCAATGAAAGAAAAAAAAAATCTGGAAAGATTTCTTTTATTTTCTTAAACAAAAAAACAAAGAATTAGACAACAAATTTTGAAAATGATTGCAAAAACATCCAAAAATCGGTTTGATGTTTGTGCCCTACAAAAAGAGAAGCTCCAGATTTTAGTGCAAAAACTTTTAAATTATTCTGGTTTATTGCTTGTTATAATCTCTCAGCGGAACATTAAGGCATGGTTGTTTCTGTTTCAGCTGCAATTAAATTCTGACGGAGAATCATTAAACAGCTAAAAGCAGTTTTTGTGTGAGAAACCTGAACATCCACCTCCTCTCTGCATGGCATCAATAAACAAGGATCAAAGAATATTTACAGTGATTCATTAAAACTTCTCTATGATGTTTATCGCTGATTATGTAAGAAAGGAAAAGAAAATGTACTCACAGAGAAAAAAGAAGTAGATCAGAGCAGGTGTCATGTTGAATGGATTTCCTGCTGCTTCTTTTCTCATGTCTTGCTTTTTAAATCAAAGGTTAAACATGACGTAAACTTCCCTCCTCCCCTTTTCTTCAGTCTATTACATCTGCAGCCTAATTATGGCATCTGTTAACCCTTTACTGTTTGCATCTACATACAGTTAATCATATTACGAAAATAAATGTGTGTTTTTGCGGTTAAACACATTTTAAGTTAAGCAGACCTTTTTTTTTACCAGAGCATGAGAATTGGGTCGTTCGTGGTGGCAGCGTGTTGGAGCAGCTCTGGTAGTTCAGATTGGTTTGTTTGGTTTTAATGATTTTTCTGGTGTTGTGTTGATGGTTGTGGAATATTTGTAAAATAATTTCCTCTGGTTCTGGATGCTTCGCAGCTGGAAGGGTTTTTGCTCCTACGTTGTTACGGCCAGATGGTTGTGATGTGTAAACAAAGGCAACAAAGTTTTTTTTATTTTTTTATAACCTGGAATAGCTGAATAGCATCTCAAAAGCCGGAGTAGTACGGGAACTTACAACCCAGAGGAGTTGAAAAGGAGGCTTCCTGGATGCAAAGTAGTACAAAAGAGCAAAGAAAGATGGAGGAAGTTCAAACCATCTTCTCCATCTATCAGCATTTACAAAGATCGTATCCCCAACTCCACCATCTCTCTGCCCAGCTTTCTGGCCGTGCAGAGATTTAGAGACGACCGCCAAAAGCAAATGAGGTGGATAAGCTGTGCTTGCCAACAACTTCCAATGGTTTTCATCCAGGACATGATTCTGTGTGAATATTGTCTCTGAAGCCTGAATATTGAGCTGTTTTAGCAGGTCTGATGCAACAGTCTTCAGCCAGAGGCCTCTTCATATTGGTTGCAAGACTGACTGCTACTGTAAACCCTTCCTGCCCACATTATCACATTCCACAGTGGTGTTTTGAGAATCCATGGATGATTTTGCCTGAATCAGATTTTTAAGAACGAGGACAGACGTAAAACCTGAAAGGCTCCTGACCCTAAGGACTGAAATTGGACTCCATTTAAATACCTTTCAAATTTTATTTTTACTTGCTGTAAACAGACAAAGTTTTGTTCAGTGCAATCAGGTCTGTTGCAGATCCTTCTGTAATCATGTTTCAAAATGTCTCCAAGTCATCCTGTGATAAGTTTCACTCTTACTTTAGTGATAAAGTGGCACCAGCAATACAACACATTAACAACTATATGGTTAGTGTCTCTGAAAAAAATTAACCTTCTTTTCCTCCTGCTGTTTTTAATGTATTTGAGCCAGAATCATTCTCTCAGCTCTCTGAGGTCATCCAGAAGCTGAAATCTACTTACTGTCATCTCAACATCGTTCCAGCTAGGGTACTTAAACAACCTATTGACACAGTAAGGCCACGTCTTCTTTCATTTTTCAATACCTGCCAAAGGTTAGGGTCTGTCACAATTGTTTTTAAGCAGGCTGTGGTCAGGCCTCAAATCAAGAAGACTAATCTTGATCCGTCCGTCCGTCCAGCCAGCCTGCCAGCCAGCCAGCCAGCAGCATCTTGAGCAAAGAGACACCGACTTCCCTCTCCCCATCTACTTGGGAGGAATCCCAAGGCGCTCCCAGGCCAGCCGAGAGACATAGTCCCTCCAGTGTGTTCTTGGTCTTCCTCTGGGCCTCCTCCCCGGTGGGATGTGCCCAGAACACCTCACCAGGAAGGCACCTGACCAGATGCCTGAGCCACCTCAACTGCCTCCTCTTGTGGAGGAGCAGCAGCTCTACTCTGAGCCCCCTCCGGATAACTTAGCTTCTCACCCTATTTCTAAGGGAGAGTCCAGACACTCCACGGAGGAATCTTATGTCAGCTGCTTGTATCCGTGATCTGCCCAGAGTTCGTGACCATAGATAAGCGTAGAAACGCAGACAGACCGGTAAATCGTGAGCTTTGCCTTTCAGCTCAGCTCACTCTTCACCACGACAGACTGGTACAGCAGCCTTATAACTGCTGACGCCCTAGCAATGCGCCTATCGATCTCCTGCTCCATTTTTCCCTCATTCATGAACAAGACCTACAGATACTTGAACTCCTCCACTTGACGTAGAACCTCAACTCTGACCCAGAGAAGGTACTTTACCTTTTTCTGGCTCAAGACCATGGTCTTAGATTTGGAGGTGGTGAGTCATCCGAGCTGCTTCACACTCGGCTGTGAACCTCTCCAGTGAAAGCTGTAGATCACGTTCCGATAAAACCAGCAGGACCACATCATCTGCACAAAGCAGAGGCCCAATTCTGAGGCCACCAAAATGGATCCCCTCACCACCTTGGCTGCACCTAGAAATCCTGTCCATAAAAGTTATGAAGAGAATCAGTGACAAAGGGCAACCATGGAGGAGCCCAACTTACTGCCAGCAATGTGAATCAAGCTCTGACATCGGTCATACAGGGACCTAACAGCCCTTATCAAGGGGCCTGGTAAATGGCCTGTACTTGTATAGCCGTTTACTCAGTCCCTACGGACCCCGAAGCGCTTTACACTACATTCAGTCATTCACCCATTCACACACACATTCATACACTGATCATGACAAGCTATGTGGTAGCCACAGCTGCCCTGAGGCACACTGACAGAGGCAAGGACCAATAATAACATTAATAATGCGCTGACTTTATTTGCAACAGTTGCGAGACTAACTAATCCTCCAGTGACAGTAGCTTCTGAACTAAACTCCGACAAGGCTTGCCATGAATTTACCAGCTTTTTTATTGAAAATATCATGACAAGTAAAAGGTAATTCTGTACACCGGCAGAAAACCCATTACCAAGGTTGTCCACATTTAACACCAACGCAGAGATAATGCCTTTTTTATTGTGTACTGGTAGTTTGCTACTCAGAATTGTTGTCTGGGTACCAAGTACAAGCCCAACAAATTTACTTTCTCAAGCAGAGCATTACAGCTTTACTATAATACTCCACTTGATATACTATATTTATGAAAAATCTTTTTTATTGATTACTGTGGGTTTAATTCCTTGAAGTTATGGACACAGACAGACCAATGTAGGGTTGACTGCTCCCCGAAGAGAGGAAAAGATGGCAGCCCCAGGAGAACACCCAGCATCTACAATGCCCATGGGCTCAACAGGTAACTGGCTACGCCAGGGCCGGCCTGGCCCAGGAACCAGACACCCCAGGGATCAGGGGCGCCCCGTCCCCCAGTAGGGCTTCGACCACGGCTCGGCCGATGGATGGATGGATAATCTTTCCCCGACTGGGGAAATTCAAGTGTCTGGCAGCATACTGTGTTTGCCATTCATAATCAAAGCACTCAAATAATACAAACATCGGTACCAATAAATTAAAGTTAAAACTTCTATCAATAGTAATAAAAAGGTGCACATTATGAGGGTCCTGCCTTATGGCAGCTGGAATAAATGACTTCCAGAACCTCTTAGTCCTTCACTGCATGGAGACGGTCACTGTGGCGGCTTTTCTGAGCAGCCACAGCATCATGCAGAGGGTGACTACTGTTATTGAGGATGGCCTGCATCAGTGTCTTTTAACTTGGAGAAACTTCCAGCTTGGCTCTGTGGAAATGGAAACTAAATTAAACTGATGTATTTGGTCGGATTGGAATCATACAGAGACCACTGAGAGAGTCGAGGGAGAGAGAATTGCTCTTCCTGCTACCCATAACAATTTTTTGTCTTTCTTTATAAAACTTATTTATTTTAATTGATAAGTTGTACAAATAATCAAGAGCAAAAGGATAAAATAAACACCTGATCCCAACCTCCCACAAATGTAGAGATAACATTCTCTTCTCAATTCATACAGGTTTGTTGGTCCTTCCTTTCTTTTCTCCATCTTCATTTTTCATCAAACAGAAAAAGAAACACACCCACAAAAAAAATAAAGTGATAAAAATGAAAAATAGGTTGATTGAGTCAGAAAAAAGTATAGGAATACAAGCGCCATTATATATAGATATGCAAATATTCAATTTCCTATTGAACTCAGTTAATTTATTATCATTGGTAACAATACGTTTTTCTATATTTTTTCTTTTTTTTATATTAATAATTAACCCTATTCTTGAAATGATTTAAACTTAAAATTGATATTGTTGGAGCTTTAAAGATAAACATTTTACCCAACAATATCATAATATTGACAAATGGTATGCAACTCTTTTCAAAAATACCTAAAACAATATTCATTGGTGAAATTTCAAAATGAATAGCCACTGTTTTCAGCCTAATCTGAACAGATGTTCAAAATTTCACAACATAAGGAAAGTAGTAAAAAAACATGCAGTTCTGCAGAACAGTAGGTGGCAATGAAGAGGTTATTGTTGATTTAATTTATTTGACAGGGACATTGCATCTGTTGCATTAATGATGCCATGCCAGCAGAGTTTATAGCAAGAGCGCATTTTTAACTCCTGTCCCTGGTTGGGCCTTTCCAAACAATATTAAAATGCAACATAATATTGTATTTCATAAAATACAATTCTTGTATGTTGTTCGGCAGTCTGGAGTTGGAAGTGGAATGGAAGTGAAAGAGGCAGATATAGCATAGAATACGAAAAAGAACATCAATCAGAAGGAGTTCTGGTGGTTATTATCACACACCTGACCGAGTCTGACTCAGAATGGTACCGATGTAAGATGGACAGGCCTTCGCTATCAAATTTATACAGAGACTTTAGCATCTAAGGTGCATGAGGTGAGTTTCTACATCAATTAATGTTTTTTGTTGCTAATATCTTTGTATGTTTTAAGAGAAAATCCACATTAAGGAAAGCATCTCTCCTACAAGCTACTTATCTGAGTCAGAAACCTTTTGTCTGCTTGTTTTTTGTGGTTCCTCAGTCTGAGCCAAACCTGAACTGTTCTTTGGCTTTTTCTAGCAGTCGACCCATCAACCTCCACGCCACCAACCACACAAAGTTTAGGCTCCGGTTTAACCTCAGTTTCCTCTGAAACCAAAGATGTGACTCCAGAGAAAATGAGATCTGACAAAACAACATCTGAAGGTACATTATACCTCAACAAATGATGATCAAGAGTCTGATAACAGGATCAACAGAATCCTCTGTGTGAAACCAACGGGTTCTTCACCTGAAACCTCTGATGAGGTTCAGATGATGGTACCAATTCTCACCTGCTCCTTCATCTCGTTCTCTGTGGTTCTGCTGATGTTCTTTAGAAGAATATTGGATAAACCCTAAAAGACAAGACACCCCCAACATCTAAATTATAACCCTACAGCTGTTGTAGACGAGTTAAACTAAATGTGATTATTTGATCCATTACAGCATCTAATACTGCTGCTTAAAATCTATTGAAATCAATCTGAAGGATGAATATTTCTTTTTTGTCGAGCTTTTTTAACCCATAAAAAAGGACAGATGACTCAGATTTCGTTTTAAGGAGCCAAAACACAGACAACATCTATGGTGTATAGTTATAATTTAATTTAAAAAACAAAACTGCAACTATTGAGACTAGAAAATGGGCCTCATGCTGTATTAGATGAAAAAACTTCAGCCACAACATCTGGGTTGTTCCTCTCTGGTTCCACAGGGATTTTAAAAGTAGCTAACAGCTGATAGCAACTAATATGGAAAGATGACATTTTTAGGCAGGTAAGGGTTTGGTGTGAATGCTGTTTCCACTTCCAAACAGAGCAAACTACTGACACCAAACTTGGGGTAAGGAATGTGTTTTGATGTATTCTGCCTCGGAAAGTGACCATAATTATTAAATCAAAACCTCTTCTTCTTTTAAAGCCCATAAGAATGCATCAAGATGTCAGCGAGGGGGATAAAGGGTTGAGATCTGTGGAAATCTACCTAGCTTACTATGAAACCACAGCCACCAAACCAACAGAAGCTGAAAGCAGTGAAGGCTAGACCTCTGAGACGGCAGCCTTCATCACAAAGTAAGGCTGTTATCACACCGTTTCCTTTCTCTGCATGTAAGCTGGTGTCTTAGGTGGGTCTCAACATGAGGAAACATAAATTCTTTCTCTGTAGTATATACAGTATGTCACTTTTGAAGCACTCCTGTTCTGAATGGTGTAGGGATATTGGGAAAAAGGGTTGGAATTCAGTGTTCTGCTGCATCATGGTCTGGTAAATAACTTTTCCATGGCATTGGCACTTCATTTTATCATTTGGTTCAGCTGAGCAATTATGGCATATTCTGACTTGTCTGACTCAAATGGTCAGATTATTATGAATAGTTTTCTTTGCTAAATTATGGCATGAATTTCAGTTTCGATGATCCAGGATACTCTGTCGATAAAAGGTTCTGTGTGGTGTAGAATGAGATAAAGTGATGTTATTACTGGGTCATTACTACAATATTTGGGTAAAATATGTCCAGAGAATGTAAGGTACCCCAGCTCAGGTAGTTATCAAACCATGTACTGTATGTTGCAGTGTTAAACATATAGAAAGGAAGTTTTCTTATGGCACTTTCTTCTATTGGTTTTTAAATGAAAGGCTAAAATTTGTTACATAGTTCTAAGAAAATATTCCTCACTTTAGGTTTCATTAAACAGACTTTTAACAACCAAAAGAAGAATCATCTCAAATCATCATCTCAAAGGAATTCCCTAAAATGTATTCAGGACATTTTTTTTTACATTTTTCCATCAAATAAAAGATGTTTAAACAAGAACTAAACTTGATAAGTTATTGAACAGATTTGTTTTTCTTGATTTTCGTAGCAACGTTGCTAATGATACTTTTGATGATACCTTTTCACTAAAGAAACTTTTTCCAGGAACCAGCCAGGTATTGCCTCCAGCACCATGTCCACTGCATTCACAAGTGAGCTACTGTTAATCAGTGCAGACATTTAACCCGAAAATGGCCTGGTAGTGACACGTTCTTAAAAAAACAAGAAACATTTTTGTGCTATAGATGTTAAACTGATTCTATTTTAGCATCATGATTGAGTCACATCAGTTTGTTGCGGTGGTGGGGATTATCGCTCAGGAACGTGAGATGAGTACGGTGAAAGTTTTAATATTATAGCAGAAAGCCTACATATCTTTAACAGAGCAAATAGGACATGGAGAATAGATGGAGGAATACAACCACAAGGAAATAATTAAAACTAATGAAGACCAAAAACCAAACATCATAATATTAGCTGTTAAATTCTGACTTTTTAAATAAAAGTGAGGAAACATTTAGGTCTAGTTTTTCCTTCTTCCCCTTTGAATTATAACATGAGATAAAATATTCAGAGAGAATCATCTCTGAGGGGAGCAAGGATGTATAAACAGATAAGTAAAATTAACTTAAGGTTTGTATTGGCTGTTTCAGAAGTCTTTAGAAAAACTAACATGAAAGTTAAAGGATGTTTGTGGATCAAAACAGGTTCAGATCAATTCAATATGAAAACCCTGTTTCTGTTTTGTTTGAATTCTTTCATTTCCTCACTTGGAAGTTTAGCAGAACACCTAGAGTTTTTCATAAGACTTTATGATTTATGACTTGATTATTATAACATTTACAATGTTTCTGAGCCATTTTGGGACCAAAAACCTCAGAAAGAAAAATGTTGCTTCTTACTCCATGAACTGTTTTTATAATTCTTATCTTCTTTTTTCCAGACTGAAGATGAATAGAGGAAAATGGCTACAGAGAAAAAGATCTCCAGCAGAAGCTCAGAAGTCATTTCAGTGATTTTTCTGACCCATGCACAAAACACAATTCATACACCAAAGCAGATGTGAAAGGTTTCTTCAAATCTGCATCCAGGGTAGCCCACACATGGAGTACTGCTGATAATGCAGGAGAGATGGAAGACAAGAGGATTAATCTGAATAGGTAAAAGAAATTGAATGAGTAATTCCAATATCTGCTTATGGTTGTTGAAGGTCGGTGGAACCAGAGAGGGGTTGGAGTCCAGAGAAGTCTGGGTGAGTCCAGATGGGGGTCTAGGGAAGAAGCATGACAGATTGGAGGGCGAACAGGCAGGTGGTGGAGGAGAACACAGAGAAGGAGGAAGCTGCAGGCGCCTCTGACGGCGACCCCTAGTGGAGAAACAGTAATGGTCCATGACACAGAGTCTGCATTTAGAGGATCCTATGAGAACGGTAGCAGTTGTCTTCTTTGCCCTTCGGTTTGATGTGAGCTCTGAAGGCAGCCCGGCTGTGGAGAATCTCCTCTGAAACAGAGACTGTCACACATCAGCAGACCTTTATTGTATCAGTAAAACATGAAAACGGTTTAAACATCTGTTGAGATAATTAAAAACACTTTTACAAACCAGTGGGTACTAAGTTTAGTTTTAAATAGTATCAGGAGCTGCTGCTGTTTTTACCAACATGACCACAGATTTACCAGAATCCATATAATGTATTATTCTGTTTTTTATCTGTTTCAACTCTTGATGCCAAAGTGAGTTTGTTTTCAAATTCAAATGTAATATTAGCTCTCTTATATTTGGTTTCATATAATTTAGACAAAGTCTAAGTTTTGAACCTTAACAAAATTTACTCTCTGCTGTAGTGTGAAGAAATCCTGTATTTGAACTGTTAGTAGTGTTGATAACAGGATTAATAAATGGCTCATCACATTTAAATAAACTAGGTTTCTATCGGTAATATGACTCCATCAATTTGGAGGAAAAATTTTATGGAATGGTTTTGGGTCTCATAATAGATAACAGTAAGCTGGTTAATGCTTTCGTCCAAATATTGTCCTTATGTACGAGTAGCACTACTTCAAAAACATTTTTTAAAAAAGTAAAAGCTGAAAGATTGTGTCCAATAAATTACTGAAGTAAGCCAAAGAGGAAAATGGAATGTGCTGCGGGCAGGGGGGGCTGGGATTTTTCCTCCATTCATTGTGCAGGAGTATCACTGCTGTATTCATATTTCTACTTCCTGTATTTAATCAACCAATAAGTGAAATAGCTATTATAATCTGAAGACATGAATATGAACTTACTGTGATATTATTCTTAAATGCAAAATATTTTCATTCAGATTCTCAAAATTACTCTCAGTTCAAAGATGGAGTCTGGTTGAGGTCTATTTTTCTAACTTAAAACACACCTAAAAATCTACTTTTGGTGAAAAGTTATTAGATGCATAAAGACATAACGTGGATGCGTTAGTTTCAATCACTGCTTTTTTATATACATTTTATTTAAATGTTAATGTTGAAGTAGACTGGAGAGCACTTTCTTAAATTTAATCGTGACAATGGCAAATAAATTGATTGTTTGATTAATTGTAGAATTTCTCCATTTTCCATTTATTTTCCAAATGTAGTCACATTCTTTAGTTATCCTTTGAGTTGTGTTGATGTCGGTGTCTGGTGGTGTTTGTCCCTGCACCGACTTAGAAAAGGGTCGTTTACGGGAGTCATGTCTGCCTTGAGTGTTTACTCATTAATCTCTGCCTTCGTACGCTGAAATTGCATAAAATGCTGCCCCCTAGTGGTTGTGCAGTGTGAGAGGGATGAGAAAAGTTAATCTGAAACTCTTTTGTGAGTTCTTGGCTTTGTGTTGGCATGATAATTAAATACTTTATTCCTTTATGTTTAAAACGGCAGGTGTATATTAAAAGATTGTTTAAACTTCAAGTAACAGTACATGACAGGCATCCTGTATGTTCCTTAACCAAATGCTTGTTTCATCTCGCCTATCAGTGCATCAAATTTTTGACTCTTTGGGGTCACCCCTGGAAACCAGAATCAGTATAAAAACGGTCTAAAGATGGTTAAAATTTGACGCAGAAAAGACGTAAATAATGACCTCATTTGGACTAGATTTAGCCCACATCCAAAGGTTCTGAGAACGTCAGTATTGGAGGTCCATAAGATGTTGCAAAAAAGACGTAATCAGGCGTCACAGTCTGCCAGATGACGATGTGTTAATGTGTCTTTGCACAGTAGGAAGTAACTGTTTTTAAATCTGGTGGTTCTGCAGTGGATGCTGCGGAACCTCCTGGCAGACACCAGCAGTGTTGCCACAGATACTTTGAAAAAGTAATCTGATTACTGACCACTCCTTTCAAAAGTAACCTAGTTACTTTACTGATTACTTTATTTTAAAAGTAACAATATTATATTACAAGTTACTTTACCAGTTACTTTCAGCAGCTGCCAGTAGCACTTCCCACTGCCTTAACATAGAAACAATAACCAGTTTTGCCAATACTCACTTTATTGAAAGTGTAGTTTAACAATAAGGCTGGAAATATACTTGCTTTTTAACCTCACACTGACACCAGAAGCTATGAAGCAACAAGACGTGTATTGGTGACATTTGCTTGCTCACTGCTCATACTACTGGAGAGTTCCACTAGGGGGCAGTAACAGATTACAGAACTTAAGACGCAGGCCAAAACAAACATGGCGACCGTAAAGGAGATAACAAAAACTGTCCCACTCTCCGTTCAGTCCCATTGTAACAAAATTTGGTTGTAGTTCCACCAGAGTTCCACTGGAGGCGATTGCCATGAGTGCAAGATGAATGGGAGTCTATGGAGCTATACGCTAAATTTGTCTCCTCACCTGACTGCCATTGAGAAATCTCAGATCTGATTGTAGATTTTGCAAGTTCAACTTGGGTTATAGGAGGAAAATTGAATGAACGAGCACGTATGTCCTTTAGTTTTCTTACATTTTGAGTTGTTGTTGCCCATAACTCACTAGCATTTTGCTAATGACCGCTGATTGGTCAGTGAAAGACTGATTACAACCAGCGCCATTGAGTAGAAAGTCCAGGAAACAACCCAGAGATAAACCTTGGAAAAGAGCATAATGAGTTCTCAGGCTGAAACAATGTGGAAATAACCACCATGACAGTCAAACATTTTCTATCAGGGCTCAGCATGTCTTACTGTTCCCCCAATTAAATTGTAAATGTCCGGATAGTTTACAAAAGACAATTATTATTATTGTTAGAGAATACATTTTTATGCTAACAGTGTGATCATATTTTTAGAGATTGAGAAAGGAAAAAAACACTGTTATGTTATTATGAATAATTCTTACTTTCTTGTACTCTCTAATCAATCACATGATTGCAAATCATAATTTTATAAAACAAGTGCAAATGAAACGAGCGGGAGATAGATGGATTGGAAAGGCGTCTGCAGTTATGTGGGCGCCGTACCGGTCTGTCGTGTTGAAGAGAGAGCTGAGCGGCAAAGCTCTCGATTTACCGGTCGATCTACGTTCCTACCCTCATCTATGGTCATGAACTCTGGGTGGTGACCTAAAGAACCGAGATCACGGATACAGGCGGCTGAAATGAGTTTCCTCCGTAGGGTGGCTGGGCTCTCCCGTAGAGATAGGGTGAGGAGCTCGGTCATCCAGAGGGGGCTCAGAGTAGAGCCGCTGCTCCTCCACATCGAGAGGAGCCAGTTGAGGTGGCTCGGGCATCTGATCAGGATGCCTCCTGGGCGCCTCCCTGGTGAGGTGTTCGGGAGGCCCAGAGGAAAACCCAGGACACGCTGGAGGGACTATGTCTCCCGGTTGACCAAGCTAGACGTGTACTCCGTCTCCGTAAACCCTGTGAACGTATCTCAGAGTGAACTGCTTCAGAGACATAACAATGTCTCTCAGTGGCCTTCAATTTAGCCAGAGTAGGTAAAATGTGAATAAGTCTCCTCCAACATCTGTCTTGAAGTCCCAAGCATTATGCTATATTAACCAAATCACTAAAGAGAACTAATCTTGACATAAGATTCGCATCACACCTACTAATTTAAAAAACTTAATTCAAAGGAAATGCGAAAAGTATAATAATTTGAAAAACTACATAATGTGAATATATGTGGAATAAAATTAAAAATTATAAAAAGCCATCCTTTAAAAACCTGTTATGTCTTGTAAGTGCAGTCTGTTATTTGTAACCATCGACTAACATGACGAGCACATCAGTCTCTCTTTCATCGCTTGGAACTAGCCAAGAGGTAAAAATTTATTTATGGCGAAACTTTTTTGCATTTTGAGGGGAAATCAATGTTTTAATAGCGGGTGTGTTCCATGCACTTTGTCCGTCCGGGTTCTTGTATAAGTAAAGACGTCATCTAATATGGCTTTCCCCTGAAAAGAGGACCCGCGCCTATGTATTTTAAAACTGATTTTTAAAGTCATATTTTACAATATCGCCAATATTTTGCAATTAATGTGCCTTACATAATTATTATTACATAATATTTTAATGGATATTTTCAAAGATGTACTCCAAAAACAACACACTGTCACATTCAGTTTGGAATTAGCCTAAACTCACAGGGTTGAATCCACTGGATAGCCTTCTGAAACGCTGGAGCAGGTCTAGAAAGCTGCATTGAGAGAAACTACATGGGTTAATACTCAGGCTCTGAGTGACTGGTAACCAGTTCCTCTTATCCAGCAGGTAATGAGCCTTGATGACAAGCAGGTGTTGCTGGAAGCAGAAGCTGCAGCTCCATCTGCACCACGTCTTTGGTCGATACCTGTGAAGAAATGTAAACCTGAGACATACAATCCTGACACTCTTACTCCATCTTTTAATGACATGAAGGTTGTGAGGACGTTGTCGCTTCAGTGAAGTCACAACCAAAAGCAAAAGAAAATCAATAATTTTCACGAAAGAATTCGACAGGCAAACAACATCGTGTATCTACAACAGCCCAACCACTGAAGTAAACAGAAATGTGACAAAAAGGTTGAAAAACAGCTCTCAGTCCACTCACCACACACTACACCACCAAACACCCAGCATGCAGTGCAAAAGACAGAATAAAGAGGAAGGTGGGTGGTTTTCGACATTCTTTAATGAGGAAGTTATTCTATTAGTTGCAGCAAGAAACCACCAGAGCTTCATGATGAGCGTCCATCACACTTTGCTCTTCTTCTTCTTCTTCCTATGTAAGTAAGTTTTCTTATAAGTTTTGTATCTTTTCTTCCTTCAAACATGAAACAATCATAGCAGCTTTACCATTAAATATGCCTTTAAACAGAATCCAGATCTTTATTCCGATTGTGTCTCTGCTCTGAATGATGGACAGAATGATGCATCAGCGAACCACCATTTCTTTGTAAAACAGGAAACCTCAATGGTTGGTCATGTTGTTGTAGCTTGCTTCAAAGAGTTTTTTTCTTGAGAAAAATAACAGAAAACAAAAAAAAATTTGACCGTATAAAAAAATATAAGATCAGAAATTCAGTAGATAACTGTAGGAACCAGAGGATAAGTCTTAAGGTCCTTTGGAGAAAAATGGTCAGTAAATCAGAAAATTTTTCAACAGCAGCTGACCTGAATTATGTATCCAAAAATCATTAAAATGAAGGGAAACATTCATCCAACTTTTACAGTATGCTGACTCTCCTGTATTTAGAACTTTGCTCTTACTGTCCAACATTATCCTTAAAGAATCCTGACAAGGTCTGCGTCAGGTGCTGGGGAACCTTCACCTTGATGTAAAATAGGCCACTGAAACAAGGCAGAAAGCGTGAAGTGAAAACAAGCCTCTGTTGGAGTGCTACTACTCAAGTAACTCTAGAGAGGTTACATGAAAATAATATGGGTGGAATGGTCACTTTGAAACCCACAGTCATGGTTGACTGTAAATTATGTAGTAAGTCAGTGTTCTAACATTCACATACATCAACTGCTATCAGAACTTCAGACTGACAAGATACAACGCAAATGCTGGAGTCAGGGGGAGCCAGGTCAGAATGGAGAATGTACAAACTCCCCAACCAGAGATTGAGAAAGGAGCCCTAATGAGTGATACATTAACCTTGAGCAAGGCTGTTAGGGTAAAAAATAGTGGTTTAACCTAGAAAGAATCACACACAGGGGTCGGAGAGAAATTGAAGTTAAATGAGCTCTGCAGTGGGAGATAGAATAAAGTTCTGCAGAACTTTATCTTCCTGTTTTATGAAAAACAGGAAGATACTCTGGTTGACCGTGTGTCTGTTCTACTCTCAGCTTCTCAGACAGTCTCCCTGCTCTGTCTCCTGATCACACAGCTCTGTCTCGTGGTCTCAAAAGGCCTTCCCACTGCAGTCTCTCTTTATTTGGTCAAACTTCATTAGTATCTTAAAATAACAGGGTGGTGAAAAGAGCTTGACAGAGTTTGGACCCAAAACAAGACCACAATTCAGAAAGTTCAGTTAAGGGGTTTTATTTACAAGGTCTAGAAAATGTGCACTCCGGAGTCGGGAAGCTTCAGAGCGGGCACGGCGAGGTCATGTACCCAAGGGCAGCTGCTCAGGAGTCTTCAGCTGAGTAAAGCTTTGGGAGCAGGGGAGGAGGAATGTTCAAAATGACCAGGAATGGTCCAATGCAGAATCGAAAAATAACTTAACTTCACAGGGGAGGAGTTCAAAGGTCCGTGATCCAAAATTCAGTAGTCCAAGACAGTCCAGGTCTAATCTTCAGAGAGGCAGTGTAAATCCTTGGATAGGGCAGAGGTCAGATGACAACAGGGGGGTCAGGTACACAATGAGGCAGTCGGACATGAACGCTTGATAGCTGTGACAGGTAGTGGCAACAGACAATCTCGCACTGAGTTGCTGCAGGGCAGGAGCTTAAATAGGGAGCAGCCCAGGTGGGACCAATCAGCCAATTAGCAGGCTGGTGAGCAGGAGAAAAACAAGACACACAGTGCCAAGCATGACATTACCCCTTCCTCAAGGGGCGGCTCTTGACGCCCCACGGGGCTGATCAGGATGCTGACTATGAAAATCCCGGATGAGGGACTTGTCCACAATGAAGCGAGATGGAACCCAAGACCTCTCCTCTGGCCCATAGCCCATCCAGTCCACCAGGTACTGTACCCCACGTCCCCAACGCCTGGAACGCAGAAGTCGCCGAACCGTGAAGACCGGGCCACCAGCAAGGACTCGGGCGGGCGGAGGGGGTTTGGAAGGAGGGTTTAAGCTAGAGGAGACCGCTGGCTTAACCTTGGACACATGGAAAGTTGGATGAACTCTCATGGAATGGGGAAGCTTTAACCGAACAGCCACTGGATTTATAATCTTGGAAACAGGAAACGGCCCCACGAAACGGGGTGCCAACTTACGGTTCTCCACCTTGAGGGGGAGGTCCTTAGTCGAAAGCCACACCCTCTGTCCAACGACGTATCTGGGGGCCATTGATCGGCGCCTGTTGGCACAGCGTGAGTAGACGGCCGATGTCTTACAAAGCGCAGCTCTGGCCTTACGCCACACTCTCAGGCATCGACGGACCGCAACATGAGCTGCAGGGACAGAGGCTGACTTTTCTTGGTTAGAAAACACAGGGGGGTGAAAACCATAGACAACATGGAATGGAGATAAACCTGTGGCAAAAGATGGCAAACCGTTCATGGCATATTCTACCCAGGGTAGGTTCTTGGCCCAGGAGGTAGGATTGTCACAACATAAGGCACGAAGTTTTGATTCAACCTCCTGGTTCATCCTTTCCGTCTGCCCATCTGACTGTGGGTGAAAACCAGAAGAGATGCTGATGTTGATGCCCAGCTGTGAGCAGAATTCTCTCCAGAATCTGGAAATGAACTGTGGTCCACGGTCTGAGACAATGTCTCGAGGGAAACCATGCAGCCGGAAGACTTCTTGAGCCATGATGTCAGCCAACTTAGCTGCAGTAGGCATTTTGACCAAAGGAACCAGATGCACCATCTTTGAAAAACGGTCAACGATTGTCAATAGGACAGTCTTACCCTCAGAGGGAGGAAGGCCTGTAACGAAATCCATGGATATGTGTGACCATGGCCGATGCGGAATGGACAGAGGAAGCAGAAGACCAGCAGGGGGTCGTCGGGATGGCTTAGTTCTGGCACACAGAGAGCAGGCTGACACAAATTCTCTGGTGTCCTTTCGGAGGGTTGGCCACCAGAACCTGGACTGTACAACAGCAGTGGTCTTAGTGATACCTGGATGGCAAAATAGTTTGGAGTTGTGGCAGAAACTAAGCACTTTGGAGATGAGGAATTCAGGAACAAAGAGGCGATCCTTAGGACACAGAATCGGTGGAGGAGAGTCTCGATGACTTCTAGTGACCAGTCTTTCAAGGGCTGTCCTAGTGACTGAAAGGCGAACAGATTTAGGCAGGATATACTCCGTAGACTCGGTGGGTTGGATAACGGTCTCACCCTCGAAAACCCTGGACAGGGCGTCAGGTTTGATGTTCTTGTGACCTGGACGAAAAGACAAAGTAAAGTTGAAACGGTTGAAAAACAGAGCCCACCTGGCCTGGCGGGGGTTGAGTCGCTTGGCAGTCTTCAAGTACTCAAGATTCTTATGGTCAGTCCATACCACAAATTGATGGCTGGCCCCTTCCAGCCAATGTCGCCACTCCTCCAATGCTAATCTGATAGCCAACAGTTCTCTGTCGCCTACATCATAGTTCCTCTCTGAGGGGGATAGCTTATGGGACAGAAAGGCACATGGGTGAAGCCTTCCGTCCACTGCAGAGCGTTGAGAAAGGATGGCGTCAATACCTGTACTAGAGGCATCCACCTCTACAACAAAGGGCCTTGATGGATCTGGTAGGATAGAACAGGTGCAGACGTAAAACATGACTTGAGCGCCTCAAACGCCCCTTGGGCCTCTTTGGTCCAAAAGAACCCAACCTTGGATGACGTTAACTGATGTAAAGGGGCTGCGACAGAGCTGAAGTTATGGATAAATCGGCGGTAGAAATTGGCAAAACCAAGGAACCGTTGTAGTTCCTTGGTGCTGGTGGGTCTAGGCCAATTGGTGACTGCAGAGACTTTATGCGGATCCATCTTTATCTCCCCTGGTGAGACAACAAAACCCAGAAATGAAACTGACTCTTTATGAAACTCGCACTTCTCCGCCTTAACAAAGAGTTGATTCTGGAGCAGTCTGAGTAGCACCTGACGTACATGAGAAATATGACTTTGGAGATCCTTCGAAAAAATTAGTATGTCATCTAAGTATATAAACACAAACTTGTTAATCATATCCCTTAGCACATCATTGACTAGAGTCTGGAACACTGCTGGAGCATTGGTTAACCCAAAAGGCATGACGAGATATTCATAGTGACCAGAGGGTGTGTTAAAGGCAGTCTTCCACTCATCCCCTTCCCTGATACGCACTAAATGATAGGCGTTCCTGAGATCGAGCTTAGTGAAGATGGTACTCCCTTGTAGAAGCTCGAACGCAGAGGCCATTAGGGGAAGTGGGTAGCGGTTCTTAACCGTGATGTTATTAAGGCCTCTATAATCAATACATGGCCGGAGGGAGCCATCCTTTTTCCCAACAAAAAAAAATCCAGCTCCGGCAGGGGAAGTGGATCTCCTAATGAGTCCGGCCTTAAGAGCCTCTGAGATGTAGCTGTTCATGGCCTCCTTCTCAGGACCTGACAGAGAAAATAACCTACCCCGGGGAGGTGTAGACCCTGGGGTCAGTTCAATGGGGCAGTCAAAAGGCCTGTGAGGAGGTAGTGAGGTGGCCTTGGATTTATTAAAAACCTCCTTCAAATCATGATAGACAACAGGAACCAAGGATAAGTCAGCCTTTATCGAGCGGTCTTCAGTTAGAGTGTTAGTACGTGACCAAGCTTCTAACAGACACGTGGAGGAACATGATGGGCTCCAGCTGAGAATCTCTCCCTTGATCCAATCAATAACTGGGTTATGTCGTTTAAGCCATGAGTTACCCAAAATGACGGGCAAGTCAGGCGAATGGATAAGGAGAAATGAAACCTCTTCTTGGTGATTGCCTGCAAGAATCATGGAAACAGGAGAGCTCTGGTGAGTGACACTATGAATCTTATGGCCATCAATAGCAAAGACTTCTCTAGGATTGTCTAAAGGTAAAACAGAGAGGTTAAGTGTCTTAGCCATTTCCAGATCCATGAATTCTGAGTCAGCCCCAGAGTCAATAAATACTGGGACCTCCTTAGAGGAAGAGGGGAAAACAGCAAGCATTACAGGATGGGGAAAATCTTTACAATTAGAAATAGGGCTCAGCAAAGTTCCCCTTACCTTTACTGAGCCATGGCTTTTACTGGGCATTTGGCAGCTTGATGATCCTTTCCTCCACAATAAAAACAAAGACGTTGGAGGAGTCTTCTATCTCGTTCCTCTTTGGACAGCCTTGTTCGCCCAATCTGCATTGGTTCCTCTGGAGATCTAGCTGGATCAAGAGAAGTTGTGGCAGACGGAGGGGTAAAGACAGAGGACGAAAAGGGTCTGGGCTGATTACTTCTGAGCCTCTCCCTTCTTCTCTCTCTAAGTCTCAGATCGATCCTTGTGGCTAGCTGTTCTAGCCCCTTAAGAGTCTTTGGGGGGGTCTCTTGTTGCAATCTCATCCTTGATGTCCTCTGACAGACCCTGATAGAAGGCATCATATAAGGCCTCTGAGTTCCACTTGCAATCAGACATAAAAGAATGAAAATCAATGATGTACTCAGTAACTGGTCTGGTTCTCTGCCTGAGGGTAAACAGTCTGCGAGCAGCCTCCCTTTCCGGGCGGACAGGGTCAAACACTCTTTTGAGCTCTTCATTGAACGCTGTGAAGGAATAACAGATGGGGGAGTCGTTGTCCCATTCAGTTGTCCCCCAAACTTTTGCCCTGCCAGACAGCAAAGAGATGACATATGCCACTTTGGAGCGTTCTGAAGGGAAGGAGGATGGTTGCAATTCAAAATGCAGGGAGCACTGGGTGATAAAGGGCCTGCACTCCTCAGCGTTGCCAGAAAAACGTTCAGGAGCCGGTATTTTAGGTTCACATCCTGGATTAACTGTTACAGGAGCTTGGGAAGTAGTAGGGGCAGCTGTGCTATCTGACAATCGTGCTGCTGTAACGACGGTTAAATCTGATAACCCTTTAAGAACCTTGTGCATGTCATCCTGAAGCTGAGTAATAGATGATTCAACTGCTTTAACCCAATTCTGGTCAGGTCTTGGGTCCATGATGGCGAGATTGTACTGAAAAGAGCTTGACAGAGTTTGGACCCAAAACAAGACCACAATTCAGAAAGTTCAGTTAAGGGGGTTTTATTTACAAGGTCTAGACAATGTGCACTCCGGAGTCGGGAAGCTTCAGAGCGGGCACGGCCGAGGTCATGTACCACAAGGGCAGCTGATCCGGTGTCTTCTGTAGTAAATGTGGTGGGGGGAGCAGGGGAGGAGTGTCCAAAGTAAAGGACCAGGAAATGGTCCAATGCAGAATCGCAAAATAACTTAACTTACAGGGGAGGAGTTCAAAGGTCCGTGATCCAAAAATCTGTGTCCAAGACAGTCCAGGTCTAATCTCCAGAGAGGCAGTGTAAATCCTTGGATAGGGCAGAGGCAGAGGTCAGATGACAACAGGGGGGGTCAGGTACACAATGAGGCAGTCGGACATGAACGCTTGATAGCTGTGACAGGTAGTGGCAACAGACAATCTCGCACTGAGTTGCTGCAGGGCAGGAGCTTAAATAGGGAGCAGCCCAGGTGGGACCAATCAGCCAATTAGCAGGCTGGTGAGCAGGAGAAAAACAAGACACACAGTGCCAAGCATGACAGGTGGAGGAACATATGGTTGAAACCAAATGACATTTCAAAATGTGATAAATTTAAGACATCCTAAGAAAATAATAATACCACATTATTATTTTCCCCTAACATTTCCCCCCTGAAATGAGGTTTTTAAATGTGATCAGGAACAACAAAAAGTTATAAAATAGGTAACAACTCTAATAATGTCAAAAATATAAGAATCATACAAACCAGACAACAAAGGGTTGCAAAATAAGTAGCATCCCAAATAAAAAAATGTAATAAGACACACAACAAAGAAATTGCAAAAGTAAGTAGCAATTTCAAAATGATATTAATGTGGGCTTCACCTAGACATCATCCAAGTAATCGCTACCTGAGCAGTAGTTTAGATTAATGGAGTCATAAAAAGGTTTTCACACCACATCTTCTTCATTTCTGTCTTCATTTTCAAGCCTCTGATTAAGGACAGAGTATTGGACCATTGTGTTAGTTATCATCTTATTCATCATTTGTTTTATACATGGGAGAACACAACTAACAAAAATGCAGAAAACTATCAAAATTACAATGAATGCCATAGCTATTTTTAAAAGAACCTGATACCACCTGCCAGTTCTCAGCCATCCCATGAAATCCCACTGTCCATTACTGCTTTCCTGTGATTTTAAAAAGTCAGTTAATCCCTGCACCCGGTCATGAATGAGAGTCCAATTATCATGTGTTGTAGGGATTTAAGTGCAACGGTGTTCACCGATTACAGTACAAAGTCCACCTTCAGACGCAAACAGAGTGTCCAGAGCTACTCGATGTTGCATCAGCATGGTTCTCATCGGCAGTTTTTCAGGATCGTTGGTCAGCAGGTTGGACATCTCGGCTTTCTGTGATGTTTTCCAAAGTCCACCAAACCTCCTTTGATGTCTGGGCGTCATCAGGTGTGAGGAAAAAGCAGTAGGGAGAGGAGCCAAACTGGGGACTAGCCCTCCCAAACGGAGGTTTGACCACTAGGAGACAGGGATGCTTTTCTACTGGGTTTGAGATCAGAGGCCCTATTGGTCATTCTGCCCTTTGAAGTCCAGACTTCCCCACTGTCTCTCGTCTAGTCCCTTAATTGCGTTTGCAATTCGCAGTGTTGGATGTGTATCCATGAGGGTCTCTCAGCGATTTTCACAGTCGTGGGTGTGGTCAACAGGACTTGAAAAGGTCCTTCCCAGCGGGGGCTCGTCCAGCTCTTCCTTTTAATCACCTTGATGAACACCCAGTCTCCAGGTTTGATTGGCTTTTCAGAGTCCTGCAACACAGAAGGAGAGATAGGCAGATTGTGTGCGCTTTGCACTTTTTTGGCTAGGATAATTTTCCTCATGTAATCAGCTAATGTGAGTTCTTGTTTGCTTTTTGCAAATCAGGCGCGACTAGAGGTAACCTGTAAGGTCCGCCATAAATGATTTCAAAGGGTGTTAAACCTTAGTCTGTTGGTGTGATTCTCATATAAAGGTTTACTAGCTCCAAAACTCAGGCTATGGTTATTTTACATGTTTGTAAGTGAAAGCAAAATTGTGAATTTTGGTGCATTGGAATGCTAAAAAAAACATTACTGAGGTCCACTACTGTGAAAAACTTCCTAGTGGGACTCAGAGAGTTTAACAGAGTGTGTGGATCAGGCACATTCGGCGCTCTGGTCTCGACAGCTGAATTCACCATTCTCAAATCTTGAACCTAGTGGTGCTACTTGAGTGGTGCAGTGGAGTGGCATGATAAGGGGCAGCCGATATAAACCTGTGGATTCACTGTATTGCCAAAAATCTTCTTTATTTTCTTGCAAAGCTTTAAAATCTGTGGCGTTATTTGCTTTTTGCACCATATATCCCAAATCTTTCCAATGTGATTTACTGCTTTTTGTCAGAGATATATGTGGATCTGTAGGCAAATCAAAGAATGGTTTAAGGCTGGAAGTCAGTATTACTGAGGCAGCTGAATCAGATTTTCCATCAGTAATGATGTGTGAGGTGAACACTATAGCAGGTGAGAGTTGCATAATATAGTCTTGGAACTTGGAATCAGGTTCCCAATAAATTGAGTGGACATTGTGGTAAAATGACTATTGGTTTTTTGAACTAAAACCAGTTTGTGGATCTATTATTAACACTGGTTTAGATAAAAATGATCATGCTCCTTTTGGTATCTGAATTTAAAATCATCTACAGTTTTCCCAGGCTTCTGTTTTATGGAGGCCTTATGCCCATAATCTGGTTTCTTTTTAAACTGTGCAAGAACTTGATTTGCTACTGCATCGAATTGTTACTTTAATGTTCCCTGTAAATCATTCTGAAATTGCAACACAACTCTGGCCTCATCTCTTCCTCTGTAATTTCCTGCTAAACGGTGCCAGTCTTTTCCCAACGATGCAGCCACAGCGTGTCCTAATTCATTACCGTTTAACTGGTAGGATTTGACCACATTAACCATATCATCTGTCCATTTTTCTGGATCCTCCTTATGGCTAATTATTTGTTCTACAACCTCTTTAACATCTTTAAGTGACCATGGTCTATAAACATATCTTGGAGTGCCATCGGCAGATGGTACTTCGACCATAGGATTAACGTCTATTGAGTCCTCTGGTTCACTCTCACCAGACTTATCCTTCTTTGTAATTCTAAGCCTTTGTTTTATTGAGGTACCATGTGCTTTTTCTTCAATTGCAAATTGGTCTCTTGGGACAGGAGGATGTAGGTGTCTTGGGGGTGCTGTTGAGGCCGCATAAGAATCTCCAACAACCGCAGGGGGTTCTGTCTGGGTTGCATAAGGAGGAGGACACAGTGTGAGTTCGTCACCGAGCTTTTTCATAACAAAAGCCCCATCGTTAGAGTCTCTGTGCTCTTTTCTCTTCTTTATATTGTGTTTCCTGCGCTCTGTTTCATCAGCCCATAGACGTGCGATTCTCAACTCTGTTTGTTTCCGTTCCTTCTTTTTCCCCCTAGCGAGAAATGCTTTTGCCTTAAGAATACATACTAAATCCCTCTTAACTTCCCATCTACTTTATATTTATTGCGCCATTTTGTCAGAAACTGAAGATTTTCGGGTCCTTTTTATGCATATACTTTGGATCTCCCTCTAATTTGTTGATAGAAACATGGTTTCCCATCTTTACGTTGTCTTTATATAACTTTTAATGGATTCTATTAATTAGTCTGGTAAAGTCTGATGTTAGAATACCAAAATAGTTCTAGGAGGAATGAAAAAGCAAGAACTATTAAATTAGTCTGTCGATGAGTTAAAGTTAGTCATTGATTCTTTAATTAATTAAATTCATTTTTTTGTCATTTATTTGAGATTTTTAATTGTAATCAATTTCTGCTAAAACTGGATCGTATAGGTTTTTTACTCTGAGTGTCTCTTTTGTGCAACTGGATTGAGCCGGTTTATGGCTTTCCTAATCTAAAGATGTGTTTTGTGACCTATAAATCCGCACGGAACGTCTATTGTAGTGCCCGTCAAACCGTACGTTAACACCGTTAGGTTTCAGGTTGGACTGGCATACATAAAGATTATATTCTGTGCCTAACTTCATAAACCAACTCAGGGTGTGGTATATCTTTTTGATTCTGCTGTTTTGTGTTTTTACTCCCATTCACTGGCGTACTTGATATCCCAATGCGGTGGATTGATTCCCAAATCTAATCCGTTACAACCTTTTCCAACAAGGTGGATATATGCCCGCAAACATAATCCGTTACAACCTTTTATTTTTGAGGTGGAAAAGGCTCAAAAACCTGGTCCATTACACCCTCGCCGTAGTAATTAACGCATACATCACTTAAGGCTCAACACCTGATATTCTTTCAGAGAGGCTAAAGCGTCCTTCCTTTAGGCCCAAAAAAGCAGAATATACCCTGACTATCTTAGAAGATGTTTTGTTTTAAATCTAAAGGTGCACAAAAAGACCTACTCACAATCTCCCCCCTGTATGAGTGATTCAGACGTAATCGATCATACGGGAGCACAAAATTCTGCAGGGGGAAGACCAGGAAGATACTCTGGTTGACCGTGTGTCTGTTCTCCTCTCAGCTTCTTAGACAGTCTCCCAGCTCTGTCTCCTGATCACACAGCTCTGTCTCCTGGTCTCAAAAGGCCCTCACACTGCAGTCTCTCTTTATTTGGTCAGACTTCATTAGCATCTTTAAAGAACAAAGTGTGTACAAAGGAACATATGGTTGAAACCAAATGACATTTAAAAAGAACATTTTGAACTATGTGATAAAGGAAAGACATCCTAAGAAAATAATAATACAACATTATTTTTCCCTAAAAAAGGCAGCGGCTGACCTGAAAGATAAGATAATGGTGAGAATGGACACAAGGCAACCCAAACGCCAATAACAGTAAACATTAGTGAAGTACCTTTGGACTGTCACCTTGAAACTGTGAATGCAGCAGTGAGAGCAATCCCTACCACATCAATCACTGAAACAAATGAGCTGATATACACTTCAGTAGCAGTGATGCTAGAGATGCTTGGCTTTAATAGAAACCATGGGAGCCATTAGAAACAATACCCACCATGGAAAAGATGGTTGGAAGCTAACATCAAGGCAGCTTGGAGAGAAGTGGGTCAGATGACCTCAGCAGATCACTGGAAGAACCTCAGATATCCTAGTCCAGAACTACGCAGTACTTGGAACAGCAAAGATACAGCGCAAGACCCTCAACCTTCCTGGTCTTTGGTAAAGGGCCCGAGCTTGGAATGGATGGGAAACCGCCCATGGAGGGTGAGAGGGGATTTTAAAAATATATTTGTATTGAACTTTGGTCAGGAAGTTATCTGCCTCATCGTGATCCACCTGCTCCATCATTGGCTGAACTCCTACATTTAAGGAGCCCTCACTCACCTCCTCCTCGTTTATCTAGTACACCAGTCTGGAACTCCTTCGCCGACGTTGACTGCACGCCTGTCGAGATCGTCTCGGATCAAACCTGCCTTTTCCTCGCTGATCTTCTACTTCTCTATCCAAGTTCTGCAATTGTTAGCTTTAGATTGAGGTTTGGTCATCCTGTCAGAACTACGCTGAGACTTATAGCAGTTCTGATGGTTTTTATTCAGACAGGATGGCAAGTTAACAGTTGCAGAACATGGATAGAGCAGGAGAAGGAGAAGACTGCTTCACAAAAGCTAGCTTTAGCTAGCACTTGAAATACTCACTGAAACCTTGTAGAGCTTCTCCTCCATCCTGTTTCTCCCCCAGCATAGCTGCTACTTTACATATGGTCAGATTTATATTGGTTTTATCCATGTTTGATTCTCCTTCATTCGTCCTGGCGGAAGGATGCAAAGTTAGCTAAAATCACAGCCATTTTCTGTTTCTCATTCTTTAGTTGTAGTTTGCTAAGTGGTTTTACACAAAAGACCCATGGACTGGAGGTAGAGGGGCGTGACTTAGATTCCCAATTGAGTGAAAAATCAATTACAAACCAATCAGGTCTCAGAATGGTAGATTATCATCCAACCACAGTCAAATTAACTTTATCTGGATAGTTTATTGTTTTTATGTTTTTTGTAATGATGACGGCCTTAAATGAAATAAGAATAATGAGACTATGAGACTAAAATTGAAGTAGAAAGTACAAATAATTGTGTGAAAATGTAAGCAGTAGTAGTAAACCTTTCTCGATAAGTATATAGATATGGACATTTTCTACTTAAAATAGATAAAGAATTTGTACTCTGCTTCTTTGCTTTTTGCTTTCTGTAAAATGTTCCAAAAATCGAATGTAAAATAAAACAAATTTTGGAGAATCATCTTGTTGGGATAGATTGTTTTGTTGAACTGATTCAGAAACAGTTTTTCCCTCTGCATGGAGGATATGGGTCAGTTCAGCTTCACCACTAGTGGGCTGTCTAAGCCAATTGTAATATACTGTGTAGTAGAAGCAGCGCCAGGTTATGTTTACATGGATGTGAGCCACGTTAAAAAATAAAGAAGCTTGCTCACTACTACCAATGTTTTACTAAAACACGACACAACTTGTTGCTCTTCTTTGCAGCTCTGCATGTCAGAAACATCAACTCTGTTAAAGAACCAAGTAAAATATATGGAGAGCCTGGAGGAGAAATCAGAGCTATGTACAGATGTGGTTTTGGCGACTCTTCATCATCAGCTTCATACCAGGACTTCAGCCTCTTTGTCGCAGACGGTGAGTTTCTATTAAACTGATGGAGATGTTTAAATCTGTCTGAAGGTCTTAGGAACAGTTTGGCTGCGGTGAGAGCTGTTTAACTAACAGATAAAGACTGGTTAAACTGGGCAGCTCCAAGTGTGAAACTGGGATTAATGTAATCAGACTGCATCATGCTGAGATCAGACAGTAACTGATGATTATCTTTAACAGCTCTGCTGGATGGAAACAAAGATCATCACCTCTATAAAGAAGCTGGCAGCTCGCTCACAGTCGCCTGTTCCTTTAAAAGCTCTGGAAAAATCAAATCGTTCTGCAGAGGAAAATGTGGAGAAAGAGACGAAGATGTTCTGGTTTTGGTGACTGAAAACAGAGCTGAAAGAGGCAGATACAGCATGGAATATGATGAAGGATAGAAATCAGGAGTTCTGTTGGTGACCATCACACAGCTGAACCAGTCTGACTCAGGATTATACCGATGTAAACTGGAAGGAACTGGTCCAACTTCTTCATGCAGAGACTTTAATGTTACTGTCAGAACTGGTGAGTTTTACTAACATGTTAAATCTTCTTAGTGTATTTTTCTTATTATTAATATTTAAAACTTTATTGCCCTAAATTCAAACCTCTCTCTTCCGTCTCCCAGCAGTCGACCCATCAGTCTCTACACCAACAAGCAGATACATTTTTAGCTCCAGTTCAGGAAGCTTCACGCCTTCATTTCCTGCATTTCAGGAGAATTCAACAACATCTAAACGAAAGTCAAACAACAGTGAGTGATTAATAAAGGAGTTATTATGTTTTTTTTACATTTAAATGAATAAAAAGTACAATTAAATGTCTGAAAATGTAAGCAGTAGAGGTAAACAGTTGGGAAATAGATAATTTCTCCAGTGAAGTATATATACTCAAAATTTCTACTTAACAAAAATGAAAAAGTATTTGTACTTTGTTTCTTAACAACTGTAAAATTTGCCAAATATTACATGTAATTTAAAATTAATTGTTTGGAGAATCATCTTGATGGGATACATTTTTCTTGATTCAGTAAGAGTTTTTCCCTCTGCATGGAGGAAGTAATTCAGATTCTAAGGATTATGAGCTCACTAATGGAGTCGTTTGATACTTTAACAAACCCAGCAGAAGGTTGGAGTTCAGGAGCCTTAGACAAAGACAGGAAACATCAGTGTTCCAGCAGTTCTAGTCAAATCGACGTACAAATAATCTATAGAGATTGATAATGTGACATATTCCCAGGGGTAATTGCAAAGCATTTTGGGAATCAGCGGCACAAACATAATAAAAAAACAAAAAAACACAATATGTTTTCTCTAGCCCACTGCATTTTGTAGGATTTTGTTTTTCAAGTCAATTTTTCATTATTTTAATGCTAGAACACTAGCCTGCTATGCCAGCCAGGCCAAACATACCCATAATCCTTTGCGTTCTAATGACGTTGCCGCCCAGTTGGTCACATGTGTCAGTGATCTCTATAGAATATTTTGTGTTGAGAAGATCAGCTGGAGGTTTCCACCATATTGATGATGCTGAGTTTCATTATTAACATGAAAACTTTTCTCTCAGTGGGCCTCTGTGTGTGATGGAAATAGTAATGGGATCACTCTGTGGTTTCTGACAGGAAGAACTAACACCAACTTGTCTCTCTTCTCTGCAGCTCTGCAGGTCAGAAACATCAACTCTGTTAAAGGACCAAATAAAATATATGGAGAACCTGGAGGAGAAATCAGAGTTAACTGTGGTCTTTCTTTCTCTGGAAGCTGGATGATCTTCTGCAGGAGAAACTGTGAAGGAGGAAACATTCTGATTGAAACGAAACAAAACTCAGCTACGAGTGGACGATACAAAACTGAATATGTTAAAGAACATAATTCTAATTATTTTATTTTCTATGTGAGCATCTCAGAGCTGACTTGGTCCGACTCAGGACTGTACAGATGTGGTTCTGGTGCATCTTCATCATCAGCTTCATACCAGGACTTCAGCCTCTTTGTTGCAGACGGTGAGTTTCTATTAAACTGATGGAGATGTTTAAATCTGTCTGAAGGTCTTAGGAACAGTTTGGCTGCTGTGAGAGCTATTTAACTAACAGATAAAGACTGGTTAAACTGGGCAGCTCCAAGTGTGAAACTGGGATTAATGTAATCAGACTGCATCATGCTGAGATCAGACAGTAACTGATGATTATCTTTAACAGCTCTGCTGGATGGAAACAAAGATCATCACCTCTATAAAGAAGCTGACAGCTCGCTCACAGTCGCCTGTTCCTTTAAATTCTCTGGAAAAATCAAATTGTTCTGCAGAGGAAAATGTGGAGAAAGAGACGAAGATGTTCTGGTTTTGGTGACTGAAAACAGAGCTGAAAGAGGCAGATACAGCATGGAATATGATGAAGGACAGAAATCCGGAGTTCTGTTGGTGACCATCACACAGCTGAACCAGTCTGACTCAGGATTATACCGATGTAAACTGGAAGGAACTGGTCCAACTTCTTCATACAGAGACTTTCATGTTACTGTCAGAACTGGTGAGTTTTACTAATATGTTAAATCTTCTTAGTGTATTTTTTCTTTTATAAATATTTAAAACTTTATTGCCCCAAATTCAAACCTCTCTCTTCTGTCTCCCAGCAGTCGACCCATCAGTCTCTACACCAACAAGCAGATACATTTTTAGCTCCAGTTCAGCAAGCTTCACGCCTTCATTTCCTGCATTTCAGGAGAATTCAACAACATCTAAACGAAAGTCAAACAACAGTGAGTGATTAATAAGGTTTTGTCTTACAAAACACAATCTTTTGATTGGTGGGAATTAAAAAACTTTGCTTCGTGATACAACCATTATACATAAACACCAGTGCTGTTGTTTCATCTCACCTCATTGTACCTGGAATATGTTTCTCAGAGCCCTTTCATAAACACTGCAATAAGGTTAATGTAAAGAAAAAACAAACAAAAAAAAAACAAGCAGAGACGTTGATTTAACTTTTTTGTTGTTTTATTTTGCATCAGAATTCTTGTCTTAAAAACATTGAATATACAAATAAAATGCTAGATGGTCTTAACATCAGCTGCTTATTTGAAAATAAGTCTATTTTTCGCTGTGGAACTCCTTTTCTCTCCGTGCCTGTTCACTGGGCTGCAGATAATCTCAGGTGTACCAAATCGTTTTTAACAGCACCGTAGCTGCAAAGTGCCTCTCCACGCTTTGGTGTCTCGTTGCTGCCTTGGTGAAACAGGTGAAGTTGGCAAACCCAAAGTAGCTCCAAACACCAAACGAATCAGTGGGGAGCAACAGGCATTCCCTGCGGTATCATTTTCTGTGTTCATTCTGCTCAAAAGGAGTGGGCAGAAGCAAAAGCTTATGAGCACCCGCCCAAAATTTAAGCATAAGTGTAACAGAGCTGATTGGTTATCACAGCTGAAATTAATGCTTGGTCAGACGGATATTCCCATTAATCCCATGTAGGTTACCGTCTGTCTGCTCGGTATTATCCGTGGCTGCTTGGGCTCTCAAGCACTCATGGAATCACCGCCTATGGATACAACCCTACCTGCCCACTGAGAGTCCAGCTGGTGATGGAAATGCTCTCCTGTATACGCCAGATAATGAAATAACCATCTGGACCGGACCAAGCTGCACCGTTCCACTCAGTGGAAATGAGGCTTTTTATAATTTGCTAATGTGAAACTCTTATCAACAATTCCTTCTGGTTTCCAAATGTACAGTGATGTAATTTGTAAAGAATAAATGAAATCCTGACAAAATCCCACATGTTCTTCTAGCATCTCCAGCTGATCCGATATTTGCGGGTCTGATTCTGATCATCATCATCCTGCTGCTATCAGTGGCTCTGCTGGTTTACTACAGAAAAAGATCTGATGGACATAAACAAGGTAAGGTGGCAGAAAATACACACAAAGATTATGTGGTAAAAAACTAGTTAAAAGTGTGACAGCACGGCTAAATGGCTGAAGAAAGACGGGTTTTCTGCAGAATGTTTTATGTTATAAGGCATCCAAACAAATCCAGTCGCTTTAGTGGATTTGGTGGTCGTGTCGTTGTTACTAGAGTTGTTCATGTAATGTTTCAGAGACCCCCCCCCCACCCCAACCAATCAGAGACCGACAGTCTTCTCATGCTTCCAGTGAATAAATGGCCATAAAATATTACCCATTCACACAATGAAAATCGCCAGATAAGATCATCGATATCTGGAGCCAAATAACTTCTCATTCCTATGAACCACTCCTTCTCAGGACCGCAGACATAGACGCTGTTCTAAAGGCCCAGCAGAAGCTGGACGTCTTACAGCAACTAATGAGGTACAACCTATGAAAAAACACTGCAAATATCAGGCTGCACAGCTGCTAGCACTGTAGCCAGGTCCTACGCTCAAATCTTGACCTGTTTTTTTTTTCTTTGTTCTCTCTCAGTACTCTGACTTCTTCCCACAGACCGGTAAAAATGACTGTTAGGTTCACTGATCTCTCTAAGTCCTCCTTAGGTCTGAGTGTGTTCATGGCTGTTTGTCCTTTGTCTTTCTGCTGCTCTGTGACGTTAAAAACACTGCAACCAAGATGTAAAAATATTTGTCAACAAATTATCCTAAAACATTATGATTTCATCAGATTTATACTTGCATGGTAATAAAAGTCAAATACATTCAACCCGTTAACCTGGGAAATAACTTCAAGATAAAAGTGCCAAAACTTCTGTCAACCAACAAGATTTTTCAGATGTTTTGCGTGAAACTTTTGTTTTTTATTTTCCATTATTTTTATGTATGTATTCCGCTGATATGTAAAATTGAAATACTTAGATCATTTTCATAGGCTGTAATGGATTTCTAAAGGTTTAAGTATTGTGTTTTCTGAATTAAATCCAATTGTTTCTGTTTTTTAGCTCCTCTTGCACAAACTGAGTTTTCTCCAGTCACTGAGGTGAGAATGAACTATCAGATATACTCTAAATGTTTCAGATATTGTTCAGAATTACTAAATAACCTTCATCTTCTGCTAAAGAGCACAGGAATTTATGAGGTCATCAGGGAGGACGAGGATCAGTGGAGATCAGTTGATGTGGAGATTTACTCGTCTTACAGCGAAGCTAGCAACATCAAACCAACGGCAGCTTCTCAGGACAAAGTAAACAGGAAGGTTCCTACTGTCTCAAATCAGCTAGTGAGGTTAAAATAAATATGGGACGCACTGATTTCAAAGGAAATTCCATATTTTTATTAAATTAAGAAAGTATGGCATGTGAGTTTTGTCTGCCTGTGTAGTCATTGTTTTGGGATTTTTAGTGCACCTTATTTAAAATATACATTTTCTGAATAAAACTGCCTATGTGGCGCCCTCTTCAGGTAAAAAATCTGCACTACATAGATTTTGAATCAGACACATTTGAATCACTGTTAGTGGTGACATGTGATGTTAGCCAGTACAGACGTGGACAAAATTGTTGATACCCTTCATTAAATCAAAGAAAAACTCATAATGGTCACAGAAATAACTTTAATCTGACAAAAGTAATAATAAATAAAAATTATATAAATGTTGACCAATGAAAGTCAGACATTGCTTTTCATCCATGCTTCAACAGAATTATTTAAAAAATAAATGCATGAAACAGGCCTGGACAAAAATGATGGTACCCCTAGAAAAGAATGAAAATAATGTGACCAAAGGGACATGTTAATCCAAGGTATGTCCACTAATCAGCATCCTAGGTGTCTACAATCCTGTAATCACTCAGTGGGCCTATATATAGGACTCCAGGTAGTCACTGTGTTGTTTGGTGACGTGGTGTGTACCACACTCAATATAAACCAGAGGAAGCAAAGGAAAGAGTTGTCTCAGGAGATGAGAAAGAAAATCATAGACAAGCATGTTAACTGTAAAGGCTATAAGACCATCTCCAAGCAGCTAGATGTTTCTGTGACTACAGCTGCACATGTCATTCAGTAATGTACGATCCATGGGACTGTAGCCAACCTCCCTGGACGTGGCTGCAGGAGGAAAATTGATGACAGATCAAAGAGACGGATAATCCAAATGGTAACAAAAGAGCCTAGAAAGACTTCAAAATAGATCCAAGCTGAACTTTATGCTCAAGGAACATCAGTGTCAGATCGGAACATCCTTCGCTGTTTGAGCCAGAGGACAAATCATTAAAAAAAACAGACTGGAGTATGCCAAACTACATGCTGACGAGCCACAAAGCTTCTGGGAGAATGTCCTGTGGACAGATGAGACAAAAATTTAACTTTTTGCCAAGGCACATCAGCTCTATGTTCACAGACGGAAAAATGAAGCATATCTAGAAAAGAACACGGTCCCTACTGTGAAACATGGGGGAGGCTCGGTTATGTTCTGGGGCTGATTTGCTGCATCTGACACAGGGTGTCTTGAATCTGTGCAGGGTACAATGAAATCTCAAGACTATCAGGGGATTCTAGAGAGAAATGTGCTGGCCAGTGTCAGAAAGCATGGTCTCAGTCGCAGGTCACGGGTCTTACAACAGGAAAATGACCCAAAACACACAGCTAAAAACACCCAAGAAGGGCTAAGAGGAAAACACTGGCCTTCTATGAGCCCTGATCTCAATCCTATTGAGCATCTTTGGAAGGAGCTGAAACGTGCTGTCTGGAAAAGGCGCCCTTCAAACCGGAAACAACTAGAACAGTTTGCTCATGAGGAGTGGGCCAAAATACCTGCTGAGAGGTGCAGAAGTCTCATTGACAGTTACAGGAATCATTTGATTGCAGTGATTGCCTCAAAAGGTTGTGCAACCAAATATTAAGTTGTGGGTACCATCATTTTTGTCCAGGCCTGTTTCATGCATTTATTTTTTAAATAATTCCGTTGAAGCATGGATGAAAAGCAATGTCTGACTTTCATTGGTCAACATTTATATAATTTTGATTTATTATTACTTTTGTCAGATTAAAGTTATTTCTGTGACCATTATGAGTTTTTCTTTGATTTAATGAAGGGTACCAACAATTTTGTCCACGTCTGTACGTATGATGTCACTTCCCCTGTGGGTTATAGAACCAGCTGAGTCTCAGCCAGGTGTTGTGGAGAGTAATGCTGCATTCCATTTGTCTCGGAAACTCGGGTGTCCGAGTTGCTGTACACGAGAATGTGATGTCATTCCCGACTTAAAGCGTTCCAGTTTGTCTCGCTACACTCCGAGTCGGAAAGAACATGGACGCTTTGAGGGCAGCAGCTGTTGAGGGGTGGGCTAGTTATTGCTATTGTGTTAGCGGCATAGCATCTTCAGCAGACCAGCATGAAAAACAAAGCTGTACATTGTAATGCACGCACAGCAAGGCCGTGCAATGTATAAATTGGTGACCGGATTAAAGCAGAAATGTAGTGAAGTGTGTAAGAGCATTTAAAAACGACATTAAAATGACCAACAGTGCAAATACAAAGAAAATACATCTCTGGCTCATCTTTGTTTCCGACTTGCCCCCCCTCTACTCGGTCTACTCTCAGAGCTACGAGTTGGAGCTCGTATATTCCGACCTAAAGGGGGCATGTAAGTGTGAATTGACACGAGACAACTGCGAGATTTCCGACTCAGAAAGGTTAACTGGAATGCAGAATTTGAGTTGTATGGAAGTGTTTATGCCCCGCCCTCTTCCTATTGGTGCTTTTTTTCCCAAACAGGAAATGTGGGATGAGTAAGATTCTGGTTGGGGGTTGAGTTACTCTTTAAATACTGTATTAATCAAATTTATTTTAACAGCTTCAAAAAATGCTTTGGCTTTATAAAAATATGTAGGGAATTTATTCTCATTACATTTCAATATTTATATCAAATATATTAATCTCCATCTCAAGTTCTCTTTGTCATTTTAATATTAAACCAAATCACCTTTGACATATAAATTACATTAACTATTGTATATTTGCCTGTTCCCTGTCATCCTCTACATGGATGTCTCGTGTCCTGTGCTTTGTTTTGGATCCTCATCCTCCGTCATATTTGGGTGTTTCTTCCAAGGTGACGAGCCAATCATCAGTTCGCATCAATGACCTTAAAATTGACTGAAGCTGGATTTGTGGCGTCTTATTTATCAAATACTTTATAGGAAATTCATTAAAACCGTACTTGGAAAAAAAAAGTACTTGAAAAAAAAAAGACTTACTCAAAGATAGGTTCAGATTTATAAAAACCTTGAGCTGGACACTTGGTCTAGACTTTGGTTAGTTCATTAGGGATAACCAAACAGTTGGCAAGTATTGACAGTTTTAATGAAAACTATTTAAAATGATGATGAAGCAAAGATTTTCTTCTCATCTCTGGATCAAATGGATGAAGATGGAAGCAGAGGTGTTCAACACTAGCTGGTGTCGCTACAGTTTAAACATTCTGTTTTCCTTCTTCAGCCTGAAGATGACTTGACTAAAGTCACCAGTGCAGAAGTAAAGTTCTCCAACAGAAAGCTGCCATCTCCTCTCAGAGCCTCCTGTTGTACCCTGACTGATGTCATCTCCACTGAGCCTCAGAAGGATGAAAGCAGCCATGAAGAGCCGCTGTACTCCACCATAACTGCTGCTGCCATGTTTATCCTCACAGATCAACAGGAAGCTGGAAGCTGAAGTCATGATCTGAAAGCCATGAACACAGAAACAGAAGCTCTGCTCCTACAAACATCCCCACCAACCAGCTGCAGATCTCTTTTCTATTCTAACTCTTTGTTTTTTGGTTCTGCAGTCTGTTCTCTGAAGTTTACAGCTTGTTCCTCTTCATGGTTCATGTTTTGTTTCTGTTTATTAAATCTAACCTGCTCAACAATGTTTAATATATTCATTTACCTGGAGGTCCCATTTATGAAGCTTTGGACCCGTTTGGGTCTTTGTGTTGAATTCACTGAACACATGGTGCCATCTGCTGGCTCTGTGGTTGTTGTACACGATTAAAAACTAACTGATGCACCTGTTTGCACTCTGAGTTTGAATGCATTGTAAAAAGGATTTGAATAAAGATGAAATCTACTCTGCTTTTTTCTTGTTTCCCTTAAAATTGATCAAAATGAAATATTGGTGAACAAAATATTTTCCCTAAAAAAATTCTTAAATATACAATAATTGATCCTGATTTATCTGCTGGACAGAACAAATAACTCTTGGATGTAGCCTAGATCTGTTTCCCAACAGTCACACCAACAACAAGCTGTGCAGCCTTGAATATCACTAATAACTGTTCATATATATATATATATATATATAAATAAAATTCCGATTTACTGACAAATTTCTCATTGGAAAACAGATACTTTGTGAAGGTCTGACAAACCCTAACTACCTAAGGCATATCTGTAACATAAAATAGCATATTTAGCTCTAAAGCAGTCATACTGCAATCTTAAAGAGGCCAGCTATAACCATTGCTGCACGAATTAAATGTTAACAGAACAAACAAGATGTGACAAATTACACAACAAGGAAGTTACATGGTTTCAATCACCCACACAATTTCCTTTGCTTGCTGTGCTCCCATAAACATGAAGCTCTGTGTGAAACAGCACATGCTCGCACCGGTCGCGTCAAATCGCTCAAATGGACGAAACTTTATGCTTCAACATTAAAACTCAGCTGTGGTGCGAGCAGCGCGTCGGCGCGTCAACGCATCAGCGCGTTACATCAGTTCATCAGCGGACAGGCAGGTATTTCTCAGTTGTTTCTCTGTTATTTCTGCACTTTCCCTCCCTCTGTTATGCTCCTTTCTCTTTCTCTTCTACTGGACATACATTTCCATCAACGTCTTCCACCACTCTTTTGAAGATTTTCTCTAAATACAAAATGGGAAACTAGTAGTGCATATTTAGTACCGTAGTTGCCCTAACTGGCTAGCGTTAGCTAACATAACAAGGAAGAAATATTTAACTGCTTACCTGGCACTCCAATATCCTCCGATATCTTCCACCAAATAAGATCCGATGTCTTCGGCTCTGCAGCCTTTCGGCTCCATCCAGCCGACTCCAGTGACATCTTGTCCTCCATCTTCCCCGCTGTTTGGGTAGCTCCAGCCGGCATCTTCTCCTCCTTCTCCACCGCCCTTACCACTGGCATCTCGTCGCTGATTGGTTGACGCCCCACATTTGTTGCCCCAAAGTTCAGTTTTCCCAACTTCACGAAGCAGCTGCGTGGATGCCTTGACGGACTGTCCAAGCAGCTGCGTGGACGCGCTGGCTGGTGTGAACACGCCGTAAGTTGTTACCTGACTGTCTCCAGTACTGTCCTCTAGTGGGGATTCAGAACAGTACAAACACAAAAACCAACACTAAATCCTTCACAGCTGAGAAGAAAGTGAAAGAGCAACTAATCTCCAAATCAACTTGGTTTTGCTAATAAACTTTATAAATGAATCTCTAATATAGCTGTCTACATGTCTGATCATTATTTTACTATTCTAGTGCATCTTCATAAAAATATACCGTTTTTGCATAAAACCATCATCATAGCGCCCTCCTCAGGTTAGAACTCTATACTGCACTTAAATTTTAATTGGTCATTGCTATTCGCTTTGTGGTGAGGGTTGACGTCAACCACCCTGCTACTGTGGTGTGTACAACAAGAATCTCCATCCACACACGGGGCAACCATGGCTCAGGAGGTAGGAATCCAGCTTTAAATGTAATTATTGATGGTTCGTGCCCAAACCCTGACTGTCTTGTTCGTTGTGTCCTTGGGCAAGACACCTCAGTATTGGTGGTCAGTCTCCGGCAGCCTGAATTGAATTGTTTAAATGGAAACACTTGAATGCAGCAGCAGCTGCTCTGGCCCGCACCTCCGTTCTGTAGGTCTACCTCACTTACACATCCGGTTTGCGCGACTTCCCAACTCCCACCACTAACATGGATAAAGAAAAAGATTGGAAATGGCAAATTGAAGAGCGTGAACAAAAACAAAGGAAAAGCTCTGTTCTGGCATAAGTTTAATCTTATTACAACCCTACAAGTTGAGCCAATCAGGTTTGTTCAGGTGTAAGAATCCGTACCCTCGGGTCAAGCCTGGACATAAATGTCCTAATGCCTGTCGGGCTCGGGTTGGGCTTGGACAGGAAAATGTGTCCCACTCCACACTTTGGCGTCTGTAGGGGCTAAGTAGAGTGCTATACAAGTAAACCTCCTCTACCAAAGCTCTCTACCTTTCCTCTGGTGAAGAATGTGGAGAGAAATCTTCCACCTCAGAAAGATCGCTCAGAGACAAAGAAGATTGTGTTTAGTTACTGTGTCTGTGCCACTGCAGCAGCAACAATGTCAGCATATCAACCACAGCCCAGGCCACACCCATCCATCTCTCCATGCACTTTTGCTCGTCCCTGGACAACATCTCTTTCTGACGTATTTTTTAAGCAGCAAATGTAGGCAGGGTGCGAATCTGGTAGAGAGTGAGTTGCTCTTTAAGGAATACAGGAGGGTGTGGCGGATATTAAATAAAAATATAATATTTGGCTATTGATAGTCAAAGACCGCTTATAGCAGTCAATAAAATTAATAATTTCTGAAAAATTATTATTCGGGGCACCACCTTTATCAGGAGTTATTTTAAATAGCCAAATTTCTATATTACTCAAAATTCTGAAGGAATGAATTCTTAACGTTTATTGGTCATACACCTTGCAATATGTGTGTGTTAAACAAGAAATGACAACTGTTACTCTCCAGACAAGATTTATTTACACAAAAGTAAGAAAAACATTTAAAAACTCAAACTAGTAATAAGAGAAACACTACTGATTAAAATAAATTTATAGTTTAAAAAAAGGAACACAAAAGATGAATAATGCAATAACCCGAGGAACCATAAATTCTGATTTATGCTTCTGCGTGCAGATCAGACCCAGGAGTCGATTTGCAGATGGTGGAAGGAAAGATGAATTAGTTCCACTAATTGTAAGAGGAATCAAAAAATTCTTTGGATAAAGAGATGTTTGTTAAAAATTATCTGGATAAGAGAAGTTTCACCTTTGGAAGATTACTTCTATTCATGAATTGGTCACCGAAGTAAACAATTCAATTCAAGTATCTGATATAAAACGGCAAGTTCAAACACGGTTAATAAGATTAGATTATGTTCTTAAACAGTATTTAAACCGAATTCTGTTTGAAAAGTTATTAGCAACCTTTGTTAGCACTCTGCAACACACGTGGGGCTCTATTACCCAAAGATAGCAGATGAAACAATTCAACACCAAAAAAAGGGAAAACCGCTAAAATTAGTTATCCTGACTAATTTGCCTCTGCCCAAACAAGACTCTGAACGATTCAGCAGTCTCCGAGTTGCTGCACAGCGATGAGGGATTTAGGGGGATGACGTGACGTTAGCCTAGCGGCTAACAATGGCTCCGATCTGGTCAGCAGCAGTGAGCTCCTGGCTTGCTGCTCCGTCCAGCTGCGTCTGGCTCTAACTGCGTTTACAGTACCTCTTTGTCAGCTTTCCAGCACGGCAATTCTTGTCTGCTCTGTGGCGGCGACTTGATGCGGCTTCTGCTGGTTCTGGCCTGGCACATGTGGCTTCCACTCGTTCAGTCTTGCAGCCTGTCGGCGGCCTAAAACTCAAAGAGGTAGCATCGGCTCTGGAACAAATGTCTTTGTTTGTCAATGTTTAAGATTCGCCTGGAGTGCTCTTTGGGTTCCTTTGGAGCAAGTTTCTGCAAGAAACTTGTGCCTTCCTTCGCCAGCGAAGGAGGATGGATGCGGATAGGGTCTTGCTTGTCGTCAGCCCTGGCCGGCGACTGTGTGGCCCAAGATGAGCATCAGGAAGGGGCTTTCCTATTTATGGGTTCAGCTGGCCGACTTCCGGCAGAAAAGAGCAGCATAGCGCCCCCGATGGCTGTGTGTGACCCAACAAGGGCATGGCAGCAATGTTTTCTGTTCCACTTTGATGAACTATGAGAAACAGACTTTAGAAAAGGCCTGAGCTCCTAAATAAGTGGATGAAGGATGGTACCGACAGGCATGTGGCAGATGCTTTTATTCAGTATTACTAAGAAGCTTAATATGCTTTTATTATAGGGCAGTAGTAGCTCAGTGAGTTGTAGAGTTGTCGACCTGGACCTGTGTCTGCCTGCTACATGGCGTTGTGTCCTTGGACCCGACACTTCACCTGCCTGGCCCACTGGTTTTGGCCAGAGGAGCTGATGGAGCAAAATGGCAGCCTGGTTTCTGTCAGCCCTTAATGGCTTAAGGGAGAAAATGTAGGACTGCATGTGGATCCCCTGTTGCTTTTTGATTGTTCAGAACCTGTTAAAGTACACCATTTTTTTATGTTTTTGACTATTGTGCCATAAATATATATGTGTGTGCACGTGAATTTGGAAATTGCAGTGCACAATGCAAACTATGGCTCCCCCAAAAACTTTGGGGTAATTCGAACCCTGAAGGAGTCTCTAACCCACCGACCCACCTCATTACTTTGTTTGGTGAGTTCTGGTTTGGTTCTTCCTCTGTGTTCCACAGTAAAGATGGCAGGAACAACTTTAGCACTGGTAAACACCATATAAGGCGATAAAGACCGTATAGAGTCTTTTTTCACTTCCTCTTCCTTCATGGTTAAGTTTCTGCTGAATTTCCCAGTTAGTGTTCAATGAGAGGGATGCCATGGTGGTGCAGGCACACGCCCACACAACAACACGCTAACAATCCCAATGATTGAAGGTCACAGTCGTAGAGGAGTGATGAGTCAGGCTGGTTTTGGAGCAACAGGGTCTGGGCTCTTTAAAGTGCTTTTTATTATATTGCTCTATTTATTTCTTTTTACTTTCCTGAAGGAAGTTTAGGTCTTCAGGACTTTTTTATCACAGAATATTTGCTACTACTGTGACCCCTGCTGGGAGTTTTGAGTTAGAAATAAATTAGGTTAAAGTTAATGTGAGGAGGGCTAGAAAACAGGAAGGTTAAAATAACCCTTAATAGAAGGAAGGTGTTTGATTGAAGAGTCAGACGATAGGAAACCATCAGAGCCTCAACATGAACGTCCATTCCAGCTTCTTCTGCTTGGTCTTCTTCTGTGAGTCCATTATTTTAATATTAGTTTGTAAAATAATCATTTTTAAAGCAAAAATGTTGTGTTTACTATACTTTTTTTTTACATTTTGTTGAGATTTCAGAGAAAAAATTTAACATTTTGTCAAATAATTTGTTGTTTCCTCATAAAGAACATTTCAGCTCCTCATCCAGGAACCGTGGTAGATTTATGGTGGTTTTATTAACATTAATGTGTTTCCACTTCGGTTATCAGAGTAATAAACTATCAGGGTAGAGATTTAGCCCAAAAAACGTTGTGAAGGGAAGAAAAACCTTTTCATGCATTAGGAACCTTTAGCTGGGTTTTTGTGGATGAGAGTTCTGAACATTTTTTATTCTGATTTATTATTTCAGCATTACGGATGCACTGATGCACAGATTTAGGGCGACTATGGCTCAGGGGATTTGGAGGTTGCCTTGCATCCATAGGGTTGCTGGTTTGAGCCCCCAGGCCCCCAGATCTATGTGTCTCAGTTGTTGTGTCCTTCGGCAAGACACTTCACCTACAGCCTACTGGTGTTGGCCAGAGGGGCCGATGGCGCGATATCAAAGCCTCGCTTTTGTGCGTCTGCCCCAGCGCAGCTGTGGCTACAATTATAGCTTGCTTCCACCAGTATGTGAATGTGAGAGTGAATGAATAATGGAATTTGTAAAGCTTCTTTGAGTGTCCGAATTTTGATGCTTTATTATTATTATACTGGTATCGGGGCCATCAAAGCTTCTTGCGAGTGTAAAGCAAGCACGTTTAACTGCAGTCTATTTAAAGGAGTCATTTCAGACCAAAACGTGAAGCGAGTATCATGCGTTTGGGTTCCCAACTGTGGACTTATCTACTACTGCTTCTCTTTCGTTATAAAATGGGTAAATTCTCATCAAAGGAGCAGGGAGCTGGATTTAAGAAATGAAATTTACGACTGCCGCGGCCAGCGCTGCGAGTAACTGCAGCCACTGCGGGAGAGAGCTTAAAAAATATGTAAGCGGCTAAACGCGGGAAATTTGGCCACCGAATCGCAGACGATTTTGCGGCACACAGGCTGTTCAAGATAGGCAGAATACCCAGAGAGAAGCCACTCATGCACAATCCGTGCAAGAAGAACCCAGGCAATAGTTTTTTTCTGTTTTGTGTTTTTAATTATTCCAACTGAATGACATAGAAAACTAAATAGGGCACTTTGTACAATTTTCAACAGTCACCTCAAAATAAGTTGTGCAAATTGAGCAAGGAAAATGATTTCCGTCAATAAACAGACAAAAACAAGAGGCAAAAAATAAAAAAATAACAGTAAGAAATAAAAGAAAAAATAAAGTATATTAATAAAGCACAAAGTATCACAAACGTAAATCACAATAGAGTACAAAGCATGTGTTGTTAAAGATATGACAGTAAAATGTTTCTTAAGATATAGGGCAATCTCCTAGCAAGTTATAATGTTCAAGCAGTGAAAGCAGTAGAACCCAGGCAATAGTGACTGCTCCACCATGCAGCTCCATCAGTGAATGCCTACAGAATAAAAAATAAATATATTTTTTTCTAAATAGAATAGTTGATGCATGAACCAGTTTTAGATTTTGGGAGTCTGAAAGAGAAAAAAACAAAACAAAAAAAACAACAAACAGAAATATGTTGTTTTCATAATATTGTGCATTTACTGATTGTGTCTTTTGAGAATAATCTGCTGTTTGCATCTAATGCTTTTTGTCTCAGTATTTAGTTGCGCTGACACTCTGTTTCACTCTGTTGCAAAACTTTATGCTGCTTTCTTGTTCTTTCTCTTCTGTGACTACATTTCCTTCTCAATAATGTTCAAAGCCGATTTGATAACTTCCTCGGTGTAGACACCTTTTTTATGGTTATCAGTTCGAACCCTCTCTCTGTCCATTTTGGTTTGTTGTGTCCTTGGGCAAAATCCGTGACACGCCTTGCCCACTGGTGGTGGTCAGACGGCCTTAATCCCGGTCCCAGCACCCCACCTCATTTCGGCGTCTCTGGATTCATTTGATAGAAATGAGGAGGACCTGCCTCTTTTTCCTCAGCCAGCTCCTGCTGAGGAAACCAGTACTGGCGTATCTCAGCTGGAAATGGCTGTAGAAATGACAGTAGTTCTACTGGCAACCACAAGAGCAGTTTTGCTGCCTTCTCCAGAGTGTGTTCCTGATTCTCAGCCTCTTGAAGGGGCCAACAAAGTCCTGCCTCTGCTGCCAGCTTGGTCGCTGCCAGAGTTTTTGGCCAGACAGCCTCCTGTCTTGGCCAGACAGCAATATGTGCAGCACCTTGCAGATGACCTCTCCAGGGGACGCCAGTAGTCCGCAGCCTTCTCCAGCCGATGTCCTCTAGACCAGACCGGTTCAGCCGGGGGACGTCCAAGCAGCCGTCCCCATGATATCCACTTTTAGGGGGTCATCCTACTGGTCATCAGCTCCACATCCAGAGGTGTACATACTGGGATTTAGGCCCACCTTCTGTGGAACCCTTCCACACATCCTGGGTGGGAAAGTCTTTCTTTTTGCGCTTTTTACCTCCTCAGTCGTCTGGAATCCAACCTGGGAAGAGGAGTATCCTGTCAGAGCCTGCAGAGCTTTGTCCCAATTATTAGTTTATTGACTGCACATGTGTCCTTCATGAGAGTCAACTGTTTTTCCTCTTCCTCTCTCTAATATTTAGAACGGGCATAAGCTACACTGCATGTCGGATCATTGATGTTGTTGTGTTGTTGGACTATAATGTCTCGTTTCTCCCTGCAATATATCCTCATCTGACCTCTTTATGCCACGTCCGTACCTGGGTCTGTTCTTTATCCCGAGACACATCATGACAGTAGAACTGATTATCATCTGCATAGTGATTGTAGTTACTCCTATTGCTTGTTATAAGCTAGGTTAATAGGAGCATGTTATTAGTTAAATAGGAGGGCCCCCAGAATGGAGCCCTGGGGGACCCCCACATGTGATTTCACTCCGCTCCGATACAAAGTTATCTATTAACACAAAGAGTTAATAGAGAAACATTTTAAGCCTGAGTCCTGACTGAATGTAATCCCATGAAGGTTAGGTGTTTTGGCTTTTGCGGCTTCATTCGACCAGGTTGATGCATTTTTTCTATTTCTCTCTAACTTTTCTTTATCTTTTTTTATTAACTTTGTGTCTAAAACTCCTGCTTTGCCTTATCATCCTTATTTTGGAGTCCAGGCTCTCAAGCTTTTCAACACATCAACAGTAAATATTATTTTCTTCCTATAAGTATGCATAGAAATGTGATCACTCTGTGGTTTCTGACAGGAAGAACTAACACCAACTTGTTGCTCTTCTCTGCAGCTCTCCAGGTCAGAAACCTAAGTTCTGCTAATGCGTTGAAGAATATATACAGCGCACCTGGAGAAAACCTCACACTGCACTGTGGTATTTATTTCTCTGGAAACTGGAAGATCTTCTGCAGGGAAAACTGTACAGAAAGAAAGATTCTAATTAAAACAACGGAAAACAAAGTTGAAAAAGGACGATATCGCACCGACTATGTTAAAGAAGTTGGTTTGGATGTTTTTATTTTCTCTGTGAGCATCTCAGAGCTGACCCAGTCCGACTCAGGACTGTACAGATGTGGCATCGGTGCCTCGTTGACTTCAGTTACATACCAGGACTTCAGCCTTATTGTTGCAGATGGTGAGTTTCTGTTAAAGTGAAGAAAATGTTTTAATCTCTCTGATAGTTCGTGGAACAGTTTGAATTTCAACACTCAGCTATTGTGAGAGCTGTTATAACCAACAGATGCTCACAGATTAAACTGGGCAGCTCTCAACATGAAAGTGGGATCAAACTCTATCACCATTAAGCCTAGTTTATGCTTCTCTGACCGCAAATTTGCACTCAGACGCAAATGGTGAGTTTATAGTAGTCCGCTCCACTCTCCTTTGTTTTTTTTAGCGTTCCTCAACCAGGACAACAGGGGTTGCTAACTATTCATGGCGTGTCTGCCTACTATCACAGCGCCATTTCAGTTTTTTTCTAGGCTTGTGAACGCATTTCTTCCTAAAGGAGCAATGGACGACAGAAAGTAAGTTTGATTAAGTTGTAAAGGTTTTTACTAGAAGTGCAGCTCATAGAATCCTCGAGAAACACATGGAAACGCACACATATTTTCCTACACCTCCCTGTGTTCAATATCAGCAAAAGAACAGATTAGATCAATTATCCTTTCAATATAGGGCATATATTGGCCAAACGCTGCATTAACTACTGATTACAGCGAATATAGAGCCCCGTTCTGGTGAAGGGATCTCTGGCTGTTATTTAAGCTGATCAATCACAGGCATACACTCTCCGTTGACAGAGACGGATAGTTAAAAATTGGGCCTCTACTCCGTGCTTTCTTGTGTAGGTGACAGAGAGCCGTTGGGTTGACGGATAATGGTTTTGCATAAACTAGGCTTTACTGAAAAGAAGATACAACCTTCTGACTAATAAAATAGATATCAATTCAAATGAATTTACCATACTTTTATTCTTTAGCAGCTTTAATAGGCTCTTAATCAAAACTTTTTTTCATCCCCCAACAGTCGAACCATCAGACATGACTCAGGACAACACATCAACAACTAAAGTTGCACCAAACAATGGTGAGTGTTCATCATCATCATCATCATCCTTTATTTATAATGTACATTTAAACAGCGCCAACGCCAACCAAAGTGCTGTACAAGACAATAAAAGACCAAAGAATATACAGCAGCATAAAATAGCTAAAACAAGTAAAAATGGTACAAACAAACAGACAAGATCTCACAGGGGTTAAACCGACTCAGCCGAGAAGGATTGGGAATAAAAATATGTCTTAAGACGAACTTTAAAAATGGGGAGGGACGGGGCGAGTCGGACCGTCAGGGGGACTTGGTTCCAGAGCTTAGGAGCACAAACTGAAAAAGCCCGTTCCCCACGACCCTTTTAGTGGGCAGGAGGAACAAGCAGAAGGTGCTGTTCAGATGACCTCAAGGTTCGCGCCGGAACATAAGGCCTTAAAAGCTGTGCCAAATAAGAGGGGGCCATTTCGTGTATTGATTTATAGACTAGCAGGAGAATTTTTAACTTAATGCGAAATCTCACTGGAAGCCAGTGTAAATTAGGCAAGACAGGGGTGATGTGCTGCCGCCGGTCTGTGCCCGTCAGAAACCTAGCGGCGGCGTTTTGTACCAGTTGGAGCCGCACCACTGAAGAGGAGGGAAGACCATATAAGAGAGAGTTAGCATAGTCCAGACGAGACATTACAAAAGCATGGACAACTGACTGGAGATCTTTTTTATTCAGGACTGATTTTAGCTTGGCTACCCGTCGGAGGTAAAAGAAACATGACCTGACTAACTGATTTATCTGCACATCCATTTTAAAAAAGGCGTCCAGAGTGACCCCCACATTTTTAATTGTAGGCTTCACCAATGCAGACAATGAAGGGGGCAATTTTTGCTCCAGGGCAGCGGGAGAGCAGGGGGCAAAGAAAATAGCCTCCAATTTGGAGCTGTTCAGGTGGAGGAAGTTGGCTGAGAGCCAGGACCTGATTTCACTCAAGCAGTCAGTCAGAGGTTGCAAAGGTTCAGGAGTTTTTAAGGCCACAGAAAGCTGACAATCATCAGCGTAGAGGTGATCATTCACCCGGTATTTTCTAAAAATGGCCGCCAAGGGTAAAATACATGGATTAAAAAGAAGCATTAGATCAAACCACATTCTGTCAGTCAGCAATATTTAGATCTCAGAGTGGGGATCAGCTCATCTAAAGATCAAAGATGCACATTTTCTGCATCTTATTGTTGAAATGTCACGCACAAACTAAGACAAATGCAGTAATGTCTGCTTGCGTTTGAATGCATTCATACATTTTCAGTATAAAGACACATAGATGTGTTTCCCAGTAAATGAACGGTACACCACCATGAAATCCTGTGTAACAAACAGGTTCTCCTTCCAGCAGGGTCTGCAGATGTTCTGCGGTTTGTGGCTCTGACTCTGGTTATCATCATCATCATGCCATCTGTGATTCTCCTGGTTTGCTGCAGAAAAAGATACAAAAAACATTGGACAGGTAAGGTCATGGGCAACACAGAGAGAGAGGGACAATATACATATATCCTTATATATCATACATTGTGTATCATTACTGATATACAGTGGGCCCAAAAGTATTTGGCAGCCAGCGATTGTGGGCACTCCCGCACCTAAAAAGGGGAGTGGTCTAGAATTTCGTCTGGATTTTTGCGACACAGCCACCTCTGCAGTGTCTTTCCTCACACTTTGAGCTGGCTGTCATGTTCGTTTTCAGCGAATGGATTACATGATTCCAATGCATTGAAGCCAAAGCTTCTTCCTAGCAAACATTTGGATATTTAATGATCGTATAAACGACGTCAGGCCGAGACGTCCGGTCATGGTTGAAAAATAGTTTCAAAATGAAAGTTGAACCGACATCTTTGATATGGTCTGGCCGTGAATTCCAAATCCTTTCTTTACATCCCTGGACATCAGAACTAATCTTCCTCTTGTTGTTTAAAATATGTTTTTAACATTAAGTATAGCATACAAGCCTGCATATAATATAATCATACACCCATTGTATTAAAAAGTGAGTGGGGATTTAGACGTTGGACATCTAAACTTGACAAAGGTTCTAAAAATCTATCCAGTCATACCTGAACGTCTATAACACGTAACATTTAGCCTACTAACGTTAGCTAATGATAGCCCAACTTGGTACATTTCAGTTGACAATGTCTACATAATTTATTTTGGTTCATTCATGTCAAACAAGTAAAACTCAAGCACGTTATTCTAATAATATAAAATATGCTTATCTAGCGGTACACTTTTTTATAATGTCGATATAACTCTAACTCATCTGTGGGGAGAATGCAATAGCATCTCGTGAGATAAACTATTATATCGTGGGATTATGTAATATCACGAGAAATTTTATTAGTCATTGAAATAATGACCTAAAAGCAGTTGCTTTGCATCACTGGATACTTTGTAATTATAAATATTTAAACAATAAAAAGTAAATATATATACTTTTTACACAAATCCTGTATTTCATAAAGTTAATGCCTGTTTTTTTTCTATTTTGTTTGAAAACGTGCAAAGGAGGGCAGTGGACCTCTTAACATCCTCTTAAAAACTTGCCGAATTAAATAATTTTTTTGCACTATTAACCAAGTGCAACTTAATGACATCTGGGGCCGCATTCACAAAGAATCTTAGGGCTAAAGTCTAAGTCTGGGAGTCCTTAAAATAAGTCAAGAGGACTCCTGACTGCCTACGACCTATTCACAAAGACTCCCAAAATGGCTGCAGTCAGACGCAATGTGTTGGACACTCTGCATGATTCTGAATTGCAAAACGATACAGATTAAATCGTGTCCTTTATATGTTGTTCCCCCTGCACAAAGAAGAAAACGTGCACATCTTCCAATTAATGCAACATATGTAGGGATGCCTATATGACGGACATTGCCCACCTGTTGCAGCAGCATCCTTTTTATAAGCTGCGATCTCGAGCCGACACTGGGACTGTAGAGAATACCATCTCTTCTCACAGTATTCTGCCGTTTGAGAAACCGCTGGATAAGATGCATTTATGTTTCTGCTCATTTCCACCCATGCCTCCCTTTTCTTCTTATTCATAATCCCGGCTCAGAATCGCCCTTTAAGTATCGTCCTCCTCTCCAGTACCAACTGTGCCAGTAGTAATAATTGGTCCTGCGACCAGTTTGGTTTCCTTGTTCTTTTCTCGCCACTTATTTTCAGTTCACGAGGTGCTTTTCACGGTAGTGTGGGGGTCTATTTAAGAAGTGGCTGATATGCTCATTAGACACAACACATTAGATCACGACCGGTTTGCTTCTGTGGAGGAGAAGCAAGCTTTCCGCTTGCTGCCAGATCGCTCAGCTTCGCCCCACGCACCGGCTCCGCCCACTCCTGCTCAGCTCCAATCCTCATCTGCTCCATTCAACTCAGCTTCTTCCTCCAGCAGCATAGTTTCTACCAGTCCATTCCTGGAGCTTGAACCAGGTCAGAGGAGGACCACTGGGCTGTCCGCCCCTGAGTAAAATCCACTGACTCTCCTCTTTCCATCAGTGTGTCTAATCATTGTCTGCAGCTGTGGCCCATCTGTCTCACCTGAGCCTCCTTCCCTTCTTTGTTACTTATACTGCTCTCTTCCTCACCTTCCCCGCCGGGTTCATTGTTGTCTTCCTGTGGTTTGTGCTCTCTCCTGTCACGTCATCCAGCCTTATTCCTCCAGATCATCAGCACCATTATTCAACCCTTGTAATAAATCAACCATCACTTTATCCATGTCTGCGTTTGAGTCACTGCTGCATATAGACACAGTTCCTGACAACATCTATAGGTTCCTAGCAGGTCCCTGAGGTCATGTATCCAGGATCTGTTAGCAGTTCCTCCAGTAAGACTGAAAGTAAAAGGAAAGAGAGCCTTATGCCTTGTGGCTCCGAGACTACGCTATTCCCTACCTATAAGCTTAAATTTTGGTGGAGTTCCTGGTCTCTTTCAAAGGCCAGTTAAAGAGCAGTTTTTCTTTATAAAAAATGCATATTCTTAAATGTTGTGAGAGTATTTTGTCATAATTTATCCTGTCCTGTCTTCCTGTCTAGTGTAATGGTTTTGTGAATCACCTTGTGATTCCTATCTTGAAAGGTGCTATAAAAATTAAATTGTACTTAATTTCTTACAAATTGTTCTTTCCAGCCTTCTGCTTCGCAATTCTTCTCCTAATAAAACTTTATTGTTTGTCACAGATTTTAGGAAGAGAGGAGCAGATGGAGCAACGATGGAGGTGATTTTCTTCCCTTTACTAGATGGAAAATAGAAAGCTACGAAAAGAGAATGCTTGCAGAGTATTTCACACATTCGGAGTTTGTTTCAATATAAATTATGAATCTTGCCAGTAGATTATTATAAATATCTTCTTCCTCAAACTGTAACAGTCGGAGTCTCTTTGATGCATTCAACAATAGTTTCTTCTTTCAGATCGTCTTCTATGAGAACGTCTCTCCTCAGGAGTCGACCTACCAGTTTCTCAGTCCTGACAGGGACCAGAACCAGATCTACTCTATACTTACAAAGCCCATATGAGACCCTGGTCTCAGACCTGGACTCAGGTTCTGAACCTGAGGGCTGCAGTTTGTTCAGTGAAGCTGAAACGTGAAGACAACTGGAAAAAATGAGCCTCAGTCTTTCGTCTGTGCTGCAGCTGCTTTAAAATCCTCAGAGTTGTTTTTTACAGCCTGGAAGATTTTTGCAGCTCTTTTATTGTTATGATAAATTTCTGGGGCCATATTCACAGAGAATCTTAGGGCTAAAAGTAGGTCCTAACAGCCAAACTTAGGACTAACTCCTAAAAAATGGGGGTGTTTCACTCTTAAATTTAAGACTCCTAGTTTCTTAAGATAAAAGTAATTCAAAACCACTTTTAGGCCTAAAAGTAGCTCCTAAGTCTGGGAGTCCTTAAAAGAAGTCAAGAGGACTCCTTAATCCCTACGACCTATTCACAAAGACTCCCAAAATGGCTGCAGCCAGACGCAATGTGTTGGACACTCTGGATGATTCTGAATTGACCAATCAATGCCGACAATGTCCACACGTAGCCGTTTAAAAAAAAAAAGATTTTCCTCCGCTCGTTGAAAAAAAAAAAATCTCCATCCACACGTAACCGTACAAATGCGTTTTTCAGCACATTCATAGACGTGAAAAAGCAGTACGGGGCAGTAGTCCTATCCGCTAAGAATAACTTTCTTTCCTCTACCTTCAGTATGCAGCAGTGATAGAGCTCATAAAAGCTAACAAACAAAACGTGCTTTAACAATGGGTGATAGCAACACAGCTCTGAGGGCATAAATGCTTTTTTTTTTTTTTTTTTTTTAGAGTAAACACAGTTCGCACAAGTGATGTTGGAGCATTTTTTGTTGCAGATAGTGACGTTACGGTTCTTAAAACTCCGTTTTCAACCGTCCACACACACAGTAAAAACGAAGAAAACGCAAATCTCCATCTTTCAAAAGATTCATTTTTGGTGCCGAAAATCTGCAGTTATGTGTGGATGATAGGCCAAACCGTGGAAAAATATCTCCGTTTTGTGAGATACCCGGCTACGTGTCGTTCCCCCTGCACAAAGGAGAAAACGTGCACATCTTCCAATTTGTGCCAAATGTAGGGATGCCTATATGACGGACATTGCCTACCTGTTGCAGCAGCATCCTTCTTATAAGCGGCGATCTCGAGCCGACACTGGGACTGTAGAGAATACCATCTCTTCTCACAGTCTTCTGCAGTTCAAGACACCGCTGGATAGGATGCATTTATTTTTCTGCTAATTTCCCCCTATGCCTCCCATTTCTTCTTATTCATAATCCCGGCTCAGAATCGCCCTTTGAGGACCATCCTCCTCTCCAGTACCAACTGTGCCAGTAGTAATAATTGGTCCTGCGACCAGTTAGGTTTCCTTGTTCTTTTCTCGCCACTTATTTTCAGTTCACGAGGTGCTTTTCACGGTAGTGGGGGGGGGGGGGGGGGGGGTCAACTATCTATACCGCTTTCATCCAATTCAGGGTCGCAAGGACGCTGGGCTGGATATTATCCCAGTTATCAGCAGGCGTTAGGCAGGGTACACCCTGGATAGGACGCCAGTCTGTCACATAATACGATGCATTTCATGTTTTTTCGTTTTTAGACTTCACCCTCTCAGTAAGTAGGCTATTGTGTGAAAGTTGTATGAAGTGTGAGTCTCGTAGCCGACACAAAGATGTCATCATGCATTATTTCTGCTATTTGCGCTGCTCATAATGATGCTTTGAAGTTTTCCATTTACTGGTTTCACACAACCAACCACAATGCTGTCCGTTTATTTACTCATGCATAGGAAATGACGGTTTCCATAGCAACGTGACGTCACTCTTAGCGTACGTTTAGGGATTTGTCCTACGTAAAAGTAGCCCTTAGTGCGTTTTTGAACAGGTTTTAGACGACAACTCCTACGTAAGACATTTTAGCGCGAGTTAGTAGTAACACCCAGCGGTAAGATAAGAGTCTTTGTGAATACGGCCCCTGATTTGCTTGAATTAAATACCTACAGAAGGTCTTTCAGTTTAAATCTTGATGAATATTTCAGTTTTTGTTCCTGAAACAAGAATTCTGAATTCTGAGCAAACTTTACATACTCATTTTTCTCTTTTCAAGCCAGCATCTCTGCTAGCTTTCATCAAATATTAAAATATGTTTTGGTTGTGTCTCATCCTTGCTGGTTTTGGTTTTAAACATTCATTTTAGAAACTGTTAACAAATAAAAGACAAATTAGGAATATATGTTTGTTTTTGATGCATGCTTTCTATTTTCTTTTAGGATTTGTTGTAACTTCCATGTTTGGCAAGACAGAAAGATCAGGAAAATAGTCTGTAACAACTAATATCCTGTAATTATTATTCAAAATATTTTTTTATTTTTACACAATACAAGTTTTTGTTTGATAAAACACTCTATAACAGATAAACAATCAGAATCTGATTAATAATCACACTCCAGAGTTGCAACACAACTGTTGTCATATTCCTGAGAAAGATCCCAGATGCAACATGGTGGATAATCTCTGCCCTGCAGTGGCTCAGGTTGAAGCCAAAGAAAAGCCATCACGGGTCAAAGACCAGCCGCTAGGGGGAGTCCACTTCCACCTGCTTTCATGAGGACAGTGGGAGTAAGACATCAGCCTGTAGACGAAGAGGAAGTCCGAATAAGGCAAGCAGAGGACCAGAGTATCAACTCCTCCTCTTTCCCTTCAGAGAGTCTTTGTCTTATGTCCACATGTAGCTGGGGTTTAAAAACCCCAACAAAGATTTTCCTCTGCTACTTAAAAATAAAAAATCTCCATCCACACGTAACCGAATAAATGCGTTTGTCAGCACATTCATAGATGTGGCAAACCTGTAGGGGGCAGTAGTTCTCCAAAATCCTATCCGCTCAGAGTAGCTTTATATCCTCTATCTTCAGCATGCAGCAGTCATACACCTTATAAATGCAAACAAACAAAACACGCTTTAACAATGGATGATACCACACCGCTCTGAGGGCATAAATGTTTTTTTTTAGAGTAAAAACAGGTCGCACATGTGATGTTTGAGCATTTTTTGTCGTGGATAGTGACGTTACGGCTCTTATACTCCGTTTTAAACCGTTCACACACTGATACTGAAAACGGAGAAAACGCAAATCTCCACTTTGGCCGGAGTTTTTCAAAAGATTCATTTTTGGTGCAGAAAATCTGTGGTTACGTGTGGATGACAAGCCATACTGTAGAAAAATATCTCCGTTTTATGAGATACCGGGCTATGTGTGGACAGGGCCTTACTTTTCCCATTGTCATATAGCTTAGCCATATAAAAGATGAGAATGCATGTATCAAGTAGTTCTTGGGGCTTTCTTAGTTTGGTGAAGACATTTTCTTTTTGCCTTGATTGTAATACTTAACATATTTTAATCATTTTGTATAATGTAATCTGAACTAACTTCTTTTCTCTAAATAAACTTCACCAAGCAAATTTTGATATTGGAAAACCACTTCTGATAACCTTTCTAGGTAAGTGTCCTTGATTTAAGCATAGTTTTCTGGTTGTTGGCTGCTTGGTAGAATAAAAAGGGAAATGTTGAGGTTTTTAATGTGATTTAGTTGGATCCCTCCCACAGTTACACCAAAGACCCAGGAGGACAAAGGGGGGGCTTTCTAAGGCTTATGATAAGGCAAGATAGTATGTGAATTGTGAGTTAAAACTGTCATCTCTTGTATAAGCCCAAATATTAAAGCTCCTCTTAGTAAAATCAAACAAACAAAGAGCCCAAAGGGCCCGAGATGGTTCCTATGTCTCTAACATGTCAGAGATGTACTTTGGTCCCAAACCATGAAAAGACTTGTACACAAGCAGAGCTGTTTTAAATTCTATTCTCTGAGCGACAGGAAGCCAGACAAATGCATGGATAAGTCTCTCTAAGTCTGGTTTCCACACTATTCCTCTGATCTTAGGAATGTTTTTCAGATAGTAAAAAGCTGTTGATGTTATTGCTTTGATCTGGCTGTTTAAGTTCAGGTCCGAGTCCATGATTACCCCTAGATTTCTAACCTGATTCTTTGGTTGAAGACAGAGAGACTCAAGGTGACTGATAAAACTTTCTCTTTGTGTCTGTGGGCCAAAAACAATGATCTCAGTTTTGCCTGAGTTTAACTGGAGAAAGTTTTTTTGCATCCACACACTGATCTGTTCAATACAGTGACAGAGTGTATCTATAGGCCCATGTTCACCTGCCGTCAGTGACACGTAGATCTGAGTGTCATCTGCATAGTTATGGTAAGACACATTATTGCTGTTAATTAGCTTACCCAATGGAAGCATGTACAAGTTGAATAAAAGTTGTCCCAAAATTGACCCCTGGGGGACTCCACAGGTCATGGGAATTTTGTCTGAGAAACAGTTGCCAATTTCGACAAAGTACGTCCTGTCCTCGAGATAGGACTTGAACCAGTTTAAAGCAGTATCAGAGATTCCCACCCAGTTTTCTAACCTGTGAAGTAAGATCCCATGGTCCACTGTGTGAAAGGCAGCGCTCAGGTCCAGCAGAACTAAAACTGAGGCCACGTCCACACTAACCCGGCGTCGTTTAAGGTCTGTGGCCGAATAACTATTAGCCGGGAAAGAGAGCCGTGTAAAGTTTAATTCAACGGCTAAACGAGCTAGTGTGGACAGCTTCCCCGGATAATGAAAGGAAGTGGCGTCACTGAATGCTGCGTCAATAACAATACGACACTACAGACAAAGACAACAGCGAAGAGTAATAAATCGATCTCGTCGTCTGTCCACACCAAAAACTCTCTCTTCTTCTGAGCAGCTATTGTTCTCTTAACGGGACAAGCAGATATGTACTGTGCTGTAGAGCTTCTTGTATATATAATGTAGGCGCTGGCGTCATGTAGATTATACGCATGTTTCGTGTGTCTTTTCGCGCATGCCCAGTATTTGCACAGGTCTGTATGGGATTGCGCAATAATGGGACCTTAAACGGGGCGTAAATGCTCGTGTTGAGTGGATAACATTAGGCGTCTAACTCCCCGTATAACCTTATCGGCTTAGTGTGGACGTAGCCTGAGACTTTGCCTGCATTGGTGTTACTGCGGATATCATTTGTCACCTTGATCAGAGCCGTCTCAGTGCTGTGTTGGGGCCTAAAGCCTGACTGGAAAGTATCAAACACATTGTTAGACAGGAGAAAGTAAGTGAGCTGTTGATATACTACTTTCTCTAGGACTTTTCCTAAGAATGGCAGGTTTGATATGGGCCGGTAGTTGCTCAGTACTGTGGCATCAAGGCTGCTCTTCTTTAGAAGAGACTTAATGATTGCAGTTTTTAAGGAATTTGGGAATGTTCCAGTCTCAAGTGAGATGTTAACTAACTGACTAAGTTATGGTAACAAGCTAGTCAGAACAGACTTTAGAAATCGAGTGGGTAATTCATCAAGGCAGCAAGTACATGAACTCAGACCAGAGATAACCTTTTCGATTGTTTTGACAGGTGTAAAATGTGTCAGCTCAAGGTGTTTATCTGGAAACAGTTTTGCTATTACTTTTGTGGTAATTATGGCATTTTTAATGCCTTATGATGCCTTATGAAGGTGTGTAATAAAGAATCCCACCTCCTCCACAGAGGTATCAGGTCGTGGCTCTCATCTCTCCCTCTGTTTCGATGACATTAAGGTCCAGAAGGTGCCGTCTGTCAAGGGAAATCATATTCAAAAGAAGAAGAAAAAAACAATAATTTAAACCATAAAATCAGCAAGAAAACGTCTTACATCTAGAACAATCCAACCTCAGAAGTGAATATCAACCAATCAATCAAACTTTATTTATGAAGCTCTTTTTCAGCTACAAAAGCTTCTCAAAGTGCTTTACAGGTTAAAATGACCCCACAAACCCTACCCTTCCCCAACCCAAAATAAAATCATCATCAATGCTATTGCCCCCAGACCCCCCCACCAATCAACCCTCCACCACAATCAACCCATCTCCCACAAAAAGACATAAAAGCAACAGTAAACAAAAGCAACAACAGGCTGAGTCCAGAGGAGCCAGGAAATGCCACTATGGGAGCAATCTGCATCAGCAGCAGCAGATCAGCAGCTGCCGATAATCAGTTAAAAGCGATGCTAAAAAGGTAAGTCTTGAGCCTGCTCTTAAAAACATTAGTCAAAAATCCCGGCCATTTGTAAAGAAGGATTAAAAGACAGTAATTGTAGTTTTGGTAAAAGTTTCTCTCTCTGATCCTCAGGACCGATAACTAAAACCTCAGTTTTGTCCTGGTTGAGCTGGAGAAAGTTTTCTGCCATCCAGGATTTAATGTCTAAAATGCAGTTAAAAAGTGCATCCATTGGCCGTGTGTCATCAGGAGACATGTAGATGTACACTACCGTTCAAAAGTTTGGGGTCACCCAAACAATTTTGTGTTTTCCATGAAAAGTCACACTTATTCAACACCATACGTTGTGAAATGAATAAAAAATAGAGTCAAGACATTGACAAGGTTAGAAATAATGATTTTTATTTGAAATAAGATTGTTTTTACATCAAACTTTGCTTTCATCAAAGAATCCTCCATTTGCAGCAATTACAGCATTGCAGACCTTTGGCATTCTAGCTGTTAATTTGTTGAGGTAATCTGGAGAAATTGCACCCCACGCTTCTAGAAGCAGCTCCCACAATTTGGATTGGTTGGATGGGCACTTCTTGCGTACCATACGGTCAAGCTGCTCCCACAACAGCTCAACGGGGTTCAAATCTGGTGACTGCGCTGGCCACTCCATTACCGATAGAATACCAGCTGCCTGCTTCTTCTCTAAATAGTTCTTGCACAATTTCGAGGTGTGTTTTGGGTCATTGTCCTGTTGTAGGATGAAATTGGCTCCAATCAAGCGCTGTCCACTGGGTATGGCATGGCGTTGCAAAATGGAGTGATAGCCTTCCTTATTCAGAATCCCTTTTACCCTGTACAAATCTCCCACCTTACCAGCACCAAAGCAACCCCAGACCATCACATTACCTCCACCATGCTTAACAGATGGCGTCAGGCATTCTTCCAGCATCTTTTCAGTTGTTCTGCGTCTCACAAACGTTCTTCTTTGTGATCCAAACACCTCAAACTTGGATTCATCCGTCCACAGCACTTTTTTCCAGTCTTCCTCTGTCCAATGTCTGTGTTCTTTTGCCCATCTTAATCTTTTTCTTTTATTGGCCAGTCTCAGATATGGCTTTTTCTTTGCCACTCTGCCCTGAAGCCCAGAATCCCGCAGCCGCCTCTTCACTGTAGATGTTGACACTGGTGTTTTGCGGGTACTATTTAATGAAGATGCCAGTTGGGGACCTGTGAGGCGTCTGTTTCTCAAACTAGAGACTCTAATGTACTTATCTTCTTGCTCAGTTGTGCAACGCGGCCTCCCACTTCTTTTTCTACTCTGGTTAGAGCCTGTTTGTGCTGTCCTCTGAAGGGAGTAGTACACACCGTTGTAGGAAATCTTCAATTTCTTAGCAATTTCTCGCATGGAATAGCCTTCATTTCTAAGAACAAGAATAGACTGTCGAGTTTCAGATGAAAGTTCTCTTTTTCTGGCCATTTTGAGCGTTTAATTGACCCCACAAATGTGATGCTCCAGAAACTCAATCTGCTCAAAGGAAGGTCAGTTTTGTAGCTTCTGTACCGAGCTAAACTGTTTTCAGATGTGTGAACATGATTGCACAAGGGTTTTCTAATCATCAATTAGCCTTCTGAGCCAATGAGCAAACACATTGTACCATTAGAACACTGGAGTGATAGTTGCTGGAAATGGGCCTCTATACACCTATGTAGATATTGCACCAAAAACCAGACATTTGCAGCTAGAATAGTCATTTACCACATTAGCAATGTATAGCGTGTGTTTCTTTAAAGTTAAGACTAGTTTAAAGTTATCTTCATTGAAAAGTACAGTGCTTTTCCTTCAAAAATAAGGACATTTCAATGTGACCCCAAACTTTTGAACGGTAGTGTACAACTGTATATCGTCAGCATAACTGTAAAAGTTAACTCCATGTCTCCTGATAACACTGCCAAGAGGGAGCATATACAGGTTAAAAAGCACTGGGCCTAAAACTGAACCCTGGGGGACACCACAAGTGATCTTATGGACCTTAGAGGAACAGGTATCTAAACTTACCATAAAAGTCCTGTCTGTGAGGTAGGATGTGAACCATTTATGAACAGCACCAGAGAGGTCCTCGCTAAACTCGCTAAAAGTTAAAAACAGTTCAAACTAGTCATAAGAAAAGAATTAAAAAACAAATATCCATCCAGCCATCTTCTTCTTCCGCTTCATCCGCGGTCGGGTCGCGGGGGCAGTAGCTTAAGCAGAGAGACCCAGACATCCCTCTCCCTGGCCACTTGGGCCAGCTCCTCGGGAGGAATCCCGAGGCGTTCCCAGGCCAGCTGGGAGACATAATCCCTCCAGCGAGGGAGCCCGAGCCACCTCAACTGGCTCCTCTCGATGTGGAGGAGCAGCGGCTCTACTCTGAGACCGAGCTCCTCACCCTATCTCTAAGGGAGAGCCCAGCCAATCTGCGGAGGAAACGCATTTCAGCCGCCTGTATCCGTGATCTTGTTCTTTAGGTCATCACCCAAAGCTCGTGACAATAGATGAGGGTAGGAACGTAGATCGACCGGTAAATCGAGAGCTTTGCCTTTTGGCTCAACTCCCTCTTCACCACGACAGACCGGTACAGCGCCCGCATAACTGCAGACGCCTTACCAATCCGCCTATCGATCTCCCGCTCCATTTTTCCCTCATTCGTGAACAAGACCCCCAGATACGTAAACTCCTCCACTTGAGGAAAGAAAAACGAACAGTTAAAAAGAATTAAAAACCAGTTAAAACTGTGTTGGAGACCCGGAGTTGGCAGGTGGCATCTGGACGTCAACGCATGTTTGAAAAACAGCTCCCAGTCCACACATCACAAACTCCTCCACCAAACCCCCAGCATGCAATGCAAAAGACAGAAAAAAAGGACAGTTAATGCTTTGCGTACTTTCTGGAGGAGGAAGTCAAACAGTTGCAGCAAGAACCCATCAAAGCGTCATGTTGAGCGTCCATCTCACTTTGCTCTTCCTCTTATTCCTCTGTAAGTACATTTTCTTATTAGTTCTCTGTGTAATGAGCAGACTCCTCATTAAATATGATTCTTTAAACAGGATCCAGATCTTTATTCTGGCTGTGTCTCTGCTTTGAATGATGGACAGAATGATGCATCAGTGAACAACTAATTCCTAGTATTAACAAACAGGAAACCACAATGGTTGGTCAAGTTTTTGTAGCTTGCTGCAAAGAAGTTTTCTTGTGAGAAAGGTAACGGAAACAAACAAACAAAGCATATATACAGCCGATAACTATAGGAACCAGATAAAAAGTCTTGAGGTCCTTTAAAGCAAATCTGTCAATTAATTTCTCCACAGCAGCAGACCTGAATGAAGCATCCTAAGATCCTTTTTTAAAACGAAGACGGACAAATTCATTGGCTTTCACAGTATGAAGACTCTTCTGTGATTACAACTTTGTTCTCACTGTTGTAATGTTATCCTAATTACGGTTTTTGGTGGGAAAAAAAGCTATATCATTCACTGATGTTCTTCTAAAATTATATCATATTTGGTCTGATAAAACATATCAGATGTCTAAAAGAAATCTAGTTTAAAACCACCCACATGGCTGCTCTCTGCAGGACCTTAAAGGTGTGGTGGCTGCATGCTGCAAGCTAAAAAACCTAAAATACCCACATACTCAGCTGTGCTGATAAACTCAGCAATAGTTTATCATTGAAAATGTGTCTCTATTCAAGGGGGCATAAGCAGGCTGTCTAATAGTATATGATTAATTTAAACAGAGATTAATAAATTTCATCTTGCAGAAAAGGTTACGGGATGTTTGTCCTTTGAAGACTGGTGATTAGATTATAAAATTAGATCGAATCCAAAAAGCATATGTGGGATTAGTAACATAATCAAGTTAGATAAAGATGATGAATATTGCATTAGTTAACACATGTAGGACTGAGACAGACCAAGTTAAATAACACTGACCGGGGAATTTCGCAGCGAGTTTACGATCATGGTGAGTTAAAAGAGGGAAATAGAAGACAGATGTGTGTTGTGAAGCGAGCATTTGTTACAAACCGGAGGACAGCGTGATAGACGACATCATATTTTTATAGTGAGTACTAACTGTTCTCTAAACAACATCAGCCTAATTCTTAGAGATAGTTGGAGAACTAGGAAAGAGATTCATCAGACCAGCCAATACTGCGAAACCTGTTAATGAGATAGATATCATGGAAATGATAATGTAAAAACTATATCAATACATCCATCCAGCCATCAGATCTCCGTCCTGCTCACTCCTGTCTGATTGTCTTCACCTGTTTCAAATCTATCACAGTTAACTATAATTAATCACTCTGTGGTTTCTGACAGGAAGAACTAACACCAACTTGTCTCTCTTCTCTGCAGCTCTGCACGTCAGAAACATCAACTCTGTTAAAGGACCAAAGAAAATATATGGAGAATCTGGAGGAGAAATCAGAGTTAACTGTGGTCTTTCTTTCTCTGGAAGCTGGATGATCTTCTGCAGGAGAAACTGTGAAGGAGGAAACATTCTGATTGAAACGAAACAAAACTCAGCTACGAGTGGACAATACAAAACTGAATATGTTAAAGAACATAATTCTAATTATTTTATTTTCTATGGGAGCATCTCAGAGCTGACTTGGTCCGACTCAGAACTGTACAGATGTGGTTTTGGCTACTCTTCATCATCAGCTTCATACCAGGACTTCAGCCTCTTTGTTGCAGACGGTGAGTTTCTATTAAACTGATGGAGATGTTTAAATCTGTCTGAAGGTCTTAGGAACAGTTTGGCTGCGGTGAGAGCTGTTTAACTAACAGATACAGACTGGTTAAACTGGGCAGCTCCAAGTGTGAAACTGGGATTAATGTAATCAGACTGCATCATGCTGAGATCAGACAGTAAGTGATGATTATTTTAACAGCACTGCTGGATGGAAACAAAGATCATCACCTCTATAAAGAAGCTGGCAGCTCGCTCACAGTCGCCTGTTCCTTTAAATTCTCTGGAAAAATCAAATCGTTCTGCAGAGGAAAATGTGGAGAAAGAGACGAAGATGTTCTGGTTTTGGTGACTGAAAACCGAGCTGGAAGAGGCAGATACAGCATGGAATATGATGAAGGACAGAAATCAGGAGTTCTGTTGGTGACCATCACACAGCTGAACCAGTCTGACTCAGGATTATACCGATGTAAACTGGAAGGAACTGGTCCAACTTCTTCATGCAGAGACTTTAATGTTACTGTCAGAACTGGTGAGTTTTTACTGATACAAAGTATGTTAAACCTTCTGAATGTCTTTTTCTTATTATAAATATTCAAATTCAAACTTCTCTCTTCCGTCTCCCAGCAGTCGACCCATCAGTCTCTACACCAACAAGCAGATACATTTTTAGCTCCAGTTCAGGAAGCTTCACGCCTTCATTTCCTGCACTTCAAATGGATTCAACAACATCTACAAATAAATCAAATAACTGTGAGTGATTAATAACGTTTTGTCTGATTAAAGCGGCCACTGTTGTTTTTTTTCTTCCTCTTTCCCAGCATTCCAAGCAGAGAGAAGCTGCTTTTCCTCTCCAGGATATGTATTTCTATTAGCCTGGGTGCCAGCCGAACTTAGTCCCACCCACAACACGGTCTGGAAGTTCGGTTCATTCCTCCGCTGAGGAGCAATTATGCCTGAATAAGATCTGTTCGGACCAATCAAATCGGGCTTACGATGATTGACAGGTGAACAACAGTAATGTAATGAACCACGTCACCAAAAGAGCGCCTGGGTTGCATTTGTTAACAACGATGGCTGCCGCTGGAGAACTGAGATCTGTAGATTTTGCCATCGAGTCTGTTCTAGAAGATATCTACAGCGCATTAATTTTAAAAGAGGACTTTTAAGAGAGGAACAGATAACGTCCGACGCTCTGCAAAGCAACGTTACACACTTCCATTGCTCTGATTGGTTATAAGTCTATCCAATTGAGTGCAGAGGCATTTTTTTTCCTTGTTCGGTTTAAACACGCCCCATAATCACAGCCCAATGAAGCAGTATCAGACTCACATTCTGATTAGAAATGAGTTTGGCTATGTCAGGCTATATTTTCATGCAATTTTTTATGGATTTTTTTTTTTTTCCCCAAACCTGCAGTAATGATTAAATAAAAGACGAAGAATCTAGTGAAACACCTTAAAAGAAGTCTTTATTTGAAACCAGATGCTAGAGATGGGGTAAAGGATGCTAGGCTGTTGCAGGGAGTTCTTCCATGCCATTCTCTAAATGACATCATTAAATAGAACATCTGTGTTGGGTTAGCGTTGATCATAATTGTTCTTTAGACAGCAGTTTATCAATATTTCTTGAAAGGAACAGAATTATGTATTGAAAGAATCTCAAATATTAAAACTCAGTATCAATTTTAATAGTTCAGTAATAATTCCATAATAGGAAGGAGTTCTATCAAGGCTGCAAACATTTGGATGAGAACACACAGTCCTTCTTATTAAACCATATAACTTTAGTTTTGAAGGTGTTTAACTGTAGATAGAATCTAAAGAGTTTGGTGAAATTTAAAACCTAAAGGCCGTTTCCACCAGACAAGTTCCAGGACAGGAGAAGGAAGGTGACGGGGTTAATCACTCTGCCTTGTCCTCTCAGAAATTGTGTCTACATACAAACTGGCCATTAAGGGCTTTGCTAAGACATCATTATAGCACGCCTGTTTAAGAACTGTGTGGTGTCACTGATCAGTGCCAAAACGCATCCACAGCAACAGAGAAGAACAAGAGATGGACAATGGAAGAAGGAAGGCCGGTCGCCATGTTTCTGTTTACTATGTAGCATGACGTAACCACAGCACTCAGTTTGCTCCTGAAATGGCCTAGAAAGCCACCGTTTTAAAATTGAGAAACATGTATTCGGTGAAGCTGTGGGAAAATCACCCTGAAGTTCCGATAGTGGAAATGGTCTTTAGGGGAAGGTGTTTGAAATCCGTATTTGGGGACGGGGCAGAGTGTTAAACATGCAGATGGATGCTTTATTCCACTTCAGAATTATCTTTTTAAATAGCACTGATAGAAGAACATGAAACAAAGGCTGGAACACTTTAGGAGATACTTTCTGATTTTTTTTCTTTACTCCAGAAAGGTTTGTGTATGGAAGGAACCAAAACCAAGCAGAGCTGCTGACTCTCTTATGTTAAATTGCGTCACAATTCTCGCCACGCAAGTATGATGCTGTGATACAACCCTACTCCTCCTTCTCCTGAATACGCCGGCCCAATAAATAGCCAACCGGACCGAGCCGCACTGTTCTCCTCAGTGGAAATTAGGCTTAATATAATCTGCGAATGTGAAAGTCTTAACACAGCCTTCTGGTTTCCAATTGTACATTGATGCAATTTGTATTGAAAAACTGAAATCCTGATACACTCCCAAATGTTCTTCTAGCATCAGTGTCTCCAGCTGTTCTGATGTTTGTGGGTCTGACTCTGATCATCATCATCATCCTGCTGCTATCAGTGGCTCTGCTGGTTTACTGCAGAAACAGATCTGATGAACATCACAAAGGTAAGGTGGCAGAAAATACAAACAAAGATTTTGTGGTACAAAAAACTTTAAGGAAAAAGTGTGATAGCACGGCTAAATGGCTGAAGAAACATTTTACTTCATAAGGCATCCAAACACATCCAGTCATTTTAGTGAGGTTTGAAAAATGGCAGTCCAATTGTTCTTAATGGAGTTGTTCACGTGATACAACCAGTGACTTCACTTCCTAGTCAATGAGTGGCTGACTGTCCTTTAAAGTAGCAGCCCTGGACTGAGTATGATCATGTGGAAGAAGGGCTATAATATTTCTAACCATTCACAGGGTAAGATCATCACTAGCCGGACCCAAATCACCTCTTGTTTCCTAGGAACCACTCCTTCTCAGGACCGCACACATAGACACTGTTCTAAAGCAGGCCCACTAGAGGCTGGACTTCCTACAGTAAGTGAGGAAGAAGAACCTTGGAAATAGTCCTACAAATATTGGGCTGCACAGAGGTGCAGCTGGTGGCAGTGTTGCCAGGTCCTGGGTTCGAATCTCGACCGGGAGTCTGTACTCGGGCTTACTCTCACCGCCCAATCAAAATGACTTTTTGTTGTCCTTAGGTATGAATGTGTTCATGGTTGTTAGTCCTGTCCCTTTATGCTGGCCTGTGATGGACATTAAACCTGTCCAAGGTGTCCCCTGCCTTGCCTCTCATCAATGAGCGCCGGAGCCCCCCCCACTACCCTATGACCAGTGTAATCATATCAAACTTTATTTATAAAGTGCTTTTAATACGGAAACTGCAACCCAAAGTGCTTTAAAGAATTAAAATGATCCTACATAAACCAAATTCCAATCCCTCCCCCTCATAATTAAAAAGCATGATGGCAATCATAATTCCCCCCTCCCCCAGACCCAACCCTCACACAGAGCCTAAGTAAGAGCAGCATTAAGTAAGTACAGCTGAGTACAGATAAATCGGGTCAGGAAACACCATCAGAGGAGCCATCTACATCGGCAGCAGCAGCCGATTCACTTACCCAGGGCGCCCAGAGACCCCCACATCCACCCAGACGTTACCTACAGAGCCTGCCTGGGTGCAGCCAACCACCACACCTGAGGCAGAGAGGTTAAAATCACTGATAAACACTGATAAAATGTATGAAGTAAAACAGATTAAACAGACACAAATAAATAATCAGTTAAAAGCACGGTTAAAAAGGTGAGTCGTGATCCTGCTCTTAAAAACATGAACGTTCTCTGCGGCCCTGAGGTCCTCCGGCAGCCTGTTCTAAAGGTGAGGGCCGTAATAACGGAAAGACGCCTCTCCATGAGTTCGTGTCCTGACTTTGGGGATGACAAGGAGACGGCTGCCAGAGGAGCGCAGAGACAGCGTGTCGTGTTGCGTTGTGTTGAAAGTTGACTCAGCTGGCAGCAGGATGAATAAACACAGAGCTCGGAGGACAGAGCAGTAGGTCAGATGAGAGACTGACCACGAACTGACTACGGAAAGACCAAAGGAATCATGAAAACGACAACACCAAGACACTGGGGAAGCTGGGAACATAAAAACCCTGGGGAGTAATTAAGGTAACGAGATACAATTAGAAACAAACAGGGAAAACAAGGACAGATCCTGATACCGCAAGAGTTCATAACGTAAAAGCATTTGTGAAAGATAAGAAGACCCAAGACCATGAAGTCACTTAAAGACCATTAGAAGAACCATAAAATGGATATTAAAACATACAAGGAGCCATGGCAGTGATTTTAAGACCGCTGTAATGTGCTCCTTCCTCCTGGTCTTCATCAGGACACGAGCTGCTGAATTTTGTAAAAGCTGTAAACCAGGGGCCGTATTCACAAAGAGTCTTAGGGCTAAAAGTAAGTCTTAACTGGCGAATTTAGGAGTAACTCCTAAAAAAGTGGCCGTGTCCCTCCTATATTGAGGACTCCTAATCCCCCTGCACAAAGAAGAAAATGTGCGCGTCTTCCAATTAATGCAACATGTGCAGGGATGCCTAAATGACGGACATTGCCCACCTGTTGCAGCAGCATCCTTCTCATAAGCAGCGATCTCGAGCCGACACTGGGACTGTAGAGAATACCATCTCTTCTCTCAGTCTTCTGCAGTTCAAGACACCGCTGGATAGGATGCATTTATGTTTCTGCTCATTTCCACCCATGCCTCCCTTTTCTTCTTATTCGTAATCCCGGCTCCAAATCGCCAATCTCCAGTACCAACTGTGCCAGTAGTAATAATTGGTCCTGCGACCAGTTAGGTTTCCTTGTTCTTTTCTCGCCACTCATTTTCAGTTCACGAGGTGCTTTTTACGGTAGTGGGGGGGCAGCTATCTATACCGCTTTCATACACACCCTGGATAGGACGCCAGTCTGTCACATAATATGATGCATTTCAAATTGTTTCGTTTTTAAACTTCACCCTCTCTGTCAGTAGGCTAATGTGTGTAAGTATGTAGTGTGAGTCTTGTGGCCGACACAAAGATGTCATTATGTAATTATTTCTGCTATTTGCGCTGTTCCTAATTACCTTTTTATCGACATTGAAGTTTTCCATTTCCTGCTTTCACACGTGTCATTCAACAACCAACCACACTGCTGTCCGTCTATTTACTCATGCATACGAAATGACGTTTTCCATAGCAACGGGACATCACTCTTATCTTACTTTTAGGGATTTGTCCTACGTAAAAGTATCTCTTAGTGCGTTTGTGAATAGGTTTTAGAAGACAACTCCTACCTAAGACCTTTCAGCGCGAGTTAGGAGTAACACCTAGCGGTAAGATAAGAGTCTTTGTGAATACGGTCCTAGATATAGTCTTTTTGGGAAGACCAGAAAGCAGGGCGTTACAGTAATCAATTCTAATGGGGATAAAAGCATGCATTAGCATCTCCGTATTGGTCCGGGGGAGAATGGGGTCATCTGGCAATGTTCTATAGATGATAAAAACCTATTTTGGTGATGTCTTTAATGTGAAGGATAAAAGTCAGCTCAGTATACTCAATGAATGGATGATGTTAAAAATCATTGCATCAAAATCGTTGATGTTACCACATTTGCCAACAAATGATCTATGATAATAAAAGTAGAATACATTCAACCTGATATCCTGGAAAATGATTTCAAAATAAAACTACCAAAGGTTCTGTCTACCAGCAGGGTTTTACTCTTTATTTTTTGTGGGCTAAAACTTTTGTTTTCCTTTCATGCCTCTGTAAGCTGATATTTACATGTGCATTCCCTTGATAAATAAAACTGAAATCTTTTTGAAATATGAATCATAAGATTCAAGATGATAAAAGTTTATTAAAGCATTTATTTTATTGCCTGAATTAAATCCCGTTGGTTTTGTTTTTAGCTCATCTTGCACAAACTGAGTCTTCTCCAGTCACTGAGGTGAGAATGAACTATCAGATATACTCTAAATGATTCAGATATTGTTCAGAATTACTAAAATAACCTTCATCTTCTCCTAAAGAGCACAAGAATTTATGAGGTCATCAGGGAGGACGAGGATCAGTGGAGATCAGTTGATGTGGAGATTTACACGTCTTACAGCGAAGCTAGCAACATCAAACCAACGGCAGCTTCTCAGGACAAAGTAAGCAGGAAGGTTCCTACTGTCTCAACCCAGCTAGTAAGGTTACAATAAATACTGGACGCACTGATTTCAAAGGGAAATCCAATATTTTTATTAAATTCATTTTAAGCAACAAAAAAAAATGAAAGTATAACATGTGAGAATCAGTAAGTCAGTTCAATTCAGTTTATTTATATAGCGTCGTTTCACAACAGATGTCATCTCAAGGCACTTTACAAGAAGAGTTATTACAATACAATGTTTAATTTAAAAATTAGAGAACCACAGAAGATTGCGTCGTGTAATTCTCAGCAATCCCTCACACTGAGCAAGCACGAAGCGACAGTGGAAAGGAAAAACTCCCTTTTAACAGGAAGAAACCTCCGGCAGAACCAGGCTCAGCACAAGCGGTCATCTGCCGAGACCGTCTGTGGTTTGGAGAATACAGAACAGAGACAAAGAACAGAGACAAAGAAAGAACAACACAGCTGATGCAGAAGTTTGTTGCAGGACATGGAGAACTTTCCGTCACTGCAATCCCATGTTAGTCAGGGTCGTCAAGCAGGGCGGGTCAGGAGCACCTACTGTAGGAAGAGACTAAGAGAAAATAGGTTAGCGCTTGAATTGACAGCACATCATGCAGTTGGGGAGAAGTAGGAGAGAAAGTAGGAACAGACCCTAATAATGTCCTCCAACAGCCTAGCCTAAAGCAGCATAGCTACTAACATTAACCTGTCTCCTAGCTACTAGGAGACCTAGCTACTAACACTCTCTACTTGGCTTACATTAATCTATCTCTACGTAGCTACTCTACCTCTTCATATCCCTTCCTAGCTTTTGACACTCTACCTAGCTACTAACATTAACCTATCTCTTCCTAGCTACCTGTCTAACCTGTCTCTAACTACCTATTAACATATCTCTAACTGTAAGCTTTGTCAAAGAGGAAAGTTTTAAGCCTACTTTTAAAGATATACACTAGATCTGTTAGGTATGTCTGTTCATGGAAACGTTGAACAGGCACCTGAACTGGCTGCTATGAGAAAAGCAAGGACAGCCACTGGTATGAGGAGCAGCCATGTTTAAACAGACTGGGAACATTGGGCCCAGGTGTTCCCATTCAGCAGCTGATTGTAGACCACTCCCACCTCACCTGAGAGTCAGAATGACAAACATTAGGTCAGGCATTAGAGTTGTCACTCTATAAAAGGATTGTTCATGTGTTTCTTATTTACTTAAAGAGCAACTCGTCCCCAAATCAACTTTTTTGCTGAGAAATGTATAATTGAATATAGTGTAATTGTATAGTGGATTATTTTTTATGAGTATACAGTAGTATAGTGCTGTCTGCATATGTAGTTATTATTTAGACGGTTAATATTTTGGCAAAGCCTCCTTTTGGCGCATTTTTAAACAAGAAATTTGGGTGGGGGGGGCAGTGTATATACTGCGTCGCCAGTCCATCGCAGGGACATATAGAGACAGACAGACAACCAAACACGGCATGTTGGACTGTGGGAGGAAGCCGGAGAACTTGGAGGGAACATACGCCATGGCAACCGAGGGTAAACAGAACTGTTTATGGGTGAGGTAGAGACATGGAAAAACGTTTTATTTCAATCAATCTATCGATCAAAAGTTTGATCTCTATGGAGTTTTACTCAGCCAAAAGGTGACCAAAAGGTTTTACAATAAAATAAAAATATAGTTTACAATAAGAAAATGTGTGACAAGGCGAAATAGTTGAAATATTCAAAGGACTGGAGAACAGTAGCTGGGCCCCCTGGTTTAGAATAATGTTAGTCCCTTATGGATAACCAAACAGGTGGCAAATGAAAAGTTACAATCAGCTTCTCTCTTTTGTCTTTGTCCTTTTCAAGCAAAACGTTTATTAACTCCATAAAATCATCACATTAATCAACTTGTATAAATGGAAACTGATCTATTAGTTTCTGTTCAGCTGTTATATGGAGGCAGATGATATGATCAGATCAGGAATATCAACATTAATGCAAAAAGGTCTGAAAAAAATTGTTGTGAGTGAGGTAATTAAACATCAACTGGACACATGATGATGCATCTCTGTTAGAAAGTTATGATGAAAACTATTTAAAATGATGATGAAGCAAAGATTTTCTTCTCATCTCTGGATCAAATGGATGAAGATGGAAGCAGAGGTGTTCAACACTAGCTGGTGTCTCTATAGTTTAAACATTTTGTTTTCCTTCTTCAGGTTGAAGATGACTTGACTAAAGTCACCAGTGCAGAAGTAAAGTTCTCCAACAGAAAGCTGCCATCTCCTCTCAGAGCCTCCTGTTGTACCCTGACTGATGTCGTCTCCACTGAGCCTCAGAAGGATGAAAGCAGCCATGAAGAGCCGCTGTACTCCACCATAACTGCTGCTGCCATGTTTATCCTCACAGATCAACAGGAAGCTGGAAGCTGAGGTCATGATCTGGGGTCTGTTCCAGAAAGCTTGGCTAATTTACCATGTGGTTAACCCTGAAGTCTGGGTTAATCAACCCAAAACCTGCTTAGCCAGAGTATGTTGGTTCCAGAACACCTGATAAGAATCTGGTTAATCAACCTACTCCTGGTAAACCCTGAATACAGAAAGACCCTCTCAATGGATCACAGAATTCAAGAGTCACAAAGGAAACTGAAGAGTTAAAAAGGACAGAATACCTCAAAGAAGCGGAGTTGAAAGGACTAATGCTGACCTATTAGGAATTCAAGCCAATCATAATGAAAAAATAGCAATAAACTTAAAGAAAGAACGTTAGTTTGACAAAAAATAACTGTGTGAGTTTAAAGACAAACTCACACCTAATCAGCTTTTTTTTGCTAATAAACTGTATAAACTAGTGTCTAATAGTACTGTATACATGTCTCTTCATTATTTTTATTTTTTAGTACATTTTAATAAAAAAATTCTACCAAAAAAGTGTAGTGCCTTCCTCAGGTTAAAACGTTACACTGCACTTGAATTTGAATAACAGAGCATTCCTATTGACTCAGCCTCATTGGAGACATCAGCCTTACATATATTTACTCTCAACAATCTTCATTTTTATCTATTATTTTTCTACCCCTTATTTTTAGTTAAGGTCAAGTGGTGCTGCGGATATAACGTAAAGTTTAAACTTTGTTCCTGTATGTTGGATCATTGTTCAAAGTTTACTTTCTTTTGCCACTAATTTGTCGAGATTACAATAATATTGTGACATATATTGACCTCTAACTTAATTAGATGCCATCCTTCTGGAGCCAAAATAACTCTTTCTCAAGTCAAAATGAAAAGATTTTCCAAAAAGGTAAGATTGAAATCAAACAACTATTGGAGAGATGTAGATCTAGTATTTTTTGTGCATTCTTCCTATCGTGTAACTAATCAAAAGAATGTTGAGGCCCGTCTAACTGGTGGGTGGTCCACCACCATCTCCCCTCCCCCAGCTGAGGAGTTGTCTCTGTAAAGATCGACCAGTCCTTGATGGCGTTCCACTACATCGTCTTTTTTTCCAGTGACTTTGTTAAATGGAAGTTTACAACATATACTAATATATTCCAATTAAACCACTATCATTTCTGCCAGTTAATGCCATTTTAATGCACTTAGCAGTATTTATTATTTTACAATACAGGATTACTTTACCTAGTTGTATATAATGTGTCCTCTATTCTTATTTGAAATACTCGTACATGTTACTAATATGTTTGTGAAATAGTTTTTGAATGTAAAATATAATGGTCTTTGTCCTACAGTTTCTGGTTGACAAAAATCCACCCATTTTCTGAACCGAGAGGTAGAGTACACCCTGGACAGGTCACCAGTCTATCAATTAACCTGACAGTCTTGTTTTTGGACTGTGGGAGGAAGCTGGAGTACCTGGAGGGAACCCACGCATGCACAGGGAGAAGGTGCAGACTTAATGGGCCGGGATATGAACCCACAACCTTCTTGCTGCAAGGCAACAGTGCTAATCACTGCGCCACCGTGCAGTCCTCTCAGGAACATATTTACCCAGAACATAACCTGGTCCGGAGCAGGTGATGTTCAGAGATTAAGTTGCTACGGTTACTAACATATCTTGAAAGATATCTGTTTTTGGAACTTTTGAAAGTTGAGGTTTTCCACAAACCTACCCTCAAACTTATCCGGTTATGTCACATAGCCTGCTTACTGGAACGGACCCCTGGGGTCTTATTTATAAAACTTTGCGTAGAATCCTCACTAAAACCGTGCTGAAGTTCAGCAACTTTTTTTTTTACTTACGCCTAGTGGGCTTCTGACCTTTCAAACTTTGAGTACGCACAGCTGGACGCAATCTCCGCTTTATAAATTGGACTCTTCGTAGAAATGTGCTCAGCTTTTTCTGGATCATATGGAAGACAGTCATGGCTGAACTATGGCATGCAGCCACCCAGCTCCTTAAAGCCTCTATTTACCTACGGTAAAGGGAGAAATTAAGTCTCTTCTCCTCCATAGGTAAAGCAAGGCTTTATGGAGCACAGCAGCCAAACGACATATCAGTTCGAGCTGTTGGTTCAGGGCGCTGAGTCAGCGCTACCTGAGGCCAGCAACATGTATAGCAAACAAGCACAGAGAGCCTAGTGACCCTTCTGGTCCTGTTAGTTCTCAGCGCTGCCTTTCTCCAATCAGTTAGGTAGACTACAGGCAGGTCTGGAAGACATAAAAACGTGGATGACTCTAAACTTCTTGCTTCTGAATTCTGATAAAACAGAAGTTGTCGTCTTTGGACCAGAAGCTCTGAAAAAGAAACTACTTAGTCAACCCCTTCATCTGGACGGCATTAAATTAGCCTCCAGTAATATAGCAAAGAACCTCGGTGTTATTTTTGACCAAGATATGTCATTTAGATCTCACATTAAAGAAGTCTCTAGGATTTCCTTTTTTCACCTTAGGAATATTACAAAAATTAGAACCATCCTGTCCAGGAATGATGCTGAAAAACTAGTCCATGCCTTTGTTACTTCAAGGCTGGATTACTGTAACTCTTTATTATCAGGTAGTCCACAGAATACAATTAAAAGTCTTCAGTTAGTCCAAAATGCTGCTGCAAGGGTTCTAATGAATATTAAAAGAAGAGATCACATTTCCCCTGTTTTAGCTTCTCTTCACTGGCTCCCAGTAAAATCTAGAATAGAATTCAAGATCCACCTTCTATATAAAGCTCTTAATAATCAAGCTCCATCATACATAAGAGACCTGATTGTTCCATATGTTCCTAACAATAATCTATCTCTACCCAGCTACCTGTCTAACCTGTGTCTTCCACCTCAGTGAAGCTGTCCCCCCACCCACTTAAAAAGTAAAGGCAAATAGGTGGAGCGGTTAGTGCCCCGTTTGTACAGATTTGTGCAGGTAAAATTATCGTTTGTGCTGCTTTGGATTCTGAGATATTAAAATGTATTTACAGCCTACACAATAATAATGCTGCTGTTTGTGGTTAACCAGCTATGGTTTTAAACACAGCTATAAACTCTGTTATTTAAAGATCCACTTTTCTTGTGCTTGCTGTAATATTACCTTTTATGAATGTTTCATATGTTTCAGAAATAAACTGGTTCATAGTGGATATTTCTAATTATACCATAGCCGAAACGAACACAAGATAGACAAAAAGAAAAACTTTATTTGCTCCTCTTAAAACTGACATCACAGGTGTCTTGATTGAAGTGAACCTAAATTATTTTTCAGTTAGTTTGTATGATGTTGCTTTTTTATTATTTGTACTGTCCAGCTACCGTCAGTGAGCCCCAGTGCTGGCAAAGGAACACCGGCTCCTTGAACTGGAAAACTGGCTTACTTGTGACTTTTCTCATGAGATCAACACATAATAAAATGTTACCTTCAAGAGGATACAGGTAACGTTGACTGTGTTTGAAAAGGAAATATACTTAGAATGAAAGAAAAGAGAACAAAAGTGACTTGATTTTCAAAAAAGACTTTATATGAAAGACTGAACATACTGATGACATATTTTAACCACATTGAACACATGTAATAGTAATGAAACAAAAGACCAAAAGACATCCCCGCAAATTGTTCTGTTTATTTAAATAAAGTTTTCGTGTAGTCTTGTATAAACTTGTTTCTAGCACTGATAGTTACTGCAGGGGTGAGTGTGGGACAGTGGTTAAGACAGGTGTTCAGGAACCAAGAATAAGTTTTGTCATGGGTTTGCATCGTCAAGATGTTCATGAAGGTTTTTGCATTTGGAAATTAAACTGGAATCTTGAATTTATAAAAGTAACATAAATTAAGGTAAAATCTATGATTATCGTAGGCCTACATATAAATTTACATAATTTAAAAACAAGGAGAGACTAGGTTTTCTTGCACAACTTTATTGAAGACCTTTACACACAAAAAGGCACACAGCTATTTGAACAACATTTTCAAGTCTATATCTCAGAATCCAAAGCAGCACAAACGATAATTGTACCTGCACAAATCAGCACAAACGGAGCAGTAAAAAGTAAACCACTTTGGTCCGTTTTGGAGCTCTCTGGGGGGACGGTGACCTTTGAATGACCTTTAAAATAAAGTTTAATATCTCAGAAACCAAAGCATTACAAACAATAATTTTACCTGAACAAAGCAGCACAAACGGAGCACTAACCGCTCCACCTTTTCGCCTTTACTTTTCAAGTGGGTGGGGGGACAGCTTCACTGAGGTGGAAGAGACAGGTTAGACAGGTAGCTGGGTAGAGATAGATTATTGTTAGTAGTCAGGTAGAGTGTCAAAAGCTAGGAAGAGATAGGAAGAGGTAGAGTAGCTAGGTACAGATAGGATAATGTAAGCCAGATAGAGAGTGTTAGTAGCTAGGTCTCCTAGTAGCTAGGAGACAGGTTAATGTTAGTAGCTATGCTGCTTTAGGCTAGGCTGTTGGAGGACATTATTAGGGTCAGTTCCTACTTTCTCTCCTACTTCTCCCCAACTGCATGATGTGCTGTCAGTTCAAGCGCTAACCTGTTTTCTCTTAGTCTCTTCCTACAGTAGGTGCTCCTGACCCGCCCTGCTTGACGACCCTGACTAAGATGGCATTCCAGTGGAGGAACGTTCTCCACGTCCTGCTACCAACTTCTGCATCAGTTCTGTTGCTCTTTCTGTGTCTCTGCTGCCTTCTCCAAACCACAGACGGTGTCGGCAGATGACCGCTTATGCTGAGCCTGGTTCTGCTGGAGGTTTCTTCCTGTTAAAAGGGAGTTTTTCCTTTCCACTGTCGCTTCGTGCTAGCTCAGTGTGAGGGATTGCTGAGAATTCACGACAGCGCTATATAAATAAACTGAATTGAATTGAATAGTGCTAGCATCAATGCTATGTAGCTTCGTTGGGACCTACCTCAGCTTTTGTTTCCTTATTCATGGTGTGTTTAAAGCATATAGGTCATAACTAAACCACTTTGACGTTGTGGTCCTCCAAAGTGTGATATATGGATTTCAACTTCCTCTGTTTCTCTCAGTATGCTTGTGTGTGAACACATAACACACAAGATTAGCTATTTCAACTTGTTACGCGGCGGGGGGGGGGGCATGTCTGAGAGAGGGAGGGCGTCTCTGTGAGACCGTGAATGTGACTTAGACAATGGGAAAGACGTACCGCTATCAGCAAATCACAAAATTCAAATACAGCACCTCACGATTACCATGAGCGGCAGCACTAAGACGTTTTTAGACTGAAAAATGTAGAATCTAACAATTTTACACAAAAACTGAAAGATTGCATTAGTAAAGAGCCACTTATACAGTTAAAAGCAAAAATAAAAAGTTGTTTTGGGCTTTAGTTACACTTTAATGTGCAGGAGGCATGTTTACTGGAGGGCTGGAGGTCATGGCAGCAACGTTTTCTGCTCCACTATGATGAACTATGAGAGACAGACTTTAGTAACGGATTGAGCTCCTAAATGAGTGGATGCAGCACCGTACAAACAGCAGCTGATGCCTGAAGAAGTTCCAGCTAATTCCCAGGCTGGTATTGAGCTGTGTTGAAGTTGTTTCATGTTCCCTAAAAGCTTTGTCCTGGCAAGAAGTGAAAGTAGAATGTAAATGAAAGTAGAGACAATGATGCCCTTTCTGCTGTGCAACACAGACAGGAGGCGACTGACATCAGTGAAACTTTCTGCTGCTACAGAGAGTCTCTAACCCACCTAAACACCTCACTGCCTTGTTTGGTGGGTTCTGGATTGGACTCATTCTTCCTCTGTGTTCCACAGTAAAGATGGCAGACACAACGTTAGCACTGATGACGGGTGATAAAGACCTTATATGGTGGTTTTCACTTCTTCTTCCTTCCTGATGTTTTTCTACAGAATTTCCCTCTTATAACAGTAAGAGAAGGCAGGGGGGGCAGGGGGGGCAGAGAGGCCGTCATAGCGGGAACACCTCCAGGAGACAAACTCACTCATATCCACCCAATCAACAGAAACATTTCTACACATGCTAAACAGCATATACACACCCACACTGACAAACAACTACATAAAATGTGAATAATCCCAATGATTGAAGGTCATAGTCGTATAGGGATGATGATTCGGGTTCTGGGCCCTTTAAGGTGTTTTATTATATCACTCTCTTTCTTTCTTTGTTTTTACTGTCCTGAAGGATTGTATTTAAGTTTGTCTTAAGTAATAATGTTTAGTTTGGTTCAGCGACCCCTGCTGGTAGTTATGAGTAAGAAATAAATGAGATTGGAGTTATGCAACAAGGACCAAAAATCAGGAAGGGTGAACTGTTTATAGGAGGAAGGTGTTTGATTGAAGAGTCAGAAACCATCAGAGCCTCAACATGAACGTCCATCACAGCTTATTCTGCTTGGTCTTCTTCTGTGAGTCCATTATTTTAATATTAGTTAGTACAATAATCATTTTCAAAGCGAAAATGTTGTGTTTAGTATAAATCCAATTTTTTATTTAAAGACAATTGAAACAATAATGTATTGCTGCCTCACAGAGCACATTTCAAATCCTCCTCCGGGAACCAGGGTAGTTTTATGTAATTTAATTACCTCACTGTGTTTCCACTTTCGTCATCAGGGTAATAAAGTAGGGTAGAGATTTAGCCCAAAAAAGGATGTGAAGAAAAGAAAAACCTTTTGATCCATTAGGAACATTACCTGGAGTTAATGTTGATCAGACTTCTGCAGATTTTCATTCCATCATTTTCCATCTTCCCCTCTATGCTGGTTTTCTAGTTTTACATCCTAATCTCTGACAGAACCAGACTAGTGAGCTTCTTTCTAAGTATCTTATTGTGAGCTTTGATATTATCTGCATTCTTAATTCCCAATTTCCTCAGTGGATCATTTTGGAATATTTATAATGCATCTTGTTTTTGATCAGTTTTAGATCATTTATTCGGATGAAATTCTTAAACATTTAGAAACTGTAAAACAAAATTGTGCTCCAACAACAAATTATGTTGTTTGATTGAACTTTATTCTGTGCATGGGGGTCAATGTGCAGTAGAGCATGTGTTATGTTCTACGGCTCTGCAGGTCAGAAACAGCAGATCTGTCGAAACATTGTCACATTAAGGAATCCCTCCACAGGACACCAGTCCATCACAGGACAAACAGCCATGCAGAGACTCATATCTCAGAGGGGGATTTAGAGAGACCGATTAGGCCAACAGTCAGGTGGGAGGAAGGCAGAATACCCAGAGGGAATCCACTCATGCACATTCCATACAGGAAGAACTCAGTTAAAAGTGTCTGCTCCACCATGCAGCCCTTTAATAATGAATAATTTAACAATGATACAAATAAAAATAAATAAATGTTTTTTTTTTTTCTACAGAAATGTTGATGCGCAACCCAGTTTCAGATTTTGGGAGTCTGAAAGAGGAAACAAAACAAACACTGAAGAAATATTTTGTTTTCACATATTTTACATTTTCAGAGGGAAAAGAGAATAAACTGCTGTGAGAATATAACATGTCTATGAGCTTGCTATGAGATTGCTTCATGCAACCAAGTGTGTGTAATATTCTAAATGTTAAACTTACACTTTTATTGAACATATTACATCCAGTAGTTTACGGAAGCTTATTGCGTTCACTTGAAAAAAATAAAAAGCTATGTTTTTCTGAATTAATTAGATAAGTTTAAAAAAAAAATACCACTCTGTTTTTCTGAGTTAATGAGATAAGTGTTAAAAATAAAAATAAATACCGCTCTGTTTTTCTGAATTAATGAGATAAGTTTTAAAAATAAAAATAAATACCGCTCTGTTTTTCTGAATTAATGAGATAAGTTTTAAAAATAAAAATAAATACCGCTCTGTTTTTCTGAATTAATGAGATAAGTTTTTAAAATTAAAATAAATACTGCTCTGTTTTTCTGAGTTAATGGGATAAGTTTTAAAAATAAAAATAAATACTGCTCTGTTTTTCTGAGTTTATGGGATAAGTTTTAAAAATAAAAATACATACTGCTCTGTTTTTCTGAATTAACAAAATAAACTGTGGGGGGCAGAAAATATGGCAGTAAGCTAAACCTGAACAGGAGCAAAATCTTCAGGTGTCTGTGCAAATCGATCAATTCATAGGCCTATTATATACATATTTTAGAAACCGAAGTATTTTACAGTTTCACAATTCCAACACAAAGTAAAAAATAATTAAGCCATCAAAAGTGACATGCCGTGCAGTGGTCGGGCGACCTATCCAGGGTTTGCCTAATGACTGCTCGAGTTAAGTATTAGCCACTGCGACCCTGCAAAGGATAAGCGGAATGCTATAGACAATGATGGAATGATTGAAACAGGAAATGTTTGAGTTCCTCTTACTTAGACAGCTAATAATGCCTACAGGCATAGAACATCCATCCATTCTCTATACTACCAGCCGCATGGCTGGTGCCAATCTCCAATGGTGATTGAGTGGAAGGTGGGTTACACCATGAATATGTCACCTGTCAATTGCAGGGCAATGCCATGGAATGCCCCCACGGTTGTTCTTGTCCAGTCAGGAAAAACAGAGCAGTATTTATTTTTATTTGTAAAACGTATCTAATTAATTCAGAAAAACAGAGCAGTATTTATTTTTATTTGAAAAACTTATCTCTTTAATTAAGAAAAACAGAGCTTTTTATTTTGTTCAAAAGGCTTCCGTAGTAGTTCAATATTCCAGATTGATCCACTAAAGTAGAGTTCAATGTTAAAATTAGTTTAAAAAAAGGAATCTCACTGACAAGCCACTGATTTCAAAAAGCCCAGATGATCCGGCCCTGATTAAAATCTGATGCCGATCATGTTATATACCCAACCACGACCGAACAATTCCAAGCCTACGTCAATAACCCAAGATTAGCAGTTAGCAAGGCAGTGAATCCAGTGAATTGCAGTACAGTGTAATCGTTTATCCACTTGGGGCACTTCACCCACTCTGGCTGCTGGTAGTGGTCAATGTGAGATTTTTAGCAACACACACTAACTTAAAAAGTTACGGATGGATTTTGTTGTTGTTTTTGTTAATCTTCAGATAATGTCCGGAGGGGGGGTGGGGTTACTGCACTCTCTTTCTATGCTTTTAAAGTTTTAACATCTTTTCTTCTCTGCAGCTCTGCAGGTCAGAAGCGGCTCCACTGTAGAAGCTCTGAGTCATTATGGAGTATCTGGAGAAAACATCTCAGTGCAGTGTGGGTTTCTCTCATCTGGAACCTTAAAGACGTTCTGCAGGGAAACCTGCGAAGGAGAGAACCTCCTCATTAGAACAACTAAGGATACAGCTCAGATTGGACGATACAGAACAGAATATGTTAGAGAAGCTTCTAAAACATATTCGGTTCTGTCTGTGAGCATCTCAGAGCTGACCTGGTCTGATTCAGGGAGGTACAGATGTGGTTTGGGCGACTCTTCATCATCAGCTTCATACCAGGACTTCAGTCTTCTTGTTGTTGATGGTGAGTCTCTGATAAAACTGTGGATTTTATTACAAATCTCTAACTAACTGATCAGCTAAAACATTGTGCATGAAGCCATACACACACATGCATGTGTCTGTAAGCTGAATTACTCTTCCAGCCACAGACCAGTTTGACTGCAGAAGTTTATCAGTGGACTGGAGTTAATCCTAAGAGTTTCTTATCTTTTTTTGGGAAAGACGTTTCCGCTCTTATTTAAATGTCTTTTTCAGTTCTGAACATTGTTGAAAGCAACAGCCTTAAAGACACCCGTAACTTTTCCGCTATAAAAACACGTGTTTCGAAATGTTTCGGCAACACAACACCATTTATGATGTTCATTTTCAGAGCTGTCACCGCATGGGAGGATCCCGCTGATGAAAACCGCACTATACAACTTTTTACCCAGGTGTCGCCAGCCTGGAAGCACTGACTGAGTTTTGCTTTACAACAGTATGATACACGCTACCAAAGGATATAAACAAAACCGTGGTTTTGAGACTTGAGCCACGGTAGATCTGCAAGCCCAGTTCCCTACCTGTAGGCTCCTGGATCTTCACAGATGGAGAAGGCTTGTTAACCCCTGATTCGCACCGGGCTTGGACGGTGTCTTTGCTGCAGCCGGTGTGATTCAGGGTTAAGGAAAGTTACAGCATGCAGAGCCACGGAGTTGGAAGCTGAGCTGAGCCAGATTATCAACTCATTACGAGGTTGTTCCCCTGGTTAAAGTCTAAAAGCTCACAGCTCACTTCCCGCGGCTCCTCCTGCTGCATCAAGAAAGATGACACAGGTCAGACCACATTTCATACCCCTCACTGCTGTGAAAGATCTTTTCTGTCAAAGTGTTGCGCAGTTCAGGTAAAAGCTACCTACCAAAGTAGGATTAGCTTCTGAAATCCAGTATTACAGCTTTCGGTTTTCTGTGGTCAGGTTTTTGTGAATGAGGCATTACAGATACATCAGGATTTACGAGCGCTTAACTAGCCGTGTTTTTACTGGATTGATAAGTAGCAGCGTGTTCCGGGGTTATTTGGGAACGATGATGATGTAATACAGTGGTGGGAAAAATGTTGGACGGTTGTGCTTCATAGAGATTTGTTTTTACGATAGTGAAATCACGCCGAAAGCCAAGAGAGGGCGACAGAGGGCAAATATCTGCAAAGTTACGGAGTGTGTCTTTAAAACATATAGTCAGAACAAACAGAATGAGGGGACCATTAGGATCACTGACGAGGTCAATATGATAACTAATAGGGCAATTAAAATAAGCATGTCTCCGGTGCTCAAGGCTATTCAGCCCAGTGTTTTGGTTGTTTGTTAATTGATGAACCAAACATCCCTGACAATGCCGTTAGAGATATTTTAATCACATGGCCCAAGCTGTGCATTGCTAAAGAGGGTAGATTTACACCTACTGCCCCATTAGTGACCTTAATGCCCCTATTGACTCTAACCCTGTGATCTGACCAGAACCTATCAGCCTCTTATTTCCAACCATGTTCATAACCAAAGATGCAACTTAGATGAGAATATGGAGCAAAGTAGGATTAATGTGATCAGACTGTATCATTCTGAGATCAGACAGTAACTGATGATTATCTTTAACAGATCTGCTGGATGGAAGCAAAGATCATCACCTCTATAAGGAAGCTGGCAGCTCGCTCACAGTCGCCTGTTCCTTTAAATACTCTGGGAAAAAACGACTGTTCTGCAGAGGAGAATGTGGAGAAGAAGAAGTTCTGGTTCAGACTAAAGAAGTCAGAGCTGTACATGAAAGATTCAGCATAGAATATGATAAAGGACATAAGTCAGAAGGAGTTCTATTGGTGACTATCACAAATCTGACCCAGTCTGACTCAGGACGGTACCGATGTAAGATGGACAGATCTGTTCTATCAGATGCACACAGAGACTTCAACATCACTGTCACACAAGGTGAGGTTCTAGAAATAAAATCTTGTGAATGTCACGAATAGCATCCATTATTCTTTATTTTTTTATTTCAAACATTAGTACATTAGTACACAACAGGTAGCTAGTAACTGTATGGATGAGTAGAAATGTAGTCACATTTCCTGTTTCTTTTCTGGTTAATTCATGTACAGTGAATATACAGTATGGAAAGAACTGAGAGACGATTTTTTTTTAGGGAAACCTTCATAAAGAAGGCACGCTTATCTCTTTGTGAGGCTTGGACCCCTTTGAAAACTGCCAACAGTTCTAATTTCCAGGGTTGGTTTTTATTTGGTTGACTTCTTATGTATTTCCTAAATGAGCTCTAAATCCAGCTTGTCTCTGATTTTTCCAGCAGCTGAGTCATCAACTGCCAAACCAACAACCACAGAGAGTTTCAGCTCCAGTTCTGAAAGTTTCACATCTTCAGGTTCCTCAGAAACCACCAAACTGAGTCACAAAACCTTGACAGCAGCTGACAGTAAATCCACTGCCAGTGAGTGATTATATGAAGACTTTGATGTAATTTTAATACATATATATGTTTTTTCTTATCTAGAATGATGAGGAATATGTTAATGTAAGATATTATCAGATGTTGGCCCTTAAAGGTCTGTGGAGATTGTTTCTCTGCAGCTTTGAAGTCTTAACTTAAAGGGGCTATGTCATGCAAAATCAAGCTTTTTTGTTTTGTTTTCAACCATATGGTAATGCAATTTTCTCATAAAAAAAACTCCACCAGAGTGGTTTTTAGCTTAATTCATGTCTGAGTAATCCTCCTGAATTCTGCTCTCTGAGCAGATGCCCCTCCCTCTCCTAGAAATTGACTGAGTGTTCAACTAGTGACATCACTGGTTGAAAGTTGAGTGCTAGAGGTGTCTACACCGCCCCCTGCAGGCAGAGTGGCTTACCCCTGGTAGATTTTCAAACACACTTTTGTCCCTCTCACAGCTAACGGCTGCTTCAGTTTTTGGCAGCTGAAAACATTTTTTTTTTTTGCTTTCTCTGTAAAAACGCCTGTTTGGCTGCATAGATTACAGGATTTTGTTCTACACTCCTAAAGAACAGCAGCTGGATCAGCCTGGAGATTTAGCAAATTAAATAGGCTTTATTCACTCCGTTTTTTACAAAAATAAAAAAATAAACCAAACATCTGAGCCCTTAATATAACAGAGTTTCATTGTGGTACTCTGTGCTTTTCAAATTATTTGTGAGAATACTGTTTGTCATGAAGCTTTGCACCGTTTGATCTGCTCCCGGCTGTGCAGGGCGGTGGAGCGTAGCGTTGGGGTGCAGGAGGCGGGTTTATAGAGAAATGAGCCGTTTCACTTCTTGGTCTAACATCAGCTATAGGATACAAGTTAAATTTGAGGACAAATTAATACTGTATAACACCAACAATAACATTTCATCATATATTCGTCTATATCAGAAGTTGAAAGCTGTGAAATAGCATGATATAGTCCCTTTAAAGGTAGAACCTGCTCTGGTTCCTTCATTTAGACGAATTATTCCTGCAGTAACCGACCATGTCTCTTTGATCCATGAATATATCCTCCTATTCGAAGAGAAAAGAAAACCAACAGCTCAGATCTTTGTACGTATTGTCTTAAATGTTCTGCTTATAGAATTACTTACTGCCAGGTCAATTAGAGAATTATTTCAGAGGAACTGCCAATCACAGTGACTTCTCTGCCTAGCAACAGAGCTGGCAGCGTTCTGATAGGATTAAAACTGACTGCTTTTAATTAAAACTGTTGACAGACTAAGCAGTTTGTTTCTGTCATTTATTATGTTTATTATAATGAAATTAATGTTACAAAATTCTTAATATTTTATTATTTTAATATTATTAGCTCCATTCAAAAGATCAATTTTAAAGGTATTCAGAGCTCAGAGAGGACCTAGAGGGTGCTGCTGGTGTGTTAAAGCAGCATTGTACACCACCAAACCAACCAGTTCTTTACGTCTCCAGATTTTGTGCTGGTGGTCCCGACTCTGACCGTCATCATCATCCTACTATGTGTGTCTCTGCTGCTTTTCAGGAGAGAGACGTCTGATAAAGCTCAGACAGGCAAGACCACAGAAAACACACACGCTACATGTATCCAAGGACTGAGGAGAATTTATGATTTCATTTTTTTTATTGTTTAACTTTTGCCTTTAATCCATTTCTCTATCAAACTGACTTGTTGACCTGCTCCCCTTCAACAATCAAGCTTCTTCTGATTTTCTTTCAGCTCCTAGTTTAGAACTAGAGGAAAGTCCTGCCTCTGAGGTGAGGATGAAGAACTTTTAGATAATCCAAAATGTTTCAAATACTCACTAAAACTACAAACAAATCTTCTAATGTCTCAAAGGACGCATCACTTTATGAGAATGTCCGTGAGGAGGACGGACAGTGGAGAGCTGTCGATGTGGCAATCTACTCGACTTACTATGAAACCTCAAACACCAGACTAACAGGAGCCCAGGGAGAGGAAGACAGCAGCTCTGAGGCTGAAAAGGACTCTCGTCTCTAAGTAAGAACATTTTATCTGACTTTAATCACACAAATCAATCCTTTTTTTTCACAAATGCTGCAAAAAAAAAAACCCAACTGTAAAAGAATTAAGAGATGGTATCTTCCTTTTTTCTGTAGAATTTCTTTTTTTTGCTCTGTTTTAATCCAACTTTTATTAATAATATTATTAGTGACTATATAATTCTTAAACTTTAAATAACAGATTCCTATAAAAGAAATACTTGTATGATGGGTTAATTTACATAATCTAAGATAAATGGAGACTCAATGTAGTTTAAGGCACTGTTTGTTTAAAAAGCATAATGAAAAAGCAATACTTTGGTTTGCAAACTACAAATGCTGTTCTCCCTTTTAACATGTGGCATTAAATTCTAAAAAGACTGAAGCAATTGTCACGAACCAAAACAATCTGAATCTAACAGTTCTTTCATTCTAGATTAGATTAATCCAGAGCATGTGGATGAAGTAGTAACTCTAAACAAAAGAATCAGCAGCAGAACTGTGTCCATCATGACAAATGTTCCCAGATACAGTCAGCATTCAAACAGAAGATAAGCAGCTAGGTTTTCACATCTCCTCTCCTTGCTTCATGTTTTTCTGTTTTATGGTTCAGGTCCTCGTAGAGTCTCTAATCTCTTTCTTTGCTTTCAGGAAGCCACTGTTTTTCTTTCAGGTTTGAGGAGCAGGAGAAGCTCGGATGAAGCAGACATTGAGGTAAGTTCTCTCTCCCTTACTGGAGATGGTTGAATGCTGAATGTATCAGAACCAGCTGAAGCAATGTCTGATGCTCTTTACAATGTTTTGCAATCCCAGCAGGAAATACATTTTTGGATTTTTGGTGTTTATAGAATGTCGTCATAGTAACCACTCTCTCTTACCAGGAACCAGAACAGGACCGACTCTACAGATCCACAGCCAACATGAGAACCTGGATTCAGGCCTGGATTTGGTTTCTGGATCTCAGGATCTGAGTTTGTTCTCTGAAGCTGAAATCTGAAGAAATAAGGATATAAATAAAATTAAAAAATAATGAAAAGTAAATGTCTCTATGCGTTCATTCCTTTTTTGCTAGCAGTGATTGTAAAAAAGATTTAATTGATTTCGGCTGATAGTTTGTTGTTATAATTAGAAGTGTATATACAGAAAGAGTTTCTTTTTCCAATAATTATTATGTTTACCATCTGTAAATAAAACTATATGGTTAATAATTCTTACCAAACATGGAATTTTTCTTTCTGCAGCAGATTGTCTTCCCTCTGTGGTTTTCATATTATATTTTTAATAGAGCTAACTATTAATAAGAGTGTCACCAAATCACTGCAAAACGTTTTTTTCGGGTATACATATGATTATGAAATAATCTGAAATGTATTTATTTACTAGATATTCGAGTCTAGAATGCAGACGTCTGTTGTTATACGTTTTTCTTCATCTGTTGACTTGTTTTATTTTTGCTTATTTATGTATTCCAGAAATTTAAAGTTAGAAAAGTATTTTCAACCAAAAAGGTTTGACAAGGAAACATTTCTGACGGTGTTCAACTCTATTTTTTAATCCTTGTGTATTTAACTACATTATAGAGGACGTGTTTCACTCCACCAGTAGGTGTCAGTGTAATCCATCTTGTTCAACCTCTGCAGATGTTCCTCTGGCTGTTGGCTGTCTCTGGTCGTCCTGCTCTCAGAAGCTCCTCTTGTTTCCTGCAAGAGAACATTTAGAAGAGGAAAATCACACAGTGACTCGCCAGCAGCAGGAATAATGTTGGAAATACTTAGTGTTTGTCTTGGAATTCATTTTCAGGTCATTTTTATAACTTATTCTATCTTTGACCAAAAAAAAAGAAACCAATGGAGAAACCAGCTTACAATGGGAGACCCACCTGGGAACCAAAGCCTTGCTGAACAACACAAAACTTTGGACCATAGAGTTACTCAGACCACTCCATATGTCAATAACCCATGTTGTCAACATAAAAAACAGATTTTTTTTAACCCTTATCTCACATTTTTTAAATTATCGACAAAGTTACTTTCAAATAGAGATGTCGAGATCGGATTGGGCTGATATTTTCTTATTATTCAGTGATCAGAGATACATATATTATATTGGCTGACGAGCCGTGCCGATTTTTACGAAAATACCTCCTAGTTACGTTTGACAGGGATTGCACAATAATTCAAACCTCCGTAGTGGCGCAAACCAAACACGTCTTTTAAGTTGATGTTTTCATTTTGTCATTGGACCGGAGATTCATTCCAGCTTGAATAAAGGTCTCCTGCACTTACCGCTCAGTCATCATCCTATTCTTTTCTCGAGCTCCTGATCCGTATCCACGAATCAATTTGACCAAACTCGCCACAAGTTATCCTGAAGACCCCAATCCAGCCTCCTGCTCTGTTCCTCCCAGGCTCCAGGCTGCCACAGCTCCTACCGGGGCTTCAACTCCTCGCACACCCAGCGCTCTTGCTGTAGCCAACTAGCCCTGGGGTTAGCTCCTCTGGAAGCCATGCTCCAACTCCTCCCTGGTCTCCTCTGCAGCTCAGTACAGTGCTCACACACCATCCTGCTCCAGCACTTTGTCGACCGAGTCCATACCTTCCCCGCGTTTGAAAAGCCAAAATATCCCTTCGCCGTTGCATCCATAGCAACGGCTCTGACACAATTTGTTCAACATCTACAGAAACTGATGGAGTTATTATTTAATTCCTCTGCCACTCTGGTATTTACTCAAAAATATAGAGTTCATGCAATCCCATGACAGTAGAGGGTAGGGTTGTACACACCATCGTAAGCCTGCCAGAAACACGTTTCTTTACAATACTGTACCAAGTAAGTGTTTTGCAACTGACATTGAATTCTCTGTAAGATTTTGATTTCATGGGATTTACAACAATAAATGTAACATGAAATAATCTTAGAAACTGTTTAATCCTCAAGGGGTCACAGGTGCCTATCTCCAGCTGTCAATGGGCGAGAGGCAGGGTACAACCTGAACAGGTCTCCAGTCCCTCACAGGGCGAGTAACAGGACAAACAACCATGCACCCACACCTAAGGACAATTTAAAGTGATCAGTTAACCTGACAGTCTTGTTTTTGGACTGTGGGAGGAAGCCGGAGTACCTGGAGGGAACCCACACATGCATGGGGATAACATGCAAACTCTATGCCAGGATATGAACCCACAACTTCTTGCTGCAAGGCAACAGTGCTAACCACTGTGCCACCATGCAGGCCCTAAAAAAAGAAAAAATATTGTATCAGATTTGAAGTTAAAAGATTGGATTGAGAGTGGAGGGCTTAAATGACGATTGGGACATCCCTACCGTGATATGTTTGGTTTCATTTGTCTAAAAAGAATCGTATCAGTTTCTGAATCATAAATAAAGAAGGTGAAATGTGTAAACATGGATCTTTGGACAAGACAACAGTTTTAGGACATCCTGAAGCTTTAGATCTGATGGTTCTCAGGAGACAGAGACTCTGGTCATGTTTAAAAATCATAGTTTGATTTCCTTAAACTGCTGATTAGTCTCAAGTTCAGCGTGTTGAGCTGTAGAGACGTTTGCTGGTCTGGAATACTAAAAAGTGAGGCTTGAAGGAACCACTAGATCTACCCATTCTTATCCACTGTGTTCGGTTCCTTTGATTGGTTCTGTTAGATTCTAACCCACTTTAAAAAGATCGATCTATTAGAGCTTGAGATGAGACCATTTTCTTCAGAGAACATTCTAAGCCTCAGTGTTGATGTGGCTGCAGCCGGCAGACAGAGGAAGAGTAATGCTCTGCATCATGTCTGAAGGAGGAAGTCGTTTGATTCAAGAGCTAAAAGTGTGAAAACCTGCAGAGCAAATCATCACAGCCTAATGATGAACATCCATCTCAGTTTCTTCTGCTTCTTCTTCCTTTGTGAGTACTAAATGTTCTTCATCTTTCTCTTGCTCTCATTCTGCCAGGCATGATGACCAGTTTGATGCAGAACTTCATCTTTTAAAAGATTTAGCTTCAAAGATAAACTTTGTTCTGAACACGTCTCCGCTATGAATGGCTGCAGAAATAGTTTCTCACAAAATGAAAATGCTCTTATCTGATTTTTAACACATCTCCTTCACACGTAGTGTGGGACGTTTTATTAGAAATTATCAAAAATCTATTTGCAGCTGGCTGAAGATAAACCTGCGAAGTAAGACGAGAGAAGGAAATGAAGAGACTCTTGTAGACATGTAGAAATATCGTTGGATCATAAATATTGATTTTGTTTTAGATTCTTTTAGTTTACAAAATGTGTCCCATCAGTAAAAAACAGAATAAATGACCTAAATCCGCAGGTAATAAATATGCAACAGGGGGAGACCCATATGGCATCTAAAGTCAGCGTAATCATAGTTAACATAAAGAGGGAGATGTTTCCACCAAACAGCATATATAGCAGCTAATAAGGGACTTACAGCTACTGAATTATTGTTTACGCAGTTTAATTTATGTATTCCAGTCACTTCCTGTGTTAGTTTCACAAAGTCCACTTTGAGTTAAAGTTCAGGTCCATCATGAGTTTCTGATCTGCATCTTTGGAGCCAAATTATTCCGACACAAATTAATCAAATCTTCCTTTTCTGTTGCTGAACTCGGTAGCTGCTGCTGATTTCTTCCCTTTGCTTTATTCAGAGATTTCTTGTTTTGGTTGTTGTGTTCCAAACATATTCAGGCAGGAAATTGTGCCGTATATTGTGAGATTTTTCTTACCAACCATGCATCAGTTCATACCTGCCAGGATGCTGCTGCTGCTACTCTCATCTTTAATACTGCTGACAGACAAAAAAAGACCACAGACAGCTCTGAGAGCTTCCAAAGGTGAAGACAGCATCTGATATAAACATGCAGAAAGTTGCAAAGTTGGAAGGACAAAAATTAATGAAACACTCTAAACGTTTTTTTGGTGATTGCTGAGACTGTGAGAAAATAACACTGTAATGTATGTAGAGTTGCTCAGAGCTAAAAGCCTTGATTTAAAGGAACTCAGTGTTTCAGCCGTGGTCTGGAGGGTTGTTCGAGATAATGGGAGAAACCAAGCTGAAAGCTGCTTCTCCATGTATGATTCTGATTCTAGGAATGATTAGTAGGCTAGAGTTGTAGGAACCTGAGTGGTCTGTTGGGTTGCTATAGTGACAGATCCTCAACATACTTTGGTGCTAAACCGTTCAGTGATTTATAAAGTAGTAGGAGTATTTAGAAGTCTATTCTCTGAGCTACGAGGAGCCAGAGGAAGGACTTTAGAACTGGGGTGATGTGCTCTACCATCCTGGTTCTAGTGAGAACGCCAGCAGCAGCGTTCTGGATCAGCTGCAGCTTTCTGATTTATTTCTATTGGGGATTAGAGGGGCTACAGTTGTCTGGTTATTAATAATTTTTAATAATTATACCAGACTATCAGTCTTTATCTGATGGATTAGTTGTTTTAACGATGTATTAATTCACACAACGCTAAAAGAAGCACAGAGATTTTGTCTCAAGTTTAAAGAAATTTATTAGCAGATTACTTACAAGCAGTCACAAATTCAATCTAGTCTAAATGAAGCTATGCTACGGTTCCAACAGATGGATCTATTCTATCAGGAAACGGATAAATGGATGCAGAAGACCAGAGTCAAAACAAACGGACGTCACAGGTAGAACCGACTTCACATGCGCGTGTGTATTTAGTGGGTGTGTGTGACGAACGGGGAGAGGGCGACAGGAAGGTGTCACTTATAAAAAAGGTGAGACCTTATCAGCCGCCTGATTGACCCAGGGAAGACACATGAAAGTGTGGTCTTAACTAGCTAGCACTATGGCTAGACAAAGAAGCAATCAACAATAATGGCCACTGCTTTTCTCCTCTTTCCACAGCAACCGCGCCACACGAAGCTTGTGGAATTCAAACAATTGAACAAAAACAGAGGAACTCTAATAAAGAGAGAATTCCCACTCTCATGGTACTTCCAGGTTCTGTACTGGTTGCAGTTCCACTCTGGTTCCATATGAGGGCGCTCTCATGACAAGTGTAGAATGAGTGGAGGTCTATTGAGCAATACCCTCAAAATCAATTTTTCTTTGGGTATAATTTTTTGTGTAGTAATTAGAAAAAAAAATATCGAAAGGAGATGCAAGGAAATTACACATTATTGGGTGTCAGATTTTTTAGTTACTTATCTGCTTTAAAAAGTATTTTAAAATGTCAATGACATCATACACGTGTGGGGTTGTTTTGGTTTTTTTGTGTTTTTTGTGTGGGTGTGTTGGGTTGTTGTTGTTTTGGGTGGTTTTTTGTGCTTTGGATGCTGCGATGCCATCAAGTGGTACATCTGGTTGTAATCAGTCCTTCTCTGAACAGTCAGCGGTCATTAGCAAAATGCTGGCGAGTTATGGGCAACAACAACTTAACTGTAAGAAAACCAAAGGATATAAGAACTCGTTCGTTCAACTTTCCTCCTATAATCCATGTTGAACTTGCAAAACCTACAATCAAATCTTAGATTTCTCAACGTCAATCGTGTGAAAGAGACAAATTTAGCCGACTAGCTCAATAGACTCAGATTTTGACAAAACACAAAACAACACGTTGCTTCTGTTTGTGAATAAAAGAAAAATGAGTAACTAAACATTAAATCCAATCAATATCCAGTTCCAGCAGAAAACACAAGCAACAGATCAATCTACTAAGCCTTGCTCCACCAAGGAATTAAGTTTGGAGACGTGTTCCAGACTGCAGCTGATGAAACGCGCTCATCAGCAGAACACCAGCTCACAGAAAGCTTCTCGGCTTGGACTGGGCGGTGCACAGAAAACAGAACCAGAGTTCAGAGTGATTTCCGCGGAGCAGCCGGTAGAAGCCAAAAGGGAAGGGAGATGGACTAGCTAGCGGTTATTCAAGCTTCCCTCCGTCTCAGCTCTGTGGCTAAATTAAGAAAGAAAGAACGCGTCATCAGCTGGCCCTTATATTATCTCGGTGGCATCATCCAAGATGGCCGCCAACCAACTAGCCAATGCGACGGTGTTGCCGTCGCAAAATGATTGCTGACCTGGCACAAGGGATGCTGGGAGACAGTTAATATATTTTGAGCAAACCCAACACCTGTGAGGACGCTGTTACAGTAATCAATCTGATTAAAGATGAATGTAAGGATCTGTTTTCAAGGTCCTTTTGTGTCATTAGTCCTTCAGTCCTACAGATGTTCTTCAGGTGATAGAAAGCTGACCTTGTTATTGTCTTTATGTGACCCCAGAGGTTAGGATCCGAGTCCATTATTACAGCCAGATTTCAGGCCTGATCAGCAGGTTCTAGTTGTATTAACTGAGGCTGTGTGTTGACTCTGTATCGTTCCTCTTTAGGTCCAGTGATAATTACTTCAGTTTTTGTTGCTATTCAGCTGGAGACGATTGTGGCACACTTATCCATTGATTTGCCTAATGCGTTTGCTTAGCATCTGGATGGCTTCAAGGTCACAATAATGCAAATTGAGTGTCATCTGCATAGTTATGGTAACTCATTTTAGCCCTTGTTATAATTTAGGTTAACAATTAAATAAGAGGGAACCCAGAATGGAACCTTGGAGTACCCCACATGTGATTGCTCACTGCTCTGATAAAAAGTTACCTATCGACTTAAAGAGGTCCCTGTCAAAAAAAACATCTGAAGCGTGAGTCCTGATTGGATGTAATTTTTGGTGTTTCTGCTTAAATGTTTTTTTGCAGCTTCACTTGACAAGGTGATACATCTGGGTTTTTTTCTTCTCTAACATTTCTTTCTCTGTTTCTGCTAATTTTGCACCCGAAACTGCAGCTTTCATTTATGTTGCTTCTTATTTTCAGAGTCTGTGCTCTCACGCTTTCCAACATACCTACACTAAATATTTTTTACTGTACGTATGCATAGAAATGTGATCACTTTGTGGTTTCTCACAGGAAGAACTAACACCAACTTGTTGCTATTCTCTGCAGCTTTGCAGGACAGAAACAGCAGCTCTGCTAATGCACAGAAAAATATTCGAGGAGCAGCTGGGCAGAAAATCCGAGTTCAATGTGGCCTTTCTCTGTCCGGAACCTGGAAGATCTTCTGTAGGAAAAACTGTAAAGATGAAAACATTCTGATTAAAACAACCAAAAACAAAGTTAAAGAAGGACGATATGGCACAGAATTTGTTAAAGAAGTTAGTTTTGATGTTTTTATTTTCTATGTGAGCATCTCAGAGCTGATCCAGTCCGACTCAGGACTGTACAGATGTGGCATCGGTGCCTCGTTGGCTTCAGTCACATACCAGGACTTCAGCCTTATTGTTGCAGATGGTGAGTTTCTGTTAAAGTGAAGGAAATATTTGTATCTCTCTGATAGTTTGATGAACAGTTTGAGCTTCAAGACTCAAAATGAGAGTTATTTAACTAACAGATGGAGAATGGTTGGGCACAGCATGAAACTGGGATTAATGGGATTTAAACTCAATCACTTTTACTTCAAAAAGATTTAACCTTTTATCTAATAAATATTAATCAATTCAAACCAATTATTAATTTCCTTCTTAGCAGATTTAATGGGCTCTAAATTCAAACTTCTCTTCCGTCTTCCAACAGTTGGCCCGCCAGTCTCCACACCAACAACTAGAGGCATTTCAGTCTCAAGTTCAGGAAGCTTCACACCTTCAGTTTCCTCTGAAACCACAGTTCTGACTCAGGAGAACTCAACAACAACTGAAAGCTCATCAAACCACAGTAAGTGTTGGATAAAACCGTCAGTTCAGTCATTCTACAATATTCAGAACTCAGAATCAGGATCAGCTCACCCGAAGCTCAAATATGCACATTTTCTGCGTGCTATTATTGAAGTGAAGCTCCATTATTTACTGTTACTGCACAGAAAAACGCAGTACCGTCCACATCCTTCGGAATGCATTCAGATGCATTCAGTATAAAGACACCACCGTGAAATCCTGTGTAACAAACAGGTTCTCCTTTCAGCAGGGTCTGCGGATGTTCTGCGGTTTGTGGCTCTGACTCTGGTTATCATCATCATCATCCTGTCGTCTGTGGTTCTGCTGGTCTGCTGCAGAAAAAGATCAGAAAAACATCACACAGGTAAGGCAACGAAAAACACACACACGGAAAAAGATATGCAGGTGTTTCAGGTTCCCACATGATACAAATGTTAGTAATGTAACACCGCTTTAAATGTAATTTCCTGGAGAGTATCACAACTCATGAAGATGATATATATTTTGTCTTTAGTTTATTTAAGCGGCTGAAATATTTCATGAAATTTGGAGAAAAGAACAGCAGAACAGAACAATCTGTAGACTGGAGATCCAGAAAACAGAGTTTAACTTCTACATTGTTTTTCAGCTCCTGTCCAAACAGAGAAGCCTCCTGCCACTGAGGTGAGCATTCAGACATTTTGGGTGAACTTTAAATGTCTCTGAACTGGAGAAAGACAAAAAATAATACTAGTAATAAAAATACATCTTCTTCTAACAAAGAGGTCAGTAATGAATGAGGATGCCAGAGAGGGAGATGAAGAGTGGATATCTGCTGATGTGGACATCTACTCAGCTTACATCGAAACCACAAACACCAAATCAACAGAAGCTGAAACCCACCAAGGCTGCAGCTTTGTAACTGCAACCACTTCTCAGAATCAAGTAAGCACGATTGTTCCCAACCTGCAGCTCCTTACAGAAACACTGAAACCGACGTTATTTTTCACTTTACATAACTTACCAATTCATAAACTGTGTCCAGTAGTTCTGGTTCTGCCCTTGTGGAGAAGTTTAAATCAGAGTTAGGTTCTACAACAAAATCTGAGTCTATAAACATCTCCCTGTCATTTACTATTCATGCAAAAAAGTTTAGCTCACATAACCATTAATATTTATGATCAATAATTGCATATTAATTTGATCATCAATGAGGTTAGAGTTTATTGTTGTACAAGTAAAGGCCTGTATTTGTTTAGTGCTTAACTTACTCCCCACAGACTCCAATGTGCTTTACAATGTATTCATCTATTCACTTTATTCACACATACATTCCACACTGGTGATGGCAAGCGGCCTCCACCAGTACTGAGCCAGTTGGAGCTGTGGCTCAAACCAGCAGTCTTCTGATTACAAGGTGAACTCCCAACTCCTGAGCCTCGATCACCCCAGGGTACAACCCTTTTATAAAAGGGAATATTGTATTAAACATCCAGTCTCTTATGAAAATGAATTTCACTCCGTAGGATGGCATAAATTGTTCCAACTTCAACCATCTCTGCCCAGACACTTGAGGAGAGGAATAGAATAAAGAGGAATTAATCAAGGTTCAGCCCTACTTTGAGGCAGTTCTCTGAACAATCGGTACTAAAGCAGCGTACAAGTCTGAACCAAGATAGATAGAAGAATAATCATGTCCAAGTGGGCAAGCTGGCACACATATGGGTTCTGGTCAGAACCTGGTGGTTCCATTTAATGGATTCCAAAACTGCAAGTAAACATATTTAATGGGTCTTTGTGGGAAAAAAAAAGGGGGGAACGACATACAGTATGTACCTATTCTATGGCTGTTACAAAGATATGTATTATTAGGCTAGAATGTTGTTCATTATATTTCTCATTTGTCAGTTTTAAACTTAATACTTAAAAGTTAATCTGGGCATTGTAATCCATAGTCAGATTTATTAAAGCTTCAGCATGTCCAGAACAAGGTCGCTAAGATGTCCATATTCTTCTAATGTGGTTGAAATACAGCATTTTATCATGGCCTCTATTAAATGAATCATGATGCATCTTTGGGAGGGAAATAAAGGGAAATATCTACATAACTTTTTAGGTTTAAGTCCAATACAGCGTTCATTTCTATTAGGTCATATTGTGTCTGAATTACATTTTTTCATTTGTAAATAATAAAATATTATTGGATGCGGTGGTCGCAAAGTTAAGACATGCCTTTCAGAAGCGGTAAAAATTCGTGGTAAACCAGCTGGCACAAACATTTAGATGTTTCATGAATCACAGCCTCTTCTCCTCCTAATATTTTGCATCTTCTGACAGAAATACCCAGATTGCATAGTCAGCATGGGGAAAAGAGCTAAATGCTCCAGGTTTAACAGGCACAATGCTCTCTGCATCATGTTAGTAAATCAGCTGCAGCCTGTTTTTGCGACGCTGTGCGGTTTGCGCCAGTTTTTATAAGCACAAACCGATGATAAGAAAGGCCATATGAATGCTGGGAAAAACAGACTGTTCAGTCTGTTTGAAGGAAATATGGTCTGCAGCACTTTACACTGAAAATTGTTCTGATCACAAACACCAAGACAAAGAGGCAAAAACAGATGTAAAAACTTTGATCTGATTCAACATTTTGAGCAGCAGACGTAGAAACATGCATGGGAATCCTTTCTTTTCTGAATCTTGTACAAAAAACTTGCCATGGTTGACAGATTAAAGGTGTAGCGGGGGATTTTTCTGAATTTCAGGGAAGAACCAACCTTTTCCATTAAAAAAAAAAAATATATATGCATGTGCAACAACAAATCTTCAGTGGAATGTTACAATATGGACGTACATAACTTCCTCTAGCAGTAATCTGAAATGCATTTCTCCAAATAGCATGACAAACTTTAGCCTACGTGTCTAGTAGAATCTTGGCCATGGAAGCCTCAGTGGGGAGCCCAACCTGTGCTTTTAGCTCACGCCATCGTAGGAAAGAATCTCCTAAAAACACTCCGGTCGTGTTTCTCTCTTCTGAGGCCTTCCTCTTCTTCTCATTCACCTCAAAGACGCTTTTTCTTTTTTTGACTCAGCCATTTTCCAAGGACCTGTTAAGAACTGTGAGGTAGAATGAATGTTACACATAAACACCTGAAAGTGCGCATGTGAAACTGGGACCTTGAAGAAAGTTTTGCCTGTCATAGCCTCTGACCTGATTCACATATTGAACCCATTCCTCTTATCAGGTGTCTCTCCCCAGGCTTAAAAACCCCAAGCAGTTATCAAACCACTGCTAAAGAAGAACTATCTGCTCAAGTCGCTAATGCAGAATTAGAGGCCAATCGCTAATCTTTCATTCATCATTAAAGTGATTGAAAAATCTGTGTTTCAACTCTCTGTATTTAAACACCTTCTTAACAATAACAAAAAGTTGTGACATCTTTCAGTCCAGTTTCCGTGCTCACCACAGCACCAATGATACCTTCTTCAAGTTGTTCAGTGACATCCACATAAATATTGATTGTGGTAGAACCACCGTACTGGTTCTGTTGGACCTCTCTGACATGTAGACCATGATATTTTACCTAAAGGACAGGAACGTATTTGTGTTGGCACATTTTCATCAGATTGGACAGATATCACATGTGGGGTCCCCCTGGGCCCCGTCGTGGGGCCTTTCCTATTTAATATCTACACGCTTCAGCTCGCCCAGATTATAATATTATAACTGGTTAACATAACTAGGTAGATGTTACACAGGTGCACATTCCAATGTTACTAGGTGACTTTGAACCCATTCAAGCATTGAGAAGATGCTCAGAACAAATCTGTGTGTGGAGGTGCCACAACTTTGTCCAGCTGAACAGACAAAAACGCTAGAAACTACTGAACAATCTGTTTGTAATAATGAACTCATATCAGAACCTTCAGAAACACATAAAGACAATTACAAGTTCAACCTTCTATGCCCCCCTCATCTCCTCTGAATTAGATGGAGGGAGGAAGATGGAAGCAGAGCGGTCCACCACTTAATTTCAACGTTTATTCTTTCTTCAGGTTGACGATGTCTCAGCTAAAGTCATCTATGCAGAAGTAAAATTCCCCGACAGAAAGGTGGCGTCTTCTCCCGGATCTTCCTGCGCTACCATGACTGATGTAATCTACGCTGAGCCTCGGCTGGAAAAAGGAAGCCACGACGAGCCGCTGTACTCCACCATAACTTAACTACAGCAGTGTTTATCCTCACAGATCAACAGGAAAAGCTTCACGCTGAGGTTATGATCTGAAACCTATGAAAACAGAAACCGAAGGAACAACAAACATCAACACCAACCAACTGCAGACGGAGGTTCAGTTTGACTGCTTCCACTAGTCAAGATGGACTTATATGGCCTCTTTAAATGAAACAGAACCAATGATGAATATTTAAATGTTCTTTTCTTCTGTTAAAGAGTTCAATACCCAGTGGGAGGGGCAAATGAAGAGAAAAATATAAGCTAATTTAAGCTATGAAGCAGGAAAGTAAACAGTGTTTACACAAAACCTTTAACCTACAAAGTGTTTCGCAATAAAACCAGGTGTAAAACAGGCAGAAGGTAAAGCAGTATGTAACATCATACAGCATGCAGCTAGTTATAACTCTATAAAGATGTGTCACTGGGTGGTTACTAAAAGAGAAGACAGCCAAAGTTCAGTTCAAGTTTATTTATACGGAGCTTTAATAAACGGGCTGCACAAATAACATAATAGTTCGGCATATTACTAAAGAAAAAACTGAAAATACTCCGCCCACTCTTCAGACTCCGCCTCATCCTTCCTTCGTCTCTGGGAAAGTGGTTTTTATAAGAATCAAGACTTTACAGTAACTCTGCAGAAACCATCACTTCCACCTAAATGGTTTCTGTCATGTTTCGAGGTGTGGACTCAGATGAAGGAAAAGACGCCCACTATTACATTCTTAAAAAACAGGAAATAATTTTAGCCTAAAATGTTTTACTTCCTTAAAAACATCTGCAGTCTGTAAAAAAAATGTACCTTTTTTTGCTGTAAGTGGGATAATTCTGAATGTAAGCTGCTTTGAAAGCATATTTATTTTTCGTTCAGCTGAACCTCATCTCTGACCTTTCACAGGCTCACTGACCTCTAAATGTATCATTTTAAAATCATGTTTTATTCTTTTGGGGGAAAAAAATGTTTTCTTTTAACCCACCAGAAAACAGTGATGCAGAGATTTTTTCTATGTCTTTACATTTCATCATCCATCATAGGAGGGATCTTCAGCCCTGGTCCTTGAGATCCAACGCTGAATCATTTGACTGAATTACTTCTTCAGACCTGGTACAGAGTCATTCATTCGATTCAGGTGTGTTGGAGCATCTAAAACCTGCAGGATGATTGATCTGGAGGACCAGGGTTGGTGACCTCTGCTGTAGAGCGACTCAGCTGTAACAGTGAATAAGAAAGAGGAAAAATAAAACATAATGCTGATTAGATGAAGGTTTCCTGTTGTCTTCGTCAACTCCAGGTCATGTCCTCGTTGGTGCAGGTCATACCGAGAGCTGTGGTTGTGTCAGTCTGCTGCCTCCTCGGTTGAAACTGGGTCACCTTCTCTGTCCAACACAGAACCTGGGAACATTGGAGTCCACAACTGGACCAGGTGTTCCATACTCTAGAGCAGGAGTGTCCAGCTCCAGGCCTCAAGGGCCGGTCTCCTTACAGTTCTAGGCGCGTCTCTGCTCCAACACAGCTGATTCAAATGTTCCAACTAACACATCAGCATGCAGAGCGTGCAGCATCTGCATGCTCTGCATGGGCCTGCTTACAAGCCAGAATTTGGTTCAGGTGTGATGAACCGGGGAAAGAAGTAAAAAATGTAGGATAGCAGTCATTGAGGACGGACATTGGACACCCCAGGTCCCATTCTGTGGACCTGCTGACCCAGGCTGAAATGACCTATTAAATCAATGAGATTTCTAGTTGCTACGGTTGACGTGAGCTGATGCAGCCAAGTTGCTGCTGGTTATGGCCATCTTAGTAGGTTGGGTCTCTTGTTTGGAAGCTCTCCTTCCAAAAGATGAGCTTCAAACATCTTCTACCAGGGGAAGGCTGTGGAGCAGATCTAGGACAAAGAAGATTCCCTCTGTTGACCAGTTGTGAGGCCCAGCATTTCACAGCAGGTTTTAAACTGTTTTACATCCTCAGATTTTGTAAACTTTGCAAAGTCTTGAAGAAACGAGGCTGCAGCTAAAAAGAGAGAGGAGCAGTCCTGGGTCAAACAAGGAACTTAGAAACTATGAGAAACAGAGGAGTGATATTTTACTCCAACTGAAGACAAACCTAAATCAGTGGTTCACTGATGCATCATTTTGTCCATAATTCAGAGCAGAGACACAGTCAGAATAAAGATATGGTTCATATTTACAGACATGTTTAATGATTGTCTCATTTTAAGGGAGAAAGAAACAGAACTAATAAGAAAATGTCCTTAGAGGAAGAGGAATAGCAAAGTGTGAGGAACACTGTGAAGGTCTGATGGTTTCCTGCAGCTAATCAAACAAAAAAATCCGAACGATTCCTTTTTTTCCCCTTAGTTTTGCGCTGCATGCTGGGAGTTTTGGTAGTAGAGTGTGTGATGATTGAACTGAGAAATGCTTTTCAAAATTTCTATCCCCTATTTCTATTCCCTTTAATTGTTGGGACTCTTTTAGACGTAAGAAGTTGTTTTCTGGCTGAGTTTTTGGTTTAACTTGTGTTTTTTCTTTTTTCTTTTGGTTGTGACCTCCATGTTATTGAGACACGGAGTGAAAGAATGTTCCACACCCTGATACCTCTGTGGAGCAGGGGCTGCTGGTAGTTGGAGAAAATGGAAATATTGCATCAGCCTTCCTTATAATTAAGCGAGTTGTTTTTGTTACGAAAGCAGAGTTTGTATTTAACTCAGTGAAAGAGGCATTACAATAAATGATCAGTTTATTCTTGATCCCCTAAAAACTCATGTCCGGAGTATTTGAGGGAGAGAGATTTTTGAATCTCACTATCAAGCCCCATCTCAGGCAACTTTTCATTTAGTCCAACATTTACAGAGCTTTTATACTGTTTTCTAAAATATTTATAGTCACCCCAAAAAAAAAAAAAAAGATTTTGTCAACTTATGTTAAGACATAAGGCTGCAGCTAAACAGATAGAGGCGGAGTCATGGGTCAAGTTTAGAGCAGGAACTTAAAAACTCTTCTTAAAGAATACGAGGAGTGAAAGAACTCCTTCAGTTAGAGAAGTAGAGTTCTGATAGAAGATAATCAGCAGCAGAAACCATCAAAGCTTCAACATGATGACCTTCTCTCACATTTGCTTCTGTTTCTTCTTTCTCTGTGAGTACATTTTGTTTTTTGTAGATATCAATCTTGAAAACAATTACAATGAGCTAATTGGACAGAGAACTCTGAAGACCTGCTACCAGTGATAAAATGAACCAAACATGAAGAAAGACTTGAGGGTTCCTTTTAACTACATAGAGGTTGGTGTCACCCTGCAGAAAGGTTCTGAGCTCAGATGGTGTTCATGTTGTCTGTGTCTGTGTAGGAACAGAGATGGGTGGCAGGTATAAGACGTGTGCAGAGGTTTATAAAATGACTCATTTTTTATCTAGTGCAAATGGTTTGAATATCAAAATATTAAATTAACAGTGAATATTATGAATGTTGTGGGAAGAATTCTTCCAGCACTGTTTTTTATTAACTTGAACTTGAACATTTGTCCACTCTGCAGCTTTTTACAGGAAGTAAAAACAATATTTCATCTCTTCTGAAACATAAGTTCAAAATACCAGATGTGGGAAACAGGAAGTGAGATTAAACAGAATGTTTCTTTAGGGGTGATTTCAGTTTAGAAGGCAAATTAGTTGTCTTGCAACCGAAGGGTCATAGGTTCAATTCTAGCTTCCTCCTTGTACATTTTGATGTGCCCCTGGGCAAGACACTTAAGCCCCAGTTGCCTACCAATGTATCAGTGTAGGAATGTTTGTGAGTGTGGTCCATTTATTTCCTCTATTATCAGTAAATCAAAAAGCAGGAAAAGTATTTCAGATAAATCTTGATTGTTAGAAGGATATTCAACCCCTAAGTGAAATTTAGTCTCTTTCTCACAGTTAGATAAGTGGGGAAAAGCATTTTATAACCAGGCCAGTCATTCTCCTAATTTGGCAGCATTCCATTTGCTTTAGCTTAGCATAAACAATGGAAGTGAATGGTAACAGCTAGCAATTCATGTGAAAATCATGATAATTACCCAAAGAAATCCTAATCAACACAGATGACCTTAAAAACTATATCAATTACAACTGAAAATTATAAGTAACATGAAGAAATTACAGAAGCTGGTTTAGACTTGGGACTACTTTAGGACAAAGCACTGCTGCAGGGCACAAGGACATAATGCAGTTGTGAGTTTTGTACAGTAAATGACTTTTAGGTGTTGTTTGAGAGAATTGCGTCATAGGCTTGAAGACTATACTTATTAAGACTGTGTGCAAAATCACAAAAACTCTAGCTTAGTTGATACTTCTCCATCAGTGGGGGCATGCAGACACTTTTTTGTCATTTTCAGAACCATCATTAATTCAAGTCTGAATTCTTGCTTTTGACTAATTCACTTCCTTTTGTTTGTAACGTCCTTTTTTTATTATTGTGTTTTTTTCATCATGTAAGGCAGGGATGCAACGATACCACTTTTTCAAACTGATACCAATCCGTTACTTTGGTCCGAGTACCAATGCCGATACTTCTACCACACACACACAAAAAAAGGTTTTATTTTCTTCACTACTTGATACAACAAATGATAGTGAATTAGATTAAAAAAATAAAAATGACAACAAAACTAAAATTTTAAGTGAAATCATTGAAGAGTTTCCACATTTCAAGTATCGGTTCATAACTTTAACCAATTTGTGCAGCCCTAATGTAATACACTTTGAATTATCTTGTTAAAATGTGCTATACAAATAAATTTGACATAACTGAGTAAGATGCAGAAAATGGGGCCAGTTTCTTACAGGAAGCTCTGATGTTAACAGTTCTCTAATTCTGTCCTGCAGATCTGCAGGGCGGGAACAGCAGATCTTTCAAAAAGGTTAACCATTACTATCGACTGCCTGGAGACGACCTTGACATTGTATGTTATGGTCTCTCATGGGGACCATTGAGGATTTTCTGCATGGAAAACTGTGAGGGAGAAAACGTTCTCATCAACACAACAGCTAATGAAGCAGAAAGCGGGAGAAGCAGCATTAAATATTCTGAAAAAGTTTCTGACAAGTCTTACAATTTGACAATGAAACTCTCCAATCTGACCCACTCTGACTCAGGACTGTACAAAGGTGGTCTGAGAGACCCCACATGTGCATTTAAATTCGTTGTTGCAGAAGGTGAGTTTCTACTAAAACTGCTTCTTGTCCCTAAATGATTTTTCAGTAACTCACACAGCTGCTGATGTTTGTCTTCTACTCAAGTTTGTTGAAGTAAAGAATTCTAAGCTAAACATGTCTCTGCTGTTAGAAATAAATTATTGATTTATATCCATTATACACACCTAAACCTGTTTCTTCTGAAATTGTTTTAATTTCAGTATTTACTCCAACAACGTTGGTGAGATAAAATGATAGATTTCTGGATTGGCTCTGATGGATTAACTGTTCCAGCCTCAGACTGGTTGAAATGGACACCTTCCAGTGTGAAACTGGGATTAATGTGATCAGACTGCATCATGCTGAGATTAAAAACTAACTGGTGATTATCTTTAACAGATCTGCTGGACGGAAGCAAAGATCATCACTTCATTAAAGAAGCTGGCAGCTCGCTCACAGTCGCCTGTTCCTTTAAATTCTCTGGAACAGAAAAATATTTCTGCAGAGGAGAATGTGGAGAAGAAGAAAACATCCTTGTTCACACAGATGGAGTCAGAGCAGAGAGTGGCAGATACAGCATTGGACACGACAAAAGCAAATCTTCAGAAGTTTTTTATGTGACCTTTAAAAATTTGACTCGTTCTGACTCTGGACGATACAGATGCTTCTCATACTTAAACTATGAGAAAAATTCACACTTGGATTTTAACATCAGCGTCCCAGATGGTGAGCTTTAAATAATAGACAATTATCTATGTATTTATAAATAGAAATAGATATATGTGTGTATATTGTTACATATTCTTTTGCAACATGTACTTTTCTCCAACAGTCTCCCGTGTAAATGCTGATCAGTCACCGCTGGGTCAGAATAAAGGAGCTACATCTAGAGGTACATCAGTCCACTGTCAAAGACTTTCACACCGTAAATCGACTTTCATCAATGCCATGAGTTTTTTTATCAAAGCTGGAAGCTTGAAGCGTTTTATTTTTCTCTATAAAGCATTGTTGAACATAGAAACTATGTCTTTACAGATGCAAAACGATTCAATGATAAAACACCATCATCAGTTGTGAGTGCTAGCAGAAATGATTCTGGCATTTAACTAACATCCAAGAATGTAAAATTATACCATCCTAATGACCAGAGGAAGGTAGAGTACCAAACAATTGTACTCAAGTAAGAGTAACAGTACTTCAAGATATTTTTACTCAAATTAAAGTGACAGTGTTTAGTTTTCTGATGATAGGGGGCATTACATACCTAAATCATTGCAAGCAAGCAGTATTTTTGTGTTCGAGTGTTCAGAGTTTTCTACCACAAAAAGGCAGATAGTTCAACCCTTCAGAGAAATATTAAAGCAACATAAGAAGCACATCAGACTCTCTTTTATCACAGACTGAGAGAAGGGGTAAAACAACAGCATTTGTGAAAGGTCAAAGTTTTCAGCATTCGTAGGTTAGTGATATTATTCAGATATTTTTGTAAATGAATAAACTGCGATGTTAGACAGAATTACCTCAGTGGAAAAACCGACACTTTCCATGGTAGTTTCACTTAGACTGTTGCTAGTTTAAAAACAAAACAAAAAACATGACAGTGAAAGTTGTTGCCTGTCCAGCAGAAATCATGCGACCTCAGCATGTTTCCTTAGGTTTTGCTGTGTCTCGGGTTATTTCAATTAAGAGAAAGTGATGGTGATGTTTACTCTAGTTTTCTGGCGGTGTGTATCGTCTCTGTGGCTTCCGCCTCTGACAAGGAGCCTTGGTCTAGTGGTTAAGGACCATAGAAGTCATGTTTCACTCCATCTGTGGCGCAATTTACACTAAATGAAAGGACGCAAACAGTGATTGACATTAAAGTTATATCAAAATGAACATTACAGATGCTATAGCAGTGGACTTTGTTGTAATATGTGGACATTTTTAGAGTTAAATATATATATAAAAGAACTACAAGTGACCTTTACTGGGTTTAATGGGTATAAACGGCCTGACTCACTGATAGCTGATAGCAAAGCACCTGCTGCTCTTAACACGCCCCCCCCGCGTGGGCATGACATGAAATAAGCATAAGCAGAATGAAACTGAAAAGCAGCAGAAGTGAAAAAAAGATTGGCATTGAAAAAAAAGATAGGAAAGTGTAAACATTTGATTGTAAATGAGTTAATTGTTTTAATGCATATATTTTGAGTTTCATTTCTATTTTTTTCACTTCCGATTTTTATTTTACTTTTAATACAGAAATTTTCACTACATTTTTTTCAGATTCAAAATTAAGATTTTCAGTTACAATTATATTTTTCAATGCCAAATTTTATTTTAAGACCCAATATTTCTTATCAGTTCCATCTCATACCGGTATCGTTATAACCCCATAGAGTCAGAGAAAGTTTTTTTTTTTGCGTCTGTTCACAGAGCCCTACATTTAAGCTTCTAATGAGGACGAGCGAATATAAAAGGAAATAGCGTCCAATATGTCCGCCCCCTTACACTAGGACTCTCACACATGTATTTTAGACCCGCTGTTAGGAAGTCGCCAATACCTTTCAGTGATTGGGCTTCATTTTATTCATTTTCAAATATATTTTGAAGGATATTTCCAGAGAGAAATGATAAAGACGACATGCTGTCTCTTTAAATTAAAAAGAAACCGTTAAAAAAAAATACTTGACTAAGTATTTGGTAAAAAGGCGACTTAAGTACCAAGTAACATCTGATCTAAATTTTTTTTTTAATCATGCCATCTGATAATGTCAAAAATATAACATTATGGTTAAATGTTTGCTATTTTAAAAACTAAAATGACAAAAATATAAATACAAATAAATATTTTAATTACATAATTAAACATTTTGAGCAGAGGAAAGATTTTTGTAATTTTTTTTTTAATATAATACCAATACTTATAGTAGGAAATTAGTAAATGCAAATTAGAACAAGGTAAAAACTACTTCCAGTGATAATTTATTGTGTAACCTATTAATCTCTTTGACCTGAAACTGCAACAAGCTTAACAGACAGGAAATGACATCAGAAAACCAACCAGCTTGTGTAGAAACATGAGGTATCCTTTAATAAACTGCAGGTGTGTATCTGTGTCTGGATGTATTTGAGGTTAAAATATGTTTGTTCTTCATTCAAGGAATTTACTCACAGTGGCTAGAGTATCCAGAAATTTTAATCAAGTAAGAGTTACTCAAGTAAATGTAAGTGAGTAAATGTAACTAGTTCCTACCCAACTCTGCTGATAACTGTTCAGATTTTTATAGATGAAACCTCTCTAAACTGATTTCCACTACCAGGATGTCCACAATGAAACTAGACACTGGCCTGGTGTCTGCATTGAATTAATTGCATTGTCTGTTCTAGCACCATTATCTACCTGTAGGTGTCAGTAAAAACCAACATGTTAATCTCTCTAGATCTCCTTCTGATTGTGATTGTGGGGATTCTGGCCTTCATCGTTGTCCTGTTATCAGCATCTCTGGTGGTTTCCCACAGGAGGAGATCTCTGAGCGGTGAGAAAACAACTAATATGTCTCCCAAACAAAGATGAGACTGAGGTCCTTTAGACGCCGTAGAATGAAATTGATGTTTCTAATATTCATTTTTATGTAGCAGTTTGACTTTCCTGTACAAAATCTGTCAAAATCAACAAAGTGTTGAGAAAAATAGAGGAAGAAAGACAGTGATGGAGAAGAGAACTCACAATTTAACAATGGTTTATTTTGGGCTGCTACCTCCGTACAGAAGTATATGTGGATCCAGAGTTTGAACATCAATCTGTGGTAGAGTTCATCCACATTTTCTGGATGCCAAGACAGGCCTTTGAATACCTCTGTCAGTGCCTCTTCTTGCGCAGATAAATACATCTGTACCATGTCAGCAATAGACAGATTTATTGCCTCATCATGACCATTCAGGCTGAACTTGCTTTCACAAACATCAGATATACATCAGAATTGGTACTGCATATGAATGTAATCTGGCTCGCATTTAAAGAAATCAGATTTGTGCTGTTCAGACGTTATTAAAACAATCAGATGTGGGTCGTATAGAAGCGAAAAAGTTGGATTTGATGTGCTTTTACCTGCAGTGTGAATGTAGCCATAGATGCTTGTATTAGGTTGTATCATTCCCCCTTCTTTTCTTCTGTTCCTTGTGTCTCTGCTCTGTCTTCTCAAACACCAGACGGTCATGGCAGATGGCCGCTCGTACTGAGACAGGTTCTGGTTCTGCTGAAGGTTTCTTCCTGTTAATGGGGAGTTTTTCCTCTTCACTGTCTCTACATGCTTGCTGAGGATGAGGGATTGCTGTGAAGTTGAAGACAAAATGCAGGGGAGCGTCTACTGTAGCTACATGTTGGCCGACAGTGGAGAGGAAAAACTCTCCTTCAACAGGAAGAAACATCCAGCAGAACCAGAACCAGAACCTGCCTCAGCAGCTATCTGCTAATCTTCACTTCCTGCCTGTCCTCATCTGTTATTTTCATCACATTTTAGACCTGATGTGGACTGGATGCTTTTAAAATAAATATATTTTGCTGTGATTTCACGCGTTAAGGAAGACAAGTATGATATCTTCTTTTTGTCTCGTTAAATTCGACATTTATGAATATCTTTTGCATTTGTTTTCATTCTTGTTTTGCCTTTTGTACAATAAAAATGAAATTTGCTGATTTAATCTGTCGTTTTTATAATTCCTAAAAAAGATTTTGTTCTGCAGGTTCTGAGATGACCGGGAGCTCTGGCTGCCAACCAATGGAGGTGACTTATTCTAAGCAAAAAAAACTTGATATATAATATTGCATCCAGCTTATGATGTCTGCGTTTGCTGATGTTTCATTATCGTTCTTTTTAGACTGTAGCCTACAAGCAGCGCACCTCTGGAGACTTTCTTTATGAGAACTTTGAACCTGCCGGCAAGAACCAGAAGTAGAACTGGTTATATGCAGGTACAGGTAAAAACGTGTTGTAACACACAATGGATTTAAAGCAGATATGCTCAACTGTCTCTCTCAGCTTTATGGGTTAAATAGTGGATTTCTTCATCTCCAGCTGTGCTTTACTGCCACCCTGTGGTAGCCTTTCCTTGCATGTATGTCATTTTCTGATATTTACTTGCCTATTTGTTATATATTGTATAACTGTTTGTGCATTTTTTCTATCCTTCAGATTATTTTTGCAAACTATGCTGTAATCATATATATTAGCTGTTTAGTTGTAATACGTTTTAATTGTGTAGTGAGATGGTGATCATTGTCATATCAGGTTTCAACCCAACTAACTCTGAGCTAAAACCAGGAGATTCCCATCCGAGTCCTCCAGAGCTACTACTCTGCATATTTTAGACTCATCCTTGCTCCAACAGACCCGAACCAACGGGCTTCATTCCCCTATCAGCGTTCCTCGATTCAGCCCTGCAGAGGCCTAGCAATGACAAATTCACGTGACTCAGGTGTGCTGAAGAAGGGATGCATCTAAAAGCTGCAGGATTTTGGCTCCAGAGGAGCGGATTTAAGCACCTCCGCGATGACTGTTCCCTCTGATGCCAGTTTAACAATTTAATATTCAGTGAGGTCCTCTGAAAGAATTTTTAAATGCAAATTGTACCAATTGTAAACCTGTATTTTCTCCCAGCATTTTGTAAAATAATGTTGATAATAAAGGTGAATATTTCTGCTTTGCTGCTTTAAAGATAACAATGAAAGGAGACTTTTCTTCCGTTCTTATTTGAATGTAAATGATGTCAATCAACATCATGAGATTGGGATTAAGCATTGGGATTAAAATAAATTTATTTAGCTTGTGTCAAGGGTGTAAACTGGTGAGGATCCAGATGCAGGTAGGTGGACTCTGATCTGCTCTTCTCTCCTTCCCTTCATGGACATGATTCTCTTTAACCAGCGACTATTTCCATTCATTCTTCCCCTCACCCTCCAGGGTTTGTACACACTCAGAAATTAAAGTACGGAATTGTACTTTTAGGGGTAACAATGGCTGTGTCCAAATTCAGGTGTGCATCAATGGCCGCTGGCCGCTCTGCTTTGTGACCGCATACCATGGAGGCCGCCATTGCTCCTCCATTGCTGTAGTACCTCCATTTGGCCACTAGGCCCCCATTGAAAAGCATTGGACTTTAGACAAGTTAAAAACAACTTTAATGCCTGGTGCCCATTTTTTAAAAACTTTCTATGGCTACATATTCTTCCTGAGATAACGCTGGGATCGTCAAAAACATAGAGACCAGGCTGGTTTTCGTAATATATTTTTTTGAAATCTTGCATAATTAATTAGGGGGCCGGACTTTGATTGACAGGCCGTTTCATTGGACTTTAATAATAGTAACACTACATTTTAATAAGTATTTCAAGTTACTACGTCTTACCTTTTGAGGTTTGAGAAATAGGAGAACCGTCGGAGGAGCGCAGATACGGCAGCAGTCAGGCATGTGGCTGTTAGCCTTTAGCTTAGCTAGCCAAGCCCTTGCATCCAGATTCCTCCAAAGCATAAATCAGAATTCATGTATTCTATTTTTATTGCATTTTTATCCATTTGTTTCTTTAATTTTTAATTATTCATTTAGTTGGATCAGTAGTGTGTTGGTTATTTAGTTTGAGTGATTAAATGTTTATTTTCCTTCTTTTGTAAATAAAGTCTTGTATTTTGGAAAGTACCTGTTGTCATTCTTGTTCCACACACATATGGCAAAGTTTCACGATCAATAGACAGTAAAAAATTCACTTCTTCAGATTACAGGACTGATATACTGTAGATATTTAGCTATTAAAATAGTTCCTGGTTGTCCAGGTGGTGCCCCAAAATATTAATAATTCTTCATAAATTATTTATCTCATTGATTGCCATAAGAAGTTCTTTGACTATTAATAGCAAAATAGCTTAATTTTACCTTAAATCCACAACAATATACATATTCTTTTTTTCGAACCCGGGGGGGTCCATATTACAATAAAAGAAGAAAGCACAGTATAACATTAAAAGCAGACACAAAAAACCAAAAAATACATATATACCCATACATACATACTACAAGGTTCAATATTTAACATATAGGCAACTTCGCCAATGGTTCCACAGCCTGGAAAAAAACTTTTCACAGAAGTGTGTACAGGATTAACCAAAATGGTGATTAGGCCATATTCTGACTCACCGTCCTACACATAAATCTTTACATAATGTTGATGTAAAACAACAGGGGAGCTAGTTACCCCCCTATAGTGACAAACATTTGGCTTGCATGGAGCTTCTTGACGCGCTCAGCAGCAGCCTCATGCTGTCATCATAAGCCATCGTAGGTTTTTTGATGCTACCTTGTTTATATCGTCACCAGAGGTGGGGAAGTATTCAAGGGTGTAAGATGCACTCTTAAGAGTGAGATCTTCACAAATAAGGAACGCATGCTAAACTTATGACTCCGCATGAGTCAGCTTGAGCATACAGCTGCAGACGCTGTCGATAAATGTTTTTGTCTTTAACAATACCGTTGCCCTAGTATGTAACCTCACTGCACACAGTGAGTACAGTACCAGACAGATAGAAGTCAGGGAATGTTGACCTTCTGTCCTCTCTAGTTCTTGAACTATGAACTATTTTTGCCGTCTATTATTTAGTGAGTTTCCACTAATTGGTCAGTTCAGTTAACTCTATTGTCCCTGTGGGGCAATTTGTTTCCCAGTCAGCAGGTAACAGACAATTCATGATATCACACACAAGAGACAAACATGAATTTAACAATCTAACGGCAGTATCAATAAAGGATTTCTTCCATCTCTCTATATGACATAATATCCATTTGTACCTCCGTCCTGCTGGAAAGAGTCAAAACTTTGCCCACAGAGGTTGCCTGGAATCTGCCATAATCAATCATTTTAAGGGCTCTAAAGATAAATAGATAGCCGAAGTTGATCAGAGGGATGCCAGCAATTTAACTGCATTGTTTGGTTAAAGTTCTGAAGTGAATTATTGTTCCTTAAAGAAAGTGACCTGTAACAAGAAATGATAGAGAAATGAAGATCTGACTCAATAAAACAAGAATAAAACACTTTCATAAAAACTGGGCTAATATTATTAAAAAAAACTAAGTTTACAGTAAAAATGCATATGCTGGTGTGTTTCCGTCATCACTGACTCAACCTGAGGTCCAAATTTCAATTCATCATCAATTAGTACTCCTAAATATTTACGTTGTGGCACCGTCTCAACTGTCCTATTAGTCAATACTACTGGAGAAATAAGAGAAGGATTCTTCCTAAAATCAATGCACATTTTTCCCTTTTAGGATGGTAGTATCTGTTCTATTCTATTCTGTTTTGTTTCCGAATGAGGGACGCCACTCACAACATGGCGGATCTGCTGACGTAACGTTTCTACTGGGAAATGAATGATCGCCCTCCGTAGGGCGGGACCTCCGGCTATTTACGCGCAGACTCCAACATCGGATCCGGCCGGAGGGTCATCAGTCTGTTTTCTTCGTTCCTGGTTCTGGTTCTGGTTCGTTACTAGAGCCGGTAGTGAGGAGGAACAGCAGCTGCTGACCTCTGGAGGAATTCAGAGGGTTTAAAGCTGAACTGCTGAGTGGCTGTTAGCGGACAGTCTGGAGAGAGAGACACCGAGACATGGAGGCAGCTTTCAGTCCTGAGGTCCAACCGAACACACCTCCAGGTTAGGATGTTTTCATGCCACCTGTTTGGATCTTAGTTGAAGTTCTGGAGCAGTTTTTAGAAAGCTAATGTCAGGTTTCTGATTCCACACTCTCTGGGGAACCAGATAGATCCATATTTTCTATCACTTATTTATGGTATTTATTTATTTATTTATTTATTTCAGTTCTGCTGAATGCTTGGAATATATGGCATGAATGACAAAATAAACAGATTCTGACTGACCAGCCAATCCAGGCGCGCCGTTCATTGTGTTTGGTGCTGATTGGCTGCAGCCACTGCAGACCTGTTTCCCTCCATTCTGGATCATTTGTTCTTCAGACGTTGTGGTCCAAACCAGTACACATGTATATAATAGTTATTCATCTAAAATGTGGTGCTGCATGTTGGCGCGGCTGGCAGGGTTTGAATCCCAGCCTGGGCCGGGGCTGCATCTTGGTTCTCTCTGGGTACTCCAGCTTCTTCCTCCACTGCAAAAACAAATGTGTCAAAAATGACACATGTCCTGAGTGTGATCAGGGACTACACATGTTGAGTTATGTTAAATAATTGCTCCCGTTAAGCTTTTAATTTATTTGTATGCACATATTGATATGCATCCTTTTTGTTGCTCAATGTATATTTGGTTTTTCTGTTTATTTTATTTTAAAGTCTTAACATTTCCTGTGCCAGATCTTCAGGAACAGAAGATAACACTTTCACTGAGTCAATCATTTGATTGGAGGATTACACAGTGCGTGATAAAATCTACACATGCGTAGTCGCTGATCACACTAAGGACATGTCATTTTTCACACATTTATTTTTGCAGTGTACAGTCCAACAACGTGTCTGAGAGGGAAAGACGAACAGGAAACCGCGCTCGAATCGTTCCTTTGCTAGAAGGACGTTTGTGCTGTTTTGCCGACTGGATACAGCAAGAGTTTAATCTACCAGTTAGCTCCACTGCTAGCTAAGCATATTGTGATTGGTCGTGGCGTTATCCAATTGCGTGCAGTGAGAGTTTCAAATGCATGCTTGGTTCCGCCCCTTGAGTTAGGGCCTTTTCATTGCTCGCTGCCAGACCCTTAATCTTAATAGATTAAGGTCTGGATTTATTCAGGCTATTGGACCAGGGTTTCTGCAGAAATCTGCATTTTTAACAATTTTAATGATAGCAAAAGCACTAACAACAACTCATGAATATATATATATGTACATTAAAGAAAAAGTCTGGAAACTGTATTTAAAGAAGCTTGAGATAAATGCAATTTATTAATTGGAACTTTAATCATTGTGTTACCTACATCCCTGTTCAAAGATGTCTTCCAGTCTGTTGGTCCCTGTGTGCTGACAATTATTAACTCTTCCCTGCTCTCTGGTCAAGTCCCCAAGTACTTTAAGAATGCTGTCATCCTTCCACTTTAAAAAAAACCCGGGCTTGATCCTTCCCTTTTCAGCAGCTACAGGCCCATCTCCAACTTATAATTTATTTCCAAGATTTTAGAAAAAGTTGTTGCCAAGCAACCTGGGGCTGCTTTAGATAAACACAGCATTCTAGACCATTTCCAGTCTGGTTTCCGCTGGGCTCATTCCACTGAAACCGCTTTTCTTAAGGTCACTAATGACATCCTGATGCAGAGTGATGCAGGACATTGTTGAGTTGTTGCTGGACTTGACCTAAGCTTTTGACATTGTCGATCATCGTGTCCTGCTCGACAGGTTAAAAAGTGGGTTGGGGTATCAGGTTCTGCACTGAATTGGTTCTCCTCTTATTTATCAGGAAGATTGTTTTCTGTTGCTGTTAATAAATTCAACTCCTCTTTTTCTTCACCTACTTTTGGTGTGCCACAAGGATCTGTTTTGGGGCCCTTATTGTTTATTTTATATCTGCTTCATCTGCACCATATCCTAGACTCTTTTAAAGATATTTCTTATCATTGCTATGCTGATGATATTCAGCTTTACATTTCTTTTAAACCTCAGGATGTTTTTAAGGTACAGATCTTGCTTTAGTGTTTGGATTCTGTCAGGAGTTGGCTAATTGACAACTTTCTCCAACTAAATGACTTAAAAACTGAAGTCCTGGTTTGTGCCCCCTGACAGTTTTTTCCCTGATGAAGTTGAGAGTCTCGGCCCACTTGCCTCATTTATTAAGTCCTCGGTGAGGAACCTCCGGGTGACTCTTGACCCCGCGCTGTCTTTAGACTCTCATGTTAAATTATTGGTTCGTTCTTGTTTTTATCATTTGAAAAATATTGCGAAGCTGAGTGCAATTGTGTCCCGTTCTGAGATGGAGATGATCATTCATGCCTTTATTTCATCACGTCTCGACTACTGCAACTCTGTTTTTACCTGTTTAAGTAAAAAATCCCTGGAACGTCTTCAGGTTGTCCAGAACGCTGCTGCAAGGTTAATCACTAGGCCACCTAAACATTCATATATCACCCCTTTATTAATCAAACTACACTGGTTCCCCATTCACTACAGAGTACATTTAAAAATTCTGGTTTTAGCATATAGAGCTCTGAACGATCAAGCCCCATTTTATATCAGAGAGCTTCTGCAGCCATACGTCCCCAGCAGGTCCCTGAGATCCATTGATCAGGGCCTGCTGGTTACAAAGACCACTCGGCTGAAACCTAAAGGTGACAGAGCCTTTGCAGCAGTGGCCCCCGCTTTGTGGAACTCCCTTCCTCTCAGATCTGTGGATTCTGTGATCTCTTTTCAAAAGCAGCTAAAAACGCATCTTTTTAAACTTGCCTTTGAATAGTTTTATTTGTCTTTCTGTCTCCTATGTTGTGTTTTATTGTAAAGCACTTTGTGATTTTTATCTTGTAAGGTGCTATATAAATAAAGTTTTACTTTACTTACTAAATGTTAAGAGAATAAAGCATTTAAAGTTTTTTTCTAAATATTTTTGTATTTTGTTACTTTTTTAAATTTCTATCTGTTATTTATATTCTTTTTTTTCAAAGCAAAGCACAGCAAACTTTCAGTGCAAGTAGTAAAGGCACAAAATGAAAATATTTGTATAAAAAAATACCCTGTCAGTAATACTATTGCTTCACTTCAAGAAAATAAGCCTTTTAAACTACTTTTTTTAATGACTGGGGTCAGTCATTAAACTCCATAAAGAATTTAAATGCAAGATTGAAATCTTTTTAATGCTAATTAAGGCCTTGTATATTGCAAAATCCATTAAATGACTTTTATTGTTTTCCAATGCCCCGCAGAAACCCTGTGGACACTGAGGACAAGTGGTGAGAGACATTAAATTGATATGGGTAGCCTAAGTCTCCTCCCCTTCCTGTCGGTCAGTGGATCCCCTGGCCAAAACAAATAATGAATGGAAGTAATTGGAGCGATAAAAGTTATTTTCTGGTCCGCTTTGTCTTACGTCCTGAATCACACATATTTTATACCTTAGTTTAAATGATACCTAACGATGTACATGTGGACTGTGTTTGTCAAGTGATTTGGGATTTATTTGGTTGTAAAATTCTGCAATTAAAATGCCTACGTCATGTAGGTAAAACAGTCACCTAAAGCTTGTAGAGCTTTTCGGCAGTGGGGGACCCATGGACCGAAAGTAGAAGGGCGGGGCTTAGGCACTCCATCAACGTTTCCCCAGCCTGGGATTAAAGACACACTCTGTAACTTTGCAGATATACAAAGAAAACTTAAGTGATTTGAATGTTTGTATAATTGTATTGAAATGACTTTTGTTGTAAAGTGCCTTGAGATGACATTTGTTGTGAATTGGCGCTATATAAATAAAAGTAAACTGGGAAAAAAAACCTCTATTGCCCTCTCATGGCATGCGGCGTAACATCACTGTTGTAAAATAACATTTCTATGGAACGCATCCGAAGAAGTGTACTGAACTTTTACAGCTTGCCAGCCAAAACAACAAATGAACGGCGTGTCAGTTGGTAAACCGTCAGTTTTCACAGAGCTGTCATGTCACATCATCATGAATCAATCAATCAATCAATATTTATTTGTATAGCGTCTTAACAGCATCCAAAAGGTGCACAAGGTGCTTTACAGTAAAAGGACTTTCAAAAACATAAATAACAATAGCATACAAGGAAATGAGAAAAAAACGTCATGTTAAAACATTAACCCTGGAGCAAGCATGTATTACTTACCAATCCAGTAGCAACGCGGCTATTTCAGCATCCATACATCCTGCTGTATCTCTACGTCTCACTCACAGCGGCCGACCACACAAAACTGAAAAGTTATAACACTGGGTTTTAGAAGGTAATCCTAATTTTACCTTACTGAGCATCAGTTTGACAGAAAAGATCTTTCCAAGCTGTGAAGGGAAGGAAATGTTCTCTGATCTGCGTTTCCTCCCATCTTCCAGCCCCGCGGCTCAGCCCCGGTGCAGGTACCAGATCTGCTCGGGTTACTAGATCGGCACGGGGGCCTGCACCCATTTATGACGATCCATGACATGATTGGCTGAACGTTAGAATGTGTTGCGCATTTTTTAATAACTTTATTAAACAAATGGCAACTATACAACACAAGAACGAATCAATAGGAATTCAATACAAAAAGCCAGGGGTGTTATATTAATACAGTACACGCAGAATGTACGTATATTTCTTGATGGCCTGATATTGATTTGATGTATAGTTAAACATATCATATTTTTGGGGTTCTCTAAAAAAATAAACAGAAGAGAACGTTTTTTACATCATAGGAACATCCGTCAAAAACATTGTAAATAACAACCTGCCAAACTCTGTCCAAAGCCAATGCGTGAAAAAGCAGTACCAGAGAAATGTCGTAATATCTTAATCTCCCAACAGGAGCGGTTTTTAACATTTATGCCTCTTTTAAATTTAACCACACAGCACTTGCAAGACCGTTTGTCCAAGTTAAGTTGCCGTAGTGTGACGTTTTCGGCAAGCGCAGGCCCCCCGAGCCGATCTGGTAACCCGAGCAGATCTGGTACCTACACCGGTATGAATCAGGGATTAACGACCTTTCTGCATCAGTGAAGCTCCGGGAGCTTTCAGCTCTTGCAGCTCATTTTCTTTTCTTCGCTTCTTCTGACCGTGTCGTCTTTGGTTTCTTTGGTGAATCTGCCATGGCTCAGGTCTCAAACCACTGGTTTGTTTATATCATTAGGTAGCGCGTAGCGTACTGCCGTAAAGCGAAACTCAGTCAGTACATGTAGAGCGTTAAACAGCAGGAGGAACGTCCCATGTAGGGACAGCTCTGAAAATAAACATCAAAAATGGTTTCGTGTCACATAAACATTATGAAAACACCTGTTTTTATAGTGTGAAAGTTACGGAGTGGGTCTTTTAAATATCGGTTATGATTCAGAAATTCACTTAAGAAATTGTTGGTTTAGCAAAAACCTTGTTTTAAAATTGTCTGACACTTCACTAAGAATGCTACTAATAATATATATTCAACTTAGTTATGATGAATGTGAGTTGTTTTTTTTAACAGTGTCATATAGGTAAGTTATTTTTGTAATTTGTGAACTTTCACATACTTCCCTGCTAGATTTTAAGAATCGATTTTTGATTCCGAAGATTTTGAATCAGTTATCACAATCCAATCCAGTCTGTTCTAATTCGGTATAGATATGGGTCAGTGCTATTAAAAATGACTTTTTGAGCTGTTACATTAATTATATGGCTGTTATTCAGTGACACAGCACTGGGTGGAGTTACAGTTAACCAGGTGAAACTGTGTTAACCCTTTCAGACCTGAACCTTAAAATAATCGTCTGGACTTTTCCTTCCTATTTTAGCTAAAAAAAATAAAAATAAAAGAAGCCAACTATGTTAAACAATTAAACTGATTTTTGGACTTCTGAATTAATTTGATTGTTTGATTTTTATTTTATTTATAAAATCTACCTGTGTTTTTTTTTTAAACACAGCTGTATTCTCTACAATCTTAATCCAAAAACGTCAATGATAGATGCTGCAGACTGCTGTTGGTTGGTTTTTATCAGGCATTACAGAGGCAGCTAAATTCCCTCTGCTCAGGAACAAGTGACTCAGTTCGGCTCCTCACCACATGGTTCCCACGAGGCCAGAATCAATTCAGTTGGGAACTGAGCTAGAAACCGTTATTCATGGATTTCTTTCTACACAGTTAGATGACTGTAATTCATTATTAGTGGTGTGCTGGTTCACTAATACAATCAATTAACAGCAATTTGAAAGGTACCAAATTGATTGTAATCTAAAAAGTGTTCAAAATCAATTGTTGAAGTCCAGCGTGCCGCCCGGACATTTTTCGGGGACGGAACGACGGAAACTTCATGGCTGCAGCTGGTGTTACAGACATGCAGCATGAAATGAAGGAACTACAGCTAACATTAGAAGTTAAGTAGTGAAAGGCGCATCTTTGTTGAGTATCATGTCAGCAGCATCGTCCTCTTGACCCCAGACATGTCCTCCTTTCCCCGGCTATCCGGGCGTCCTCCCCTAGCTGCAGCACAGAGCAGCTGTTTACAAGATGTCGGCTCAGGCGGAGCTGTACGGAATAGAACCGCTCAAGAACCTTCCTTCATAGCGTCCGTCACCACTAACTTGTGTTGGTGTGCAGCGTGTTTATATGTCTGACAGGAGCCAAATTTGGTGTTTGTCCGAATACCCCTACTACGCCTCCTACAAGGTAGGCGAAAAGGAGTAAGCGGGGATGGGAATCTTACATCTCCCGATTCAATTCTATTCCGATTCTTGGGGTGACGGTTCGATTCAGAAACGATTCTCGATTCAAGTCAAATTTTTTTCTTAATCAATACTCTTTCATTCATCAGTTGTGTTTGTAATAAACACAACTTGATCTGCCAAGTGTCTGTGATGAAGTGAACCATGAATGTAATAGGGCATCAACACAAAATGGATTTTACAATCTATGTTGAGAGAAGGGAACTGGTTCAAAAGTAACAAGACATGAAATTGTAACTGGACATCCAAGACCTTTTAAACATAATTTCTAGTCTTGGAAAAAAAATGCTGATATATTTTAAGAAGAAGAAAAAAATAATAATATATATATTTTTTCTTTGGTACGTAGTAGAAAATACATTGAAAATATTTAGTATGCACCAAATGTTGCTTATCAACCATCATTAAACAGAAATCTATGGCTTATTTTATTATTTTCATTGTTTTTGTTAGAAATTTTAAAAGTCCTAACGTTATTGAACTCAGCATATATTTCGGACTTCCTTGAAAGCGCCACAGACGTGCAGCGCTGCTGGATGTTTATGTGTAGCTTATAAAGAAAGATCGCTCTTATATACTTGCAGATTTATAAAAAAAAATAAAGCTTTAGCCAAGGGTTTCATTAGCGTGGAGAAGACCTTTTAGACGGCCCAAACATTTACCTTCAGCAAAGATGGGGCGGGCTGGATTTCTCTTTCGTCTTTCATGCTGAAGCTTTAGCCTAGCGGCTATAGCTAGCTAGCAGCTAGCTAGCCAACGGTGCATCAGACCTGTCAATGCGACGGTGGCCGTTGCATGACAAACACTACGCGAAGCGAAAATGTAAAAATGTTCAGAAAACATATTTTTTGAGAATCAAATCTCAAACATTTCTGATCGATTCTGAATCTTGTTAAATAGGAATCGAGATTCAGACGTGAATCGATTTTTCCTCACACCCCTAGATGTAGTAGATACGAATCTCCATTATGGATCAGAGCAGTAGGCATAAAGTTCCCGGATGTATACTACCGCCACAGGAAGCAGCCGATGTACACTATGCTATGCCACAATGCAGGGAAGCCCCGAAATACCGCCATAATTTCAACATATAAATGTACCATTGTAGTAACGTAACTGATTACTTTAATTGTTTTTCGATAACTGATTAAACATTTAAGTTGATAAGTTTGTTTACCAGGACCAAAGGACACCTTACGTAACGTAAACATCCGGGTCGGAGGACACGCAAAATGGTGGAGCAGTACGTCTGATTTCATGCCTACTACTCGCTCGTTTGCTACGCAGTATTTACTGCATCAACGGGCAAATAGTAGCTACTATATAGCATGTAGTACATACTAAGGATTCGGATGCAGGGTATGAAGAGGCTGAGAAAGGTCAGAGGTCATCTGTTAAACCGACAGCGAAAAAACGAAAACTGGAGAATAGATTTTAAGTGTCTTTGTGAGAATGCTGCTCATTTGTTGTTAATTTAAAAAGAAAACTTATGTTCTCAGAATATAATATCAGATTAATAGATAATTCTTCTGTATTAATTTGAAAATGAACTGTTATAGAGTGATTTACACTATTTTCACTTTTGCTTTTAACTATTATTTAATGCTTTTCGTTTTTCTGTGTAACATTGTGTGATCTTTGTCTTGCTGTAGAAACAAAGTTCTACCTACATTTTCCCCTCATCTGTTTTAGTTTGAAGTCTCAGTTTAGCATTTTTATTTTGGCTCCTTATGGTGTTTCTGTCATCTTTGTGTTGTCTGCAGGCTATCAGGAGAAGCTGTTAATTAAAGAAGAAGCTCCTGGTGGCGACCAGCAGGACCCAGAGCTGCTTCACATCAAGGAGGAAGAGGAGGTGAAGGAGGAGACCAACCCATCCAGGTTTCCACTAACTTTGGTCCTAATGAAGAGTGAGGATGAAGATAAGCCTCTGATCTCACAGCTTCATCAGCACCAACCAGAAGACGGAGATCCTGCAACCAGCAGCTCAGGTGAACCGATGAAGGCAGAAACCGATGAAGAGGACGGTGGATCCAGTAGGAACCCAGATCTAAATTCTCATGGAGACACTTCCAACTCTTCAGAGGTGGTGGTGAGTGGGGATGATGAGGATGTGAACAATCCGTCAGACTCCGGGTCAGAAACCGAGGACAGTGAGAACGACTGGAAGGAGAGCAGAGCTCCAGAGTTGGGAGGAAATGCCGTCAACCAATCGCTGAGCTGCTCAGAGTGCGGTCAGCAGTTTGCTAACAAGCGCTCCCTTCATAGGCATGCGACGTGTCCTCCAGCAACTAGGCCTGCAGACTATCTGCTAAGCCAGAAAGCTGTGGAGCCGCTGAGGAAAGCCCAGACGGGTGTTAAATGTTTCACCTGTGATGACTGCGGTAAAACGTTTCACTGGAAAAACAACATAAACGTTCACATGAGGATTCACTCAGGAGAGAAACCGTTCGGCTGCAACGTTTGTGGCCGAAGATTCAGCCAGAAGTCCCACTTAAACATCCACAGCAGAGTTCACACGGGAGAGAAACCGTTTTGTTGTGACGTTTGCAAGCAGAAGTTTAGTGATAAGTCCCATTTAAACAAACACAGGAGGGTCCACACGGGGGACAAACCTTTAGCCTGTGACGCTTGTGGGCAGCGGTTTAGTTGTAGAACGAGTTTAAACAGACACATGAGGATCCACACGGGTGATAAACCGTTTGGCTGTGAGGCCTGTGGACAAAGATTCAGTGATAAGTCTACCTTAAAGAAACACAGCAGGATCCACACTGGAGAGAAGCCATTTGGTTGTTACGTCTGTGGGAAAAAATTCAGCCTAAACGGAAGTTTAAAAACGCACCTGAGGATTCATACAGGAGAGAAACCATTCAGTTGTGATGTTTGTGGCCAGAGGTTTCGCCAGCTGTCTAATTTAAACGCGCACACAAGGATCCACACAGGAGAGAAACCAGTCTGCTGTGCCCTATGTGGAGAGACATTCACCCAAATGTCCCATTTTAACCGACACATGACAGTCCACACAGGAGGAGAGCGAGCTTAGAGGAGGACTATCAGCAACACAAACTATGAATATTTCACCTTACAGTGTTTAATATGTACAGTTGTGGCCAAACGTTTTGAGAATGACAAAAATATTAGTTTTCGCAAAGGTTGCTCCTAAACTGCTTTTAGGTCTTTGTTTCAATTTCAAAGGCTTTTATCGACAATTACATGACATTTATGCAAAGAGTCAGTATTTGCAGTGTTGGCCCTTCTTTTTCAGGACCTCTGCAATTCGACTGGGCATGCTCTCAATTATGTCTCTGACTAACAGCAACCCATTCTTTCTTAATCACTTCTTGGAGTTTGTCAGAATTAGTGGGTTTTCGTTTGTCCACCCGCCTCAAGTTCTCAATGGGATTAAGAATTGGGGAGTTTCCAGGCCATGGACCCTAAATTTCGACGTTTTGGTCCCCGAACCACTTAGTTATCACTTTTGCCTTATGGCACTCTGCTCCATGGTGCTGGAAAATGCATTGTTCTTCACCAAACTGTTGTTGGATTGTTGGAAGAAGTTGCTGCTGGAGGGTGTTTTGGTACCATTCTTTATTCATGGCTGTTTTTGGGCTAAATTATAAGTGAGCCCACTCATTTGGATGAGAAGCAACCCCAACCATGAATGGCTTTAGAATGCTTTACTGTTGGCATGACACAGGACTGATGGTAGCGCTCACCTTTTCTTCTCCAGACAAGCCTTTTTTCCAGATGCCCCAAACAATCAGAAAGATGCATCATGGGAGAATATAACTTTGCCCCAGTCCTCAGCAGTCCGTTCACCATAACTTTCTGCAGAAGATCAATCTGTCCCTGATGTAGGGCTAGACGATATAGAAAAAGAGCATATCGATTAAAAAAAAGTCATATTGATTGATATCGATAATTATCAATAAAAATCACATAATGCAAAAAATATATTTTAAGTGCCTCCCCAGTCATTCTGTTATACTTCAATGAACTAATTTTCTTCATATTTCAAACACTTGTTTTTATCATAAGTAAGTTTTTAATACGACGATGGTTCCTTAGAGACTATTAAATAATTCTGTTTCAGCTCAAATGATTTCATCCTTTTTGTGGTTTGAAGGGAGAGAGGGTGGCTGATGGAGCTGCGTGGGTCATTGTTAACGATTGGTTTGGAGTAAGTAATGATTGTTGTATTAAGCTGCCTGATAGGCTATAATGAAAAAACGAGGGGAAACTTTTTGTTTCTATCTAACTTTTTTATCGGCCCCTTTTTTTCTATCGCACCACACGTCTATCGATCGATATATATTACTATCGAATTATCGTACAGCCCTAGCCTGATGGTTTTTTTGAGAGAAGTGGCTTCTTTGCTACCCTTCTTGACACCAGGCCGTCTTCGCCTCACTGTGCGTGCAGATGTGCTCACACCTGCCTGCTGCCATTCCTGCACAAGCTATGCACTGGTGGCACTCCTCTTTAGGAGACGATCCTGGTGCTTGGTGGACTTTCTTGGACGCCCTGAAGCCTTCTTAACAAGAACTGAACCTATTTCCTTTAAGTTCTTGATAATCCTATAAATCGTTGATTTAGGTGCAATCTTAGTAGCCACAATATTTTTGCCTGTGAAGCCATTTTTATGCAACGCAATGATGGCTGCACACGCTTCTTTGCAGGTCACCATGGTTAAAAACGGAAGAACAATGATTTCAAGCATCACCCTCCTTTTAACATGTCATGTCTGCCATTCTAACCCAATCAGCCTGACATAATGATCTCCAGCCTTGTGCTCGTCAACATTCTCACCTGAGTTACCAAGACGATTACTGAAATTATCTCAGCAGCTCCTTTAATGACAGCAATGAAATGCAGAGGAATTTTCATGGCAAAGAAGGACTATGCAATTCATCTGATCACGGTTCATAACATTATATGTAAATTACTATTATAAAAAGTTAAGCAGCAACTTTTCCAATTTCCAATATTTATGTAATTCTCAAAACTTTTGTGACACGACTGTACATTTCCCCAGTGATAAGCCATTTGTTTCAGTTTAATTTCGTTCTTCCACTAACCTGACTTATTGCTCAGTCTTGATAAGCCTCGCCTCTTTGGTTACTGTTGCCAACTCGGACAAGGCAACGCAGCTGACTGCATGATTATGACAAGAACGGTTATAGCCGAAAGCAACAACAGTCAATGTCTTCAAGGAGGCTTCAGAAAGGTCGACATTATGTCTTACAGCACTAGGGACACAATACAAACTGGAATTATAGGAAAAGTAGGGCTGTCCTGTGACTGTACAATTTTAATTTAATTAATGACTGTATATGTAAATTACTTTCAATTAATCAACATTCATAAATATGACTGAAAATGTAAAATTTTTGGTATAAATAAATGACAAAACTGGATGCGTAGATCCTTTTCTTCTATTTTTATAAAGCTACAGGAGTGATCCATGGAACTTTAGTGGTGAACTCCACAATCACATTTACACATGTTGCCCTTTTAACCTATTCATCTTTTATCCAGCTGCTCAGGCAAACTAACTGGTTAATAATTTCATTTTTCAGCTGTCATTCTGTGCATGTGTCAATGCTTTTAATAAAATGAATTGCGTCAATTCCACAATTAAATTGACCACGTTGATTTCGATAGTACTAGTTGACATTTGAGGACCAGATCTTCAGATCGCAAAGCAAGAGGATGAAGCCTCATCTGGCATCAGTTGACTTTGATGAGGTAAACACCCAGCATTGTTCATGTAAAGCAGAGTAATTTGTTAAACTCATCTACCAGCAGTTAACATAGCAATAGACTGCTACGTGACTAGCTTAAAAAATGTAATCACCTAGCGGCTAACGTATATACAAATAAATATTGCCTTGCGTGGCTTTATGTGATTGATATTACTTATATGACCTGCTGGCTAAGATTATGCAAGACATGGTCATTGGGGTCACAAACATGTAAGTGTGGGGTCTGGAGATACCAGAAACGTCAATGAGCGAGCATCTGCTTTCTAAAAATTGATTAAAAGATAGAAAAAATCAAGTATTGAATTAAAAAAAATCATTGCTCACTATATTGGTGTCCTTGTACCACTTTTTGACTCAGAAAAAAAATGCTTGAATGTTCCATGAAGAGTTGGGGTCACAGGCCTCTTAAATGTTTATTTCATGGGTCAGAGAATGGAAAGTTTGGGAACCACTGGTTTAGATATATTTTTGACTTAAAACACAAATCGAACCCAGAAAACCAACGGGTGAGGCTGCATTTCAGTTTCAGGCAGATAAAATCTGGAACAGTCTTCATTAGGATGTGAGACAAGCCTCAACTCTAATAATGTTTAAATCCAGGCTGAAAACAGTTAATTTTATCCATGCATGACTTTTGAACTGGGGATATGTGTTCTACTTTCTTGGTTTTAGTGAGAACACGAGCAGCAGCGTTCTGGATCAGCTGTAGCTTTCTGATTGATTTTTTTTAGGTAGACCTGTGAAGATACTGTTACAGTAATTAAGGTGGCTAGAGATAAATGCAATGATGAGTTTTTCTAGGTCTCCTTTTGTCATCATTCCTTTAATCCTAGAAATTTTCCTCAGGTGATAGAAAGCTGACCTTGTTATTGCCTTTATGTGACCCTGGATGTTCAGATCTGAGTCCATTATTACACCTAGATTTCTGACCTGATCAGTAGTTTCTAGTTGAACCAACTGAAGTTGTGTACATCCAGCTGTTAATTTTCTCAATGTGTTTATTAAGGATTTGGACGGGTTCGACATCAACTGGTGACATTGAGATATAAAGTTGAGTGTTATCAGCATAGTTGTGGTAGTTGATATTTTTTGTTGTTATGATCTGGCTTAGTGGGAGCATGTAGATGCTAAATAGGAGGGGCCCTAAGATGGAGCCCTGGGGGACCCCACATGTAATTTCTGTGTTTTGTGATGAGAACTGGATAAAAAGAGAAATTCCTGTTCTTGAGGTAGGATTTGAACCAGTCGAGTGCAGTACTACCTGATGCTTCTCTACGGAGTGGGACAACGAGAATGTTTTAGTCTGTTTGTTTTAGGGGAAATGGTGCCTGAATGCTATTAGTTGGTTTGCGTGTTTGAAGGCAGGGCTTAGTAGGGCTGAGTGAAAAGTAATTCTAAACAGATGTTGTCTTCAGGGACTTTACGACGAAAAAAATATTAAATAGGGGGGTCCAGGTTTTCCACTTGAAACGTTGCTGTGTGACTTTTGAAGAAGTATAACCAAAGTTTGTAGGAGAGCTTCATATTTTGTAAAGTGATTTCAGTTTTAATGAGCTTTTTTTCTTCTGATAAGCTCTTTAATAAAGTTGAAGGTTAAACTAACAAAGTTTAGTTTCATTGAGTTTCTTTTCCAGGTTTCCCCTGAACTCCAATCCAGTTCTTACACAGCGATCCAAGGCAACTCAGAATCCATTGCGGGTTTCTCCACCGATTCCTCCTCTGGTTAATCAAAGCGGACGTGACTCTCAGGTTCTGGTTATTTAATATTTCTGATTACATCTCTGCTTTCATACTGGCTCATTCAATAAATAGTGTTTTATTGAAAACGTTGGTTATTTCAGTAACTTCATCCCTAAATGAAACAAATCAATTATTCCACACAGACAGACAGACATTGTTAACTATATAATAATAAAATAATTTTGTCTTTGTGGTATATTAGTCTTTTTTTGGTAAGACAAACGTTTGCCTAGGCGAAAGAATGTATTTTGTTGCAGATGGCCACTCGCACTGAGCCAGGTTCTGGTTCTGATGGAAGTTTCTTCCTGTTAAAGGGGAGTTTTTCCTCTCCACCATCGCTACTTGCTTACTCAGTATGAGGGATTACTGTGAAGTCAACGACACAATGCAGGCGACTATTGTTGCTACATGTTGGTCCAGGAGGATTGAATTCTGCAAATTGATAACTTGTTGCAATCTGCTGGGATTCCTTAGACACTTCTAGACTGATGGAATGTTTGGATGATTGAATTGAAATTATTTTTCTTTTAAAGTGTCTAGAAATGATATCTGTATTATATACAACAGATACATTAAAAGTGGATTTAATACATTTAGAAACTAAACGAGTAACACAGAAACATATGCATGATTTTAAAAAGTGTACAAACATGTAAAAATAGTGATAATAGAAGAATGATCCTTTTATTGTCCCACAAGGGGATATTTGGTTTTAACAGTAGCAAAAACAGTTGTACAAACAGAACAGGACATATAACACAAAAAAGAGAAAAAATCCATCATGGACATAGTTACAAAGTAAGAGTACTAATAATAGGCCAGTTAACAACATATTAAAGCAATGGAACCTCTATCAGGTGGTTCAGAGGGTTTCTTCCATCCTGCATCATTACAGGTGGCGGACCACCAGGAGGCTCCACTCACACATAGATAAGAGGATATTTGGATTCAAAAAATAGATAATTTTTGGGTTCAACAATTACATGTTTTAAGTTTTGTTTCCTGAATTACTGTTGTCAGTTGGAGTTGAATTAAAGAGGTGATCAAACACAGCGCTTGTGTCGTCCATTTATTCCTCCACGTTGGTAACCCTGACACCAAACATGTCCGAAGCTGAAGCCAGCCCCTCTCCGGTGACGCCGGCTGCTGTGCAACATCCACCTGCGTCCCCAGCTTCTTTTGCCGTGGCTGTAAAAATCCTGGATTTCTGGCTGCACGAGCCTCCTTCATAGTTTGTCCACATTGAGGCCCAGTTTCGCTGCTGCTGAATGGGGACTACCGCTTCCTAGCCGAAGAAGCCGATTCCATCCTACTGGCTACAAAGAGCATTGCAGTCCGAGCAGTGGCTCCCACAATCCCCAGCGGCACCTGCTGAGCCTCCAGCACCGTCCCCAGAGGCTGACGGGCCTTTGGTGGTAGCGAGGATTGCTACACAGAGACGCCGCGGATCACACTTCATCTACTACCACCAGCGGTTCGGCGCCAAAGCCGTCGCAAAGGCCGCAGGGAAGCCGCAGGGAAACAACGTCACCGCCGCTCAGTGGCAGCCACAACCCTTGGAGACAGGGAAAGCCGAGGGGTGTGTGGCGGACCACCAGGAGGCTCCACTCACAACCAGATAGGAGGATGTTTAGATTAAAAAAAAAGATACATCTTTTGGCGCAACGATTACATATTTTAAGTTTTGTGTTCTGTCTTGCCGTTGTCCGTTGGAGTTTAATTAAAGAGGTGATCGAACGCAGCGCTTGAGTCGTCCATTTATTCCTCCACAGTATAACTTTAAATAAAATAATCCCTCCAATCTAATGTTTTGGTTTAACCAATAGGGGTTGTAATAGATCTCTGTTTAACCTACATACTTTTTTTTTTGTATTACCTGTTTTTTGACTCTTCAATAAGGAATCAAGATACAGTTGAGCGTTTTGTCCCCCCCCTCCTGACCTTGTATCTGTTTCTTATCTGCTATATGGTTGCGCCGCACAAACTGGCTGCAGAAACCACAGTATGGCTGGATCTGTAATATGTAATAAATGTTTTTATGTCTATTCTTGATCGGGCTGTACCGAAATGAATTTCCCCTCGTATGTAGTATATTCGATTGATATTTCTATAAGGGTAGGAATAAGCATGAACCTGAAAATACCAAGGAACTTCCTTTTGCTTCAAATAACTTCCTTCAATGTTTCCATCAAGACTCTATCTATCTATCTATCTATCTATCTATCTATCTATCTATCTATCTATCTATCTATCTGTCTGTCTGTCTGTCTGTCTATCTGTCTATCGATCTATCTATCTATTAATCTAATCTAATCTAATCTACCGCCACCTACAATATGGCGTCGGCGCTGACGTACATCCCAGGTACGCATGCGCTGTCCGCTCCGTTAGACGTCTGGGTGGGACTTCCGGGTTTAGCTCCTACTCGCCAGTGCGCAGACGCCTGCTTGTCTTTAGCACAGCGGCTGTCTGTTGAAGCTTCGTCCGTCGTGTTTTCTTCGTCTAATCACTTTAAAATGGAGCTGCTGCCGTCTAGTAACGGTAAAGGGTTGCTTAGGAGACAGAAGAGCTAGCAGAGATGTAGCGACAGCCGCTCAAACTGCGACTGGAGGCAGCAGAGGAAGAGAATCAGAAACATGGATGCTGTTCTCAGCCCCGATGTTCAGACGGACAGATTAGGTTGGTATTTTTTCGTTTATTATATCAGCTAAATAGATGACAGCTATTAAGATCAACTTACATAGAATTTATGAATCTATTATCTGATTTTATGTTTTAGGGCTGCAGGTTTTGATCCTAAAATCGTATTATTTTAGGTTAACCAGCAGCTGGAATCTGACTCCACCCAAACTCAGTTTATTACGGTACAAGTTCAGAAAAATCCTCCTGATGCCTCAGATCAGTGTTTTATTTTTTCTTTTAATAATTAAAAAGCTACAGATCATATTTAACTGGTTACTTATTATTGTTAAAGGGGCTAACTATTTACAACCTTTCCATTTTAATCAGACAATCTGAAGGGAAATTTAGAGTAAATGTAGCAGAAATTTTGGGTTTATATTAGGTTATTTTTATTTGATAATATTTGAGGGTTATCTTTAATAAAACAAGCCCAGAATGATCAGACTTTACAAATAAATTGACAGTACAAACAAACAAAAACAACCTATGAGTACAGAACAAAGAGATTACAGATAATTCAACAAATGTGGTCATCTGATTCATTCAACACACATTTATAATAACAAATATGATTGTCTGGCATGCATAAAGAAATATTAACGATTGATGGCAACTAAGCAAACAAACAAAGTGTGGACAACCCTTCAAATATTAAATATAATAACAATGTGAATGACCTGACCATTCATCATTGTGGTGTAGAGGTCACATCTCATAAAATTTGATCATTGTTGACATTTTAAAGTTTAAGTTTAAAGTCAAGTTAAATATTGTCTCCAGGTCATTTTAGGTAATAAAATCCATCCATAGATCAGTCAAATATAGAAGGAAATAGGGGCCTCGCGTGGCGTAGTTGGAGCCGGCGGCCCCATGTACAGAGGCCCCAGCCCTCAACGCGGCCATCGCTGGTTCGAGTCCCGTCCCGTGTGACCCCTGCCACGTGTGCCTCACCTCTCTCTCCGCCTCAAAACTCGGCTAGTCGGGCCCAAAAAACCTTTAAAAAAAAGTGTAGAAGGAAATATTTCCAGCCTTTATTTGTTGTTATTTTGATGATTATAGCTTACAGATGATGACATCTAAAATGCAGTGTCTCAGGAAGGTCGAATATTACAGAAAATCAATAAATAAAGATATTTTAGATGGACACGTCACTAAGTGGACAAAAATAATCTGGATGTTCTGACTCCAGCCTCAGTCTGCTCCTGGAGACGCTCCATCGCATTCTGGAATGGATTCTGCTTGACAACCCTCTCAAGGCTGCAGTTATCCCTGCTGCAGCTTTTCCAATCATTCAATTTTATATAAATATGCTTGGATGCAGCAGTCTTTGACTAACCAGCGTCTTTAGCTGCGTCCTTTTGTCTTTCTATCTCTGACTAAATTCTCTGTCTACATTAGAAATTTACTACAAAAATTATGCGATTGAAATTTTTGTGAAAATATTATACATATTTAGTAAGATCTGAATTAAAATATACTTAATTTTCCAAAATGTAAATCTCCTTTTACGTGGTTTGAATATTACTTTGAGGGATGCCTATTTCATTGTCTGTCAAAAGCAAACTTCTTGGTTGTATAAAAATAATCAAACTTCAGTGTTGAAAATAATTTTGTGTTCTGCTTTTCTATAAGGCAAGGCAATTTTATTTCAATAGCAAACTTTCCACACAAGGCAATTCAAGGTGCTTTACATGATTTGGTGGTAAAATAACCAAATATATGATAAAACACTTTTAACCGAATCAATAAAAGAAAACATTTAGCATTTGATTAAAAACAACAATTTAGGAAAAGCATAAAAAGAAAACTTGTGTCAAAAATCTATAGTAGAACATTGCTCAAAGTCAGCTCTAAACAGTAGAATTGTAATCTTTTGATTTGAAAGAATAATGATTCAGCAGCTTTGCAGTCATCAGGAAGTTTGTTCCAGATTTGTGGAGCATAGAAGCTGAAAGCTGCTTCTCCATGTTTGGTTCTGATTCTAGGGATGTTTAATAAACTAGAGTTGGAGGACCTGAGTGGTCTGCTGGGTTGGTGTAGTGACAACAGGTCTTCAACATACTTTGGTGCTAAACCGTTTAGTGATTTATAAACCAGTATTTTAAAGTGTATTCTCTGTGTAGTAGGAGTATTTAGAAGTCTATTCTCTGAGCTACAGGGAGCCAGTGGAAGGACTTTAGAACTGGGGTGATGTGTTCTACTTTCCTGGTTCTGGTGAGAACACGAGCAGCAGTGTTCTGGATCAGCTGCAGCTGTCTGATTGAGTTTTTAGGTAGACCTGTGAGGACGCTGTTGCAGTTATCAGTCTGACTAAAGATGAACGCATGGATCCGTTTTTCAAGTTCCTTCTGTGACATAAGTCCTTTAATCCTAGAAATGTTCTACAGGTGATCGAAATCTGACCTTGTTATTGCCTTTATTTGACCATGTAAGCCTAAATTCGTAAGCTTTTAATCGACACCTAACTTGACCAAGTAGAAAAACGGATTATACCTTCTACTGTCAAACATTTTCAACGAAAAGTGAACCTTGTAAAAGTCCTTCTGAGGAAAACAAACAAATTTGTTCTAACCAGTCACAGCGCAGAGTACTGATGATTAATGCATCAAATAGCCAATGGGATTCTGAAAACTGCAATAAGTCACTCCAGGGGTCGGACTTTATCTGTGCCATATTAAATGGCCAGTGTAAAGAAGCTTATCCAAACACAGAAAGGAAAGGATTAAGCACCGTTACCCACAGTAAGTAACCCTTAGAGTGCTGGGTCAAAATACACTTTAGTGTTATTATACAACATTGTGGAAGCTGTGGAGCTTTATTTGAGACAGAAAGAAATAGAAGATTTGGCACAGATTTAACCTTTTTTGGGCACCTTTGATATTTGGTTGATCATATATGATGTGAAGTGCTTCTTTTTTGGTTTATTGCTGTAACTTTGTGGATAAAGGTAATAAATCAGACTTTAGACCCACATTGTTTTTAGGGTCACCACACAATTCTAAACATGTTTTTTTGAGCATGTATTTTACAATTTCAATAAGCAGACACAAAATTTTATATTTTCCACTGTTTAAAAATTATATAAGTGGGCAACAGTTGCACTTATACATGTTTTAACTGTTCTGGGACAAATTGAGAGTGTTTTCTTTCCAAAGAGACCACGGCCATATATCTACTCCAAATGGTTCAAGAACAGCTCTAATTTTAATGTGGGTAGGCGTTTTAAAAATGTTTTGGGCGAAAAATGCAGGAATGTTAAGGGATTAAATAGGAGAGGCATCAGGATGGAGCCTTGGGGAACCCCAACATGTGATTTCTGTTTGTTTTCATGTAAAATTTCCTTCGGAAACAAAGAAATCCCTGTTGTTCTGATAGTACTCAAACCGGCCAAGTACTGTACCAGAGAGTCCGACCATGCTGCTGCACTGGAAGGAGTTGAGATTGGCCTGTAGTTCTGCATTACCGTCTTGTCCAGGTTGTTCTTCTTTAGTAGTGCCTAAAAACTGCTGTTTTTAAAGCCAGTGGGAAGACACCTGACAGGAGGGTTGAGTTAACTATTAGAATCAGATCTGACTTTTTTAGCAAACCTGTGGGTCATACATCAAGGCAGCATGAGGAGGAGCTTAATTGGTGGAGTTTAGTTTGAGGGCTACTGTCATTGGTGGATTAGTTAGTCTCTCAACTGTTGCAAACAAAGTCCAGACATTATTAATATTTCTGTTAATGATTTCAGAAAAGAACGATTCCCTTGCATCTGTCAAAGTGAAATGGTATCTGGTCAGCCTGTTTTTGTAGATGTCATAGTGAACCTGGAGTTTAGTTTTCCGCTATTTTCTTTCAGCTTGTCGCCAATCCCATTTTTCACTACGTACCAGTGGATCCCTAGTCCAAGGAGACTTCTTTTTACCCGAGACAACTTTAACCTTAGTTGTAGCAATGGTATTGATAATTTCTGAGGTTTTTGCTAGGAAGTTTTTCACCAGCTTCTTTGCAGAGGTGGAACTGGGGGATAAGGGAGGTGTGGTGGGAGAGTAGATTTCTTTAAAAGCTTCAACTGAACTGTCCCCTTGAAATGCTTCTTTACAGTGGTCTCATTGTGACTTGAACGTTAGGTAGAGATGAAGCTTTCAAAGAAAACACACAAAGATGGTCAGATAGCACAGTATCAACCACATAGATGTTAGAGATATTTAAACCATTGCTAATAATTAAATCTAGAGTGTGTCCTCGATTGTGTGTTGGCTGTTTGACATGTTGGGTCAGGCCGAAGTTATGAGTGTAATTTAATATTTTTGCTTTTCTTTCTTGTTTGTCGTCGATATGGATATTGAGGTCACCCGCAATGATCAGTTGTTCATACTCAATATAGACAGAAGGTCATTAAAATTATTGAAGAAATTAGAGTTAGGTTTTGGTGGTTTATAATATGTTAGAAATAAAGTTTTAAGAGTCTAATTTACCCAGGGGCACTTTTCTAAAAGTTATCGGGTCATGGAAAATTGTGGCAATGCCACCACCTCGTCTGTTTCTTTCTCTCACTTAGAAAATTGTAATTTAGGGGGGTTTAATTGAGCTATTTTAAGTTGTTTGATTATGGGTAACTGAGCTTTCTGACAGGAGATCGACTTGAGATTTTGTTTAGTACACACATTTTTGGATTTAGGCTAGGTTTTTGTTTTCTGCTACTTATAAGTACTGGGGTAGTACTATGTTGTTCAGGGGGGCCGCGTAACTTCTGGGAGACGATAGGAGTAGAATTACTGTCCGGTTCCCTTTGATATCAAATGTCTGTTACTACCAGTTTGGAGATGGGCAGGATATCAGTCCCAGGAAGTTGATTTGGCTCAAGTTTTGGTGTTAGCCGTGTCCCAATTGTAATTTGTGCCCTAATATTTTCAGAAAAGGTCCTAAAGGGTCAGGCATTTGGTGTAGAGCCAGGTGAATGGGGCAAATGCTGTATCTCTCTGCTTGATCCTCAGTTTACAGCTTTGGGTGCTGGATTGAATACTTTTTGTCCTTGTGGAGTTTTCTCTGCTTGTATATCTCTGGCTGGTCGGCCGTCAAGTGTGTTTTGTCTCTCTGTACTCCATCCTTGTGCTGGTGGGGTAATGTTTGGATATGTTTGTCCTTGTTTGGGAACATTGAGGGCTGTTTGATTTAGATAGCTGAACAGATTGGAGATCAGAAGCCTTTGTCCACTTTTGTTCAGATAACACTGGTTTTGTGTGAAGAGGTGTTTACTCCACAGATTATTTTTAAGTTATTGATAAATGTCATTGATCGACCAGCACAGGTGTTCGTAAGAGTCTGTGAAGCATACGGAATCCAGAAAATTCCTCATCAAATCCTGTTGGGAGGGGCCCAGAGAGGTATATTGGAATGTCAAGCTCCTGTAGGTTATCCAATAAGTCAGAAATGCCCTGTTTTAGTATCTCTGGCCGTCTTTTGCCTGTCTGTAGATCCCGTATGTTAAATAAGTTTTAGAGGTTTCTGGTGTTGATTTATAATTGTCAAAATCTTGTCATTGTTTTGTTTCACTAAATCTTGGTTACAATTGACCAATTTGGTTTTGTGAGTACATAATTTTTAATGCCATTTATTGAACCATCTTGAATAATGAAAACTTTTGCTAGAGACATCCTCACTTTGTTTTGTCATTTATTGTAGCTGGATTCCTCATTGTAACCTTGCTGCCGGGGGTTTGTCGTGATTCAGGGAGCTGAGTGCTGCAAAATTGTTATTCAGGGAAATTCCAGAGGAGTGAAGGAAAATATGTTTAAAGCCACTAAAGGAGCTCCAGCTTCCATTAACTCATTTCTTTGTCTTTGACGTAGAAAGTACTGCAGGACCAATGTTTCTATGTTTTTGCTCTGTCTTTTCACTGTCATTTGTCAATTGATTCATTTTACAAAATTGAAATATTGACAGTTTACAGTTGTTTGTGCATAATGTGTTTCAGTGTTGCCTGCAGATGTCCAGCAGATTGTGGTCAAAGAGGAGACCGTTGAGGAGCCAGATGTTCTCCACATCAAGGAGGAACCAGACAAACAGCTCAGTGTGAGGGAGAAAGATGCCACCAGCGGTCCTCTAAGTGTAGTCTCCATAAAGAGTGAGGATGATGAAGATAAACCCCTGTTCTCACAGCTTCATCAGCACCAATCAGTAGCGGGAGATCCTCCAACCAGCAGCTCAGCTAATCTGATCGAAGGAGAAATGGATGAAGAGGATGAAGAATGCAGCAGGAAGCCAAATCCTAGTGTGGCCTATCAGGACCCAGAGCTCATTCACATCAAGCAGGAAGAGGAAGAAGCTTGGCGTAATCTGGAGGGAGAGCAGCTTAGTGTGAAGGAGGAGACAGACCCATCCAGGTTTCCACGTACTGTAGTCCTAATGAAGAGTGAGTACGATGAAGATAAGCCTCTAATCTCACAGTTCTATCAGCACCAACCAGAAGACGGAGATCCTGCAACCAGCAGCTCAGCTGATCAGATGAAAGCAGAAACTGATGAAGAGGACGGTGGATCCAACAGGAACCCAGATCTAAACCCTCATGGAGACACTTCCAACTCTTCAGAGGTGGAGGTCAGTGTCAGTGATGATAATGGTAGTTATGATGATGATGATGATGATGATATGAACCATCCGTCAGACTCTGGGTCTGAAACTGAGGACAGTCAGAGCGACTGGAAGGAAAGCAGAACTCCAGAGTCGGGAGGAAACGGCGGTAACCAGTCGTGGAGCTGCTCAGAGTGCGGTCAGCAGTTTGGTAACAAGCGCTCCCTTCAGAGACATGCAAAGTGTCATCCAACCACCAGGTCGAATGACAGGAGGAAGAAAAACGTTACCGCTCTGAAGAAGGTGCAGGGTGGTGTTAAATGTTTCACCTGTGATGACTGCGGTAAAAGCTTCAGTTGGAAAAATCATCTCAGCAGACATAAGAGGATCCACACGGGAGAGAAACCGTTCGGTTGCGACATTTGTGGGCAAAGATTTAACCAAAACTCCAACTTAAACAAGCATATGAGAATCCACACGGGAGGGAAACCCTTCGGCTGTGATGTGTGTGGACAGAGATTCAACCTGAAGTCGTATTTACACATACACATGAGGATCCACACAGGAGAGAAACCGTTTGGTTGTGATGTTTGTGGGCAAAAATTTAACCAAAAATCCAACCTGAACAAACATGCAAAAATCCACACGGGCGGGAAACCGTTCGGTTGTGATTTCTGTGGCCAGCGATTCAACCTGAAGGCGTATCTAAGCAAACATGTTAGAATTCACACGGGGGAGAAACCATTCAGATGTGATCTTTGTGATCAGAGATTCAACCTGAAGTCCCATTTAAACCTACACAAGATAATCCACTCAGGAGAGAAACCCTTCGCCTGTGATGTTTGTGGCCAACGTTTGATGCAGAAGTCTGCTTTAAAGAAGCACATGAAGATCCACTTGGAGGTCAAATCGTTTGATTGTGATGTTTGTGGACGGAGATTTAACCAAAAGTCAGCATTAAAGAGACACCTGAGGATCCACACGGGGGACAAACCGTTTGGTTGTGACGTTTGTGGGCAACGGTTCAACCAAAAGGCTCATTTAAACAAACACATGACCACCCACACAGGAGCCAAACCATTTGGCTGTGAGCTCTGTGGATTACGCTTCAACCTGAAGTCACATTTAATCAGACACACCAATGTTCACACTGATGGGGAAAAAAACTGATCGGAATAATTCTGAGTAATTCTGCCGTTTTATTTTTGAACCATGATTATTCTAAGTAAAAAAAATGAAATTCATATTTCCCTCTTGTATCAAGCTCTTTGTACACATAGAAATGCACTTTTGATTCTTAAAACCGTCTTAGAAGAAACAATAAGCATTAGGTTATAGCAGCTTTTATACTTGGAACAAAACCGCTGCAATCTAATCAAAGGTTGCTTGTTGCATCAATCTGTTCCTACTGTACTGCCAATACCCAGAAAACTTGTTTGTGTCAGCTGTAACAGATTTGTTTTTCAGTGACATGTTTCATGGGCGATGGGTTGATGTCGCTCCACTGTCCTTCTCTTTTTAAGGTTCCCTGTTTCTTCTACCCTCTCTGAAGAATCTGTGTTTGTTCCTCATGTGGATGGGAATTCCTCCTTGTTCTGAACTGCTTCTACCCTGGCAACAGCCAGATCTATGAGTAGACCCGTCTCATGTCAAGTCTACACATCGATCTGGAACTGCTCCCATAGAAAGCGTCTGAAAAAGGGGGGGTCATCTGGTATAATATTTTGAGCTGATTAGAGGATGCACCAGCAGTTGTCCGCCTACCGTGAGTTGTCTTTAGTAAATAACATTCATGAGTCTTACGTGCTAAATTTAGTCGGGAGAAAAGCATACACATCTTTACCATTACAAATGCATTTATTTTTTAAGTTTGCTAATTAAAAAAAAAAAAAAATCTTCTCTAGTTCTCCTAAAACGGATTCAGTAGCCACTTATGTAACACATGCGTCCTCCTGTGCGGCCATGGTTGTTTTACTTTGCTTGGGCTCATAGCTGAACGCCCGCCCCTAAACACAATACTAACAAACGATTGGTCCACACCACCAGTGGAGTTGAATGCAGATGGTTTTGTTGGAGCAGCACGAGATGGATTTTCGTGTCACAAACAGGAATTTGTGTGGCATAATAAGGGACTGAATATGACAAAAATTGTATCATGAAATATTTCAGAAATTTACTTTACTTCCTATCTTGGACTGTTGGTTAATATTGTGAAACCTGGACCAGGATGTCTTTGTGGTTAAAATAATTGTTTAATTTGAAAAACATTTGCTCTAAAATATACATTTGTTCAAATTTAAGGTAAAACTTATTACAAAATACTGTGACTAAATGAGTGAACTTATGTAGCATAGAAGCTAGCTTAGCATTGATCAGTTAAGTTTATCTGGTTCTGAAATAATACAGTGACTTAGTCTAGTTAAGTTGGAGAAACATTGACATGGTCATTATTATGAAGCTACAGCTTCCATGAACAGATCGTTATGATCTTTAAGACAAAAATTAATAAGATTCCGGCTTATCCTTCCTACCTGTTGAAAGCAGAATTTAAACTGTCGTGAACAATCCTGCCGCAGCTTTGCAGAGGAAAGTCATCAGACAAGTTGGTGTAATTTCATGTTTTTATAAATGTATTGTTATCGGCAGTTCAAAAACAAAGATAAAACCAAGAGTTCTCTTTTTACTTTTTTAGATGGTTTGAAACTCTAAATATGTACTGAGAGCAATAAAAGCTGGTTCGATTCAAACACGGATGAGCTCCCAAAACCATGTAATAGCTTTTTGTATCAGCTATTCCCGTAAAGTCTGGTCACACAAGCCCAACCTGCTGAGCTTACAGTCTGAGGTGAAAATCAAACGGGTTTGATATTTTCTGCCTCACAAGGCGAAAAACGTCCTGTCTGTGCCCTACGGGAGCTGTCTGCTGAGCCTGAATATTCAAGTGACCGATCAAAGCGCAGACTCCGCTCACATGATTCCAAGATGGCAGCCCACAGAGAAGATTACATTTTAGAAGAAATACTGAAAATTTGGCCAGACTACACCTGTTCATACGATGCCACAACACCGCTTCTACATAATTAGAAGCGGCATTTCCTCCGTATCCATCTTGGTCTCTGTTTCATTAATTTTTCTGAGGTAAGGACAGTGTGCCGCCATCTTGGAACCTATTTTATTTTCACTTCAGTGCCTCGTGAGGCAGAAAACTCACCAAAATAAGGAGAACACAGCAAGCCATCTGCTGAGCAAACTGCCTCGAATGACTGTTAGCTGAGAAGATTGGGTTTATGTGTGGCAGACTTAAAGCAGGTAGAGATCTCCCACTTGTGCCTATCTGAACAACCAGAGCTGTTTAATTCAGTTTTTTTTACCAGCAGAGTGCTGTCCAATGTAAAGCTGCTCAAGTTTCTCGATGAAGAAGCAATGAAACCAGGTGTAAAGCAATAGTTTAACTTGTTAAAACTTTTTGATGTTGCTTTAACATCCCTGGGTAATAATTACAGTTTCATAGTTTAAAAACAAAAGCTCAGCAGCTGGCATCAGATAAAAGTTGGTATTTAGACTCAAGTCAAGTCAGAAGTCCTAATAACCATCTCTGGTAAAAGGTGGAGAGAAAAAACCATCACAAATTGGCATAGGCGTCATTTTAACCGGGGACGCCGGGGACATGTCCCCGGCAATATTTATGATTGACAGGTTTGTCCCCCCAAACCTGATGTGGACATTTTTCATGACCTAACAGCCACTTGCTGCTCCCAGCAAAGTTTCCCCATCAGTATCTAAACAGAATATCATTTAATTCACTCAATTCCAATTTCTTATGCAGTCATGTTTCTTTCTGCTCATATACAGTAGAGCTGAAGATCTTTGCCGGAACCCGACAGGGCCTAGTTTCTATCATCGGGCTTTAACGGTCACCTGATCATCTGATTAGTGCAATAATTTATAATAAAGTGCTGCAGTGGGCCACTAACATTAATCTACCTGTCAAGATGCTCCAGGCGCACCGCATGCGTCATGATGTGAAAGAGCCACTCCTCTCAGATGAAAACATTCTCCGACTGCTGCGCTGCACTCTCACAGAAAATGCTCAAGTGTAAATGCACTATTTTCCCAAGTCTCAAGTTGCAGATGTCTCCTGCATTTATACAGCAGCTCCCTGACGCTCACAAGTCAGATAAAAAATCCTGAAATCAAGAGCAAGCGGTCAAGAGCGCACACAGAAACGCACACAGGCGAGACGGACTTTTACGCAGCAGAAGCGGTTAAAGCTTCATAAAGCTGCAGACTTAAAAAAGATTATAAATCAACATGCCGTGCAATTATTCTTATTAATTTATCATTTTAAGTTTCAGATAAGCTGTCTATTTGTGATATGTCATGTTTTCAGCTACAGGCGGAGTCCTGCAATGTCACTGGTACCCGTTTCAAGATGGAACCACTACAGTTCTACAGTTCCTTTGCTGGTAACACAGGTCCATCCTTTGCTGCTTCGCTGTTAGCTGGATTTTTTAAAGAGCACAATTTAAATGCTTTCTTTACAGCATACTAACACGCATTGTGTTCTGCTTCCTAAATGATTGAAGGCAACCATTAATCTCCTGTTATGTCTCCCGTGCTTTTCCAAACTTATCATGTCTGGTTTTAATCATTTTCTCATCCCGAAGACAAAAAAAGACGCACAAAAAATGACCATAATTATGTTCGACACTCGGAAACGACTCCTGGCTGCTCAGAAACTTTCAGTGGAGAAAGATGTACCGAGCGTCTTTAAGAAGGTGTGCGGCGAGGGGTTTTACAGCCTTAAAACATAATAATTGTAAAAACAAGAAAAATTAAGATGACTACTTTGCAGATTTTGCCTGCTGTATGTTATTTTTAGAACCACCACAATAAATGAGGGACCATTGTATATTAAATTTAACTGGTCTGGTTTATTTTCTACAGGTGAGTTGCAAGGAACAAAATATTCATGCAATATTTTTTCTCGTTTAAGACTCCCAAAGATGATATATGCCAGAATACTAGCCTTCTTTGCACTGAAGGCAAAAATGTTTCGCTATCTCTGCATCCAGCTTCCAGAGAGAGACATTTCTGCGACGCAGCAACGGAGAACCAGGGAGTGGACAACATTTCCATCACAGTTAAAAAAATCAAAAAGAAAAATGACTCGATCCATTATTTAAATTGATTATAGTGCACAGAATTATTAGTATTTCATTATACTGCAGCTGAAATGTATATTAAGAAATCATTGTGCAGGAACCAAACACTGTGTCCAGTCTGGCTTTAACTAGATTTTTCATTCCGGAATCGCTGGAAGCGCTGCATGGATTGCAATGGCATCAGCGTGAAATCCTGTTCCCAACACCAAAAAAAACATTTTCCTCTTTGGGACTCTTAAACAAAACAAATTATGTCCGCTTGCATTAAATAAACTTCGACCCGGAGCCGTGAAATTCAATATGTTCTTGTTTTCCACCTGAAACAACTTTATACGGATCACTCACAGGTAGCTGTCCTATTGCAGGACTGTCAGCTGTAAGTTCATTTGAATTTTCTCCACACAGAACAATGTTGGGGTTGCAAAAGGGAGCATGTTTTATTGTTGCGCATTCTTCTGGTGCGAGTATATATGATATTCAGCATTGTTCTTTGTGCTACCGTGTGGATTTTAATAATTCTTCCCAACCGAAAGCACAATGTTGGTGATGTTTAAAAAGGAAAACGGGTAAATCTATGGCTTTTAACTTGTATTGATTTACTAAAGATGCGATTTTCACCATGTTTATAGCCTACTCTGCAGTGCATATTGTAATGAGAAATGAAACGTATGAATACTTAGAGGCTATATAAATATTTAATAAGTGTCCCCACCAATCCTCAAACCACATTCAAGTTAATAATTTTAACAGGAATTTTAAAAACAAACTGACGCCCTTGCAAATTGGCATCGCTCACTACAGATTATTCTGGGTTTTTGCAGCACATAAATCATAGTGTGTTTCGCCCTCCCTCACAATGGGAGGTGCCTTAAAAACCTCCAGAAGATTCCCAGAATCAATTGCCCTCCAGGGTTACTACATGCAAGAAAGAAATCCTGGATCCAGGCAGCTTAAAAAACCTTTCTCCAAAGGTTGGAGGAGAAGGACTGAAGAGATGCATTATCTGGATTGAGTCTGGAAGTGGAGCTACTGCCCCTGCAAATCAAAAGTCAGTGAAGGGTAAAAAGTAGTGGCTTGTCTGAAAATGAAGGTAATTTTTAACATTATTGTTATAGAATTCTCTTCAGTAAAACTCCAGTCCTAAAGGGCTGCATAAACACACCAGAATATAATCGCTCAGGGCGTTTTCACATGTGTGGCCATGCCAGAAAACGGCCAGAGAAAAATGCACATTTTTTCTGTTCACATGGCGCAGATCTTGGCCTGTGCTGGAGTGTTTTACATGACGGACTACACCAAAACAGCAGATGGCGGTATACAAATAATACTGTAGCTATGCAACAAACAAGGGAGTGAGACGTACCGACGTCATAAAACCAGCGACAGCCTAGAATGCAAACGCACTGGTCTACTGGTCAACTGCTACCTGAGGCCATCTACAGGGTGAGTGTTGTAGTAAACCCACGGTTTAGTAACCTGGTGTGTTGCTGTGGGATGCTTGAACAGCGTTGTTTTGATCTCTTTATGGTTGCGTGGCGATTTGGTGACTTCATTCGGCGGTGTCGTCATTTCGACGACTACGGACTACGATACTACCTCCAAGGGCTGCATAAACACACCAGAATATAATCGCTCAGGGCGTTTTCACATGTGTGGCCATGCCAGAAAACGGCCTGTAAAAATTCACATTTTTTCTTTATCAGAGGTGGTTGGAGTACCCAAAAGTTGTTCTCAAGTAAGAGAAACTTCAAAAATATCTTTACTCAAGTAAAAAGTAGCTATCCAAAAATTATATGTAAGAGTAAGAAATAATGGTGAAATAAAAGATATTTGACTATTGAGTATCATCTGGATAAATATTTTCAAAATCATGTCAACAGACAGACAAAAATATATAAAGTTATGGAAAATTCTAGTATTTTAACCCTTCTGTTCTCCTGTTGGGGTCAAATTGGGGTCTGACCCCACAATGTTTGCATTCTCTGGTCTGTTTTTACAGCTAAAACTAAACATCTTACTACAATGGTTTTCATAAACCAAAAAAAATCTGAGTCAGCAGGTCATTCTTCAACACATCCAGCAGATGTCACCCACACTCTCTCTCTTTCTAGCCACCATCCAAGAGAGAACTTCCTGGATTTCTTGCCTTTCCAGTTCAAACCACTTTGTAAGAATGTGGCAGAATGTGGCCCTGGCACTCTAGTGGTTGAGTCACTGTTATCTCAGAGATTCTTATCTTCATACACAAATAAGTACGTTTATTTCCGCCTCTTTAGTGCTAATGCTTTCAACACAAAAAAGTAAAAAAACAAACTCCTATTTGTGTTTGATAGGAATCTCTGAGATAATAGAAATTAACACAAAATGAACAAAGAGGGTATATTTAATGGTTTTAGCTTAAAAAAGTCAAACTGCATGTCTGATTAAATCTTGTTTTAGTTCAAAGTTAAACTATCACTATGTCCTGCTAGAGTTATTACATTACTATAATAACTGAGGAACAGAAGTATTTGAACACCCTGCAGTTATTCAAGTTCTCCTATTTAGAGATTATGGAGGGGTCTGAAATTCACATTGTAGGTGCATTTCTACTGTGAGAGAATCCAAGATATCACATTATATGATTTTCAAAGAATTTATTTGTATTTTATTGCTGTACAGAACTATTTGAACACATGACAATCAACAAGAATTCTGGCTCTCAAAGATCTGTGACTTAAGCCTAGTTTATACTTTTCCAACAGCAAACTTCCACGCAGATGTATTGACGGAGACGTTCTTCGTTGATGTTTCTCTGTTTCCTTCTCACCATTCTCCATTGATTTTGTTGCAAAGCAATTCTTGACCAGGACAGCAGGGGTTGCTAACTTTTCATTGCAGCTATGCCTAATGTCTGCCCACTATCGCAGCGTTGTTTCAGATTTGTTTCTTCAGTATGTGAAAGCATTTCCCCCTCAAGGAGCAATGGACGATAGAAAGTAAGTTTTGATTAAGCTGTAAAGCTTTTTACTAGAAGTTCAGCGCATAGAATATTCTAAAAACGCATGGAAACAAACAGCAGCCTTTTTTTGGTATCGTACACCTTGTGTTCAAAATTTCCAAAAGACCAGATTAGCTAAATGATCCTTTCAACATAAAGCATGTAGTGCCCAAACGCTGCGTTACCTACTGATTACACAGACTATAGAGCCCCATTCAGGTGAAACGATCTCTGGCTGTTTCTGGAACGCACAATTACCTTAATAAAGTAATGCCTTGCCTATTTATGAAGAGTGTGGACAAAAACATATAAAAGTTTAAGGTGCCGAAACATGTACTAGCGTATTTCAATGTGCAGATGTGGCACATTGTTTTCCACATCGAATTTTATCAGTCTTTTTTTAAAATTAATTCTGTGTCCCCCTTAAATTTCCTTTTATTGGTGTTTGGGCGCTCGGAGATAGAGGAGTGGAATCGCCCGTTTTTAGTTAGGAGAGTTGAGCTACTTTCTGCCAGTAGAATGCAGAACCAACATGTTTGCTTAAGCAACATCTTAAGAGGATGACTGGCGCGGTAATTCCTTAGAGGAAGTGCGGCGGTCAGGTGATTAGGCTATAGGTTTTGTGTTTTTATGTGTCTTGTATTATTAATTTTCAATGGCTTCTCTTCAAACTGCATTAACTATTAGCATTTTGCAGTGTTTTAGTGTGTGTATGTGTGCTTTAGTCCCGTAGTTTAGTACTGATGTCATGATGACCTTGTACCGTTGTGTAGCACTGTTGTCATGGTAAGCGAACTGAAATCAGAGGAGCTGCAGCTGGTTAGGCAGAGCAGTAGACCGCTTGTGACTGATACTGTACTGTTCTTGTCATTGCAGACAAAATAATTTTTCATGCACCGGACCTTTTATTTTCTTCTTCAGTTTGCAACTCAGACATGCGTCATAAGGAGAGGAGGTTGAAAGAGAGGAAAAAGGAGCTGAGTGAGGCTGCTAAAGGCAGTGGATCCATCACCAGTTGGATAGCAAATAGCACACCAGGTAGCACTTGTACCAGTTAATTTGTTTCAGATGGCATTTATTAGGGGTGTGAGGAAAAATCGATTCACGACTGAATCTCGATTCCTATTTAACAAGATTCAGAATCGATCACAAATGTTTGAGAATCGATTCTCAAAAAATAGGTTTTTCTGAACCTTTTTACATTTTCGCTTCGCGTAGTGTTTGTCATGCAACGGCCACCGTCGCATTGACAGGTCTGATGCGCCGTTAGCTAGCTAGCGCTAGCTAGCTGTAGCCGCTAGGCTAAAGCGTCAGCATGAAAGACGAAAGAGAAATCCAGCCCGCCCCGTCTTTTCTGAAGGTAAATGTTTGGGCCTTCTAAAAGGTCTTCTCCATGCTAATGACACCCTTGGCTAAAGTTTTTTTTTTTTTTAAACAAATCTGCAAGTATATAAGAGCGATCTTTCTTTATAAGCTACACATAAACATCCAGCAGCGCTGCACATCTGTGGCGCTTTCAAGGAAGTCCGAAATATGTGCTGAGTTCAATAACGTTAGGACTTTTAAAATTTCTAACAAAAACAATGAAAATAATAACATAAGCCATATATTTCTGTTTAATGATGCTTGATAAACAACATTTGGTGCATACTAAATATTTTCAATGTATTTTCTACTATGTACCAAAGAACAAACAAAATACATATATATATTTTTTTCTTCTTAAAATATATCAGCATTTTTTTTTCAGACCAGAAATTTTGTTTAAAAGGTCTTGGATGTCCAGTTGCAATTTCATGTCTTGTTACTTTTGAACCAGTTCCCTTCTCTCAACATAGATTGTAAAATCCATTTTGTGTTGATGCCCTATTACATTCATGGTTCACTTCATCACAGACACTTGGCAGATCATGTTGTGTGTATTACAAACACAAATGATGAATGAAAGAGTATGGATTAAGAAAAAAAATTTATTTGAATCGAGAATCGTTTCTGAATCGAATCGTCACCCCAAGAATCGGAATCGAATTTAATCGTGAGATGTTTTAAGATTCCCATCCCTAAGATCTATAATGTTTTTCTAATATTATTTTAGATTAGTGTTGTCCAGCGTTTCTATAGTTTTTTATTTTTCCGTTATTTTTATTTTTATTTCGTTTTTAACTTTTGTTTTTTATTCAGTTGAGTTTCAGTTAGTTTCCAGATTGAGTTACTTCTTGTTTCAGTTTAGTTTTTATTGTTTAAAATTTTTTAGTTTTTATTAGTTTAAGTATTTTTTTTAAATTATTATAATACAGGGTATTTGTCGTGGGAAAGACCTAAGAAGTTCAGAACAGGTATTACAGTTGGCTCAGTCATGTAGACCAGTGGTTCTCAAATGGGGTACGTGAAATTTTAAAATAGAAATATTTAAAAAGCAGCATCCATGGAAAAATCCTTTAAAATAATTATTCAATAAGTATAAGCTCATAAAATGAATTTTATATTGAGTAGGGCTATTCAATTTCACTATCCTAAAGCTAAAACCTCTTTTTAGTTATATATTTTTATCTTCAAATAGTTCAAGGGAGAATGATGTTTTGAACATTAATGGAGATGTAGACGTCCCTGCCTTCTCATGCTGTTGACAAATTTGACCAAATTGAAAACTAAAACTAAATACATTTTCTGTATATCTTTATTTTATTTTAGTTAGTTCCATAAGGACACAATATAATTTCAGTTAGTTTCTCTTTTTTCTAAGCTCTAGTTTTTACTTTTTATTTCAGTTACCTAAAATGTTTTATCACACCTAGTTTTAGTTTTTAGTTTTAGTTAACAATAATAACCTAAGTGTCATCAAGTGTGGTTAGTAAAATAACAGATTAATGTGAAAGCAAAATTGTATAATAAAAAAAAATATCAGAATGTTACCAATGACTCTACAGCAGCCAGCAAACTTCTGGTGCATGCACACTAAGCGATTCTGGTCCACCATCCGGTGTCTCGGGGGGTGGGTGGGGTGTTCTGCCACCAACACTGTTTACAGTGGGGATGGTGTGTTGCTGACCTCAGCACAGGACATCTTGGGTCAGTGGGTGGAATGCTTCGAAGACCTCCTCAATCCCACCGACATGCCTACCTGTTTGGAAGCAGAGTCTGGGGTCTTTGGGATGGGCTCTCCAATCTCTGGGGCTGAGGTCACTGAGGTTGTTAAAAAGCTCCTTGGTGGCAAGGCTCCGGGGGTGGATGAGATTCGTCCAGAGTTCCTCAAGGCTCTGGATGTTGTAGGGCTGTGTTGGTTATCGCGGCACTACAATATTGCTTGGAGGGGGCAGTTCCCTTTGATTGGCAGAGCGGGGTAGTGGTCCCCCTCTTTAAAAAGGGGGACCATAGGGTGTGTTCCAAATTACAAGGGGATCACACTCCTGAGCCTCCCCGGTAAGGTCTGTTAAGGGGTTCTGGAGAGGAGGGTCTGACGGATAGTCGAACCTCAGATTCAGGAGGAACAATGTGGTTTTCGCACTGGCCGTGGAACACTGGACCAGCTCTACACCCTCAGCATGGTCCTGGAGGGTGCGTGGGAGTTCGCCCAACCGTTCTACATGTGTTTTGTGGACTTGGAGAAGGCTTTCGACCGTGTCCCTCTGGAAATCCTGTGGGGGGTACTCCGGGAGTATGGGGTACTGGGTCCTTTGATAAGGGCTGTTAGGTCCCTGTATGACCAATGTCAGAGTTTGGTTCGCATTGCCGGCAGTAAGTCGGATTAGTTTCCAGTGAGAGTTTGACTCTGCCAAGGTTGCCCTTTGTCACCGATCATGTTCATAACATTTATGGACGGGATTTCCTCCCTAAAGTGGAGGAGTTAACGTATCTGGAGGTGTTCAAAAAAAGAGGGAAAAATGGAGCGGGAGATCAATAGATGGATTGGTAAGGCGTCTGCAGTTATGCGGGTGCTGTACCAGTCTGTCATGGTGAAGAGAGAGCTGAGCCAAAAGGCAAAGCTCTTGATTTACCGGTCGATCTACATTCCTACCCTCATCTATGATCACGAACTTTGGGTGGTGACCGAAAGAACGAGATCACGGATACAGGCAGCTGAAATCAATTTCCTCTGCAGCTGGCTGGGTTGTCCCTTAGAGATAGGGTGAGAAGCTCAGTAATCCGGAGGGGTCTCAGAGTAGAGCTACTGCTCCTCCACATCGAGAGGAGCCAGTTGAGGTGGCTCGGGCATCTGGTCAGGATGCCTCCTGGATGCCTCCCTGGTGAGGTGTTCCGGGCACGTCCCACCAGGAGGAGGCCCAGAGGAAGACCCAGGACTTGCTGGAGGGACTATGTCTCCCGGCTTGCCTGGGAGCGCCTTGGGAGGAATCCCAAGGAGCTGGCCCAAGTAGCCGGGGAGAGGGAAGTCTGTGTCTCCCTGCTTAAGCTACTGCCCCCGCCACCCGACCCCGGATAAGCCGAATAAGATGGATGGATGGATGGCACACTACGTGCAACATTAACTGAATCACTAGGGTGTTTTCTTTCAATAATGGTAGATACAAGTGTATGTTCAAAGTTTAAGTAACAGGAGTAAGTTTTGGAAAAGTAAGTTTGAAAGGTTGAAAACAAAATATCACCCATGTAGTACAAAACATGCCTAGTTCCAATTAAAACTTGAAGAACATCTAATCCGGGTCCTAAAGCAAAAATAATTTTGCACTGAACATTTTTAAATAAAGTGTGTTCTTTATTTTGAGAACTTGTTCAGAGCACAGAGACAACGTATTTAACAAAACGTATGTAACAAGACACTCAAGGGGACTCAGAGTTCTTCAGTTTTTATTTGTTTTGGCTGTGTGTCAGGTGAACAGGCGCTAGCATGCTATAGCACAAAGCGAGTTGAGGGATAGTGATAGTTCATAGAATAGTTCACACAATACAGGTACAATTCCAGTTTAACATTTTTGTCAAACATTTGCTTTGATAAAACCATGAAGATCAGGGCTGCCACTATTGTGTTCATCCTGGAATGTTTAGGGAATTATCACAGTTGATCAAATTTCAAAAATGCAAGAAGGAACTTCTTGCTAGGCAATAGTGGACCTTCCAGTAAGTCAGATGCAAGGCATAAAAATGAAATGATAATGATGAGGAAACTTGTTAGAGCTCAAACCACTTGAGGTATAAGGCTATAAAGCCTAGTTTCTACTTCTCTGTCAGCAAGTTTGCACCCAGACGCAGATGTATTGGAGATGTTTATAGTTCTCAGTTTCTGTCAGTGTTGCAAATCAATTCCCCACCAGAACAGCAGGGGGTGCTAACTTTTAATGGTGGGTCAGCCTACCATTGCAGTGTCGTTTCTGGTTAACAAGAGTTTTTTTTTTCTGCAACTTGTGAACTCATTTCACGCTCGAGCTATGGACGGCAGAAAGTACGTTTTTTTATTGAACTGTAAACTTTTTACTAGAAGTGTAGCTCAAAGAATACTCTATAAATGCTTGGAAACAAACAAAGCAGCCTGTTTTATTGTTCAAAATGGCCAAAACACCATATTAGATAACTTATCCTTTCAACATAAAGCATTTAGTGCCCAAATTCTGCATTGACTACTCATTAGATCGACTATAGCTCAACGTTCTGGTAAAATGATCCCTGGTTGTTGTTGAGCTGACTAATCACAGGCATACGCTCTCCGCTGATGGAGACGGATAGTTAGAATATGGGGTTCCACTCTGTCCATCCTTGTGTAGGTGACAGAGAGCCCGTGCGTTGAAGGATAATGTCACTGCGTCAATCCGTTTTGATGTAGACTGAGAATTATAAACTAGGTGTTACCGGAGAGTCTCTTACAGTAGGGGGAATCTGCCGCAGTCCAGAAGAGTGGCAGCTCCGTTTTGATTCCTGTGCCTGTCAGTATTGCGGTCAGGGGGGTCAACATGTTGCCTCATGTCCACTCTGCCCAGGAGCAGGAGTACTTCAGTAGACAATGGCACGCTGGCGGGTGGATTCAGTGACAAGTTACCCTGGTTATGGCTAGGAGTCCTTTCAGGCCTCCATATTGCTAGATTAGAGCTTTCCTTCTGTCATCTGAACTCTTAAGCCTATGTAGTGGGAAATGTAATATTAACAATGATCTCTTCTTTGTATTCTACTATGACTCATAGTTACTATGTGCCATTTCTTCATACGTTTCCCAACGTGATTGGATGACACTGTATGACTTAAGTCATTGTCAAATGAACAGTTATCAAATTCCTACATACTGTGGTACCATGAAAACGACCCTCTGTACACAGGACGTCCTAACATTTTACAAGATTGTGCCTTCTATATCACCTAAAGACGCCTGGAAGTCTACAGTCCTCACCCTGAAGAAATGTTTTCTGACATGATATTGACAGTAGTGAGGATTACTGAATCTATAAAAGACTGTCCGTTGTTTGGAGACAGGTCAGTATTCTACATATTACTATGTGAATCTGTTATCTCCATGCTTGATCAACCAAGTTTGTGGTTAAACCTCAATAAATCTTAAGGAATCTTCTCTCATCATTTATTTACTGTATATAAAGGGCTGAGACTTGGGGAACCAGAACTGAGTGGGTTTCTGGCTTCAAAAGACAGTGATGGGGGAAAATGAGTTCTGTCTCTCTTCTTATGGAGACATTTTCTAATCCTGTTATCAACACAGATTGCCAAGGTGATTAAAATATCAAAGTTTTGGGTTCCTCCTGAAAGGTAAATTCATCCTTTAACAGCTTGTTTAGTGTATTTATAGAAACCTCTATCAGAGCAGGCTGGTTCCAAACAGCTAATGTCCAAAAAAATCAGTGGTATAATCGGCCTTGTTTAATTCCCCACAACCTGCAGGTGATAACTGAACCTGATTCACTGTACCCAAATATCTGTTTGAAATCATAAATACAAGAATCACAGGTTTCCTGAAGCCTTTGCTTGAAGTAAACCAGTAATATAGGAGATATTAGAGCTTTAGAGCTGTGATCTGGAAATGAATGCAGATAGCTGCTAAATAATGAGCGTTGTAGTAGAAAACCCCAACACTGGTCGATTTCCCCTATGTAGGGATTTGGAGTAGGTGAAGCTGCCTCCTAGAAGCGAGGGGTTGAGGTTGGAGATGAGACAGGCTGTTGTGCTGCCCGCAGGAAGAGGATACTGAACGACCTCCCTGGGATCTGGAGAGGAGAATTTGTTTTTCATTTCCTGAATTAATCTTTGGGCTGAATAATGTTGCTGTTCACAAACGGAATTCAGCATTATCTCATGTTTGGAGATTTGACTCGATTTTGCTGAGTACCTTATATAGAGCCAGCAATTGACATGTCCCCACAACTCCCATTATAGGGATATACACTGATTGCAACAGGATATGAACTTCCCCAGAAGGAATCTAAGTGGCTCCAAACTTGCCTGGGTGAGTAAATGAACATAATCCATGTTATAAATAAGGTCTAGGTTGAAAAAAAAAACGGTACCTCCCCGCTTACAAAGAACAATAAGTCATTATGCTTTTCTCTCCTAGGCAGTAACTGTCGAAGGAGCAGGACATGTTTTTCCTCTACTCCTGCTCACCCACCCCCCACTAGCCCATACTCTACTTATTGTCCTTTTTATTTCTATTTTATTTCTTCACCCTAAGGATACTGAATGACCTCCCTGGGACAGATTTCACCCTCTTTTTTCACTGTGGACTACTTCATAAAGAACTGAGGACTACAAATGGCTCTCTGCTCTGATTACACTCTCCAAGACATACTGCTAAGAATGGAGGACATGGAATTAGAGATCCAACACCTTGAAGAAAACGCCAGAAACAATACTACTCTGCCTATGGCATCCAATTTTCAACAGCCTGGCAGGTCGATGCCAATTACACAGAGTACCCCTCTTAACACACGACGTCTATCGGAAAGAACCCCCCACTCATCATAAGAGTGGCCAGCACTCAGATGAGAAACACCCAATTAGAAAAATAAGGAATGTCAAAACAACCCCCAACAACCAGCAACTTCGATTCTCCCTTTAATGAATGGATTCACAGCGCTAACCTCTCCCAGCTCCCTGAGTCTGGCAGACTCACAGCAAGGCCAGCGAAACACAAACAGCTCCCTGGGACTGACAGACTTGCAGCAAGGCAAAAGAAAAGCAAACAAAGATAATCTGAACAGCAACAAGGAGAAGCCAACACCAACAAGAACCCAAAGAGAACAGAGAACAAAAAGAAAGGGACAAAGCCTGCTATTATTCATGACGGATTGATCAAAGGTATTGAAAAGCCATGCATCAATACAAGTGTCTTTAATTGCCCACAGATGTTAGTTAAATAACTTTCTGAGAGGATTCCATCGATTATTGAGAACAACCCAGAGCTAGAAAAAGTTCCATGCAGGAGCTGCTAAAATCTCTCTTAAGAAATCTGAAATTCTAAAGAAAGACTCCTTGGATTTATTCCAGAACTTTAACAACAAAAAGGTAGAACTACACATATCTGGACCAATTCCTGCTACGTCCTTCGACGAAGAATTTAGCAGGATCAGGTCTTTTAGCAGGTTTGTTGAAGCTGTTTGTGCTAAATAATTTTAAGATTTTCTGTGAAACGAGACATCTATTCACTAAAGATGGATGTCATATCAATAAGAAAGGTCAGAAGCTTTATCTTTGGAATTTGCTAACTCATGTGAACTCACCGCCCTGTTCTCAAACCAAGAAACATAGTGGGCGCCGAGCTGCTGTAACCAATGGCCGCTGGTTGCCCTGCTTTGTGACCGCATACCATGGAGGCCGCCATTGCTCCTCCGTTGCTGTAGTACCTCCATTTGGCCGCTAGGCCCCCATTGAAAAGCATTGGACTTTAGACACGTTAAAAACAACTTTAATGCCTGGTGCCCATTTTTTTAAAACTTTCTATGGCTAAATATTCTTCCTGAGATAACGCTGGGCTCCAGGCTGGTTTTCGTAAGCTATTTTTTTGAAATCTTGCATAATTAATGAGGGGGCGGACTTTGATTGACAGGCTGTTTCGTTGGATTTTAATTATAGTAACACTACATTTTAATACTTATTTCAAGTTACTAGTTCTTACCTTTTGAGGTTTGAGAAATAGGAGAACCGTCGGAGGAACGCAGATACGGCAGCAGTCAGGCATGGGGCTATTATCCATTAAAGATGCGGGAGCAGAAACTACAATCAACAAACCAGCTGACAGAATGACCACCAGAAGATCAAACTCCTTGTCAACTTCTAACTCTATAACAGGCTCACCATTCCGGGAATTTTCTGATGTCCTTCAGACTAAGGAAAAAAAGGAATCCTGCTTTTAACACCACGCCCAAACAGAAAATATAAACACTGGGGCTCCCCAATTCAACTCACTATATCAGACATCTCATATCGACCGGACACTGTCACCAGACACACTGCCCACCAGGAGGAGGTGTTCGGTCATTCTCATTCTCACACTCATTTTCACCTTGAAAGTAAAATCGTGGTTATTAATAAAAAGAGATGTTCACACACTAAAACTACAAATAACCGAGCAATACAGAATTTAAAAATAATTCCTTGTCACCTTGAAAGTAAAATCCCGGTTATTATAAAAAAGAGATGTTCACACACTAAAACTACAAAAAAAGCAGTAAAGCATTTAAAAATAATACCTTGTAAAAATTATCTCTCCAACACTGAAAGAAATCTGAATATAATACCATGCAAACATAGTCTCTCAATCACAGAAAGAAATGTTAATGCAGCTATCAAACATAAGATCTCTATCAGGGAAGTCCCTCTTAATCAATGATTACATCATCACACATGATATTCATGCTCTATTTCTCTCAGAAACTTGGCTAGATGAAAATACAGAACAAACTGTATTAAAAGAGACTTCCATCCATCCATCCATTTTCTTAACCGCTTAATCCTTTATGGGTCGCGGGGGTGCTGGTGCCTATCTCCAGCTGTCAACGGGCGAGAGGCGGGGTACACCCTGGACAGGTCGCCAGTCCAATTAAAAGAGACTTGCCCAACTAATTATCACTTCATTAGTGAGACCAGGAAAAACAAAAGAGGGGGGTTGCCTTGCCACTATCTTTCATAAATCACTACACCTCAAAAGGTATCGCTGGGCAAATTCAGCACCTTTGAAAATGTAGCTACTGAAACAAACTAACCAAACAAAGTCCTATTTGTAAACATATGCAGACCACCAAAACCTAACAAACTTTTTTACAGCTTTAATGACCTTTACTCTGGAATGTGTCTGGACTATGACCACATAGTAATTGTGGGAGACTTCAAGATTCATACTGACAAACCCCAAGACAGTGGAACAAAATCATTAAATGATGCCCTTCATAACTTTGACATAGAGAGAAAAGTTGCCGGAGTCAAATTCCTTGTATGTGTCATACTTGGCCATTAAAGCTGATTCTGATTCTGATTCTAACCCAACACATTAATGGGCCAATGCACAACCGAGGACACATTCTGGACATACTTATTAGCAAAGACTTTAATATCTCTACCATTGCCATAACTGATATCGCATTATCTGACCATTTCTGCATCTCATTTAAAAGCACCATCCAAGCCAACATACTTAATCAGAGTAAAACCACTGTTAAAAAAACGCCTCCTTAAAGTAAACTGCTGAAAACTTTAAACTGATTTACACTCGAACATTATCTAAATCACCAACATCTACCAACACACATTCAGTAAATAAAATGACAAATGATTTTCTATCCAAAATCTCAGACATGATGGATACGATTGCACCACTTAAGGTTAAAACTGTCTCTAATAAAAAGAAGTCTCCGTGGAGAATTGATCCACTGGTATGTAATGAAAAAAGAGAGTGCCGGCATGCTGAGAGAAAATGGCGGAAAACTCGACTCCAGGCTCATTACGATATATATAAAGATAGACTGAACAAGTATCATGTAAACTTAAAGGGTGCAAGAGAATCATTCCTTTCTGAGATTATTCACAGAAACAACAATAATGCTAGGACATTATTTTCTACAGTGGAGAGACTACTACTACTCCTCCAGTGACACTACCCCCTGAACTAAACTCCACCAGGGCCTGTAATGAATTTGCCAGCTTCTTTACTGAAAAGATCTTGAACATCAGAAGGTCAATCAGTACATCAGCTCCAACCCCAAAACCAACTATGAGCACAATTAACACCCATGCAGAGAAAATGACTAATTTCCAAATAATAAGTCAATCAAGCTTTGATGAAATTATTGACGGACTAAGCTCTGCCACCTACTGCTTAGAAATCTTACCAACAAGTTTTCTGAAAAAGGTCCTCCCAGCCATCAGAGTGGATCTGATCAAAATAATTGACTCATGCCTCCTATCAGGTGTCTTCCCCAAAGCATTAAAAACAGCAGTTATCAAACTAATACTAAAGAAGAACCTACACAAAATGTTTATGCAAAACTACAGACCAATCTCTAATCTCCCATTTATCGGTAAAATTATTGAAAAAGCTGTGTTCCAGCAGTTAAAAAACTTCCTAAAAATAAACAGCCGCTTTGATATTTATCAGTCTGGTTTTCATAGGCACCACAGCACAGAGACAGCCCTTGTCAAAGTTTTCAATGACGTCCATACAAACCTATTTACCTACTTACCTATTTGGACTCGCCTATGAGTAACTGTTTTTACTTGCTTGTTTTTAATTTTCACACAAATTATAGTCTTGATTACTGTAAATGCCTTCTTGTGTCATGTGCAAGATCTGTTAGTGGAAGGAAGAACTGTGAGCTTTTCAGCGATATCAGTTTGTGGAAGGAGAACTGTGAGTTTTTCAACGAGATCAGTTAGTGGAATCAAATAAAAATGTATTTATAAAGTGCTTTTCATACAAAAAAATGCAGCTCAAAGTGCATTACAGATTAAAATTACCCCACATGACCTACATTCCCACCCCCTCCCCACAATTGTAAAAACAAAATGACAATTATTCCCCCTTCCCAAACCCCATTTTCCAAACAAACACAGACACACACTGGCACACATCTACAAACAAACACACGTCCACACAGACATTTCCCAAAACATGTAAAACCAGATGAGTCAGGTACGTAAGGTATGCACACATGGATACACACAGACACACACACTCGTACACATAACACATAAAACAAAAGGAGTTAATACTAGGCTGAGCTCAGATGGGTCAGGTGACTAACGACACGCCATCAGGGGAGCCATCTGCCTTGACTGAAGCAGATCCATGGCAGCAGCCGAGGCAATGACCAGGGCGCCGAGGGAGGGAGGGCGGAAACCCCCACCATCCCCGGGCACTACTCTAGGAGTGCCCAGGCCGCCGGTGCCCACCCGAGGCAGAGAGCTCCACAGAGGAGGAAGAAGGACGGAATAACTGTGAGCTTCTCAGCGAGATCAGTTACTGAATAAAAACTGTGAGATTTTTCAGGAAGATCAGTTATTGGAAGGAAGAACTATGAGCTTTTCAGCAAGATTAGTTATCAGTTAGTGTCTTGATTATTCTCTTATTGTAGTTGCTTTCTTGTATTTTAATCATCAAATTGAATTATGCTGTGTTCCAATTTGAATCATGTAAAGCACCTTGAATTGCCTTGTGTTGAAAGTGTGCTATACAAATAAAATTGCCTTGCCTTGCCTCTCTTGTGACTCTCTTGTGACATGTTCCCTGTCCATCAGAGATGGTATTTTCACTAGAGTCCTTCTGTCTCCCACCACCTGTGCTGGATCCAGAGTGCATCATAGAACAGAGCTGATCTTCCTGATGAGTTTAGCTAACCTCTTCCTCTCAGCTGTTAATAAAATGCTTCTCCAACATACAATACTGTAAAAAGTTATAGAAGGTTTTTAAAAGCGCTCACTGGACTCCAAATGACCTCAGCCTCCTCAGCAGATAGAGTCTGCTCTGACCTCTGACCCTTCCTATAAAGAGCCTCAGTGTTGTGGCTCCAGTCCAGTTTTGTGTACAGGTGAACACCCAGGTACCTATAAGAGTCCACCATCTCAATGTGCACTCCCTGGATGTTCACCCAAGTCAGTGTGTTGGGTCTACGTCTCCAGAAGTCCACCACCAACTCCTTGGTTTTCCTAGTGTTGATCAGCAGGCGGTTCTGCTGGCACCAGTCCACAAAGTTGAGAGTCCACTGTATGTCCTCTGAGTCGTCCGTACATGTGATGAGTCCAACTATGGCAGAGTCATCAGAGAACTACTGTAGGTCGCAGCGTGGGGCCTGATGGAGATGTCTGCAGAATAGAGGGTGAAGAGGAACGGTGTCAGCACTGTTCCCTGTGGGACTCCTGTACTGCAGACCAGCAAATCAGGTACCATACACCTTTATTCCATGCATTTATTCCTTTATACCATCTAAAGATAAATCAGACTTAATTTCACTATAGGTACTCTGTGGCCACGGATCACTTTCGGAGGTCAGTCTATGTTTTTATTTTGACAAATTGCCACTGAGAGTTCCCGGATCCTAGCATATAGTTAATGGAACGCAGCCTTTCAAAATAAGACAGTTTGCGGATCCTCTTCTGCCAGGAGTCAGCTCAGATTAAGCCCTGCAATAGGGAAGTAAATGGGCGTATTTAGACTCCCCATTGGCACAACAGAAGGAAAGATGAAACCTGTTGAGTTACTACCAGTAATGCGTATCTTTCTGGCTGTGTTTCAAAAAGCTCTTTGTTCCTTTTGTTGTTTAATGTCATGATTACTTTAGCCTACTTTCTTTAAGCTCCCGTCATTCAGAGTGTTGCCTCTAGACATCCAGTACTCTGTTAGGGCAGCAGACAGTATAAAGTGTTATGGTAAGTAGACAGATAACCTTTTTTTTGCGTATTGTCTTCATTTCAATCTTTTTGTCTTTTGGAGATTTGCTTCTGCACACAGAGTTACGCTGGAGAGTTACATGGCAGATTTTCTCGTTAACTTCTTTACTGTTCACACAGTATCTCTGAAAATGTTTCATGCTCAGCTAATATTTTGATGTCATGTTAAATTAAGCTTTGTGAAGAAAGAAAAACATTTGTGAGTCTGCATGAATCTTTTTCTTGTTTATTCTTTGCTGGTAGCTGTGGATGTGAAGTAATGTGTCGGCTAGTTTTCAGCTTTGCTCTGAGGGCTAATCATTTATCATGTCACTTCATGCAACCGGCTCAAAATCTTATTTTGACCACAACTAAATTAAAGTAGATTTCGGATTCATATGTGCTACTTGCCCATGTCTACTAAATGCACATGAAAGTAAAACTATTGATTGCTGCATCATCTCTTTACAGACAATTATTCTGTTTATAATTAATTTAATTTTTTAACAATAACTTGCTGCAGTAATTTTGGGTAAGCACAGTTAGCAGACATTCAAGTTTATTTGATTTTTATGTTCTTATGGTATCACTTCACATTGTGTAAATCCAGCTGGATATTTTAAACATTTTTAAGCGTTAACCAAACCACAAAGCCTTTAAAGCCTCAAAAGACTTAGATTTAGGACGTTTAAAATCCCTAAAACTGTTCCCAAACTGATCAGTTGTAGTTTTGTATGTGGAAATAAAACGGAAAAGAATCCTGTTGAATATTTAAATTTGTTGAATATTTGCGATGACTTTCTCTTAGCTGACCAGCACTTAGCAACAATAGCTTTTAAGAAGGATACTATCTATTTTGGGGCTGGGTAAGCTTTAGGTGTGAAAACACGAGAACCACATAGCAGGGGGAAAAATAGTACACAGGGTTGGATTTAACCTTCCAAAATTGTTTAGCCTAGATAAATATAAACTCTAGGTTAAGAAGTTATTGGGTTAACTCAGATGTTTTCTCCCATCTATATTTTCTAAGAAGACAAATATAAATGAAAATAAATAGATAGAAAATAAACTTTCTAAAAGTTCTTTCACTTTGGACAAGTGTTTCAAAAATGTATTTTCAATAACAATCTAAAAGGCAAGGTGAAAATGCTTTCTCAAAAATAAAATTTGATGATGAGATGACAAAAACTACTTTGCTGGAACAATGTCTGGATATATGGAGCAGGTATTATTATTATTTTCTTTCTATTTTACAAACAAATGTCATTTCTTTATTGGCATGTTTGCTTTGTTAAAACTTTCCAAAATGTCTTTTTTCATTGTCATGGGAACATTACAGAATATTGTAAATATTCATTTTCAGCATATGTCACATTTCCCCATTCATAATTAACAGTTCTGTACTTCCAATGTCAATGGCTTTAATTTCGTGCAGAAATGCTACAAATATCCATGACAAACATGGTATGAGCACACTTGTAAATCTAAGATATCTGTCGTCTATGCTGTGGAAGGGCGATACTTAGATTATAGGTTTCAAACTGATTTCCATTTCAAAATGATGAATTTAAATCGACAAGTATTTCTTAAAATTAAATAATACTGAACATTTTTACACAATGGTGTGATTTAGGATTATACAAATAAACATTGATTTGATTGACTAATAAAACAGTATTTAGGTTCACAGAAATAGAATTAAAAGGTTCTATTTATTTGGTCTTATTTAGAGGGCCGGATTTGAGTTTGACACATGTGACATAGACACTAGTGCTCCACCTGTGAGAGTAACCCCTGATTCACATCGGGTGCAGACCAGATGTGGCCCCATATCCTTACAGCTGCCGCACACACTGATGCAAGTAGATCTGCTCGGGGACCCTGCGCTTGCCAATAACGTCACATTACGGCAACTCCACTGGACAAACTACATTATGCCCCATTTATACCACCCCCCCACCAAAAAAAAACTATATGGTGAAATTTAAGAGACATAAATGGTAATAGGTCGCATGCTCTTTCACATGTGGGCTTTGGAAAGACTTTAGCAGGTTGTTATAAACTGTATTTTGACAGATTTTCCCTTACAATGAAAAAAAAAAGGTTTTTTGAAAAGTTCATGCGATAACAACTATGCAGGATGAGCTTACAAACAAAAGCCACAACCATCTACTTTTATTCTATTCAGTTTATTTATTATATTGTTATATATTGTTATCTTAGACTCAATTGGCTGTACTCAGAAGGTAAAGGGACCCACACACTCTGGTCAACACACTTTCGACTGACGTACACCAGAGTGTGAGGAAGTAAGAGTCCTCCAATATAACGCAGTCCTGTCCAACCATTTTTTGATGATTTTTGAATTAATTTAACTGACCTTGCCAAATCTAAAAGAAAATGTAATTATATTCTACCAGTGTCTCAGAATAACACAGTGGAAGGCAGCAATTCCATCTCCAATCTTTCAGAAATTGATTGTTATAATTCGGTTTATTTTGAAGTATTCCTGATTACCTTGCCTGACTCTTCTCTCACTTCCTGAAATTTCTTTAACTTCATTAAAATACACATCTCACATCCAAATAAAATAGACTTCATCTGCAAAGTTAACAGAGCTCTGCATCTGCCCCTGGACTGCTTCACAGGCGTAGTAAATGCTCTGATTGGACTCCATGTTGTTTTATCCATGTGGCAGCTGTACGGACACTGGGCCGCCTCTGGTCTGCACCCGGTGTGAATCAGGGGTCAGCTCATTAGTCTCTGCTTTCAAATGCATTCGTTTACAAGCTCTTCGTTTATTCTTATTATAATTAACGAAAAAGTACGAGAATCATTGTTAGCTTTTAAAAAGAAAATGTAAAAAGTTTAAAATAGCTTTTAAAATTTGGGACACAGTTATGACACAGTTTTGGAGCGTTCTTTAAATACCAACATTGTTTGGGAAAAAAATAAAAACAAAAAAGATGTAGCCTATTTGTGTACATTGTATTAGTAAAAAACACAACACAAAAATTAGTTATCATATTCAATTTACATTTTTATTTCTAGCAAGGTAAAAAGCCATTTGACCTCAGAAGGGAAAACCAGTGCTAGATTATATAAGCTGTTGCGAAAGTTTTGGCAATCTTTCCCTGAAATCTTGTGATAGATCTTTCATGACTGGTTTTGCAAGTCTATAAATAACTTTTTAATTAATTAATTAAATAATATTTACCTATAAAATAATGTCGTTCCATCATTCATTTCTGTAAATGAGATTGATTATGCCTTCTAGCTCAATAAAACCCAAAAATGAGTCTCTATGTCAAACAGACATAAAATGGATTAACAGTCAGTGACACCGCTCACAAGCTGCACCTCACCCTGTGTGTAATAAATCTACCGGATGGTAAAACATTTACCTCATTAAAGAATTACTGAGGCATATTCTCATTTTGCTAAACTTATTTCTGGCTATTAAACAAATATTAACGTCAGAAAAAGATAACCTACAAAAATGCAGCACTTCAAAATGGTGAATTTAATTACCTTATAGAAAGCTACTAAAACCACCTTGCCATTTGTGTAAATGTAACTCCTACAGTTGTATCCAGCCTCCATATTTTTCAGCTCACAATCATATATTATAGGTTTACCACAAACAATGTACTTCACACGAAATGTAGATTTTACTATTTCATTGATTAAATTGTTTATGTGGCACTGATTTAAAAAATATTTCTCTTACAGACCCGGCTTGAATAACTAAACATAAAATACACTTAGAGATTAATTTCAGTTTCACGTCTTAATTATCCTGAAATGGCGTGACAAACTAGCAAATTGCTGTTTAAGACAAAAAGGATTTGAGCACCATCTGGTGTTAAAACCAATAGCGAAATACCAGCACATTAGACAAGGCTTTGGATGATTAGGGAAAAAAAACATGAAGACATAAAGAAAATGAAAACATTGTACCATAATCACATTCCAGGTATTATTAATCAAAGGCAGCTCTAAACAGATGGTTTTTGGTTTTGATTTAAAACCACTCAGTGTTTCAGTAATTTTGTAGTTGTTCAGAAACTTGTATGAGATAAAAGGAACATAAAAACTGAAGTCTGTTTCTCTATGTTGAGTTCTGATTCCAGGAATGTTTAGTAGACTAGAAGCTAAATGAATTAAATATGGAGTTGGTGGTGTTATGATGTTGGCCTGGTTTATAGTTTTAGGAACAGGATGAGCTGCTGTAATTGTCGAAGTCATGGATTCTCATCTTCAGCTGTAATCCTGAAGGCGTACCTGTCAATAGCAAAATATAAAGATTTTTTGAGTAGCTTAGTGAAAATTGGGATATTAATATAAAGGGAACCTACATGTCAAACTAAACACACACATCCATCCTCTGTGCATCCGAGTACAACTTAAGTTATTTTGTAAAGGTGCAGATTTGATGCTGATAACGTATGAAGTGTGAAACTGTGCACACTTGTTTAAATGAGGTAAATGTGCCGAGAATGAACACCAAATCACTGCTCAGTTTAACAAACACAAAGCTAAACAGGCTGGTATTTTCAGCAGGAATAACAATCAGTTATGCAAACAGGAATCTGTGAGAGATCTATCGAAGCGATATGTCACATCGGGATTCCCACTCATCAGAGAAAAAGGCATGCAGAGGTTAGAAGAGGTTACAAAAACATTGTTACAACTTTAGATAACATCACTTCTCGTTGAAATGATCCTTCTGTGGAATCATTGTCTGTATTTGCACTGATTATCACCAGCACTCATTTATATATCAATCTGTTTATCACATTTTATTTTCATTGCACGCTTAGAAGTGACTGTATTATTGTATGTTGGCACAAAGTCCCGCAGCAATTTCCTGATGTCTTAAATTTGGTGATAAAATCTTTCTGTTTCCAAGAAAAAGCAAATGCATCAATTCTAATTTCAATTTTTGTAATAATCTGAGAATTAAAATTAAGGTGGCGGTACCCTTGGAAGGTCAGCCTTGTTAGGTTCCCTTGGTGTTTGTGTTTTGAGTTTCAGGTATTTATTTCACTTACTCAGTTAATCATTTTAGTTTATTTCTTGGTTTTTACTTCAGTTATGTTTTACTTTAGGATTTTAGTGTTATGATTTTGGCTCTACCTCGCTTCCATACATCACTTCTTGTCTTTAGATATTTCATATTTGTTTTATTGTTTTTGTTTAATATTTTACTTGTGTGTACTTATTTGATCAGTTCTCCTTGTTAGTTCTGTTTAACTTTATTTCCCTTATCAGACGTTTTTCTTAGTAATATTTCTTTCCGGGATTTATTTCCTTCTGTTGTCTTCTATCTTTTCACTGGTGCTGTTTTGAGTTTCTCTGAGGTTCCTCTTTTAATATCTTATCTTTAGTCTTTCTCATTTAGGATAGTTTTCTGTCCAGTCTCTTCTTCTGTTTATTCCTTTGTTTTCTCCTCTGTTTTCCCTGCTATTCTTCTTACTGGCCCAATTGTTAATCATTTTAGCATGTTCTCGCTCTCTCACATGTATCTGTTTATCACTAATTGGTTCTCAGGCTTTCGGTGTCACTCCTCATTCCTCCTCAGTGTACTTTAATTCGTTGGTAGTTCCCGGTCGTTACTGCCTGTCTTCTGATCTCTACATTTTTGATGCTCACCTGTGACTCATTGTACGTCTTGTTATCCTCTTTTTCTTCATTAAACTCTCACTTACACATTTTGCTGCATTTGGGTCTTCATCTACCGAAATATAACAAGCCCATACTTCCTCCACTGGATACGACCGGATTCATGCTAAATAGGTGTAGATGGCCAATAACTGAAATGTTTATAAAGAGGGAAATTTTGCTGAACAAGTCGTACTCTGTATTTATAAATATGGTTTTAGAGAAATGCCCTTTAGTTACGACTCTTGAATGAATAGTTTTGATTTTGGGAAGAAACTAGAGCATGTGCACATCTTCATTTATCAGGACCTACAACTATCACACAGAAAGGTCACGCAGTGCAGCCAAACCTGATCTCCCAAGTGTGGATTTAGATTTTTTTTTTGTCTTTGTATTCATTTCCAAATCTACCTTTGTGATGTCAGCAACCAGCCAGAGTGAGGGACAGACTAGAACTGTGTACTCTTGGTATGTTGACGGGACGATTTAAATGTGGCAAGCCAAAAGCTGCAGACAGGTAGACAGTGCCAGAGAGCAGGTAGACGGTCATCAGGTAGATCTTGTTTAGTAAATGCTGAACTGGATAGTATCTCATTTCAGCTATAGTTTCATATTATATGGTACAAAAACTATCACAGATATTCCTTACACAACAAGAGAATATTGATGCATCCTTTATTGTCTGAATGATTTGGTTAAACTTTGGCCGATTGGGGACAATCATCAAGCACTATCTCATCCCCAGATCCTCTGTAGCGTTGTAATACAGAAATTATGCCAGAAACGAGACAACACTGTCCTGAAATAGTCACATGGCTATGACAGAAATATTATCATAAAAACAACAATGTATAGCCTGAAAATCCCTGAAGTAGAAAAAAAGCTTTTCTTTTGGTCCAATATGTTATATGACAGAAGCTAAAACTAAAAAAAACTATAACTGGAACAATTTTGCTGTTACCTGTCTCATTCCTCTCTTAAAATGGCAGCAAACTTTAATGACAGACACCTTAGAACATAGTTTCTTTATGAATACATTCCTTTGTGTGGACTTTGGCTCTGATAGTGAAACTTTTTTTAAGCAACAGCTTTCACACTGATGATTATTGCTGTTGGCACAAACTTTTAACATGTAGATATGTTCACCAAAAAAAAAAATATATATATATATACAAGTTCTGAGTTTACAGCCACAAATCAGAGCAGGTCAAATTAAAAACCAGCCAAACATAATAGCCACACTATTTCGCCGAGCATATAGGTGTCTGTTTGGTAGCCATGTATGCATTTCCAAAATCACCGTTTTTTCAGAACATACATGCACCTTGAGGAGGGTAAAAAACAACAGTGTTTTATGAATGCATAACCCTGGAGTTTTGGGAGCATACAGTCAATACAATATTTAAATCTCTCCTATAGGTCTAATGTAATGTATTTCATTTTTACTTACTTAGGCACTTAGGTTTCCATCCTGACAGATAGATGATGGTCTTCAACCCAATATGATAAAAAAACAACCAATGCTGTGTGGAAGCTTGGTTTACTTAAGTTAAAGTCACTTTGAAGGTGTGTATAGTTGTGTAGGTGTTATAGCTCTGCAGCAAAGGAACACGTTGTGGACAGATTTTTTAAAATGTTACAATAACTGTATTGACTGAGTGGTCAAGTCTAAAGGGGTTTCAATTTAAACCTGCTCTTACAGGGGTTGCTCTTACATTTTGAGCAGTGAAGTATCTAAGAGACTCTTGGTAATCATGGTTTTCTGATATTTTATACTCCTAATGGTGCAAAACGCTGAAAACCAGGAGTATTATCATTAGCCCCGAACAGCTACGAGCTGGGAAAGCCTGTTGCAACTGTACTGTTTCATGTTCTCTCTCTTCCACAATCAATTTGCTTTTTAGAAGCCTGAACATATATGCAAAGTCACCAAATTCTGTAAAAATTTCAAGTGTGCGTGAAAATTTAGTACATGATTTAACATACAGTAACTATTGGAAACTTGGTACACAGTTAAAACTCTCCAAGACATTCAAAAAAGTCCTATAGTGTCATAGTATAAAACAGACGGGGAGTCGGCTGTTTTGGGTCAAAGGGAGATATTTTTAAATATCGACTTGAAAATTGGTCAGGTTACCCTTCAGGCTTGGGGGATAGAAATGTATCAAATCAAAAATATCCAGAAATATAAAAGATTATAAAACTCCTGTTTAGAGAGTCTCAGAGCGATGAAGCCTACTGTGGTGGATGATCAACGGGTGGTAAAATGCCGACATCACTTAAGCCCCGCCCCCTCAAAATAGGAAGTGGAATGTTTTTCTGTGAAATGTCCATATACTACACTCTGGACCTCATAAGCATGATGCAGTGACTGGAAACAAGTTGGAATAACTTCTTGTAAAAACAAAGATAAAAACTCTACTATTCAGAGCTGCATTTGAATCTTAAATTGCGCTTTCTGATCACTTTTTGTTTTGTTTACCCGATTGTGTTTAATCTGTTTTAATTGCATAAATTTGTTCCTTAAATTATTTTTTATTGTTGTGGTTTAATTTCTATTCCTACTTTTTATTTCTTTTCTTAAGTGATTGTGTATTAATTACATACATTTGTTCCTTACATTATCTTTTCTTACTGATTGATTAAACTTATATGTTTTGTTTGTAATCATGTGGTTTCATTATCACTGAATCATGTTAAGCACCTTGAATTGCCTTGTGTTGAAAGTGTGCTATACAAATAAAATTGACTTGCCTTGTCCAATACTGAGCGTTTTAGAAAGAGGGCGGAGCTGTGACAGCGTGGTGAAGTCCAGTATCACGCCATCGGGACCACATTAATCATGATGATCACTTGTCCAGTACCTGAAAGATATTTATGCTAAAACCTGGTGGGCGTGGCTTAATTTCTCCATTGCGCCTCCTAGAACCCTTTAAACAACCAGCCCCAAGCCTTACTTTATCCAAGTATTGTTAAACTCGGGATACACCTGTGGCTCTCAGGTTCTACAAAAAAGTCTCTCTGGAACCGTGGTCCATACCCCACAGAAAGTCGGCCATTTTGGATCAAAGCCACCAATTTTCGTCATTTACACATTTCGTACTGGAATGAACTCTTCCTAGAGTTTTTCACTTACAGACTTGAAAATGAGTGAGGATGGTCCTCAGGCATTGGGATCAAAATTTACCAAAAGCTTTTTACTGAGTCAAAGCAGGTGGGCGTGGCCAAGCGTCAAGGGCTTCTCACCATAAAGGTAGATGGTGTATTGACTTCCACACGAGGTCACAGCTGTACCAAACATCTTGTGTTTCATCACTCACCAGCTCTCAACACATTCATGGCTCATTTGCTCATGTCACCTCAACCCTGCCCCTTCAAAACAGGAAATGCTATATTTTAATTAAAAAGTACTCTAAATTTCACCGCTTTTATTAATCTATATCTACAATACCATACCATTTATTAGTTAATGCACATTTTAAAGCATCACGAGAGCCAACCAAACTGTTTTACAATAAAAGAAAACATAAGTAATAAAATAAAACTCATTAATTAAATGAGTAATGAAATAAAACATAAGTAAGAGAAACTAGGAACTAAAAGCAACAGAGTAGAAGTGTGACTTTAAACGTGACTAGAACACTTGGAGAGATGAAGAAAGTCTGACATCCAGTGGAAGGTCGTTTTGGGGCACAAATTGAGAAAGCACGTTTATGGGTTTTACAGTGTAGTCTAAGGATCTTTAGTAAGTGCTGGTTAGCTGACCATAGGGACCTGCATGGTGCCTACGGGTGAGTAGCTCTGAAATATATGGAGAGGCCATTCAATGCCGTAAAGACGGATAGCAGAATTTTAAAACATACCCGAAAATGCACTTTTGTCGGCCCCTTGCTCATGAGCAATTCTGTCAAACAGGATTGTAAAACTTAGTACATATTTGTAGTTTATGAAGATCTATTAAAGTCTTTTGAAGCCAGGGTCCATACCCCACAGGAAGTCAGCCATTTTGGTCAAAAGCTGCCAATTCGTACACTTTTTCATGCAGATTTGATCAGCGGGGCTCAGTGGAAACATTGAGGTGGGGTGCATGCGTCCCACGTACGTGGCACAGGCCTCTGCAGCGCTAAGCTGTGAGGGTTGTTCAAGGCTGCCGGCAGCTTCAATTTCTCTTTCTGTTGGTATATCACATACCATTTCAATTAATTAAATATAGGTATGTTGACTTCATGTTACAACATTTTAGGAATACCAACCTTTTCCTTGGCACTGTTTTTATTTCTTACAGAATTAAGCTAATATATGGATTTCTCTGGAATAAAACTGCAGTTCCACTATTGTGATTTAAATCAAGATACACCACAAATAAATTTAATCTATCTCCTAATCCTATTATATGTTTTGTATCAGAAGAATTGCATTAATGACCATAAAGTGTACTTAAAATCTAAAGTGTATCCCTTTTTTTTATATTGTACTTTTTTAAATTCCCAAAAAGGAATGGCATCAACTTTGAAAGCCTTGGTCGTCTTTGCCTTAATTGTGGCAGTGATTATTTTGGAAACAAGGAATGTTAAATTTCAATTTCACTTTTCTCCCCTGGATTCTCTGGTAAGGCCACTTCATTTATTTATATTCACTAAACACAAAATAAGGGATTGGAACGTTATCACAGAATATTTATATTTTCAGAAATAAAACAATTATAATATGTGTATGTATGCATCTGATTTCCCCTATAGGTACAGCATGAAGAACAAGTTCTTCCTTACATTCGGGAGAAAAGAAATGGTTAGTTTTAGAATTAGAGAGGATTGAACATAAATGTATTACTCATTAAATATATCTATGGGTGACATTTTCAAAAGATTCAACCTTGACATAAAACTTTTTTCCTCATAATAATAATAATGTTAACAAAAACTATCCATTCTCCAAATTATTAATGACAGAGACCCTTTTCTAATATCCGTTGCAGTGCTTTATGACCCTGGGCTTTACTCAGCAAACATTTTATTAAATGCATCAAACGAAGAAACATATCAGCAGCTCCTCTCAACCCTGAATGCTACCAGTTATCCCCTCCAGCTTGATAACACCACAGAGATCCAAAATATTACTGTTACAACAGGTGAGTGACACCTTCACAGCGAACACTACCAGTATCAATGTTTTACACTAATCCTGCTGTATATTTTCCACTCCAGTTTGTATCTCCTCTGACTCTGGCTTCCAATGTGAGTGTGAGGAGCAGTTTGCGTGGCCATACAGCACCTGCGTCACATATGGAGCTTGTGATTACATTTCCAGTGGCATCTGTAAATGCATCTCAGGAATCCCAGCTGATGGCTCCTCCTGCCAGCTAATATCAGGTAGTCACGGCCCGGTTATGCACAAGAAATATGCACATCCAGTGTATTATAATGTAACATATGTGACATGCATTTACAATCAATAGGTGAATCAGGCTTTGGTTGATCATACTCTAGGCGGGGTGCGATTTGCTGGGGGGAAAAATAATATCACGTGCTATGAGTGGATAAGTCAAGTGAATTCTTATCTTTTTTCACCTTAAAATATTTTTAGGTCAACAATAATTTTGTTTTTCAATTTTTTTGTGTGGACGTTTTAAAAGGGTAAACGTATATTCAAGATGCCCTGCAGCCAGCATACACAAACTTGACGTTATTTTTATGAGTTAAAAAGTAAACCCCCCCTGCTTTTTTTTCACAAATCGTACCCTGCTCTTAGGTAAATGTTCTAACCCCAAGAGGTATCAGTGTCTACACTTGAATTTAAGCATATCTGAGGAGATGTGTTGATCTGGGCATGAAAGAGATCTTTGGAGTTAACCGAATCAGAAAAGTCACAAATTGTCTACAGTCTTACAGAGGGATACAGCACTCTTGAAGTGGCCTGCAGGTTGCAATTATATAAAATTAAATAAATGAACTGAGAGAGATATGAAAAGAATCTGATAGTAAATTAATATAAAATACTTTGAGTTCCCAGAAGTACAAGTTGTTCAGGTCTGAGATTAATACCTGCAAGGAAGGCTGAAACCCAAAGACTTCTGAACAAAACACATTGGTTGAAATGATCATGAGCTAAAAAATATCTGAGGAAAGATTTTTCTAAGGGTTCATGGAATGATGAGATGAGAGGACATCTTGATGGACAAGATGGATGGGCCATAGCTGGATCAGTATCAGGCGGAAAAGTTCACTGTGACTCAGACTCCAGCACGGTGGAGGTTCTCCTTCAGCTGGACAAAACCACTGAACAAAGCCGCTATGCTTAGAATGTAATGGTTTAAACGTCCATTTTACGATTGGTCCACATTGAAAAATTGCTGAGAATTTGTGGTAATAATTAAAAATCAACTCTTTTTATCCATACTGACTGAACCTGACTGTAGTGTTCTTCAAAAATGACTCGGGGACATAGCAACTCCAAAACCCTCTAACTCAGGAAACTGGATGCACATGCATGCTACACTTTTTTGTTGGGAATTATGGTACAGTATTATTCCTTGGAATAAAACAAATCTTTGTATTAATCACACTTTAAAAGCAAGCACGTCTCATAACTGTTGCAACGGAATGTAAGGTGTGCCAATATCTGATTGACTGGCAATAGAAGCAATTCAATTTTTTCAGTTCACTTTTATTTATATAGCGCCAGTTCACAACAGAAGTCATCTCAGTACAATTATCCAAACATTCCAATCAGTTAAGTTTTCTATGTAAGGAATCCCAGCAGATTGCGTCGAGTCATCGGCGTGAGGTTGTACCAGGATCATGCAGACTCCAACCACAGCAATTCCTCAGCAAACCCTCATACTGAGCAAGCACGTAGCGACAGTGGAGAGGAAAAACTCCCCTTTAACAGGGAGAAACCTCCAGCAGAACCAGAACCTGGCTCAGTACAAGCGGTCATCTGCCACGATCGTCTGGGGGTCTGAGAAGACAGAGAAGAGACAGCATGGAGGATGCTCGGTGACTTTGAGCATCATCTGGACCAACGCTCCCCATCCAGCAGGGGGCGTTGTAGTTGAGCAGGGTACCAGACCGTGTGGAGCTTCTATGGGGAGAAAAACACTGAGAGAAAACTGGGTTAACAATTGCATTAACATCAGAAAAAATATATCTGGAGAGTAGTAGAAAAGAAAAGTAGAAGGTGTGTTGGGGTCAGTTGAGTCTGAAAAAGGATATTTTATTCCTATTTCTTAAGTCTATTAGGAATGTACGGTGTGAGGGAGATGGAGTTGAGGAGGGCCGCCGGACCGGGCTGCATCCTCCCCTCGCCGGATCGGGCTGAACACTCCATCTCCCTCTACTCCCTGCCTTGAAATCCAGGAGGAAGAAGAAAGTCAAAATAAAAAAAATAAAAAACATGAAATATTTGGGTGATACCGGTCTCGTCTAGATAATAGTAAAATGAGGAAGTTATGAAGGTTTTAATCAGGAAATCTTTGACACATTTCAGATTGTTATGATAATGTAGAGATTGATTATTAAACACATTCAATCTGTCATGTTATCCTCACATGATCCATATCAGGACTCCATTGTTACTCTGCTCCACGCATTATAAACACCTTCTTTTTATGGACTATATTTTGGCTTTTAACACTGGGGCTCCACAAGGCTTTGTGCTGAGTCCCCTGCTCTACACTCATCCATGACCTCTCCACCTCTTTCCCCTCCAACCTCATGGTCAAGTTTGCTGTTGATGATACTACAGTTCTCTGCTTAATCACCTACAACATCGAGGAGCAAAGTGCAACATCTGGCATCATGGTATGACTACAATAACCTGGTCTTTAGGCAAGGCAAATTTATTTGTATAGCACGCTTTCAACATGGCAATTGAACATCAAAAAGACCAAGGAAATCACTATGGGCATGAGAGGGAACAGTCCAAACAGCCACAGATTTCTCTCCATTGGTCTGGAGGAAGTGGAGAGGGGGAGCAGTTTTAAATTCCTGGAAGAGGCCGTGGTGGAGGATCTATCCTGGGGCGCTCACACTGCCTCAGCTGTGGATAAGGCCCAACAACACCTCTACTACTGTTGGAGGTTTAGGATCTATCCACATCTCTAGACCTCTGAAAGTGAACCTGTACAACTGTGCCAACAGTAGCGTTCTGGCATATTGGATTTTTAGTGAAGTTTACCAGCAGCACAAAGGTGGACCAGACGGCCATCCAGCCAGTGGTGAAAAATCAGCAGGGACAATCATTGGGACTAGTCTCCCAGTAGTTCCATCTACACCACCTGATGTCTCCTGAGAGTGAGGAACAACCTGAGTTACAGTCATCCCCACTCACACACACACTCCTCTCTACCACCCTACCACGGGCCACAACCACATCCACCAGAACACTTGCTCTGAACTTGTCTTTACTTTGCTGCACATTGTCGCTTTAAGCTCTCTGTAACCACCTTCGCTTTAATTATAGATTTGAACATCACTTTGGATTGTTGCACTATTTCATCATCTTCATGTATCTGACAGTATGTCCCTGTCCTGCACTTTATGCTTACACTTTGTCCAGTCTGCCCTCCGGGGCTGTTATAACTGCTATAATTTAGCTGCACTGATATCAAACTGTTTTCATGGGATACTTCAAATTATGCAGTGTTGCTACGCCAAAATATTTTCATTGTTTTTGTGACATTGACGAAAATTATTGAACAGGATTCAACTGAAATGTGTGTATGATGTGAGGAAGTTCATTATATTTGGATAGAATTTATCTGTAACCATAATAAGAACTTATTGACTTTTCTAATTGAGAGTTGAGATCTTATGTTTGATATCCAGGAAGTTATGACTGAACGAAATGTGTATAATTTAAATTAGATTATTATCCATGGTATTCAAACAAAGAAAAAACAGCATTGTGTTTCCAATCCTTTTCAGAGTTGCTCTTTCAAACTGAATATGTGATTGATGTGGAGCTAAATCTAACAGACAGCACAACATTGGACTTCCTTCGAACCCTTCTGAACAACGGCACCTATTCTCAAGCCTTGAGTCCTGTAGTTAATGTTACACAGATTGACCTCACAACAGGTAAGAAAGGAGGATCACTGGAAAGCCTGAAAAGCCTGAAAAGCCACCTGCTGGAATCTTTATTCTTTGAATATTTTCTTCATTCAGTCTGCTCTCCAAGCAGCGTTGATTACCAGTGCAGATGTGAAGATGAATATCGTTGGTCATGTGACCAGTGTCTAACATATGGATCATGTGACAACATCAGCAATAACACATGTGGATGCATCAGTGGCATTCCTGCTGATGGACAGTACTGCCAGTCTCCGGATCAATACAGTGAGTTATAAACATAAAACATTTAAATTTCTTTGTACTATGCTTTGTCTTTGTAATAAAAAGAAAACAAAATCTCTACCTCTCATATTTAACTGCATTGCTTCCTGCTTCATGAGCTTTATTGTCTTTGCAGACTTTACATATTGTCCTCCTACAACACCCAGTTCAAGTAAGACTTTATTGCAGAATTGCTCCTAACAAAAACCAAAAATAAATAGACAGGACAAGACTGTTGGAATGTTTCTTATCTTTGTCTGCAGCTCCCCCACCTATCTATGAATATGTCATATTAATCGAGCTGACGGCTGAAGATGGTACAGCTGTTGAAGAGCTGAGAAACATCAGCTATCCTGTCAGCATAAATAGCAACACACAAATATTTGGCATTAATGTCTCCACAGGTAAGGACCCTTGCTTTTTATTTTATTTATTACATATATTCTGCATGTACATATGAGCTGGTTGTATGAGACAAATATTGAAACCTTTTGTCATCGCATAAAATACATTTCTTTTGCTACTTAATCACTTCATCATGTATTTGTTATATATAATGTCACTGTAGACAGTAAAACATCTACAGAGATATTGTTACATTCTTCATTCCTAAGCAGATTGATCGTTTCCAAAAATTAAACATATTTGGATGCATTTAAAATGTCCTCCACTTTTGGTTTGTAAAACTGAATATGCAGGTTCAAACATTTATCTTTGCATAACAAATATGTTTGTCTCCAGTTTGCTCTCCAAGTGGCAGTGATTACCAGTGCAGATGTGAAGATGAATATCGCTGGCCATGCGACCAGTGTCTAAGACATGGATCATGTGACAACATCACCAACAACACATGTGGATGCATCAGTGGCATTCCTGCTGATGGACAGTACTGCCAGTCTCAGGATCAATACAGTGAGTTTATTTGGACAAAATGTTTAATATGCAGTCATATTTTTGTTGAAAGAAGCAAGCGAGACAAGGACAGACAATAAACAAAGAGAGATGATTTTACAGATTCAACAATATTGGAGACCTAAACTTAAAAGCGACTGTGGCTCAGGCGGTAGGAATAATCGGTGTGTTGCTGGATTGAATTCCCACTCCGTCTAATGACAAACTGATAACAAAAAGTCCTCCCACACACCTGGAAGTGAGGCATGTTGGCATGTCCGCTGGGCTTTCACCCCTGGGGCCTGGCTTGGCTCAACCTGGATAGGTGACATTTGCTTGGCTCTCGGGTTGTGGAACATCAGCTCTCTGTTGGGGAAGCAGCCTGAGTGTCCGAGTTTGAAAGGTTTCACTGGGCATCTTCTGACTGGACTCAACACATGGCTCCAGCCATGAAACCAGTCTCCTCAAGAGGGGTTTCAGTGTCTTCCACTGTAGAAATGCCGCTGCTGAGAGCAGTCCAGCATGGGTGGCCATAAATGTTGCCCCCCAACCTTACGCTTGTAGTATGGGTTTACCATATTTATGCGCCAAACAGCAGATAAGATCACCCAACCGTTTTTGAAGTCATTTGGGAGTCATCACAAGAACTCAATTCTTCTGCTGGGAGACTTCTGTGTTCATGTGGGAAATGATACTGAGACCTGGAGAGGTGTGGTTGGAAGGATTGGCCACTATGCACTGAACCCGAGTCGTGTTTTGTTATGGGACTTCTGTGCTAATCATGTATTGTCCATAACGAACACTATGCTCAAACATAAGGGTGTCTGTCTATATGTGCACTTGTCACCTTATGCTGTGGCTCAATGATTGACTTTGTAGTTGTTTCATCTGAGCTGTGGCTGCATGTTTTAAAAACCCGGGTAAAGAGTGCGGCGAAGATGTCTACTGAACATTACTTGTTGGGGAGTTTGCTTTAGTGGTTGGGGAGGATGCCAGTCAGATCTGGCAGGGCCAAACATGTAGTAAAGGTTTGCTGGGGACGTCTGGTGGAGTCCCCTTTAAGAAGGAGCTTCAATTTTCTGCTGTGTAAGAACTTTGACCATGTCCTTGGGGAGGTGAAGGACATGAGTCAAGATGGGGCATTTTTTATGCCTCTATTGTTGGCGTGGCTGACCAGAGCTGTGGCCAGAAGGTGGCCAGTGCTTGTCACAGGTGCAACCCATGAACCAAATGGTGGACACTGACAGTTAGGGACCATGTCAACCTAAAGGTCAAGTTCTACTGGGTTTTATTTATTTGGCCTGTAAGATCCTGCAGCTAATAGCTACCAACAACCCAAGTGGAGTGTCACTCAACTGGTAACTGAGACAAAAACTCAGGCATGGGAATACATCAGTTAGTCCATGATAAGAAAATTCTGTATGGCTTCTAGGTGATTCTGGTCCACCATCTGCCGTCTCATGTAGGGGAACCTTTACTCCACCAACACTGTTTAAAAATAGGAATGGTGTGCTTCTTACCTCGACTCTGGAAATCCTGGGTCGGTTAACTGAATGCTTCCAACACCTCTTTAATTCCACTAAATGCCTTCTAATCCGGAATCATAATATGGGGATTTTGAGTTGGGCTCTCCAGTCCCTGGTGCTCAGCTCAATTAGGTGGTTGAAAAGCTACTTGTTGGAAAGTCTCCCAAGAGTGGATTAGATTTGCCCGAAGTTTCTCAAGGCTCTGGATGTTGTAAGGCTGTGATGAACAATATTACTGTACATGTACTTTGAGGTGGTTTCCTTGGAATTGGCAAGAAACTACTCATTTTCTCTCTACATCTTTACAGATTTTACATCGTGTACGATCACTACAGCAACACCACCATGTAAGAGTGAAAGCATGGTCATTTGGACGAGTCATACAGTTGTAGATATTATCAACGAAGACATTAGTACCCTTATTATAACATATTTTTCCTTTAATTTCAGCCTCTACAGTTCCACCAGTCATCCACCAGTACATACTTTTCATTGAGTTGAACACCCCAGATGTTACAGCTGTAGAAGAGCTGAGAAATATCAGTTACCCCATCAGTATCAGGAACAACCTCGAGATCTCTGACGTTAACATTTCCACAGGTAGGATTAAATTAAATACAGTTTAAAATTTCCACTGAAATGTAACTTTATTAGGAGACTTTAACAGAAATGTTTAAATTAATAAAAAAAAAGCAAAGTGCCAAATTTTCCAAAACAGTTCAAATATTTCCTTTTTTGCTTCCAGTTTGCTCTCCAAGTGGCAGTGATTACCAATGCAGATGTGAGGATCAGTATCGCTGGTCATGTGACCGATGTCTAACATATGGATCATGTGACAACATCACTGATGACTCATGTGGATGCATCAGTGGCATTCCTGCTGATGGACAGTACTGCCAGTCTATGAATGAATACAGTGAGTTTTACTGTAGTAGTTATTATGTTAGTTCATAATGTGTATGCATACATATATACCTACTTCCTTCTTTCTTTCGCTGGTATTACCTTTATATTCAGCTTCATAATAAAGTGAACATTACACATCTTCATGTGTAACCATTTCCAGCATAGAGAAATCCTTTTTGCAGGCTTTTACAATAAGTTTTTTTTATAAATCACAACTACATCAGTGTTCTTTCCACCACTCTCCAGGGTTTCTGGTGTTTAATAGCTTAAATAAACATTTGCTTGCATATTTGCACCTATACATGTTTTCCTTTTGACAAATGTTTTGAAAGGAGGAGAATTTATGATCATAAACTGCATAATTACGGAACAACATTTACTTTGCCTAACCACAGGCAAACTGTTTAAGTGAAGCCATGTGGACTTGATCAAATGTACTGGCATCTGTTCAAGAATGTAGGACTGCCACTTCTGGAATGACTGAGAAACTTCCTCAACATACTGAGGGTTTACCTAGAATGGCAGTACTCTTTAGCAGTAATGGTGGTGAGTGTGTACTACCATCACCTTGTCCTGTCATGACCTTGTTCCTGATATACCAGTTTAGTGGTTAGTCACATTCTGTACTTGCTCGTCTGTTACTGAATACTCTTAAAGCCTTTCAAACCTTCTTATGTTTCAACTGAATAACCAGAAACAAGCCTCTGAGCTGAACTCAAATGATTGCTTGATTTAGCTTTATTTCCAAAGATGTTATTTAATCCACTTTAGTATTCACATGTTTCAAGCAAGATACAGCAAATACAGTCTGCCATGCATTAATGCGTCTACCGTCTTCTACTTATGTGGGGTAACAGGTTCATTAGATAAATGTAGACATTCCGTTTCCCACACTGATGCATATTTTGGGGGATCGAAAGGCAAGTCCACCATCAACTTATGGTTGTGCCCCCGGGTTCTCTTTCAGTTTTTAACATCAGACACAAAACAACTTGCTTGGTTTTAAACTTATCAATGAAATAGTGCTGATCATATGATGGTAAAAGTAAAAGTTTAGTTCTCTTATATGCTAACTGCATCCAGGGTATTGTTTTAAACTGATTAACCTCCAACAGATCACACCATAACAGTCAATACACTGCCACCTGCTGTTTATAAAAATGAATGACTGTTATTTGCTTCAGGCTTAGAATTGAGAACCCAAGATAATTTCATGTCAAATTGTCTAATGGTTGCCACATAAAAAAGGAAATATCCAATTTACCAACTTTTTTTATTTTCACAATCTTCTAAAAAAGTTGTTATTCATTAAAATGTTGAATATGTAAAAATCCGGTAAAAATATGCTAAACTAACTCAGATGTTGGTTTGCAGATATTACACTATCACTGTAAAGACAACAATTATATACAAGATAACTTTAAAATACTTTTGATAACACGCGTTTTCTGTATTCTTTTCTGTTTTCTCCTGTTCAGACTTTACAGAATGCCGTCCGACATCAACAACTGTAGTCCCAACAAGTAGGTGTTCAATCATATTTTATCGGGTTAAAGCAAAGAACGATATAATAGAATGGAATAATCCTTTAATTTTCCCACGAGGGAAAATTTGGTCGTACCAACAGCCCCCCCCCCCCAAAAAAAAAAAAACAACAACAACAGATGCACACATAGAACAGGACACAGAACAGAAATAAGCAAAAATTTTACAGAAGAATTTTTTTTTACATCATGTACAACAGTTATACAAAATAGAGTACTGTACAGTTAAGGTAATTATAATATTTAGAAGGTTAAAAAGTACAGATTGATGTATATTTAGAATATATACGCTACACTTACTGTAAGGTAGTTTATATATATATTTTATCTTTACTTCCAGCCTCTACAGCGTCACCAGATGTTCATCAGTACCTGCTTTCCATTGAGCTGAAAACCACAGATGTTAGAGATGTAGAAAAGCTGAGAAACATCCCTTATCCCACCGGTAGCATCAGCCTTGTGCAGATCTTTGATGTTAACATTTCAACAGGTAACGTGAATCATCAGCCCCATTGGATGTTTTTTCGTTTGTTTAAGGTGCAATTTTAAATATTCAAACACTGTGTCTTGTTTGCAGTTTGCTCCCCTGATAATACAAGCTACCAGTGCAGATGTGAGGATCAGTATGGCTGGCCTTGTGACATGTGCTCCACGTTTGGCAAATGCAGCAACATTATGAACAATACCTGTGGATGCATCAATGCACTTCCTCCAAATAACACTTACTGCCAGCCACTGTCAGGTACGTATGTGAGAAAAACTAAACTTTCTTCTACAACATTCTATGTTTACTTCTCATCTGTGTTTTCAACCTGTAGGTTGAAACATTTAAATTTCTTTGTACAATGCTTTGTCTTTGTGATAAAAAGAAAACAAAATCTCTAACTCTCATATTTAACTGCATTGCTTCCTGCTTCATGAGCTTTATTGTCTTTGCAGACTTTACATATTGTCCTCCTACAACACCCAGTTCAAGTAAGACTTTATTGCAGAATTGCTCCTAACAAAAACCAAAAATAAATAGACAGGACAAGACTGTTGGAATGTTTCTTATCTTTGTCTGCAGCTCCCCCACCTATCTATGAATATGTCATATTAATCGAGCTGACGGCTGAAGATGGTACAGCTGTTGAAGAGCTGAGAAACATCACCTATCCTGTCAGCATAAATAGCAACACACAAATATTTGGCATCAATGTCTCTACAGGTAAGGACCCTTGCTTTTTATTTTTTAGTTATTACATATATTCTGCATGTACATATGAGCTGGTTGTATGAAAAAATATTGAATCATTTTGTCATCGCAATAAATACATTTATGATCATGAAAATAATACTGGCATAGTAACAGAAACAGTCGGAGCCCGATGGTAGTTAATTTCTTTTGCTACTTAATCACTTCTTCATCATGTATTTTTTTATATATAATGTCACTGTAGACAGTAAAACATCTACAGAGATATTGTTACATTCTTCATTCCTAAGCAGATTGATTGTTTCCAAAAATTAAACATATTTGGATGCATTTAAAATGTCCTCCACTTTTGGTTTCTAAAACTGAATATGCAGGTTCAAACATTTATCTTTGCATAACAAATATGTTTGTCTCCAGTTTGCTCTCCAAGTGGCAGTGATTACCAGTGCAGATGTGAAGATGAATATCGCTGGCCATGCGACCAGTGTCTAACATATGGATCATGTGACAACATCAGCAATAACACATGTGGATGCATCAGTGGCATTCCTGCTGATGGACAGTACTGCCAGTCTCCGGATCAATACAGTGAGTTAATTTGGACAAAATTTTTAATATGCAGTCATATTTTTGTTGAAAGAAGCAAGTGAGACAAGGACAGACAATAAACAAAGGGAGATGATTTTACAGATTCAACAATATTGGAGACTTAAACTTAAAAGCGACTGTGGCTCAGGCGGTAGGAATAATCGGTGTGTTGTTTTAATGAATTCCCGCTCCGTAGTCTTGTTTGTTGTTTCCTTGGGCAAGACACTTCTCCCCCTTGCCTGCTGATGGTGGTCAGAGAGACCAGAAGCGCCTCTGTCAGGCAGCCTCACCTCTGTCAGTGCGACCCAGGGCAGCTGTGCCTATGTAGTAGGAGCTTGCCACCATTAGTCTAAGCATATGTGCATGACTGGGTGAATGACTGAATGTAGTGTAAAGTGCTTTATGGTCCTCTGACTGAAAAAGTGCAATACAAATGCACACCATTAAAATTAGAGTGATTAAATATATGGTCGCCTTGAAAAAAATACTTACATATTACTTCCTGGGTAGCCACCTTTTCGTGGTAGCGGGATTTAAGTGTCCCAACGATCCTAGTACCTAAATTGGTGTGGGCTTTTTTTCTGTGATAGGATTACTTATGGCAAACAGGTCTTATTTGAGGAATCAGACAAAGTGCAGCTCAAAAAACCACTGATGACAAAAAGATGACATGGAAGTGAGGCATGTTGGCATGTCCGATGGGCTTTCACCCCTGGGGCCTGGCTTGGCTCAACCTGGATAGGTGACATTTGCTACACTTCCCATGGGCTCCCCATATATGTGAGGGGCAATGAGGTTCAGCTGTGATGTCAGATGGGCAGTGGCTGAAGACAGGGACATTCGTCGTCCAATCGTCTGCCACAGAACTTGGCTCTCGGGTTGTGGAACATCAGCTCTCTGTTGGGGAATCAGCCTGAGTGTCCGAGTTTGAAAGGTTTCACTGGGCATCGTCTGACTGGACTCAACACATGGCTCCAGCCATGAAACCAGTCTCCTCAATAGGGGTTTCAGTGTCTTCCACTGTAGAAATGCCGCTGCTGAGAGCCGTCCAGCATGGGTGGGCATAAATGTTGCCCCCGATCTTGACGCTTGTAGTATGGGTTTACCCCGGTCAACGAGAGGGTAGTATCCCTCCGCCTATGGGTAGGAGGACGTGTCCTGACTGTTGTTCATGCTTATGCGCCAAACAGCAGATCAGATCACCCAACCGTTTTTGAAGTCATTTGGGAGTCATCAAAAGAACTCAATTCTTCTGCTGGGAGACTTCTGTGTTCATGTGGGAAATGATAGTGAGACCTGGAGAGGTGTGGTTGGATGGATTGGCCACTATGCACTGAAACCGAGCGGTGTTTTGTTATTGGACTTCTGTGCTAATCATGTATTGTCCATAACGAACACTATGCTCAAACATAAGGGTGTCTATATGTGCACTTGTCACCTTATGCTGTGGCTCAATGATTTAGTTTGTAGTTGTTTCATCTGTACTATGGCTGCATGTTTTAAAAACTCAGGTAAAGAGTCTAGCGAAGATTTCTACTGAACATTACTTGGTGGCGAGTTGGCGTCAGTGGTTGGGGAGGATGCCAGTCAGATCTGGCAGGGCCAAACATGTTGTAAGGGTGTGCTGGGGACGTGTGGTGGAGTCCCCTTTCAGAAGGAGCTTCAATTCTCTGCTGCATAAGAACTTTGACCATGTCCTTGGGGAGCTGAAGGACATGAGTCAAGATGGGGCATGTTCCACCAGAACTGTGGCGAGAAGATGGCCAGTGTTTGTCACAGGTGCAACCCATGAACCAAATGGTGGACACTGACAGTTAGGGACCATGTCAACCTAGAGGTCAAGTTCTACTGGGTTTTATTTATTTGGCCTGTAAGATCCTGCAGCTAATAGCTACCAGCAAGTCAAGCGGAGTTTCACTCAGCTGGTCGCTGAGACAAAAACTCGGGCATGGGAATACATCAGTTAGTCCATGATAAGCAAATTCTATATTGTTCTAAGTGATTCTGGTCCACCATCTGCCGTCTCAAGTAGGAGAACCTTTACTCCACCAACACTCTTTAATAATAGGAAATGTGTGCTTCTTACCTCAACTTGGGAAATCCTGGTTCAGTGGACTGAATGCTTCCAACACCTCTTTAATCCCACCAAATGCCTTCTTATCCGGAATCATAATATGGGGACATTGAGTTGGGATCTCCAGTCTCTGGGGCTCAGGTCAATTAGGTGGTTAAAAAGATACTTGATTGAAAGTCTCCAAGAGTGGATTAGATTTGCCTAAAGTTCCTCAAGGCTCTGGATGTTGTACGGCTGTGTTGATTAACTTGGCTCTGAAATATTGCATGTATATTGAGGTGGTTCCCTTGGAATTGGCAATCAACTACTCATTTTCTGTCTTCATCTTTACAGATTTTACATCATGTCTGATCACTACAACAACACCACCACGTAAGAGTGAAAGCATGGTCATTTGGATGAGTCACACAGTTGTAGATACTGGCAAGGAAGACATTAGTACCCTTATTATAACATATTTTTCCTTTAATTTCAGCCTCTACAGTTCCACCAGTCATCCACCAGTACATACTTTTCATTGAGTTGAACACCCCAGATGTTACAGCTGCAGAAGAGCTGAGAAATATCAGTTACCCCATCAGCATCAGGAACAACATGGAGATCTCTGACGTTAACATTTCCACAGGTAGGATTAAATTAAATTTCCACTGAAATGTAACTTTATTAGGAGACTTTAACAAAAATGTTTAAATTAATTTTAAAAAAAGCAAAGTGCAAAATGTTCCAAAACAGTTCAAATATTTCCTTTTTTGCTTCCAGTTTGCTCTCCAAGTGGCAGTGATTACCAATGCAGATGTGAGGATCAATATCGCTGGTCATGTGACCGATGTCAAACATATGGATCATGTGACAACATCACCAACGATACATGTGGATGCATCAGTGGCATTCCTGCTGATGGACAGTACTGCCAGTCTGAAGATCAGTATAGTGAGTTCATTATGGGGGACTAAATTTTTTATAATGCAGGGGCGCGATAGATCGAGGTGTGTTGAATTGAAAGAAAAAGGTGCGGAGATAGATGGGGAGCGGGAGGAGGGAACAGGTAGTCAGAAGGTGGTTAGAAAGTATGTATTGTTAAAGACTGGAACAAACATTGTGATGACTTTGAACTTAAAGGTCCGTGGCCCCAGATAGTAGAAAATATCAGTGGGTTGCAGTTGGAACCCCTGCCCGTCTGTTCAGGCGTAGTCCTAGTGGCAAGACATTCTTCCCCTTGCATGCTGATCTGGACAGCAGACAAGTGCCATCTGTGTCCCAGCAGCTTTCACTCTTGTCAGGAGCTCCAGGGCAAGGGCTGCTATGTTGTATTAGCTCGCAGTTTCAACTTGTGAAAATTGTAAAGCGTGAATTCAGTAGAATGAGATACATGGAGGGTTAAGTGCTTTGTCTTTTGTGGCCCTCTGACCTGAAACGGTGAGGTTAATAAAAATGCAGGCCATTAAACTTAGACTCATTGAATATATCATTCATCAGCGGTAAAAAACGATTGATGGAGATCTCTCTGGGATCTCTCTGGGATCAAAACACCTTATAATGACAGAATGGTATGAGTGCCCCAATGATCCAGGCACCTAAATTGTTGGAGAGTTTTTGCCCCTGGTAGGGTAACCCCCAGCAAACGGGTCCTAGCTGAGGGATCTGGCAAAGTGCAGCCAAAAGACCCATGATCACAAGTATACTCAGTTTTTTCCTTGCCCGTACATAGGTCAACTACTTGCTGGTGAGTTTGCTTAGATGGTTCTGAACGATGCCTGTCAGATCTGACAGGGAAAAATGTGTTGTGAGGGTCTGTTGGGAACTTCTTTCAGAATCTGCTGTCAGAACATTGTTCAACTCTCACCTCCATTCAGAACTATGAACATGTCCTGGGGTAAGCGGGGACATTGAGTTCGAGTGTATGACATTCCACCCCCCAATTTTTGAGGTGGCTGACTGGAGCTCGGGTCACCAGGCAGTCAATGCCTGTCATGGCAGCAATTGTTTAACCCACTATTAGACACCGGCGGTGAGGGATGCTGTCAAGCTGAAGAAGGAGTCCTACTCTACTGGCTCTTATTTGGCCTGTGGGAACCCCAAAACCAGCCCGATAGGTATCAAAAGGTTAAGCGGAGTGTGACCAGGTTGGTCACTGAGGCAAAAACATAGGTGTGAGAGGAGTTTGGTTAGTCATGGAAATCATATCCTTATGGCTTTGAGGCGATTCTGGTCAACCATCATTAGTATGTGAATGTGTGCGTGAATGGCTGAATGACTGAATGTAGTGTAAAACACTTTGGGGTCTGGATGAACTGAATAAAGCGCTATACAAGAACAGGCCATTTACTGCCATCTGCTGTCTCAAGAGAGAGAAGCATTACTTAGGCAACACTGTTTACACTGGGAATGATGTGTTGCCGATGTCAACTTGGGACATCCTGGGTCAGTTGATGGAATACTTCGAACATCTCTGCAATCCTACCAGCACTCCTTTTAATCTGGAATTGAAAAATGAGGACTTTGGGTTGGACTCTAAAAAAATCTCTTGGGCTGAGGTCACTTAGGTGGTTAAAAAGCTTGTTGTTGGAAAGGCTCCATGGGAGGATGAGATTTGCTAAAAGTTCCTTAATGCTCTGGATGTTGTAAGATTGTGATGAGCAATATTACTGTACGTGTACTTTGAAGTGGTTCCATTGGAATTGGCAATCAACTACTCATTTTCTGTCTTCATCTTTACAGATTTTACATCGTGTCTGATCACTACAACAACACCACCACGTAAGAGTGAAAGCATGGTCATTTGGATGAGTCATACAGTTGTAGATACTGGCAAGGAAGACATTAGTACCCTTATTATAACATATTTTTCCTTTAATTTCAGCCTCTACAGTTCCACCAGTCATCCACCAGTACATACTTTTCATTGAGTTGAACACCCCAGATGTTACAGCTGCAGAAGAGCTGAGAAATATCAGTTACCCCATCAGCATCAAGAACAACATGGAGATATCTGACGTTAACATTTCCACAGGTAGGATTAAATTAAATTTCCACTGAAATGTAACTTTATTAGGAGACTTTAACAAAAATGTTTAAATTAATTTTAAAAAAAGCAAACTGCAAAATGTTCCAAAACAGTTCAAATATTTCCTTTTTTGCTTCCAGTTTGCTCTCCAAGTGGCAGTGATTACCAATGCAGATGTGAGGATCAGTATCGCTGGTCATGTGACCGATGTCAAACATATGGATCATGTGACAACATCACCAACGATACATGTGGATGCATCAGTGGCATTCCTGCTGATGGACAGTACTGCCAGCTGAAGATCAGTATAGTGAGTTCATTTGGACTAAATGTTTATTATGCAGATTGATGTTTATTGAAAGAAAAACGTGAGAGTAGGACAAAAAAAGTACAAAGGGAAATTATTTTAAAGACTCAACAACATTGGAGACTTGAACTTAAAAGGGTACGTGGCCCAGATAGTAGGAATTATCAGTGGGTTGCTGGTTGGAACCCCTGCTCCGTCTGTTTCAGCTGTTATGTCCTATGGCAAGACATTTCTCCCCCTTGCATGCTGATCGGGGACAGAAGACAAGTGCCATCTGTGTCCGGCAGCTTTGACTCTGTCAGTGAGCTCCAGGGCAGGGGCTGCTATGTTGTATTAGCTCGCAGTTTCAACTTGTGAATGTAAGGGTGAATTGTGAATGAATACATGGAGGGTAAAGTGCTTTGTGGCCCTCTGACCTGAAACGGTGAATAAAAATGCAGGCCATTAAACTTAGACTCATTGAATATATCATCAGCGGTAAAAACGATTACAGATATCTCTCTGGGCCTCCACCTTATAATGACAGAATGGTATGAGTGCCCCAATGATCCAGGCACCTAAATTGTTGGGGAGTTTTTGCCCCTGGTAGGGTAACCCCCAGCAAACGGGTCCTAGCTGAGGGATCTGGCAAAGTGCAGCCAAAAGACCCATGATCACAAGTATACTCAGTTTTTTCCTTGCCCGTACATAGGTCAACTACTTGCTGGTGAGTTTGCTTAGATGGTTCTGAACGATGCCTGTCAGATCTGACAGGGAAAAATGTGTTGTGAGGGTCTGTTGGGAACTTCTTTCAGAATCTGCTGTCAGAACATTGTTCAACTCTCACCTCCATTTAAAACTTTGAACATGTCCTGGGGTAAGCGGGGACATTGAGTTCGAGTGTACGACATTCCACCCCCCAATTTTTGAGGTGGCTGACCGGAGCTGGGGTCACCAGGCAGTCAATGCCTGTCATGGCAGCAATTGTTTAACCCACTATTAGACACCGGCGGTGAGGGATGCTGTCAAGCTGAAGAAGGAGTCCTACTGGCTCTTTTTGGCCTGTGGGACCCAAAACCAGCCGATAGGTATCAAAAGGTTAAGCGGAGTGTGACCAGGTTGGTCACTGAGGCAAAAACATAGGTGTGAGAGGAGTTTGGTTAGTCATGGAAATCATATTCTTATGGCTTTGAGGCGATTCTGGTCCACCATCATCAGTATGTGAATGTGTGCGTGAATGGGTGAATGACTGAATGTAGTGTAAAACACTTTGGGGTCTGGATGAACTGAATAAAGCGCTATACAAGAACAGGCCATTTACTGCCATCTGCTGTCTCAAGAGAGAGAAGCATTGCTTAGGCAACACTGTTTACACTGGGAATGATGTGTTGCCGATGTCAACTTGGGACATCCTGGGTCAGTTGATGGAATACTTCGAACATCTCTGCAATCCTACCAGCACTCCTTTTAATCTGGAATTGAAATATGAGGACTTTGGGTTGGACTCTAAAAAATCTCTTGGGCTGAGGTCACTTAGGTGGTTAAAAAGCTTGTTGTTGGAAAGGCTCCATGGGAGGATGAGATTTGCTAAAAGTTCCTCAATGCTCTGGATGTTGTAAGATTGTGATGAGCAATATTACTGTACGTGTACTTTGAAGTGGTTCCATTGGAATTGGCAATCAACTACTTCATTTTCTGTCTTCATCTTTACAGACTTTTACTTCGTGTTGATCACTAAAACAACACCACCACGTAAGACGTGAAGAATCTGGCTACCAACCCCATCTCACCCTTCAGTTGTAAAGATCTTGGAAGGGAAGAAAATTAGGTACCCAATGCATATCATATTTTTCCTTTAAATCTCAAGCCTCCTACAGTTCCACCAGTTCTTCACCAGTACATTATTTTCATTGGAGTTGAACACACAGATGTTACAGCTGCAGAAGAGCTGAGAAATATCAGTTACCCCATCAGCATCAGGAACAACATGGAGATCTCTGACGTTAACATTTCCACAGGTAGGATTAAATTAAATTTCCACTGAAATGTAACTTTATTAGGAGACTTTAACAAAAATGTTTTAATTAATTTAAAAAAAGCAAAGTGCAAAATGTTCCAAAACAGTTCAAATATTTCCTTTTTTGCTTCCAGTTTGCTCTCCAAGTGGCAGTGATTACCAATGCAGATGTGAGGATCAATATCGCTGGTCATGTGACCGATGTCAAACATATGGATCATGTGACAACATCACCAACGATACATGTGGATGCATCAGTGGCATTCCTGCTGATGGACAGTACTGCCAGTCTGAAGATCAGTATAGTGAGTTCATTTGGACTAAATGTTTATAATGCAGATTGATGTTTATTGAAAGAAAAACGTGAGAGTAGGACAAAAAAAGTACAAAGGGAAATTATTTTAAAGACTCAACAACATTGGAGACTTGAACTTAAAAGGGTACGTGGCCCAGATAGTAGGAATTATCAGTGGGTTGCTGGTTGGAACCCCTGCTCCGTCTGTTTCAGCTGTTATGTCCTATGGCAAGACATTTCTCCCCCTTGCATGCTGATCGGGGACAGAAGACAAGTGCCATCTGTGTCCGGCAGCTTTGACTCTGTCAGTGAGCTCCAGGGCAGGGGCTGCTATGTTGTATTAGCTCGCAGTTTCAACTTGTGAATGTAAGGGTGAATTGTGAATGAATACATGGAGGGTAAAGTGCTTTGTGGCTCTCTGACCTGAAACGGTGAATAAAAATGCAGGCCATTAAACTTAGACTCATTGAATATATCATCAGCGGTAAAAAACGATTACAGATATCTCTCTGGGCCTCCACCTTATAATGACAGAATCGTATGAGTGCCCCAATGATCCAGGCACCTAAATTGTTGGGGAGTTTTTGCCCCTGGTAGGGTAACCCCCAGAACCCCCAGCAAATGGGTCCTAGCTGAGGGATCTGGCAAAGTGCAGCCAAAAGACCCATGATCACAAGTATACTCAGTTTTTTCCTTCCCGTACATAGGTCAACTACTTGCTGGTGAGTTTGCTTAGATGGTTCTGAACGATGCCTGTCAGATCTGACAGGGAAAAATGTGTTGTGAGGGTCTGTTGGGAACTTCTTTCAGAATCTGCTGTCAGAACATTGTTCAACTCTCACCTCCATTTAAAACTTTGAACATGTCCTGGGGTAAGCGGGGACATTGAGTTCGAGTGTACGACATTCCACCCCCCAATTTTTGAGGTGGCTGACCGGAGCTGGGGTCACCAGGCAGTCAATGCCTGTCATGGCAGCAATTGTTTAACCCACTATTAGACACCGGCGGTGAGGGATGCTGTCAAGCTGAAGAAGGAGTCCTACTGGCTCTGTTTGGCCTGTGGGACCCCAAAACCAGCCGATAGGTATCAAAAGGTTAAGCGGAGTGTGACCAGGTTGGTCACTGAGGCAAAAACATAGGTGTGAGAGGAGTTTGGTTAGTCATGGAAATCATATTCTTATGGCTTTGAGGCGATTCTGGTCCACCATCATCAGTATGTGAATGTGTGCGTGAATGGGTGAATGACTGAATGTAGTGTAAAACACTTTGGGGTCTGGATGAACTGAATAAAGCGCTATACAAGAACAGGCCATTTACTGCCATCTGCTGTCTTAAGAGAGAGAAGCATTGCTTAGGCAACACTGTTTACACTGGGAATGATGTGTTGCCGATGTCAACTTGGGACATCCTGGGTCAGTTGAGGGAATACTTCGAACATCTCTGCAATCCTACCAGCACTCCTTTTAATCTGGAATTGAAATATGAGGACTTTGGGTTTGACTCTAAAAAATCTCTTGGGCTGAGGTCACTTAGGTGGTTAAAAAGCTTGTTGTTGGAAAGGCTCCATGGGAGGATGAGATTTGCTAAAAGTTCCTCAATGCTCTGGATGTTGTAAGATTGTGATGAGCAATATTACTGTACATGTACTTTGAAGTGGTTCCATTGGAATTGGCAATCAACTACTAATATTCTGTCTTCATCTTTACAGATTTGACATCGTGTCTGATCACTACAACAACACCACCAAGTAAGAGTGAAAGCATGGTCATTTGGATGAGTCATACAGTTGTAGATACTGGCAAGGAAGACATTAGTACCCTTATTATAACATATTTTTCCTTTAATTTCAGCCTCTACAGTTCCACCAGTCATCCACCAGTACATACTTTTCATTGAGTTGAACACCCCAGATGTTACAGCTGCAGAAGAGCTGAGAAATATCAGTTACCCCATCAGTATCAGGAACAACATAGAGATCTCTGACGTTAACATTTCCACAGGTAGGATTAAATTAAATACAGTTTAAAATTTCCACTGAAATGTAACTTTATTAGGAGACTTTAACAGAAATGTTTAAATTAATTTAAAATAAAGCAAAGTGCAAAATTTTCCAAAACAGATCAAATATTTCCTTTGTTTTGCCTCCAGTTTGCTCTCCAAGTGGCAGTGATTACCAGTGCAGATGTGAGGATCAGTATCGCTGGTCATGTGACCGATGTCTAACATATGGATCATGTGACAACATCACTGATGACTCATGTGGATGCATCAGTGGCATTCCTGCTGATGGACAGTACTGCCAGTCTTTGAATGAGTATAGTGAGTTTTACTGTAGTAGTTATTATGTTAGTTCATAATGTGTATGCATACATATATACCTACTTCCTTCTTTCTTTCGCTGGTATTACCTTTATATTCAGCTTCATAATAAAGTGAACATTACACATCTTCATGTGTAACCATTTCCAGCATAGAGAAATCCTTTTTGCAGGCTTTTACAATAAGTTTTTTTTATAAATCACAACCACATCAGTGTTCTTTCCACCACTCTCCAGGGTTTCTGGTGTTTAATAGCTTAAATAAACATTTGCTTGCATATTTGCACCTATAAATGTTTTCCTTTTAACAAATGTTTTGAAAGGAGGAGAATTTATGATCATAAACTGCATAATTACGGAACAACATTTACTTTGCCTAACCACAGGCAAACTGTTTAAGTGAAGCCATGTGGACTTGATCAAATGTACTGGCATCTGTTCAAGAATGTAGGACTGCCACTTCTGGAATGACTGAGAAACTTCCTCAACATACTGAGGGTTTACCTAGAATGGCAGTACTCTTTAGCAGTAATGGTGGTGAGTGTGTACTACCATCACCTTGTCCTGTCATGACCTTGTTCCTGATATACCCGTTTAGTGGTTAGTCACATTCTGTACTTGCTCGTCTGTTACTGAATACTCTTAAAGCCTTTCAAACATTCTTATGTTTCAACTGAATAACCAGAAACAAGCCTCTGAGCCGAACTGAAATGATTGCTTGATTTAGCTTTATTTCCAAAGATGTTATTTAATCCACTTTAGTATTCATGTTTCAAGCAAGATACAGCAAATCCAGTCTGCCATGCATTAATGCGTCTACCGTCTTCTAGGTATGTGGGGTAAAAAGGTTCATTAGATAAATGTAGACATTCCGTATCCCAGTGATACACTGATGCATATTTTGGGGGATTGAAAGGCAAGTCCACCATCAACTTATGGTTGTGCCCATGGGTTCTCTTCCAGTGAGATGTGCCTTTAAATCCTCTAAAGCAGTGGTTCACAATTATTTTCTGTCATGCCTGCAACACCTTAAATTTTAAGAGGCAGCTCATTTTATTGTCTCAAGCCTTAAAACATTTTCCAAATTGAGTTTAATAACTGAAATGGTAACATTTAATCAAGGTTGCTCGGTCTGTGATTATCAGAAGAGAGAAGGCGCAAATGATTCACCTGGATGTGCCATTCAAACAGTAGCAGTCAAAACATTTTGTACACTGTAAATATTGGTTACTGACCAGCTTTATCAGTGTATTCCTTCTTAAATATATATTTCGACATATAGAATTATTATTATTATTTAATTATTATTTTTTGGAATTGCTTCCCCAATTTTGTTGTATTTTTTTCACAAATTCCACTTTATACATTTTTTCTTTTCTGAATTTCGCTTTTTCCATTGTGAGCATAGTTATTCACCAAAAAGTGGACAATGTTGTGAGTGAAAATTATTTCAGAAATCAATAGACAAAAACACTTACAGTTGAGATTTTAACTGAAAGCAACTGGACTGGACTATCATCGAAGAGGCTTCTTCTATCAGATTTATAAGTCTGAAGTAAATGTCATTAAGGCTCACTAACGAGGCTATCAGGCGTTTTTCATCATCAAATACATGTCCTCTGGATAAGAATCTTTCAGGACGTTCAAAATGAGATTCTTTCAGACTCAGTGTGGTTGCTTTCTGTATAAAATCAAACTTTGCCCATTTAAATAATTTCATTGTTAGTGTGGTTATTCATTGATCATCATCAAGTGGCTTGGTCATTTTAAATCTGATGTAAATACTACCAGCTTGATCATACAAAAGAATTATTGAAACATTTCTGGTTCTTATTTTCCTGTTTAACATCAGACACAAAACATCTTGCTTGGTTTTAAACGTATCGATGAAATAGTGCTGATCATATGATGGTAAAAGTAAACGTTTAGTTCTCTCATATGCTCACTGCATCCATAACAGTCAATACACTGCCACCTGCTGTTTATAAAAATGAACGACAGTTATTTGCTTCAAGCTTAGAATTGAGACCCCAAGATAATTTCATGTCAAACTGTTGAATATTTAAAAATCCTGTTAGAATATACTACACCAACTCAGATGTTGGTTTAAAGATATTACACTATCACTGTCAAGAAAAATAAATATATACAAGATAACTTTAAAATACTTTTGATAACACACGTTTTCTGTATTCTTTTCTCTTTTCTTCTGTTCAGACTTTACAGAATGCCGTCCAACATCAACAACTGTAGTCCCAACAAGTAGGTGTTCAATCATATTTTATCGGGTTAAAGCAAAGAACGATATAATAGAATGGAATAATCCTTTAATTTCCCCACGAGGGCAAATTTGGTCGTACGAACAGCCCCCCCCCCCAAAAAAAACAACCAAAAAACAGATGCACACATAGAACAGGACACAGAACAGAAATAACCAAAATTTTTACGAATAATTTTTTTTTACATCGTGTACAACAGTTATAAAAAATAGAGTACTGTACAGTTAAGGTAATTATAATATTTAGAAGGTTAAAAAGTACAGATTGATGTATATTTAGAAGATATACGCTACACTTACTGTAAGGTAGTTTATATATATATTTTATCTTTACTTCCAGCCTCTACAGCGTCACCAGATGTTCATCAGTACCTGCTTTCCATTGAGCTGAAAACCACAGATGTTGGAGATGTAGAAAAGCTGAGAAACATCCCTTATCCCACCGGTAGCATCAGCCTTGTGCAGATCTTTGATATTAACATTTCAACAGGTGACGTGAATCATCAGCGCCATTGGATGTTTTTTTGTTTGTTTAAGGTGTAATTTTAAATATTCAAACACTGTGTCTTGTTTCCAGTTTGCTCCCCTGATAATACAAGCTACCAGTGCAGATGTGAGGATCAGTATGGCTGGCCTTGTGACATGTGCTCCACGTTTGGCAAATGCAGCAACATTATGAACAATACCTGTGGATGCATCAATGCACTTCCTCCAAATAATACTTACTGCCAGCCACTGTCAGGTATGTGTTGAAAGCTTCTTAGACTTGGTTATTTATTATGTATTTGATCAGTGTTACTGTATTAAATAAACTGACTTTTTACAGATATTGATCCCTGTCCATCACCACCACCAACAACAACCTGTGAGAAAAACTAAACTCTTTCTTCTACAACATTCTATATCGACCTCTGTTCTGTGTTTTCAACCTGTAGGACGGAACCAAATAACAAAAAGTAATAAATATAGTATATTTTCACAACAGTAATTTAACATCACACGAACGTTTCCACTGAAATATAATTCTTGTGTACATTTTCAAAGAATTAATTACTTTAGTCAGAAATGGAAATAAGCAAGTTGCACAGTAAAATAATTTCAACTTCAACACATGTTTTCTGACAAGAAATGATCATATCAACCTTAATAATTGGGCATATAACCATCACAACAATTACAGTACATACTGTCTTTGTGTAAATTGGTTGTTTTATGAAATTATTTTTAGATAGATAAGACCTTTATTAGACCCACACATGGGAAATGTCATCGTTGCAGCATTAAGACGACAGTGCAGTCAGAAAAACAGAAGACAAAACCAATATGATATGATAAAAAACTGCACTATTTAAAAATAGTTAACTAATAAAGAGAAAAACAAATCTTTCTTCATAGCTGTGTTGCTTATTCCACACAGAAATCAAGTTGAAGAAAAACTCTAAAGTTGTACTTTTATCACTATTTTGACTCAACCAACCTAAAGCATATAAAAGTTTGAAAGTATTCTATAATTTGCTCATTATTACCATTGTGGTGGATTAGTTGCAATTTCAAATTATTATTTTGGTTGATTCTGTTGCTACATCTCTGATCATTACATCACCAAAACAATTGTTATTTCTCGCGCTTATTTAGTCTGATGATTAATAATAGAAACACATTAACAAGAATAAATTATCCAAAAACCTCTTTTTGTTTATTCTACAGCAACTCCCACAACATCCATGAACACTACAACAGCCACAGCAACAACAGATTTAACAAGTAGGTGACTCTGAAAAATAACTGGATGAGTTTTCTTCAACATTAGCACTCATTATTTTCAAAGATTGGAAAAATAAAATTTTGTTCACAAGGTATTGACTGTAATGCATTTGTTTTTTATAACATATTTGGGTCAACAGGAAAAATAGGCTGTACCAATTAAAAGATCAAAGTTAGAAAAGGTTGGTGAAGAGGATTCAGGCTTTTTTTACGTTGTTTAGGTTAGTGTTTCCCAACTCTGGTCCTCAAGGCACACTGCCCTACATGTTTTAGTTTTTCCTCTGCTTCAACACAGCTGATTTTAGTTGGTGGGTGATTAACACGCTTTTGCTGAGTTGCAGTCATCTGAATCAGGTGTGGAAAAAAGGGGAAACTTCTAAAACACACAGGGGGATGTGCCTTGAGAACCAGGGTGGGGAAACACTAGTTTAGGTTACCCCTCTTTTCCACCGGCTGGGTAAGCGGCGTGTGATGAAATAGACAAATTTTGCTCGCGAAAGTAGAATTGCAATTGCATAGCTTAAAGGGTAGCATGTGGGGGAAAAAACTTTATTCTATTATCATAAGTAGCATAAACTCACCATCCACTCCCAGAACTGCAGGTATTTCTGTCCGCGGCTTCTCCTTTTTTTTTTGTCCATGTTAAAATGACACCTGCTATCACATAAACTGGGTGGTTCTTCACTTCAGTACTTAACTACTCCTCATCCATGATAGAAACCAACATATTACACCCACAGACCGAATTACTTCAACCCTGGGGTCACAGATAGTGATGGTTTTTTAATTTTTTTTATTTTATTTTTTATAGTAAACAAATCTGGAATCCGCGCGTGTCCTTTATTTCTAAATTTTTTACTTCCCCCGAACACCTGATTTCCTGTCTGGTCTGAACTAAACTGCTGAGCTTGCCACGTTTTACGGTGCCTTCATAACCAAATGTTTTTGAAGCAGCATTACAGTCAGCTTTACATATAAAGTCAATGCAGAAGCCTGTTGAAGCTCGTCAGGGGGTCCTGCATCACGTTAAAAGCAGATTTGCGTTGCAAAAACAGTTTTCTGCCAATTTGTGCAACCGATTAGTGCAAATTAGGCGTTTTAGGAGCTTCCGAAAATACGCTGAGCATTTTAGGTGGTGCATTTGAGGCATTGGCGCGTGACCAGCATTTTTGCATCTGCCACCGAAGTGGAAAAATCGGAACTTTGCGGTCAATTTGTACTGCGTCAACCAATCAGGAGCCTGATGACAGGGTGTGAGTGATGCTTTAACCGACATGGATTCACAGCATCACCATGACATGGAGGAAGTACTGATAAACCCCGTGGCTAATCACCCAGAGCTACATGACACCAGCTGTTTTCTATACAGAGACAGGAATAAATTAATAAACATTATAAAGAGGTTAAAATATTTAGACAGGAGAGGTCTTAAGAGGTTTGTGGGTGGATCTTAAAAGAGCCGTTGTGGCTACAAAGGCACCATTCTCTCCGCCGAGAAGTGAGCCATAAAAAGCTTCCTCACCCGGACAGCCACTCTGGAGGAGTTGTTGGCTGCAACACGACCCAGGCCTGGTAATGGCTCCACAACAGCACGTCCAGCAGGGCTCACATATTATATTATACACTTTTACTAACCACAAATAGATGGACAGGCGCTTAGCATTGTAGTTGGTGTCTCGGCGGTTGATGCTCGTACCTACGTGGGACAATTGCTCCTCAAACTGGGCCTGCCAATGTTTATGGATCCCTCCACTGCTGCTCGACTAGGTCTTTTGTTCCACAATTCCCAGCTGGATCGTTCCCAGCTCTGCCTGAGGCTAGGCCAAACATATAATGCGGTCAGCTCAGAGACTAGAGTCCACCGGCAGCCGCTTTCCACATGCTAGGCTCAGTTGAGATGGCACTCCCAGGTTGTGGATCGATCCACCAGCGCTCGACTGGATCTTTAGCTCTCCCACTGCTGGAGCGGTCCCATCTCTGTCTGAGATGAGGGAAGGCCGAACATGTAATGTGGTCAGCTCGAAGACTGGAGTCCACTGGGAACTCCCAGAGGCTCGAGATGAGGGAGGAAGGAGGAGGAGGCCAGCCGACTACGACGGAGCAGTCCCCGTCAGGGTCCTCCCATAAGTTACATATTTCCGCTTCACGTGCGTGAAAATGGCATATTTTGAAATGCAACCAGTTTGCTTTGGACACGCTTCAAGGTGCAAATATTCAAGTGTCCAGCTAGGAGCTTGCAGCCCGTTTTGACACTTTTGGTGTGAACGCACCGTTAGAAGCGTTGTGGATAGAAAATAGAACTTGCCGTGTAAATTTAGGAGGGGGGGGTGCGACACTACGCTTCTGGGACGTGGCCGATTCACCCCGCTTTACGCCCGGTGGAAAAGATCGTTTAGACCAATGGAAAGCAGGGGTTGTTTTGTACAACTTTTCACCTTTGGATAAAACAAAGTGAATAGGCAGATTTAATATTGGCAGCATGGTGATCCCAACAGTGTTCTGTCTCCTCAGAGCTAAAATGTCTCTAAATAAAATCTCAGCTCATGTCCTTTTGTGTCGGATGAGCATCCTGCTTCCATCAGCATCTATGCTCACCCGGAGCATCCTCTTCTTGAGACTATCCTACAGCAACAGATTATCTTCAGTCAGAGGCTGCTTCAGTTTCACTGCAACACAGACCGCTACAGGAAATCCTTTCTCCCCACAGACATCATGGTCTACAACAACTCCTTGAAAAATGAATTAGTAATGGGCTACAACAACATTTAATTTCCCTCTGGGATCAACAAAGTATTTCTGAATTGGATGTGCATTTCCTCCTGTTCACATATTTTGTGGGTTTAGCTTAAGGGAGAAATAATTTTAACAAAAGATATGGTCAAGTTTTAATAATCACAACTTAGACTTTTTCTGTGAAAAATATTTTTAAAAGAAGATAGTCAGGTTCTGAGGAAAAGACAGTTGTACTGCAAACCCGATATGACACCAACTAAACTGTAAATTTGATCTTTGGAATTGAAACAACCAAGATTAAAAAGCATTTCCTTTATTTTCTTTTATTATTTCCTTCATCTTTTACTTAGCATATAGAAAGTTTTATAGTTAAAACAAAATCTATTTTTATTTCTCTCCCTCTAGCTACTCAAGTTCTTCGTCAGTACCAGATTTCCTTTGAGGTGAGAACCTCAGATGTTGGAGCTGTAGAAAAGCTGAGAATCATCTCCGACCCCATCAACTCTACCAGACAGTTACAGATCTCTGATGTTAGCATCTCTACAGGTAATAACTGTAACTTTAGAAACATGGACATATTTTAGAGGATGTTGTTTGAAATTCCAAAACACTGTGTCTTGTTTCCAGTTTGCTCCCCTGATAATACAAGCTACCAGTGCAGATGTGAGGATCAGTATGGCTGGCCTTGTGACATGTGCTCCACGTTTGGCAAATGCAGCAACATTATGAACAATACCTGTGGATGCATCAATGCACTTCCTCCAAATAATACTTACTGCCAGCCACTGTCAGGTATGTGTTGAAAGCTTCTTAAACTTGGTTATTTATTATGCATTTGATCAGTGTTACTGTCTTAAATAAACTGACTTTTTACAGATATTGATCCCTGTCCACCAACACCAACAACACCACCAACAACCTGTGAGAAAAACTAAACTCTTTTTTTTTTACATTCTGTGTTTATTTCTCTTCTGTTTTCAAACTGTTTTGAGCCATATTAAAATGTATAGAATTCTGTCCATGTTTCTGACATTAATATAAAATAACACTGAAATAAGAAGTATTTATTGTACTGTAGGTTTTTTCAATCAGCAACAGTCATAGGTTGTTTCTCAAATGTCCATTGCATAAATGACAAAACACACTCTCATTATTCAAAGTGAGGTTGTGTATGAATGTTTTTATGCTTTTTCAACAAAATCATCACCTTGAACAATAACTGACAGATTTCCCTACATTAATGAAAAACTACATCCATATTAAAGACTCAAAGCATATTTAAAAAAAGCTTGAAATTATTCTAGCGTTACAAATAAATAACTTCCGATTTAATTCCATTGTTCTTTGTTCCATTTATTTCTGCAGCTACACCTCATATCTTTACATCACTAATGCACCTTTTGTTTACAGGAAGTAAAAAATTAAGCATTTTTCCACCGTGTGAATGGCATCAGTCATTTTAGTTTTGCAACAAGTTTGTCTTTTTTCTAACATATTTCAACATAGAATAATTCAGATGTTTTAATTTTACCAATTTGAACCGTATTGTAACCGTAAAATTCAAGCAATGGACACAAAAAAATAAGACAAATCAAAAATGCTGTTCTGGGTGATGAACCTTACATTTATTCCCACTTAAAGAGGCTGAAATCACACATATGCTTACATCAGGTGTGATAATATGATAACTTAGCATTTTTAAGGAAACCTCCCCTGATGAAATTTCAAACAGTTAGTTTGATGCGTTCTAGGTTGCTGATGTGAAAGTTCAAGGGTTGGGGATTGGGGTGGAGCCGAACCCGAATATAGTATTCGGAAAGGCACAAATAACGTGTTTCTTTATGAATGCCATAATTTCCGAATAATATGGAAGAATTCCACATAGATGTAAATATAGATAACTCTCCATTAGAGTTTTTAAGATATTTATTAGGACCTGCACAGAAACCCATCTCTTGGGTAGTTTCTCTCGCCCCATCTAGACATGAGTTACTCCCTCTCCACAAGCTCTGTGAACTTATATCAGAGTGAGCTACTCTACAGACATAACAATGAAAGGAGTGTCCTCCAGTTCAATCTATTCAATCTCTAAATCTCAAGCATTATGCAATATTCCGCGGATGCCTTTACTAATAATTACTAATCACTAAACAGATCTAATCTCAAAATAAGCTTCCCAGTACAGTTCTACCATTTTTACAAACATAAAAAAGTAATTATTTCAAGATGTTGAAGCATTTCTTGATGGGTGTGGGAGAGTGTCAACAAGAAAACAAGAAAAAACCCAAAAACAATGATCACACAATTTATATTGAGACAATTCTCACTCTGGCCATAGGAATTAGCTCATAATAATCAAGAAATTGTCCATTTAGAATACTTTGAGACATAACTTGTCTGAACCGAAAAAAAACATCAGGGGTCTTTTCCTTCGTTTAAGCCACTTGTGGTGTTCGTTCTTTGTTCACCACTTAGTTCATTTTGATGGGACAAAGATGTTCTGATGACCTCCCTGCCCTGGGGATGGCCACACTTCGTCTCAGAATCTGCCAGAACTCTAAAAGAAATTCAACACAGAGAGATGTGTTGTAGCCTCTTTAGCAGTTCTTGATGAGATTTTAAATGTCCACTCAGTGTTATGTACTATTCCCTTGGTTGTTGGTTCTAGGCCGTCATCATCAGCCCCACAGTCCACCTCTGATCTCCTTCAGCCTCTTCACCAAGTGGGCCCTGCCACCTCTGGTTCCCCCAAAAGGGGAGGGTCATCAATCAGGAGACCTGCATTTCTGGAGGGCCTGATGTGATCCTTAGTGTTATCAAGTGTTAGTTCTTTAAGCAAATGATGAGTTCAGAGATTAGCAGCCATGGGTGTCTCGTTTAGATTACCTTGATGTCGCTGTCACATCAAATAATCTTAAATGAATTAAGTCATTACCTACCACTGAAGGTAATAAGTCAAGCTTCATTAACTTCTCATGCAAGAGGAAATTAGTCAATATGATAGATGATCAAGATGAACGAAAGTTCTTAGGTTTATTCCCAAAACCAAAAACCTCTCCAATCCAGATTAAATCTGAGTAGGAACCCTTGTATAGTATTCTATCCTTCCGTACTTCAAATAGAAAGATAATAATAAAAAATACACTTTTTTCCCATGCGGCCTTTTGACAAATGAAATGTTGTTTTCATCCAGGTAATGTTGCACATGCGTAAAGTACTAGCACATGCGTAAAATACTAGAGGGCAAAAAGCTTCACCACAATGTTATGCAAAGCCATGTGGTCACGGCTGAACAATTAGACTAACAAAATAAAACCTAAACCATCTTTGCGCAGATGATCACTAAAGACATATCGCAAAGCTACATTTATGTAGCGCAAACCTTTAAGACCCGTTTCAAATAGCTAACAGCTAAATGTTTAACCTCTGCTGATATAAACGCTGCCAGTTCAGTATGGGGATATCTACAATTATTTGATCAACATCCCTCAACTTTACACAAAAGCAATGAAGGCATTTAATCATTAGGACAACTCCCAGTGCTCGACTCATCATACTCATTTTATACTGATCGTTCATCAATACGGCAGTTTGATGAGTCACTACGACAGAGTCACCATTCAGCTCTCTTAATCCCCAACAGGCCACTATTTATAACTTCACCATATTACTTACATGCCATAGACATATTCACAACCCAAACAACACATTACATAGTTATTGTGGAGCCATGACACGGCGAACTGACGGCTAACACTGTGCAGGCTGTGTTAGCATTCTGTGTAGAGAACAGCTAGAGAATCACATCACCGTTAGGCTGAGCTCAGCACCATGGCTTTTACTATTAACAGGTGCCAACAGAACTAAAATGACATACATACAACCTACAGGTAATCAGGCAGCTGTTTATACAACCAGTAACATTTATAAAGGTGAGATAACTAGGAGCTAGCCCACAAAGCTAGTTTCCACATCCATTTAGTCAATTTTTGGTTTTCTAAATAAATATGTAAAGACTTTATGAACTGAAGGTTTAACTGGAGAAGCTAATATGTTCCACAACTGGATCATTAAATCTTTAGAGCAGCCGTTTCTATAAAGACAGGCAAATCTCGTAGTTTTTCAGATTCAATATAAGCTATTACTAACTTTCATTGTGAGTTCAGATATAGCTTCTGTTTTACAACCCCAAGCGGGAATTACAAGGGTGTTCTAAAACTTTAAAACTATCAAGTAAAGCGCCTATAAAATCTAGAAAGTTCCCTAGAGTTTAAAATGAAAACTGAAGGTGATGTTCATCTGATAAATTTTGAACCTTCTCTTTTACAGATTCAACATCTGAGGCAACAACTTCCATTGTCACCAACAGTACGACTCCTGTTACAAGTAAGACCTTCCATGTAAGTAAGGTCTTCCATATATATATATTATAACAATTTTAATACTTTTTCTTTTACAGATTCAACATCTGAGGCAACAACTTCCATTGTCACCAACAGTACGACTCCAGTAACAAGTAAGACCTTCCATGTAAGTAAGGTCTTCCATATATTATATATTATAACAATTTTAATACTTTTTCCTTTACAGATTCAACATCTGAGGCAACAACTTCCATTGTCACCAACAGTACGACTCTAGTAACAAGTAAGACCTTCCATGTAAGTAAGGTCTTCCATATATTATATATTATAACAATTTTAATACTTTTTCCTTTACAGATTCAACATCTGAGGCAACAACTTCCATTGTCACCAACAGTACGACTCCAGTAACAAGTAAGACCTTCCATGTAAGTAAGGTCTTCCATATATTATAAATTATAATAATTTTAATACTTTTTCTTTTACAGATTCAACATCTGAGCAACAACTTCCATTGTCACCAACAGTACGACTTGTAACAAGTAAGACCTTCCATGTAAGTAGGTTTTTTCCATATATTTATATATTATACAATTTAATACTTTTTCCTTTACAGATTCAACATCTGAGGCAACAACTTCCATTGTCACCAACAGTACGACTCCAGTAACAAGTAAGACCTTCCATGTAAGTAAGGTCTTCCATATATTATAAATTATAATAATTTTAATACTTTTTCTTTTACAGATTCAACATCTGAGGCAACAACTTCCATTGTCACCAACAGTACGACTCCTGTTACAAGTAAGACCTTCCATGTAAGTAAGGTCTTCCATATATTTATTTATAAAATTTTATACTTTTTCTTTACAGATTCAAATCTGAGGCAACAACTTCCATTGTCACCAACAGTACGACTCGTACAAGTAAGACTTCCATGTAGTAAGGTCTATTATTATATATTATAACAATTTTAATACTTTTTCCTTTACAGATTCAACATCTGAGGCAACAACTTCCATTGTCACCAACAGTACGACTCCTGTTACAAGTAAGACCTTCCATGTAAGTAAGGTCTTCCATATATTATATATTATAACAATTTTAATACTTTTTCCTTTACAGATTCAACATCTGAGGCAACAACTTCCATTGTCACCAACAGTACGACTCCTGTTACAAGTAAGACCTTCCATGTAAGTAAGGTCTTCCATATATTATATATTATAACAATTTTAATACTTTTTCCTTTACAGATTCAACATCTGAGGCAACAACTTCCATTGTCACCAACAGTACGTCTCCTGTTACAAGTAAGACCTTCCATGTAAGTAAGGTCTTCCATATATTATATATTATAACAATTTTAATACTTTTTCCTTTACAGATTCAACATCTGAGGCAACAACTTCCATTGTCACCAACAGTACGACTCCTGTTACAAGTAAGACCTTCCATGTAAGTAAGGTCTTCCATATATTATATATTATAACAATTTTAATACTTTTTCTTTTACAGATTCAACATCTGAGGCAACAACTTCCATTGTCACCAACAGTACGACTCCTGTTACAAGTAAGACCTTCCATGTAAGTAAGGTCTTCCATATATCATATATTATAACAATTTTAATACTTTTTCCTTTACAGATTCAACATCTGAGGCAACAACTTCCATTGTCACCAACAGTACGACTCCTGTTACAAGTAAGACCTTCCATGTAAGTAAGGTCTTCCATATATTATATATTATAACAATTTTAACACTTTTTCCTTTACAGATTCAACATCTGAGGCAACAACTTCCATTGTCACCAACAGTACGACTCCTGTTACAAGTAAGACCTTCCATGTAAGTAAGGTCTTCCATATATTATATATTATAACAATTTTAATACTTATTCTTTTACAGATTCAATATCTGAGGCAACAACTTTCATTGTCACCAACAGTACGACTCCTGTAACAAGTAAGACCTTCCATGTGACTATTCAGAACTGTATTCATTAAAGTCAGCAAGAAGTGCATGTCAAATAATTTAAGGCTAACCACCAAGAACTGTTTGCCAGGAAGTTTACCAGCAACTTATTAAACTGAATACTATAATAATGACATTAAATAACATTTCAAATAGCTAGTAGTTGTTTTCTGTTTAGCTGAATCTTTGTGTAAAATGTGTTATTTGGACTCAGTGCCAGCATGTTGCAATTGCATCATAATGTTTTTACTATAAAATATTATCATTGTTCCATGGTTTGATATAGATTTTAATGGCGTATTTACATTTAATCAAAGAACATTATAGCTATTTTTTTATAATGGGTACAATTTATTTGTTTCTTAGACTAAATTGTTTATTTGTGTATTTCAATATAAACACTGTAAAATAAAAATAAGGTTTTAAAAAGTTTTTTTCCCAGTGCATTTTGACTTCATATTGGGGTTTTCAGATGTTGCTCAGCTGGTCAAATATTGGAGTCAAAAATTACATTACATGAACACAAGCTATGACTCAACATTTCACTAAGACATTATTATAAACAAATGTGACTTGCACCATGAGTTGAGATTGAGCTTCACTTGCTGTGATTTATCTTTTGTTACACAGGCTCAGCAGACATTTACAATTGGAGCATAAATTTTAAACTATCAACTAATGCATCCCTGTAAAGTCCTTGTCGTTAAAAGTGTGCCATACAAACAAAATTGCATTGGAGTTTGGAAAGTGTCTGAATGTTGTGAAGAAAACCAGAAGCATTACATGTTAATCATATCAGTTTTAATTCCTATTATTTTACAGATTCAACAACTGAAGCCCCAACTTCCACTGTCACCATGACGACTCCTGTGACAAGTAAGACCTTCCGTGGGATTGTTCTGGATTTTACTGTGGGAAGTTACTTTGGGCTAACCATCAAGAGCTTTTTTCCAGAAACTTATGAAAAACCAAATACGTGATTAATTATAATGTATTTTATTAAATATATAAAATATAAACTATATTTATTGAACAGCTCCTTACATTTTTAGGTTTGTTGATTATAGAACTGTACTGTTACAGTCAATTTGTTCTAGTAAACATTATCGTGCTGTGGAAGTGACCAAGTATGTAGTTATTTGGCTATTAATAGTTAAAGGGACGGCTTATGACAGTCAATAAGATTAATAATTTATGGAATATTAATATTATTCAGGGAACCACCTTTATCAGTTTCATAATCTGAAGGTCGTGAGTTTGACCCTCATACGGGGCTCCATAATGTTATGGCAATTACCAAATTTGTAGTTATTTCGCTATTTAGTTAGAGGGACTGCTTATAGCAGTCAATAAGATTAATCATTTATGGAAACTTATTATTATTTGGGGCACCACCTTTTTAATAGCCAAAATATCTATATCAGTCTCATAGTCTGAAAGAATGAATTCTTTACCATTTATTGACCATAAACTTTGCAATATGTGTGTGTTGAACTAAGAAAGACAACAGTTACTTTCCAAAAATATGAGATTTATTTACAGGGAAAATAAGACAAACATTTTAATCACCAAGCTAGAAAAAGAACACAAATAAATTACTAGTTAAAATCAAAGAACACAAAAAGATGGAACATGTAATACGATGAGAGACTATGAATTCTGGTGTCACAGTTTTAGATGATTTGGATGTTTTAAGAACCAAAGACTTGATCTGCAGATGCTGGAATGAACTGAATTAGTTTCACAAAATTTAATTAGTTGAACTAATTTTGCACCAATGCTTTACCTCTAAAACAATAAGCAATGTAAGAAAACATTATTTGGAGTAAGAAGTGTTATGTTTAAGAATTATCTTGATAAGAGTAATTAACCTTTGGAGGATTACTTAATTCATGGATTGATCACAACAGTAAAACAATCTAATTCCCATATTTTGATCAAATAAGGAGAGTTCAAACATAGCTATTGAGATTCGTTTCTGTTCTTAAACAATCTATTTTTAAACTGAGTTCTGTTGAACCATTAATTGCGATCTTTGTTTATAAAACGGCGGCTTAAACCGACACGTGGGCTTCTTTAGCTGTAGCTCTCTGTGGCGCATTTGGGGCGTTTAGAGTGGCTCAAATACATTTATTAAACATTAGACAAAAAGGGAAAAACTCCTCTCTGATTGAGTGGCTCAAATTACAGGATTTAAAACGACTCTTTGTCGGGAAAAGGCTTTTAAAAAGCACGGATTAAAACTTCAAGCAGAGGCCTGGTTTACCCAAAGATAGCATATGATACTTAGAAAGTTAATAAAACGAAAAACCTTTAAAGCTTGTTTTCCTAACTAATTTGCCTCTGCCCAAACCGACCTTATGAACGTTTAAGCTCTCCAAGCGTTCTCCATCGTGGATGGGTGAGAGGGTTCAGACGACAGTAGCCCAGCAGGCTAACAACGGGTTGCTAGTTTAGTTAGCAGGCTGGTAGTTCCTGGAGCTTCCGATCGGGACGCCGTTTCCCTCCTTTCTGGGTTCAGCTGTGTGACGGATGGCCCCGACACTTACGAACAGTACCTCTGGGATTCTCCGACCCGGCCACTCTTATCAGTTCTGTGTCGGCGGCTCGATGCGGCCTTTGGCACGAAGGGATGTGGCCTCCGTTGGGTTCAGGCTGCGTTAGGTCCTCCACCGCGTGTGGCTCTGTTTCTCAGCGGTCGGCAGCCTGAAACTCACAGGGGTTTCGTCGGGCTCTGGGGATAAACAACGTCTTTGTTTATCAATATTTAGGATTGACCTGATGTCAGCAGTCTTTGGGCTCCTTGAAGCAAGGAAACTCGTGCATTCCTCTCCCGGCCAAGGAATAAGATCGGTAGATTCTGTTTCTCTTCTGTTGCCCACCGCGGCCGGCAGCAGCATGCAGAACAGTCTGCAGAGTTTAGGCAGAATAACGGGGTTTGTTTATCAATGTTTTTCAGTCAACTGATTGGCCGTCAGTCGGTGTTGCTCGAATGAGTTCCTCCTCGAACTCAGCCATGTCTCCTTCGCCCGCAAAGGAAGGTTCTTTGGGTCTTGCCTTACAGGAGGCTGTGTGGCTAACGAGCAGCAGGGGAGCAGTCCTATTTATAGGTTTCCCTGGTTTCCACTTGATGTGGCGCTAGAGTGAAGTAGCGCCACCTGATGGCTGTGTGTGTGACCCAACAATCGTTTATGTTCATTATCTGAGGGGGGGGTTTTAAAGTAAAAAAACGCCTTTTTTTAGAATGAAATAGTCAAGGCTGTGTTCTTAAATGTTGCTGGAATAATTACATATTTGTGACTAATAGCAAAAATTCTATCACAGACTTCAAATATTTCTTCAACTAATTTAAGCAAGGCAAATTGATTGTATTGCACACTTTCAGCAACAGGGCAACGCAACGTGCTTTACATAATGTAGGGAGGAAAAAATTAAAAACACAAAATACCGGACAAAAGAACATTAACAACTTACATTGAAGACAATTTTGAGCAAGATGCACTGAAATACTAAAATAATGATCGCATATATACACAACACTATTACAAACTTATTTATACAGTTTATCAACAACAGAAAAGGAAAAAAAACGTTTTAGGTCAACATCCCTTAACTTTACTCAGAAGCAAAAAAGGCATATAATCATTAGGACAACTCCACATCCAAATCAATATTTGCAAAATTGCCTTTTTTGGTGGATTTTTTTCTAAAATATTTGAAAGGACAGACAGGCCCGATGCTGCTTGACATATAATTTATTCCAGTTTGTCCCTGATAGTGGCGCCAATGTACCACACAGTGATGGAGGAGGTGTGGATGGACTCCATGATTGAAGTGTAGAACTGCATCATCGTCTGTGTTGGCAGGTTGAATTTCTTCAGCTGCCTCAGGAAGTACATCCTCTGCTGGGCCTTCTTTACGATGGAGGTGATGGTGGGCTCCTACTGGAGGTCCTGGCTGACGGTGGTACCCAGGAAGAGGAATGAGTCCACAGTGGTGATGGGGGTGTCAGTCAGGATGATGGGGGGGAATGGGGCTGTGTGCTTCCTGAAGTCCACAATAAGCTCCACTGTCTTCTGGGCGTTCAGCACCAGGTTGTAGCGGCTGCACCAGGACACCAGAGGTTCAGTCTCCATCCTGTATGCAGAATAACTTTTCTTTGGCAATGAATAGCTGTATCCTCAAGAGTAGAGATGAGGGACACTATACACGTTAACTTCTGTAGCAGTGCTAAGACGGTTTCCACAGTGTTTATTGCGCAATTATGGTACATATTTACTTCCAGGTGTATCAAATATTAAAAGATTTCAAAGAGTTGTGGGCAGCTGTGGTCCCCCATCCCCATAAAATAGTAGGGGTCCATTGTAGTGTATATAAGTTAAGTGTGTTTCATACTTTTTGCGCGTAAAACTTTTAAAGTTTTAAACTTTAACTTCGTGGCATCCGTACCTAACTGGGACTACATTCTTGAGAAAATACCTACACAATTGTCAAAGGCAAGTAGTGAGAGATAACTTGATGGTCTTTACAACCAATAAATCTAAGTATATTCTAAATGTAATTTTAAAAGTCAATTTTCTCTATCAAGTCTTTGTTTTAGACACTTTATAGCTAAAGCATAAAATTATACACAAGTTCATCTTGTTTAATAAGTCATCCACATTAAAATAAAGTTTATGTGAGCAAAAATGATACAGCAGAGATTTAACAAAAAACAAGCAAATGCAATGAATCAAATTCTGACCAATGGCATAATAAGTATGCAGGGTAATACATCATATCAAAAGACTATAAATTAAAGACTAAAATGAATGTAAAAGTACTGATTGATGAAGTTAAATGCTACATAAAATATTAAGTGTAAAAATTCACAAACTGTGACATTTCTAGTCTACAGTGCCTTGCAAAAGTATTCATGCTCCTCTAAGTTTTAACAGTTTAGCATGCACAGACTTAAGTATTTTTTTTTTTATCAAATGCGACCGTTGGCATTCAGAAGTCACCTGGTTGCCCTGCTTTGTGTAAATAAATCTCAGTATAGATGCAACTATTGTGTGAAAGCCTTAGATGTTTGTTTGAAAAATTAGTTTAGAAAAGGCCAAAAGACATACCAGACTGATCACTGAGGATGTTGTGGACACGTGTACAGCAGGGTTATGTTTTACAATCAGTTATTCAGTGGCTAACCTAGAAAGCCTTATCAAAGCATACACATTTGTTAGAATGGACCAGTCAAAGTCCAGACCCAAAAGTACAAAACTGGGAGAGACAAATAAAAATGGCAAAAAAAGGAAGATTCTACAAAGCATGTAAAGTCAATCTCAGTTTTCCCTTTTTTATTTGTTAAAACATTTGATCATTTGTTTTAGGGATGAAAACAAACAAACTTTACAGAAACTTTTATCTGATGTATGTCGTAAGAAATAAACTTTTTTTTTCTGGAAAAAAAAAACCTTAATGTAGTGTGTAAAATTGATGTTAATAAGGATGAATATCAACACAACTGGTGGCAAAATATGATTTGATGACACTGGCATCCTGCCCTATTCCTACTCTATTATACAGGTCAAACAAAAAAAATTTAAATGCCCTGCAAAAGTCAATTTCTTTCAGTAATTCAACTTAAATGTTGCAACTAATATATAAAACCGACTCATTACATGCACAGAGATATTTCAAGCCTTTACTTTTATTATTTTTGGTCAAATATGGCTTATAACTTATCATGAAAACCCCAAATTTAAAATTTCAGAAAATTTGAGTATTAGATTTAAAGCAAGGAATTTAAATAGGGAAATGATGAACCTCTGAAAAGTGTAATCATGGAAATGTACTCAGTAGTTGGTTTGAGCCATTTTGCACCACTTCCTGCCTCAATGCGGCGTGGCACGGACGCCATCAGCCTGTGGCTCTGCTGAGGTGTTCTGGAAGACCAGAATGTTTCGGTAGCTGCCTTCAGCAATTCAAAATATCTGAATTTGCTTGAAGTGGCCAGAGTTGTGAATAGTAATCTGTAAAAATGAGGGACAGCCTTCGGCTGTTTCCAGTCAAATATTCGGTTAACCTGATTCCTGGTGTTTATGTATGGATACTTGGATGGATGGAAGGAAGAACAGATTTATGTGTCTCTTTTGACATCTTTCTTTAGTATATATTTTAACATATGAGGTTATCTTATACACTTATGTCTATAATTTTTTACCTTTTCAGGTACAAGTGTGATCCCCAAAAATACAACAAAGAACACAACTACCCTGGCCCCATCAACTGTTCACCTGACAACCAACATTACAACAATTATCTCCCCTGCAACTAATGCCACAACTAACACTACCATTCCCAGCATGACTAGTACTACTATGTTTACTACCATGAATACCACAAATGTTTTAAATACCACATTCCTGATGACCATTACCAATACAACATCCACAGCTGTTCCAACTATAGCCCAGACAATATCCACCCCAATGCTCCCTACGACATCAACTAGCACTACGCCCACAACAAACACGACTACTACCACCACAAAGAGAACAACTCTATCCAATACCACAAGTACTTCCACTGAGCCCACCAAAGCAACTACATCAGCTACAACCAGTTCCACAAAGGCCCCCACACCTGCTCCTGTGGTCCCAACAACTGCAATAAAGACCACTGCTGCTACCACAACCAGCTCACCTCCTGCAATCACTCCTACAGGTGACATTGCTGTGATTGTCTTTATTGTTAACCCTGTAAATTTTCTGATGTAGCAGTTTTGTGTTATGGTACAGAGTTGCTAATTTGATTCGCAAAAATAATGATTAACAAATGTTTAGAAGTGATTGTGTCCCCAGAAATACAAGAGGAAAGAATTGTTTCTAAAGTAACTTATTTAACTGTAGAGTATTGTATATTAACTGTTGATCTATTAACAGAACCATGGTCACTTTTGTTATTTATTTATTTTTATTCAACGTGTTTTTACACAATTCATTCAGCAAATAATGAATAATGCACATTTCCTATAAAAACAAGTCTCATTGAAGCCTCTGTAATATAAAGTTTTTACCAATGTGTTAGTTTTATATGTATGCACTTCATCCCCCCCTCCGGAATACAACTACGCGGGGCTCACCATTACGCTCCTAGTCCTAGCATATTTTACAACATGCTTTCTGTACAGCGTACTAGCGCGCATTGTGTTCTGCATCCTGATTGAATGAAGGCATTGTCAATCTCCTCCGTGCCTTGTCTCATGCGCTTGCCAAATGTATCCTACCTGATTATAAGAATCTTCTCATCCAGAAGAGAAAACAACCCAAACCACTATGTACCCATATCCATGTTCCTCACTTGGAAACAGCACCTGCTCCAAAACCTACAGAGGAAAAAGAAGCACCAGAGTGACGCGCAGGCGGAGACACCTCATTGTATTAATACTTTTATGTTTTAAAAACCACAAAGGTTTGAACTTTGAGCGTAGGCTATTTAAACCAGAGAGAACTGTGAGTAAATGTGAATGTATGTCTGAGAAAAGTGTATAAAGTGTGTGGCGAGGAGTGTTGCAATCAAAAAACCTATTGCATAATTGTAAAAAAATAATAATAAGCAGGTTTTGCCTGTTGCATGTATTTTTAGAACGTAATCCTGCAATAAACAAGTGACCACTTTACACATCATAATACCATCAAAAAGACACAACGGCCCAAGCCTACACATTACATCACTGTTAATGTAGGCTGGTCACGTGACACTTAATTTCTGTGGAGCATCAATAAGCTCACATTCACAAAGAACCAAGGATACTAAGATAACTAATAGTGTAAAATATAAAAAAAATAAAAAAATGACTTTAAGATGGTGGTGGGTGTTGGGTGTGGGGGTTGGGTTTTGTGGTGTTGTGGGTTGTTGGTGTGTTGTTGTGTGTTTGTTGTTGTTTGTTGGGGGTTTGTGTGTTTGTGGGTGGTGTGGTGTGTTGGTGGGTTGGTGGTGGTGGATTAGTCAACAAAGCTTTAATAAGTTCGCTATAATGTTATGTGAGATTAAACACATTTGTCCATGAAATGTATATTGTTGCCATTTCACATAAGGCACTAACGAGGTGACAACGAAACCAACCATTCAATGAAAATAAAGTAGAACAAGCAGTATTTCCATTCTTTAACATGCAACAGCTAAACAAAAGAACAGGATACCATAGGCAACGCTGCGCCTCACAATAGTTTCTTAAACTTTACATTTCAGTGGATCAAATTTTTTAATTTGTAGCATTTTTGTCATTTATTTTTTTTTTTTACCACCGACTGATTACTAACGAAATAAAATGGCAAAAACATATGTAATATACAAATAAAATGCTTGCTCTCACCATGGATGCTGTTTACATCAATACAATAAAATCCATCCTCCGTTTCTCTGTGTGCCTTATTCTCGCTGGGCTGCAGATCCACTCGGGTCTCCCCAAACATGCCACTATTACCCTTCAGTAAAAACATTCTGCTGAATCTGAACCTGTTTCTATCTGCCCCGGCCCTTTCCTCCATTCTCCCCACACTTTGCCTTGGGCGCCTATGTATGTAATGTGTTTCTAAGTGGCCAATTAATAACTGCTCCTTTTTACATATACAGGAACTGATATTAAATTATCAGCCAGATTACAGATGGATTTTATATCCGACTTTGATAAAGAAGAAAGTGCTGCATACAAAAACCTTTCGTCAAACGTTAATCAACAGGTATGTATAATCGTAGTTCGATGGGATTTCAAATGTTCAACTGTTTTGCTTTAATGCACATAATATCAACCACTTTTATTTCCACAGCTGATCAATACGTATAGGAGCATACAGGGATTCATTGGCGCTTTTGTGACAGATTTCAGGTATTTAGCTTTAACAGTTATGAAAGGTGAAATATGAGTTTGACTGAACATGTTCATCAAAGTTTTGGACTTTATTTGTTTTTTCCAGTCCAGGGAGTGTTGTGGTAGACTTTACTGTCCGGACATCTGCGTCTGCAATTGATGATGGTCAAATGGCTGACGCGAATAGGAACCTTGTTACAGCCATATCAAAAAATGTTGCTGAAGTTCTTGGAATGGAAGTTCCGGAGCTGAGAAGTAAGTGCATAGTATTTTTTTTCATCATTCATTTGTGATGCAAAAATTAATTTAACTTTTTTATTTGACTCTCTTTTCAGGTAAAAAACAAATTACCATAAATTCTGATGTCATCTATACTGGTGAAGGAATGACACTGACATTTGACCCAACTGATTTTAATCTGGGAAATGATGTTAAAGTTGAATGGAAATTTAACGGGGTGGTAATTTCATCAGAGAGGTATATAATCTCTTCCAAAAGTCCATTCACACTGAAAATTGAAGAAGTGATTCGGGATGATGCTGGTAAGTTATAACCAACTTCATTTTAAAAAGCAATAAATAACAATTTTACATGTAAGTAAAATATTACAGTAGTATTAGCCAGTTTTATAATCCATCCTCACATATGTTTTGTTTCTTTCTCTGTATATATTTGAGGTTTTCTTTTCAATGGAATATCAACAACACTTGGTCACAATAAGGTTTTCTAATTTCTTAAGTTTAGCATCAATCTTAAAAAAGATTGTGTCTCAGTGTGTAGATTTGTAGGTGTGTAAAACTAATTATTAAAACCTTCAAGAACAGGAAATGATTTTAAACAAAGTTAGAAATCACTTTTAACTGAATGTGCAAAACAAAAGTTTGTTTTATTTATTCATTACACAGAAATAATGTATTACAACAACATAGCTGCAATAAACTGCTTCCTTCTTCTAACTAAAGTTTATATCTTGACTCACTTATGATGTCAGGGAGACACAAAGAGAGCAAATTTGTAGTTATTTGTTAGTGCCAGTGTATTAAGGGATTACAAACATGCCACACAATTTTTTGGTGTTTCACAAGTAATTTTATAAATCTGTGAACATGACCAGAGTTACAAGGAAAAAGACAGTTTTCATAGAAGGCTTACACATTTACACAAGTTACAAACTACTAATTATACTTTCCTTCATTTTAGGGGAATATCAGTGCACAGTGAAAGGAAAAGCCTTGTCTGTCACTCAGTTTGTGAGGTCTAATAACATCATATCAGCTCCGAATGTGCAAACCAATGGTGCAGTGTTTGCTAAATGTGAGGAAGGGAATACTGTGTCACTGGAGTGTTGCGTCCAGTCCAATTTCAAAGTCAACTGGTATTCTGGTTCAACTCTTTTGAATTCAGGTAACTCATGAAATCAAGAAATTCCAAACACTTATAAGCTTTGGATAGTTTATTTATGTGTTACACAATTTAAAATGTTTACAGGTCAAGGTAAAACCCCAAACTGCATCATTTATCAATATAGAATGGAAAGCTGCACTACAGAAAGAAAAGAAACGTTCGAGTGCAAAGTTGAAAATCTGGACCGTTTCAAAAAAGAAACAAGTTTGACTGTTTTCTTAGATGGTAAGAGAAAACAAAGAAATGTTATTATATGTATGCTATTTTATTAGGGCTTTAACTTCCATGTTTTTTTTTACATCCTAGATATTGTCTGTAACGATGATGAGTACGGGCCTGGAAGAATAGATGACAGAGCGAAAGGAAGTTGTGAAGAAGGTCAAACAGGGGAAAAGATTGCAGTTTGTTTGGCATTAGGGAAGTGGAAACTTGTGGAGGACACCTGCATTGTTACTGTAATCAATGAATTACTAATTGATTCAAAGGTAGGTAGTTTCAATATATTTCAATAAATTCTGATTGACACATTAGAGATCTGGCTACATTTAAAAGCCAACTCAAACAAATAAGTTTAAAGCTTTGAAGAGATTGTATAGTCCGGATCTGTGGAAGGAGACCATTCCATAACTTAGGAGCAAACATGGAAAAACCTCTGCCCCCCCTAATTTTAGTGTGGACAGCAGAACTACCAAAAGGAGCTGAGAGGGGGTTCTGAAGGCTCTGACGGGAACATAAGCGGCCAAATCAGTTAACGCTTTAAAGCACAGTAACAAGAATGTACCTTAAAACAATATTTTATTTCTAAGTTTGAAAGAACAAAAATCGTTCTGAAATATTTGAATTTCAGGCTGTTTTTGACTAGTAGTTCATTTTTACTTTCTTCTCATGTAAACCTCATAGCAGATCTGTTATGAGGTTTGATTAGGAAATAATTATTCTTGCTGCAAAACTTACATTTTTCTGATATAGGGAATAAACTGATCTCTGTTGCTGATTCTACACAATAAACATCTTTCTGTCAGTAAATATCTTGTAAAGCTCCAGCTTTTAGCAAGACGTCTGATTAGAATGTGTGTCTTAGTATAGTGTAAATATGTAAACATGTCATAATTAAGTTATGTTAGTTTTTTTTGACAAAGTAAAAAAAAAATCTCAGCGTACTTTAACTCTTTATAAATTCTTTGTTTCCATTCTATGCGTTTTCTTTTAGGATCTGAAAGAACAAGAAGTCCCGGAATTTACAGGGAACTTAAGTACAATAGTTAAGAAAGAAGAAAATCAGATCACTAAATCATCTGCAACAATCTCGGCTATTGTTGATATCTTAAATACCATTGCAGACGTTTCAAAAGATGTAAAAGAAGAAGTCATGCAGGTATGGAGAATATGCTTTATACTCTAAGTCAGTGGTTCCCAACATGGGGTCTGGGATCCCCCAAGCAGCTCCATGGATACTGCAGGGGGTACACACAATTATAGGTTGTGAGGTTACCAAATTTATATTTATTATATAAGTGTGTGCATGAGTAGGTAAATGTAGTTTGAAGTGTTATGCAAGTATGGGCTATTTAAAAATTACATCTATGAAATCCAAATTAAAAGAAGAAAATTGTCTATGTAGTCTACCGTGAAAACCAAGAACATAAGAACATTTATTACAAATAAGTTGGTAATAAATCCCTTTTTGTGCCACAATGTGGTTAGGAGTTGTGCTTGTGGGGTCGAGGTTTGTCTTGGACACAGGCATGGGGGTCCTCAAGGAGAAATGGTTGGGAACCACTGCTCTGAACAAACATCTTTATAGCCAGTAGGTGGAAATATTTCTGAATGTTGTGTGTTCCTCTACATCTACAGAATGTGCTGGATACAGTTGATGTCATCATTAGTGATGAAGCTAAGGAGTCTTGGAGCTTTCTGAATACAGATGAAAAACAGAATTCCAGCTCAGAGTTGCTGGGTTCCCTGGAGAAACTTTCTGAAAGATTAAATGGCTCATTTGAAATAAATACCCAACGGATTCAGCTCAAGAGAAAAACATTTAAAGACCCCTTTAAGGATGACCTTAACTCCACAGTTATCATAGAAATTCCAGATACAGACTTTGAGGAAACGTTTATCACCACCATTCTTTTCTCCTCCTTGAATAATGTCATGCCGCCAAGGACCTCCGCGTTCAACTTTAGCCTTTCTACTGAAACCAGCAATGAAACTGACATTGGGGATGTCATCAATGCTGCTGTTCTGCTTGTCAAAATAGATCAAAAAGTTACAAATGTCACCTTGAGCTACAACAAGCTCAATACAAGCCTTAAAGCGGACCCCCAATGTGTCTTCTGGAATTTTACGCTATTAGACAAACGTGGTGCTTGGGATGACGAGGGCTGTTTTTTCGTCTCTGACATAAATGATACTGTAACCTGCACCTGCAACCATCTCACTTCTTTCTCAATTCTGATGTCAACGGACATCCCTGACGCAATAAAAAAATTATTGGATATAATGACATATATTGGAGTTGGGATATCAATGGTCAGCTTGCTTATTTGTCTCATTATTGAAGGAATTGTATGGCGAGCCCTAACCAAAAACAGCACTTCCTTCATGCGCCATGTTGCCATTGTCAACACAGCCCTGTCCCTGCTGATCGCCAACATCTGTTTCATCATTGGGGCCGCCATTGCCAAGAACCCCTTAGAAAACCCAGACGAAGACTACAAAGTGCCAGTTGGACCATGTAGTGCAGCAACCTTTTTTATGCACTTCTTCTATCTTGCCATGTTCTTCTGGATGCTTGTTTCTAGCCTCCTCCTCTTATACCGCACAGTCTTGGTTTTCTCCCAAATGTCCAAATGGACCATGTTTGCCATCGGCCTGACAGTGGGGTATGTTTGCCCTCTGATTATAGCAGTTACCACTGTTGCTGCCACAGCACCTAGTGGCGGATACATAAGAGAAGATCAAGCTTGCTGGCTAAACTGGACTGAGACCAAGGCCCTCTTGGCCTTAGTGATCCCTGCCTTGACCATAGTTGTGTTCAACATTTTGGTGATAATAGTGGTTTTGTACAAGATGTTGAGAAGAAGAAGCAGGGCCCAGGCAGAAGAGAAAAGTGCCTTGGTAGTCATGCTAAGATGTGTGGCTATACTGACTCCTTTATTCGGACTGACTTGGTCTCTGGGAATTGGAACCATGGTGAACCCAACAAATGAAGGGATCCATATCGCCTTCGCTTTCTTCAATTCCCTACAGGTACGTGTGCTTGTGTTGAAGTTGAACAAAAATTTAAAACTCGCACTTTTGTGTTGTTAACACAAATCTTTTACTTTCTTCAGGGCTTCTTCATTTTAGTGTTTGGGACTCTCTTTGATGCAAAGGTATGTTTGCCTTAAAAGAAGTTAAAGCACGTCTTGTTTGTTTGCTTTTATAAGCTGTATAACTGCTGCGTGCTGAAGATAGAGGATAGAAAGTTTCTCTTGGCGGATAGGACTGGGGAGAACTACTGCCCCCTACAGGTTTGCAACGTCTATGAATGTGCTGACAAACGCATTTATCCGGTTACGTGTGGATGGAGATTTTTTTTTTCAAGGAGCAGAGAAAATCTTCGTTAAAAAAAAAAAAACAGCTACATGTGGACATGGCCTAAGACACACCTTTGGCGCTGAAACAGGGAGGGCAAACAGTTTGATATTTAGTAAATCACAGTGTCTGAAACACCTACTTATTTGTGTGTTTTCCTCCGAGTTTTTTGTCTTCTGACTGAAACTCCCACATTCCATATTCATCGGGGGCAAAGGCTCTAAATACATTACATTACCTGGGTGTGGTTAGTAAATCAGCCGCAGCATGTTTTTGCTTCGCTGTGTGGCTAAATCTGTCCCTTAGTGTGGAGGAAAACTGGCACTGCACATAACCCTCAACACACTGTGGCCCAGTATACATGGTGGTTCCGTTCTTTTGTCTCCTACAAGGAACAATTTGGTTCACAGCAGCCATTCTAAGACAGTAACGGCATAATCGGATCATACCAACACAGTTTCAATAATAAATACCAAAATTGTCAACAGGGAATTAAGCTTTTAAACATTTTTAAATGTGCCAAGACATGAACGTCGTGGAGCAGGAAGTAGCTAAGATTGATAAGGATGAAAAAATGAAAGCTTTGTAGAGGATGAAGATGGGCAAGAGTTGGTATTGATGACATACTTGTGGAGGTTCTCCAATAGATTTCTGGCTAGATTGTTCATTGCTATCTTGAAGAGTGAGAAGGTGCTTTAGGAATGGAGAAAGAGTGTGCTGGTGCTGGTTATTGATATAAAAGAAGCCCTGTGGAGGAATGAAGAAAAATATTCACGCTAGAAGCAGTGGGAAAGATTAGTGGAAGCTAGACTAAGGTCAAAGTGGGTATCTTTGAACAGTAGTATAGTTTCATGCTAAGAAAGATTAATGCAGATACAATTTCTGCTTTAAGGGATGATGATGGAGAAGTGTAAAGAACGCCAGACCAAATGGAGCTGCAATGTTCCTTTTTAGGGGTGCCAAGAAAGGAGTTTGTGATAATGCATACGGAGATCTGTAGTAGCAGATAAATATTTTAGATGGTGTAGGACATGTATAGTGCTTTGTGGTGTCCTATCTTATTATATTACAGTGAAAAAATATAGAAGTGTGTAAGTATTTTTAACGAAATGTGAAAAGTTTCAAGGGGTGTGAATAGTTTAGCAAGGCACTATATTATTAGTGCCAAATTGTGCTTTAACTAAGCAAATTTATTCATCATAAATATAGAATTTATTAGTATTAGTTTTATTCATCTCTGCTGCAGGAACTGAATTTATAAGACGGTTTTAATTAGATTTGTCAGTAACATACATTTGTCTGTCTGTAGATTCGCTCCTTTATCTTAAGAAAGGTTCCAACTCAAAGCAGTTCCTCGAATCGAACAAGAGTAAGTTGTTCCAAACATGTTTTTCAAAATCATTTTAACCTGGAATGAGATCATCAGACATCGTGCATTATAGAAGTGTTGTTTTGTCAAATTAAAAGTTTAACCTTTTTTAATAAGCTAACATGTTTTTTTTAATTATTATTTTTAGAGTACAAGTGCTGGAATTTCATCTCTCAGTGGCCTAAATATTTTTAGTCGTCTTCGTGGGAGAAGTAAGTTGTTTTATTTTGTGTGTGGTCTTTGTTACCCTAAATCCACTATCCTTACATATAATGTTTGTCTTCCAGATGTCTACCACGTTACACGTGTTGGAAACTCTAACAGCTCCAGTAGTGAATCCAGGTCATTTAACAACAACTAAATCTGTACAGCTGTGAATCTCAAATGTATCTCGTCTTTTAACTGTTTTATTTGATCACAATTCAACGTATCATATCCTGGATGTTAAGTTCTATGGCAATAATTTGTGAAGGAAATATTATTGTTTATCATTTAATATATAACAGTGCTTTTTGTTTTTAATTGAATGTACACAATATTTTGATTTTATATGTGCAATCTAAAGTGCTTCATAAAAGAAAAAATGAGATGTTTCTGCATAAATTAATAGATGTTTTTTAAGGCACACCTTGTATTACCTGTTTGACACCACGACAATATCAGTCCCGTTGAAGATTTGCATGCAGAGGAATGAAGATTCTTACATGCAAAGAGGACTATAAACTGACACAGCTACACCAGTTTTATTAGGAGTTATGGGCCAAAATCCCTGTAAACTCTTACCGGAATATTGTGATAGGAAACTTGAAGCACTTGATCTAAATAATAGATTTAAATTAGCTGCTACCAAATAATGCTGAAAAAAATGTGTGAACTTTTTGACTGTGAAAAGATTAATAAAAATATCTCTGAACATGTTCTTTCATTATTTATGTCAAACGGAAATCATTTTGGTAAACCTAGCTGACCTTAAAACAGGTTTAGTCAGATTAAATATCTGAAAATGACAATAAAATTCTACCTTTCAGGAAGTGTATTGAAAAAGCTATCTTCAATTTTATATAAAGAAAGTAAGAAATATATTTTATAGATTATTCAGTTTAACATATGTAATAAGAATTTCAGCAGTCCCAGCAGTTATTCCAAATCCACAGAGACCAAGATGCTTGTTGTTGACTTTATAGTCATGGCCAAATATTTGGGAGTGGTACGAACCATAGAGTTTAAGTTCTTATTTATGTTTTTGCTTTGAATTATCAGGCGCATATTAATTCATTGTAAGGGGTTTTATTATTGCAAGCAGTGGCAAAGCAAGCTTTTCAAAAGTGCGGCGATTGGATGTTGTTGGTTACCAATAAAAATGATGACTACAATGACTGATGGTGAGTAACAGCTAGGGTTAAGGTCTTTGCTCCTCTCTCTACCGTTTCATGTTCATACTTATATTTGTTCATACCACCTATGACACAAACACATGGTTTCCGTTTCCTGATGTACCTCTCAATTTCACTTACAGGATTTCTCTTAAAAAAAAGGTAATAATCTTCTCCTGCCTATTTTTTTTTTGTGTGCTTCTTATTGAAAATGTCTGACAAAAGACAGTGATCAGCTTGACAGTGACATGGATCTGAAAAGACTGTGACTGCTAAATTAAGCTAACTTGCACCTTGAAAAGGGGAGATTTAAAAGGAAACCACACACAAAGCTTTATCTCTGGTTGTAAAAATAAGGTAACATTTTAGGTTAAAAAATATACATACACTTTTTTTCTTTGTTTGCATACCTGTTAAGGATATCATACATCTATTATAGAATTTCTCACTTTTTTCCCCTCAACTGGTTCATTCAAACACAACAGGTAAAAACTTCTACAAAAGTATTCAGCTAATAAACTAACAATGCTCAAAATATCAAATCCATAAATACACTGCTTAACAATGACAATTTGTCCCCCCCTCCTTGTCAGTTCCCTTTCTACTTCATCACATTTACTTCATACATTGCATGCCACATCCATTACCAAACTTAGCTAAATTAATTGGTTAAAAATATTCCAATAACCACTCAGTCTAAAAAACAAAATGTAACACAGAAAACACTCATAATGTCAAGATAATATAAACCCAGCATCTTCCCAATAACATATCAAGCTTATTTCAAGAGCTTAAAAGCATAAACATGCGTTCAAAGTACGTAGAAAAGGGAGGTGTAAATCTGCCGCCTCTCCCCGGCTGATGATTGGCTGTTCTGCCTTAAGTCCCGGCCCCTTGGTGTGCTAGATTTATTGGTCAGCTCGTGTTGAGGAGGCAGGAAATCATGAGCATTAAATGAGCCCTTTATGATTTGTTTTTAGCTCAAATTGACTAATTTAAATTCAAAAGTGTCATAAATGAATCTTTCCATGACAGCTCTGTGGGTCCTTTACATGAGATAAAGAAAAACTACTTGCCTCCATTAAGGATTTATTGAGGATGCCTTGCTTGTACAAAAGCTATTTCTTGTTTAACTCACTGCACACAGTTGGTGCACACAGTATCTCAAAGTGGAAGTGCATCTGTTTTTTTTCTTTTCTAAAATTGGTGTAAAATCAAACAATGAGGGCAGAGGCAAATTAGTTAGGATTAACTAATTTGTTTCCTTTTTATAGTTAACTTTGTATAAGTTTTGATTCTGCTATCTTCGGGTAATGCAGGCCCCTCGGCCTAACACTTTAAGCAGTCTTTTTAAAAGACTTTTCCTGACAAAGAGTCGTTTTAAATCCTGTAATTTGAGCTACTCAATCAGACAGGAGTTTTCCCCTTTTTGTTAAATGTTTAATAAATGTGTTTTGAGCAGCTCCAAACGCCCACGTGTTACAGGGAGCTAAACTAAGATTAGCCACATGTTCAGGCCCAGGCCGGCACTCAATGAGTAACCAATCAGGTGTTAAAATAAAAATCAGTTCAGAGAAGATTAAGAACAGAAACTATTCTTATTAGCTGTGTTTGGAACTCCTTTTTCATCAAAATACTGGAATTAGTTTATTTCCTGCGGTGATAAACCCATGAATTAAGTAATTCTACAAAGGTTAATTACTCTAATAAATTTTTAAACAAACATTTCTTGATCCAAAGAATGCTAATTTTTCCGTTTTATTGGTTTACACATTAATCAATGCTGCTAAATTAGTTCAACTAATTATAATTGGTAAACTAATTTAGCTTTCATTCTTAAAAACATTCAGATTCATCTAGAACTGAGACATCAGAATCCATGGTTTCTCATCTTATTACATATTCATCTCTTTGTGTTCTTTTATTTTAACTATTCATTTATTTTAATCAGTAGTGTGTTCTTTTTCTAGCTTGGTGATTAAAATGTTTTTCTTGTTTTTTCCTTTTGTAAATAAATCTTGTATTTTGGAAAGTAACTGTTGTCGTTTCTTGTTCAACACACACATATGGCAAGGTTTATGGTCAATATTCGGTAAATCATTTCTTCAGATTATGAGACTGCATTAGACATTTGGCTATTAAAATGTTTCCTGATAAAGGTGATGCCCCGAATAATAATAATTATCCATAAATTATTAATCTTATTGACTGCCATAAGCAGTCCTTTGACTATTAATAGCCAAATAGATACATTCTTGCTAAATCCACAACAAATATGTTGTGGCAAGGCGCTAGCCATTAGCCTCAATTAGCTTGTCATGGAGGAGGTCTGATTTGGTGCAATCACTGCAGAGGAAGAGGTTGGATAAACTCATCAGGAAGGCCAGCTCTGTTCTAGGATGCAGCCTGGATCCAGTGCAGGTGGTGGGAGACAGAAGGACTCTGGCTAAAATAACATCTCTGATGGACAGAGTCTCCCACCCCATTCGTGGAAATGTTGCTGAACTGCAGAGCTCCTTCAGTGACAGTCTGCTGCATCCTAGATGCACAAAGGAGCGTTTCCGCAGGTCCTTCCTCCCTGCAGCTGTCAGACTGAACAACCAAAACTGCTCCCAACAAATATAAATATTTTACACCTGCACTGTATCTTACATTTTGCACTAAACAACCACACCGATATAATTTACACATTATTTCCACCTGATGTACATATGTTGATGTACATATTATGTGTATTTTGTATTTTTTGAATATATTTTTCTCTTCTGTTACATATGATGTATATTTGTTGTTTCTTTGGCTGCCGTTTACAACCGAATTTCCCCTGATGGGACTATTAAAGGATTATGCTATTCTTTTTTTTTTTTTTTTTTTTTGGGGGGGGGGGGGGGTGTTTTCAACACCCTAACTCTCATTTCTGGCATAAAATACAGCCGTTTACTCAACCACATAACGTTTTGGCATGAGTTGGTTTTAGCTCTATTTTTTCTTCTTGTTTTCCAGAAATTGAAGAACTGGTCGCAACATCCCTGTGAGAGCAACATTTCCCAACAACAGTAAATGTATTGATATTAGTTGAGTTCAATAAGTTTATTTTGATAACAAAAATGGAATTGTCATGTCTAATTTATTCTGACCTAACTGAAATATGTTTTTAATACTCAAAAAAATTGACATAATAATTTGCATGGACTTTTTTAAGTAGAAGGAAAATAAAATAAATGAGTTACAGCAACTTAAATAGAGTAATTTGACTAATTATTAACACTAAAACTTTGATTTAAAAATCTTATTGGCTGAACATGATTGAGGTTGTAGAGGACAAAAGAAATCATGTTTGTTGTACCAGACTAAATAATAATCTGTTCTAAACCTGTAAAGTTTAGAGCTGTAACAGTCTGTGTAGCGACTTCCACAGTAGCTGGAGAGGATAAGGATGGTTTCATCTACTTGTATGACGCGCTGTCCGCTTCATAAAATACGCACAAAGTTGACTTGCGTTTCTTCCGTTTATTGTGGCTTAAACAACAATGATGCATTAGCACTGATGATAAGCATATATAAACTGAACGTATGACATAAGCTGAGCGGTCAACAAAATTATGGCTCCCCAGCCATCCTCTCTCTGACACAAAAACACCCGAGTGACTGACTGACAACCCATTTTGACACCTTGACTCGTCATCACTATCACCCACGTCACTTCCGCTCCTTGTCACCATGACAACTGGGACAAACAAACAAGTGAACCGGTGTGCAGTGCCTAAAAGAATATTTTTGGCGCATACAGTCTGAGTCACTTTGATGCTTTCAAATATAGTTTCTTCTTTCAGAACGTCTCTCCTCAGGAGCCGCCCTACCAGAGTCTCAGTCCTGCCAGCAGGGACCAGAACATTTGCCGTTTCTTTCCTTTTTTTATTTCTTTATTTTGCGAAAGACGCATCTACCTCCACTGCTGGGCGCTTCATGCAGCCTGCCGCACTCAACAGAGCGGGCAATATCCCCATTTAATTACTGCAATTTTTTTCCTGCATGAATTACGCTAGCAATCTTAGAAGATCACCCGCAAATGAAGGACAAAAATTGCGGCGCACAATTTTGCGCTCCTTATTTAGAATTTTGATTAATCAGGGCGACAGTTTGCTGGCCCTTCTTATGAATTATAGGTGGAATGATGGAGTGCAGAGAAATGTGTAGTTGTGTGCAGTTTTTCACACTTTCCCAACATGTACAACATTTTATATGAGGTCCGTTCAGCATTTGCAGGTGTTTGGTTTACCAACCAAAGGTAATATATGCTTTGTTAGATTTTCTTCTCTTTGCCTTGGAAGAAAGCTGGTTTTATTTAGTGATGCTTTATCTTCTGCTCTCCGCTTACGTGGGAGCCTCCTCAAAAGCCCGTTCCTTATATATCCTTATATATAAAAGCATTTGATTTTTATCCACTCATACTGCGCCCCCCCCCCCCCCCCCCCCCCCCCCTGCAACGCCCCCCACTTTGGGAACCACTGACCTAACCCATTGGGATATGATGAGACAAAAACCACGTCCAACTGTTTCACCTAAATGGAGTCAAGCAGTTTAATCGTTCAACTTCCTGTTTGTAGAGAAGTCTGTGTTCTGGATGTTGATACCTGCTACAGTTTTTTTTTTGTGAATCTACGCTTCTTAATACTCAGATGGGCCAAAATGATGAAGATATTTGTAAAAAAAAAAACTTGAATTGTATTTAGTTTTCAACCCTATTCTATTCTCTCATGTGAAATAAAAGATTTCATATGTATAATTCAACAGTTTCTTAGCTGCATTTAGACGCTTTTCCTGTGAATAAAGATGTGTTAACATAAAGATATTAATATCTGCATATGAGAAACTGACTGAAGGAAACAGGAAGAGTTTGAAGGAGGAGCTTCTTTAATAATAGAAGAAAAATGTTAAAAGAGAAGAGAGAAGATTGGCTTGAAGTATCAGAGCTTCAACATGAGTCTCCGTCTCTCCTTGTTCTGCTTTTTCTTCCTCTGTGAGTACTTTTTATATTTGTTACTCAGTCTTTAAAATCTAATGATCAGCTCACATTTAGTCAGAAAACTCATGTTTCCAGTTTTTCCTATGAAGAAGGATTATACATGTTAATAAATATATTCTGTATTTAATATGTTTCAACAGATTATTTTTTCTTCTTTCAGTCCAAAAATTTTCAATTTTGATCAGTTTGAAACCGACAGAAGAAGAAAAGTCTGTTTAATAGTTGAGGCGTTTCAACTTCCTGTTAAAGCCTCTCTGAGCTCTCTGATTGGTTCTCATGTCTAAACGTTTAAACTGCAACATTTGAACCTTTTAAAAGCAAATTATTTTTTATAATTTAACCTTCTGTGCTTCAGTTATACGTTAGTAGATTAACATCTGGGTTATAGTTTAAACCAGGCTGGTTTGAATGTTGTTTCCATGGTAACGATGATGATCTAACCTGAGTGATTCAGTTCTTGCCGGGAAGCAGAACATGTTGAGGTCAGACTGCAGAACCTCACAGGAAGTTCTGATATTAACTGATGATCTGTTGTGCAGCTCTGCAGGTCAGCAGATCTGATGGTGAACCGATTACCCACTATGGAGTTCCTGGAAAAAATATTAAAGTGGGATGTTCCTATCATCAATATGGAACATGGAAGTTTTTCTGCAGGGAGAAATGTGGAGAAAAAGTTCTTGTTCAAACACACGAATGGTCCAATAAAAAGGGTCGATACAGCATTAATTATTCTACAAGATATGGTTCTGGTCTATATGGAACCATTTCAGAGCTGACCCAGTCTGATTCAGGACTTTACCGACTGGCTTTGGGCTCCTCTTCATCATTCACTGCAAACTGTACTTTCAGACTTATTGTTGCAGATGGTGAGTTTCTGTTAGAGCTGCTGAAATGTTTTATCTCACTTTTATAAGACTGATTTTAGCTTGATAATAATCTCTGTATATGCATTTTGTCTCATTTACTAACATTTAATATATCAGCAAATAGAAGTTTAATGATTATTGAACATTTTTCATGATTTTATACGCAGTATTGATGACTTATTGAGTCAATGTCGCAATTGCTAGCGACTTTTCAGACCCCCTTAATGACATTTTTTCCAAAAAGCGCAGAGCAACAAATCTAGCGACATTTCTTACCATCCTTCAGTACTTTCTGTGAATCTTTGTTGCTAATATTTCCTCCAGATTAGAGATCCGACATGCTCTGTTCTGAACTGTTTTTCAGCAAGGGAATGATCTGCCATGTGCAGACAGTATGATCAAACGTCATAAACTTCTCTCGGTTCATTTCACCCAGCGTCATATAGAGAGATGGACCTGATTTCACCCAGTCACAAAATAATTTCTTTTATCTTCAACATTAATTGAAAAGTAAAAAATAAATTTGTAAGAATGTAACATCGATCATTCATTTGTTAAGGCACACAAACATTGTTCTTTGCCTTCATGTTACAAATCTCTCCTTAGAAAGGGGACATAAGCAGAAATTGTTGGTATGCTGTATCTGCATATGTGGTGCCTTCAAGACCCGTCTGAAATTTACGGTTTGTTCCATAATGTAGAAAATTTTATTCGTGAAATAATACCGTAAGCCACAAATTTACGGTATATATATATACCTAGAAATTTTGCTTAAAAAGGTATTGGATATCGAGTCATAATTTGATATCTTGTAAATTTGCTACCACTTCTCCACAGTATTCTTCAGGTGAAAGTAACATGTTCCAAATTTTCCGCTAAAATGTTTTCGCTGTTTAAATAATGTTTTATTTATCCCTATTTTATTTAATCCTAATCTAGATATAATTATTTCTTCCTTTCTGTTATGCCCTGTTTTCCTAAAGCCACATACTGGTTTTTTGCTTATTGCTGTCTTTTCTTGACCTTTTAAGCCTCCGTCTTTCTCTTCTATTGATTCTTTTATTTTGATACGTCAAAAAACAATGGATTTGCAGGCAGTTTTTTATTGTAAACTGGTTTTATTTGTAATGGATGTTGCAAAAGAAAATGAAGACCGCCACAAAGTCATGATGTCATCCCACCAGCATGAAGTGATGACGTAATCAATATGAAAATTAGCATGTGAACCCGTCCGGCGACATTTAGCGACTTGCTGGGGTAACAACAGCTACTTTCTGTCAGAGACTGTTGGCAACACTGTTTCTACATTTGTGAATCAGTTTAACCAGAACCTTAAGTGGGGAATTCAAGTACACAAAAATAACAAGAAACTCAAAGCATATAGATTTTTCCAAAGATAGAAAAAATAAAATTAGAAAGTAAGAATAACAGACTTTATATTAAGAGCAAATTTGCAGTAGGCCCATATGAAAAAATGTGAAGCTGAATAGGTTAGTTAAAAAAAAGTGCAAACACAATTTGCGTGTATTTTTGCAATAAATAAAAGTGACTATATCTTGTCTACACTGAGTGGTTGAGCTTATTTTAAGGTCTGGCGTATTTATGAGAGCATTTCTTACTAGGGAGGCGGGGCTAAACGCAGTCAGCTAAAATGGCGTTATACTAGAGCGACAACAAACATGATGCATAGTATGTCTCATTCATTCAGGGCTGCATGGAAATAACAGAAATAACATGATTAAGTAACTGGATTATGTATATGGATATATGGATTATGTAGATGGATTATATATAGCCTGTAAATATGAAAATGTTGTAAAACCAAGCGTGAAAAGAAAAGACAGTTCAATGAAAATTGCAATGGCACCCAGCAAATGAGTGCTGGAGAGAGAATTCTGGTTGCACTCCTCGCATCCTTTGCACTGCATGACCACCAGGGGGCAGTTTTCTTCGCAGCTCTTGCATGAACAGAGAGAGAGAGACGACTCAGCGCAGACAGGATACATAGCCTGCAAACATAGATCATTTTACCATCAGCAGACTAAAGAAAGATTTGACCATTCTGATTCGAATGTTTAAATCCTTAGTTGGGGACACCCTAGGGATGTGTACCAATAATTGCGCCGGTTCTGACGTAAATGGTACTAACCAGAGCAAAAGCAGCGCACATTTCAGTACCTTATTGCCGTTCTTTATTTTTAATCAGAAAGCGAGGTGACGGGAGGTTTGCATTCAGCATTCAACCGACACTGTGAGGTGACGTCAGTGTCACAGAGTGAGTAATAAATATAACAATGGCAGAAATCAATCCAGAGATGTCAAAGAAATATAAGAACAGAGAGTAATACAAGCATGTAACAACATTAACTTTTATAGCGTTTCCAAAAGAGTGGTTGAAATACTTGTTTTTTTTTGTGTTTTTTTTTTTCAACTCCTTTTTTTACATGGTTGAACTACTGAAGCCATGTCCGTAACTTTCACACGTAGTGGTAACAGTCAATGAGTGGTGCCTGATCAAAAATTCTGGAAGCTTTAGGTGTGGCCAAGTCAACAGCAGCTCATGAAATATGTAATGAGCAGCATAAAACCGCACAATCTGAGGGTAATAGAGGTTGGTAAAAAATAGTTTTCTACAAGCTATTTCCAGCAAGCAACATCAGAAATATGTTTTCTGGAACTCATAGACCTATTTTAAATAGTGGAAAAAATAGTCATAATATGTCTCCTTTAAATGTTGCGTATTCATGTTGATTTATGCATGTTTGCTCAATGTATAGCTTCAGTGCATTTCATAGAGAGATACCGCTGCATTAAAAATACAAAATTATTCAGTTAAAGTGATGACTTAAATTAGTGCTAACTTATTAGCGGAAGTAGCTGTGTAGATCTTCACAATAAGAGCATTTATTTCCTGTTATGATGAACCAGGGTTTTATCTTCTGAGTGTTTACTTTTGGGAAAATTGTAAATTATGACATTAGATTACTAAGTCTATATTACATTTGATTTATGTGATGTTTAACACAGACTGCTGATATAAGTTTATGAATATATGTTGGTTAGTTCTATCTGTATTTGTTATTATTTTTCATATGAGACTACACATACATTGTGAATGTGATTTTGGAGTTAAAACAAAAATCTGATTGATTTCTCCAATATTTGATTTAAAAAACTAGTAACAGCATTTGGATTTGTCCTATATTTACACTAAAAAACTGTCGTTTTTTTAGTCATACTTAGGAATGGTGATTAATTCACAGCCTGTGATTAATTAGATTAAAATATCTAATTGTTTGACAGCCCTACTAAAAATGATTTTTATTTTTTTAAGTTTCTATCTTTTCTATTCTTTAAGCACTATTTCGAACACCGTAAAAAAATGTTATCCTGCAATGCGTCCTGTCCAGCAGATGGCGCCTCAGGTGGTCGCCTGTCAGCAAAGCCAACCCTGGTCTCATTCTTGTCATAAGCTATGATATTTTTTTGTCCCCCAATCAATGGACTGTGTTGTGTGACACCAGTAGCTCCGCCCTCATTGTACCGTAACATCGTCCTATTAAAAATCATGGCTCAATATTAACTTAAAATTAATAATCAACATCTGAAAGCAGATTGTTGCTTTAAGATGAACAGTTGGTGTAAACATCTTCAACATCTGGGCAGCTCCCAGTATAACTGGTGAAACTGGGATTAATGTTTTCAGACTGCATCATGCTGGGATCAGAAAGTAACTGATGATTATTTTAACAGCTCTGCTGGTTGGAAGCAAAGTTCATCAGTTCTATAAAGAAGCTAGCAGCTCGCTCACAGTCGCCTGTTCCTTTGGTTCATCTCGAGTTATTGGACAGTTCTGCAGAGGAGGATGTGGAGAAGTTCTTGTTCAGGCTGATGGGGTCAGAAATGAAAGAGGCAGATACAGTATTGGATATGAAGAAGGAGTTCTGTATGTGACCATCAGGAATCTGACCCAGTCTGACTCAGGACGGTACCGATGTAGGATGGTGATGAACTATTGGCAAGATTTATACAGAGACTTTGATCTTACAGTCAGAGACGGTGAGTTTTTATAATGAAGAAACTTCCATTTATCATCTAAAGCTGTTTTTTGTTTTATGACTCTTTAATTCACATTATCCTGCAATGCGTCCTGTCCAGCAGATGGCGCCCCAGGTGGTCGCCTGTCAGCAAAGCCAACCCTGGTCTCATTCTTGTCATAAGCTATGATATTTTTCTGTCCCCCAATCAATGGATTGTGTTGTGTGACACCAGTAGCTCCGCCCTCATTGTACCGTAACATCGTCCTATTAAAAATCATGGCTCAATATTAACTTAAACTTAATAATCGACATCTGAAAGCTGATTGTTGCTTTAAGATGAACAGTTGGTGTAAATATCTTTAACATCTGGGCAGCTCCCAGTATAACTGGTGAAACTGGGATTAATGTGATCAGACTGCATCATGCTGGGATCAGAAAGTAACTGATGATTATTTTAACAGCTCTGCTGGTTGGAAGCAAAGTTCATCAGTTCTATAAAGAAGCTAGCAGCTCGCTCACAGTCGCCTGTTCCTTTGGTTCATCTGGAGTTATTGGACAGTTCTGCAGAGGAGGATGTGGAGAAGTTCTTGCTCAGACTAATGGGGTCAGAAATGAAAGAGGCAGATACAGTATTGGATATAAAGAAGGAGTTCTGTATGTGACCATCAGGAATCTGACCCAGTCTGACTCAGGACGGTACCGATGTAGGATGGTGATGAACTATTGGCCAGATTTATACAGAGACTTTGATCTTACAGTCAGAGACGGTGAGTTTTTATAATGAAGAAACTTCCATTTATCATCTAAAGCTGTTTTTTGTCTTCTGACTTTTTAAAACAGATTATGAATAATAGAAATGAACACTGTTTTATGGATTTATGTTTACATTATATTAATATTCTCCCAGTTTTCCCAGCAGTCGTCCCATCAGCCTCCACTCCTACAGCTCCATCCAGTCTCTGTGAGTGATTCAACAAGTCCTTTATTAAAACCTGATTCAGGCTTTATTAAACATGTAAACTTTAACAGAGGAATATTTGATCATGTTTACCAGAATCTCATTTTATCCTGAACCGGACCAGACAGATACTGTTGACTGGTTTAGGTTCATTTTAATCTGTGTTGTTTCACACATAAAATATAGTTGTATTATTCATCAGTTTTTATCCATAAATGTCCAGAAAGCTCTCTAAATATGAATTCACCAGAACTCCATGTTAACCAAACCTTGTTCTTCCCAAACATATGCAGATCTTCCTCTGGTTGTGGGTTTGACTCTGACCATCATCATCCTCCTGATATCTGTGGCTCTGCTGGTTTTCTGCAGAAAAAGATCTGCAGCAGCTCAGAGAGGTAACAGGAAACTCTTGTTGAAAACCGATGGAGACCCTGGGCTGCTGCTGCTGGTGGACTGGTTGGTCCTCAGCTAGAAGGTCCACCTCACTTTGGGTTCTACCTGTCAGGAGTTTCTGTTTTCTCTGGATTCTGCCGTTTTTCTCCATCATTCTGTGTTTTTTATCAAACAGTTTCTAGCTTCAGGCTTGGTGAGGCTGGGGAACTTTTACAGACATTCAGAGCAAAGAGTCCAAGTTTGGATCAAGCTGAGCAGATAACAAATGTTCTCTTGTTATTTCTAATTATGATCATATTATAATTAGAGCTGCAGGAGGATGATTCAGACGCAGTTTGTTATATTAATGCAGCAATGACTCATGGGATTTTTTCCCCGTCTAACAAAAAGAACAACAGACGTCTACGTAACAGGAGTTGTTCTGATTCTGGAGATAAATGAGCCTCCTAGCTGAATGTTCGTTTTAAAACCAAATATAGCAGCTCAAAAATGACGAACCTGGAAACGTGTGAAACGGTGAAAACGCTGCAAATATAAAGTCACTAAACATCCTTCCTGCTGAGCGGTTGTTAGCTGTTCATGAGTGAAGGTGACGGAGAAAAATCATCACAGAAATCCATCAAATATGAGTCAAAATAGGTGGAAGACATTATTTAATAACTTTATTTCATAACTGTAACAGATTGTAAACTTAAACCAAACATTATAGCCGCAGTCCTGGCTTCAGTGTGATCAATCATTTGTGGATGAAGGTGCTGCCTAAATTATTTGAAGACAAATCATCAAAATACTGGAGAGAAACTGGAATCAGAAGAGTTTTATTTTAATATGAGTTAATAGGTTCACAACATTAGGAAACTGCTGCAGTATTTAGAGCACACATAAACAACATTTCTAATCATGCAATTAATCTAAATAAAAATAGAAGGATAAAATCTGTATTATAACATAAAAATACAAAAATATACAAGTTAAAGTGAACTGAGATCTTATAACCATTTTAATGCAGCACATAACCAGCAGGGTGTGCTAAAGTGACTGTAAAGTGAATAGTTGTGAAGAAATTGGTAGATGATTGTATATGATGCCGTATAAAATGCATGGATATTTATTACAGTGCAGGAAACGATTAGTGCAAAAACAAAGGACAAACCAAAAAAAAAAAAAAATAAACATTAGAAGCTTCTAGAAGTGTTTGATGCTGAGATGTCAAACATTTTTGCATTCATTGTAATTTTCAACATGCCATTTTGTCATATGCACACATGAAAGCCTGTCCTGTATTCATCCATCACTGTGGTTTGGTTCAGTTAGAAAACAGGACAGATCCAGACCACAGGGAGCAATCAGACCTGCAGAGAGGATCATCAGAGCGGAGTTTCACCTCCCTCCAGGGGGCAGGTCAAAGGTCAGGAAAAGAGCTGCTAACCTCTTTGCAGACCTCACTATTACTTATGTTAATGTTTAAGTTACCATAGTGATACAGTTTGCCAAAAACTAGGGCCTAAAATCCTGTGAGGAAGTCATCATCATTAAAATTCTACATTTCTGGGACTTTGTTGTGTAGTTAAGCTTCAACCTAGAAAGAAAGTTTAACTTCTGTTTGTGGAGAAATCTGATGTTTCTGGAACGAGGACGGCATGTTGATACCTGCTAGAATTTTCCCAAATTTATTCAACACAAAGTTTGCAGCAAACAAACAACATCCAGAGGAGCGTGGACGGTTAAAACTTGGTTGTATTTTATATACGCTGATCACAAATGGATATAAACTTCTCCTGAAGGACTCCAAGTGGCTCCAAACTTGTCTGGGTGAGTAAATGAACGTAAAGAGTGATAACAAATAAGGCCCAGGTTGAAAAAAGAAGGAAATAGAATTATGAAAAAATCTCCATGATTGGTAACAAGGAGCGGCTCTCATCCACAGTTTGGAAACTGTTACGGCCAACTCTTCGGACTTTTAAGGCTAAACCTGATGTAGACTGGGACTGATTTGTGGCAGAGAAATACGCAGCGACGGACAAACCCAATAGAATTCTTCAGAAATGTTTCTATTGTCTTTTATGATTTTATCTCTCTATTTAACCCCATTAGATCATGTTTGCATCTTCTATCTGATGATTTTGTTCAGTTAATTCCATCTGACTACAATAAGGTTTCCTGCTAAGCAGGTTCTGATGATCGAACTGATCTCAAAGCCTTCTCTTTGCTTCAGACATTTTCTCCTAATAAAACTGTTTGTTTCACAGGTTTGAGGAGGAGAGAAGAAGATGGAGCAAAGATGGAGGTGATCTTCGTCTCTTTGTTTCATTTGGAAAATCATAAAAAGCTGCGAGAAGAAACATTTTATAAATGTTGATTCTTATTCCAGTAGAAAACTGTAAGGCAGACAGTAGATTATTATAAACATCTGAGAAAAATATTTTCTTCTTTCAGAACGTCGTCTATGAAAACGTCTCTCCTCAGGAGTCGACCTACCAGAGTCTCAGTCCTGCCACCAGGGACCAGAACCAGATCTACTCTACACTCACACAGCCCACATGAGGACCTGGACTCAGGTTCTGGAACCCAGACCTGTTTTCTTTCTGCTCTGCTCTTCTACCTGTACACCAACTGCTGCACCTCCCACCACCAGACTGTCCAGCCAAAAAAGTCTGCAGATGACACCACCGTTATCGGACTCATCTGGGACGGGGATGATTCTGTCTACAGGATGGAGACTGAACGTCTGGTGTCCTGGTGCAGCCGCTACAACCTGGTGCTGAACGGCCAGAAGACAGTGGAGCTTATTGTGGACCTCAGGAAGCACACAGACCCATTCCCCCCCATCATCCTGACTGACACCCCCATCACCACTGTGGACTCATTCCTCTTCCTGGGTACCACCGTCAGCCAGGACCTCCAGTAGGAGCCCACCATCAGCTCCATCGTAAAGAAGGCCCAGCAGAGGATGTACTTCCTGAGGCAGCTGAAGAAATTCAACCTGCCAACACAGACGATGATGGAGTTCTACACTTCAATCATGGAGTCCATCCACACCTCCTCCATCACTGTGTGGTACATTGGCGCCACCATCAGTAACAAACAGAGACTGCAGCGTGTTGTGCGCTCTTTTGAGTAGATGATTGGCTGCAGACTGCCATCTCTACAGGACCAACACACCTCCAGGACACTAGGGGGCGTGCAGGCTGGATCACAGCTGACCCTTCTCACCCTGGACACAGACTGTTTGATCTCCTCCCCTCAGGCAGGAGGATCCGCTCCATTCGGACCAGAACCTCTCGCCATAAGAACAGTTTCTTCCCCTCTGCTGTTGGACTCATGAACAATGACCCTGTCTCAACCACATCACCCTATGTTGTGTTCTCTCCACCTGTTTATATTCCACTGATCATCACCTACACTCATGTATGTATCAATTTGTTCATCACATTTTATTCGTATTTATTGGATTCTTAGAAATGTTTGTCTCATCGTATGTTTCCACTAAGTACCGCAGCAGTTTTTTTAAGGTCTGCTCAACATTTGGAAATGATTCCTTTCTGATTCTGGTTCGACAGTTTGTTCAGTGAAGCTGAAACCTGAAGTAAACTGGATTCATAAAATGAGCCTCATTCTTTCCTCTCTCTGCTGCAGCTGCTGTAAAATCCTCAGAATGGGTTTTTACAGCTTGGAAGATTTTTGCAGCCGGTTTATTGTTAAGATGATAAATTGTTGATTTGCTTGAAGTAAAGATTTACAGCAGAAAATCTTTGAGTTTGAACCCAGAGGAAAGTTTCTGTTTCTATCTCTAAAGCTTCTTTGAGCCTCACATAGCGGTGAATGGAGGCTCCTCTTCCTCTCCACATCTAAACTGAACTCTATTGTTCTTTCACCAACATTAATGCAGCACAAAGTGTAGCGTTCACCACCATGATTTATGTGTTAAAACGTTCACTTATGAAGCATGATGCCTTTTGTTACATGTGCTGTTGTTTCATGTTACCATGACGATATGATGAGACAAAAACCACTTCCAACTATCCCATAGAAATGAATGGAGTCAAGCGGTTTAACAGTTTAACTTTCTCTTTGTAGGGAAGTCTGTGTTCTGCTACAGTTTTTCTAAATGTACTCTTTTTAATACTCAGATGGGCCAAAATGATGAAGACATTTCTAATAATTGTGAATTTTATTTTCATTTTAAATCTATTCTATTGTCTCACTGCCAGTGTTGGGCAAGTTACAAAGAAATTGTAATATATTTCACATTACTAGTTACAATGTCAAAAATGTAATGTTTGCATTACATATTACTGTGTTAAAAATGTAACTGAGTTACACTACTTTAAGTTACATCTTAAATATCTAACACGACTTCTAACCACTGTAACTTCAATGTACATTTTACACAAGTGTCACACAACAAATACTGTATTTTTAACACGATTTTATTAAAATTAAGTCCCTAGCTCCTTTGCATTCCTTCTATTTCATGGTAATGTTTGTTAAATCTAATCAAAAGAAGGCGCTGAAAGTGTTCATCACAAAGATGGCTGACAAAGATTAGATGTCTGAAGTCTTACAACAGATGGTAGGAAAACAGTGTGAATAATGTTTAAATGTACAGTCGGATCTTTTCCTCAGCCGTCCTGATTCTCTGATGTTTATGTTTTGAGCAACAGGAAGTGGATCTTCTTCTATGGTATCCAACTTGATTTGGTCTGTTTCATTAGTTGGCCAGAAATCTTTTTTTTTAACGCAATTGTAACTTGAGTTACTGACATTGTAACTAGTAATATATTGCTGCATATTTTGTAAGTAATGCATTACATTACTCAGTTACTGAAAAAAGTAATCTATTCCTGTAACTAATTACTTTTGTAATGCATTACTCCCAACACTGCTCACTGCTACTATTTTTTATAATTTTATTCAATAAAAGATAGTATAAGCATAGGTTCACAACTTCCGAGCTGCATTTAGACGCTTTTCCTGTGAATAAAGATGTGTTAACAGAAAGATATTAATATCTGCATATGAGAAACTGACTGAAGGAAACAGGAAGAGTTTGAAGGAGGAGCTTCTTTAATAATAGAAGAAAAATGTTAAAAGAGAAGAGAGAAGAGGAAAGTATCAGAGCTTCAACATGAGTCTCCGTCTCTCCTTGTTCTGCTTTGTCTTCCTCTGTGAGTACTTTTCATATTTGTTACTCAGTCTTTAAAATCTAATGATCAGCTCACATTTAGTCAGAAAACTCATGTTTCCAGTTTTTCCTCTGAAGAAGGATTATGGAGTTGGTCTCTGACTGAAACTGATTTAATGAGTTTCTTCAGGAATCTGTCGATGAACCATCAGAGTTCTGGTTGGACTTAAAAACGGGAAACTAGAATAAAGTTCAGGCTCAGAATGAGTCATTTCCTTAAACTGACCTCCAGTCAGCGAAACCTTTAATTTTACATGTTAATAAATATATTCTGTATTTAATATGTTTCAACAGATTATTTTTTCTTCTTTCAGTCCAAAAATTTTCAATTTCGATCAGTTTGAAACCGACAGAAGAAGAAAAGTCTGTTTAATAGTTGAGGCGTTTCAACTTCCTGTTAAAGCCTCTCTGAGCTCTCTGATTGGTTCTCATGTCTAAACGTTTAAACTGCAACATTTGAACCTTTTAAAAGCAAATTATTTTTTATAATTTAACTTTCCGTGCTTCAGTTATATGTTAGTAGATTAACATCTGGGTTATAGTTTAAACCAGGCTGGTTTGAATGCTGTTTCCATGGTAACGATGATGATCTAACCTGAATGATTCAGTTCTTGCCGGGAAGCAGAACATGTTGAGGTCAGACTGCAGAACCTCACAGGAAGTTCTGATATTAACTGATGATCTGTTGTGCAGCTCTGCAGGTCAGCAGATCTGATGGTGAACCGATTACCCACTATGGAGTTCCTGGAAAAAATATTAAAGTGGGATGTTCCTATCATCAATATGGAACATGGAAGTTTTTCTGCAGGGAGAAATGTGAAGGAGAAAAAGTTCTTGTTCAAACAAACGAATGGTCCAATAAAAAGGGTCGATACAGCGTTCAATATTCTACAACGTATGGTCATGGTCTGTATGGAACCATTTCAGAGCTGACCCAGTCTGATTCAGGACTTTACCGACTGGCTTTGGTCTCTTCTTCATCATTGTATCAATACTGTGATTTCAGAGTTATTGTTGCAGAAGGTGAGTTTCTATCAGAGCTGCTGAAATGTTTTCTCTCAGTTTCTGGATTTAATAAGCCTCATTTCATCTTGTTAATAATCTTTGTACATGCAGTTTGTCTCATTCAGTTTCATCTAATATATCAGAAAAACAGAAGTTTAATGATGAAAGATCATTTTTCATGATTTCTACATTTGTGAAACAGTTTAACCAGAACGCTCAGTGGGAAATTCTGGTTCACCAGCAGCAAAGTAACGGGAAAGTTAAAGCTTGTAGTTTTATACAGAAATAGGAAAATAAAAACAGAAATTAATTCTAATTGGCTCAACCCAAGCGCTCCATGGGTATTAGTGCATTAAATAAAACTAACTATAATATCTGGTCTACACTAAGTGGTTCAGGTTATTTTAAAGTCTGGCGTATTCAGGAGCGCGTTTCTTACTGAGGAGGCGGGGCTAAACCCAGACGGCTAACATGACGTTATATTAGTGCGACAACAAACATCATGCATAGTATGTCTCATTCTTTTAACAAACAGTCATATTTAATCAATGGATTGTGTTGTGTGACACCAGTAGCTCCGCCCTCATCGTACCGTAACATCGTCCTATTAAAAATCATGGCTCAAAATTAACTTGATCTTAATAATCAACATCTGAAAGCAGATTGTTGCTTTAAGATGAACAGTTGGTGTAAACATCTTTAACATCTGGGCAGCTCCCAGTATAACTGGTGAAACTGGGATTAATGTGATCAGACTGCATCATGCTGGGATCAGAAAGTAACTGATGATTATTTTAACAGCTCTGCTGGATGGAAGCAAAGTTCATCAGTTCTATAAAGAAGCTAGCAGCTCGCTCACAGTCGCCTGTTCCTTTGGTTCATCTGGAGTTATTGGACAGTTCTGCAGAGGAGGATGTGGAGAAGTTCTTGCTCAGACTGATGGAGTCGGAAATGAAAGAGGCAGATACAGTATTGGATATAAAGAAGGAGTTCTGTATGTGACCATCAGGAATCTGACCCAGTCTGACTCAGGACGGTACCGATGTAGGATGGTGAGGAACTATTGGCCAGATTTATACAGAGACTTTGATCTTACAGTCAGAGACGGTGAGTTTTTATAATGAAGAAACTTCCATTTATCATCTAAAGCTGTTTTTTGTCGTCTGACTTTTTAAAACAGATTATGAATAATAGAAATGAACACTGTTTTATGGATTTATGTTTACAATATATTAATATTCTCTCAGTTTTCCCAGCAGTCGTCCCATCAGCCTCCACTCCTACAGCTCCATCCAGTCTCTGTGAGTGATTCAACAAGTCCTTTATTAAAACCTGATTCAGGCTTTATTAAACATGTAAACTTTAACAGAGGAATATTTGATCATGTTTACCAGAATCTCATTTTATCCTGAACCGGACCAGACAGATACTGTTGACTGGTTTAGGTTCATTTCAATCTGTGTTGTTTCACACATAAAATATAGTTGTATTATTCATCAGTTTTTATCCATAAATGTCCAGAAAGCTCTCTAAATATGAATTCACCAGACCTCCATGTTAACCAAACCTTGTTCTTCCCAAACATATGCAGATCTTCCTCTGGTTGTGGGTTTGACTCTGACCATCATCATCCTCCTGATATCTGTGGCTCTGCTGGTTTTCTGCAGAAAAAGATCTGCAGCAGCTCAGAGAGGTAACAGGAAACTCTTGTTGAAAACCGATGGAGACCCTGGGCTGCTGCTGCTGGTGGACTGGTTGGTCCTCAGCTAGAAGGTCCACCTCACTTTGGGTTCTACCTGTCAGGAGTTTCTAGTTTCTCTGGATTATTCTGTTTTCCAAATCCATGTTTGATTTACTAGGCCTCCAAGCCAACAGGGGGCGCTGAAGAACCTATTATTATTTTATCCATCCTAAAACATTAAATAAATCATCAGTAAATCAAAATGTTTGTAGTTTTCAGGATCTGTGATGGTTTTTAAATGCTACCTGTGTTTGTGTTTAATTTGTAACTTCAGTCTAAAGAGGAACGTTTAAGGAATTTAATCTAAACAACAATGTTGGATGAAATGCTCACCAATTGTTGCGTTTCTAATTAGATTTCTGAGTTTTTGAGATGCTAGAAGTCATCACTTTTCTTCTTCTATATTCTCAGATGCTGTTTCACAATCCGAGAATCCTACAGCCAATCAGGTGAATCTGGGGAACTTTTGCAAACACTTGGAGGCAATAAATCCAAGCTTAGATCAAACTGAGCTGAAAACAAATATTCTGGTTTTTTTTCTGAATTATGGTCATATTGTGCTTAGAGCTGCAGGACAGTGAGTCAGTAGCAGTTTAACGTCAGCACAGCAAAGATTTGTGGGATTCTTTATGTTCTGGTAACCAGAGCAACAGACGTTTTTGCAATGCAAACTTGTGTTGCTCAACTTCCCGTGAAGTTGCTCCAGGAAGTTGCCTCATTACTGGAGATAAATGATCCTGGTACCTGACTGATCTTTTTAACACTAAACGTATCAGTTTCAAAATATAAGAAGTGGTGAAACAGAGGAACTCACCTCCAAAAAAATCATTACTCTGAAAAAAATAGAGCCTGAAATCTAAATCTACCAGGGGTATGAATAATTTTGGACTACACTGTATTTTCCCCTCAGCTCAGAATAGTCAAACAGGCTCCCAGCATCAGAAATCCTGCTGCTCTAGCAGAATGGTTCCCATGGTTCCTAGAACCTAAGATTGTCCTCACACAGAAGAAGGCCAAGTAGAGATTGGACTTCCTGCTGCAAGACTTGTACAGGTCAAGGGTCAGGAAAAGGGCAGCTGACATCCCCGCAGACCCCACACATCCTGGACACAGTCTGTTTAGTCTTAACTTTATGTCGGCGCTACACAGACAGTTACAGGTCTAACGCTAGATTGGATCAGCCATTTAACCACAATATAAAACCTGTTTTTGTTTCTGTCTTCTCAGGCTCAAGATGACGTGGAGAAACTCGCCTACGCTGAGGTGAATTTCTCTAAAAGAAGCTCAGATTCTCCTCTCAGAGCCTCCAGTGGTGTCAGAAACCATGTTCTCTACGCCACGGTACGAATGTCAGATCTGAATCGAGCCGAGGATGAGCCGCTGTACTCTAACACAGCTCAGCTTTAGCTGTAGCTCTCCTGTTGCTGTCGTCAAGGTGGATTTCAGTTTAAATGACCTGAAACACAATAATGTGGTCATCTGGATGTAGATTTCATGAAAAAATAAGCTACATTTCTGAGGGTTTCCTCAGATATTCTGCAGTTAGAGCTACTTTTACTTCTGGCTATTAAGTATATCGTATAAATTTATTTTATAATTAAAACCTAGTGTTTATAAACCTTATGAAACTTTTACATCAAATATTTTAGCTTTTAATTTTTCATTTTAATTGCTGTTGTATAAACTTTTGGTTCAAGCTGTTTAATAACTCATTAAAAAAAGCTTTTTAATCTGGGTTTACTGTCTCTTTCACTTTATAGTTATGCTGATGCACTTTTACAAAATTAATTAAAAACGATCTAAAATTAATTTTTCATTCTGTTTCCAGTAAACCAGTTAAAACAGAGATATATCTGATCACTAGCGCTCCTTTCATGGACCGCCTTTCCCTTCCCAAAATGGCGGACAGCTGACGCCCTGTGTAGGCGGGACTTCCGGTTTTTGTTCCTGCTGACTTTTGTCGATGCCTTTCGTCCTAGTGCGCAGACTCCAGCTTCTCTTCATTCCAGCGGCCGCGAACCGGTGACTTTTCCTCTGGTTTCGTTCTTCAGACGGTTTAAACTTGATCTCCAACAGTTCATTGAAGGTTAAATGAAGGTCAGGAGAAGTAAAGCTCCAAGAGATGTAGAAACGGCAGCTCAAACGGCGACTGGAGGAAATATGGATGGTGCTTTCAGCCCCGAAGAAACACCAGGTTAGTGTGTTTTTATCCCCCATTAGATGTTTAGATGTCAGCTACTGTTTAGGAGGATTTTTAGGAGATGCTTAATTAATCTGAATAAGAAGCGGTGAAACAGCTGTCTGTGTTTGTGGCCTACGGTCCGTTTGAGTTGTTTCGGTGTGTTAGATCTACTGGTAGCCGGTTTATGTGGTGACTGTCTGCGCAGAGCGGATGTTTTTAAAGGAGCAGGAGGCTGTGTAGACTCCTGGTTAAAATGTCGCAAAGTTAGAGAGACCGGTGTGATAGATTAACTGGTGAGAATCTATGCATGCCGCAGATGTTGACAAAGTGTAGGTGGCTGCGACATGCCTGATTAAAAATGTTGTCAATGCAGAACTTTGTAATGACTTGTATTTTTATCTTCTAAATTTTTATTGTCACACATTCTGTGTTGTTCACCAAGCGGGCTACCTCTACAGTGAGCTGCTCAATAAGAACCCTTATTGTTTGTCTGGGATCCGTTATGTCCTATAATCATTTGGGAGTGTTTCTCAACTGTTTTAGCAGTACTGTACAGACAATATGCATAAGATTTAAAGGTGGAAACCTTCTAATAAAATCCAGATCACATACCTGCAAAGTCTTTGTGTTTTTGTGTCCAAAAGAGAAGGATAATAAGGATTCAATAAAGTTAATCCCAGGGCAATAAAGTCTAAATTAAATGAAAGAATGTAGCAGCTTATTCTGCAGTTAGAGATGATATTCATGGTTAACCCCATCCGAATTTCCTAACTTTACGGACAAATAAATAACTCTACAGGTTAGAAACTATATCGACAGTATTTGTCTGTGTGCTCCATGTGGGGAGTCTACTTACTAAGCCTTATCGTGGCGAGGGGAGATGAATAAAATGGGAAAACTATCTCTTTGAAAACTAGATTAATTAGTGACAGTAAAGCCAGTCTAGGAAAAGCCGTCCTACTCTCCATTCAGTCCCAATTTAACGAAATTTGGTTGCAGTTCCACCAGAGTTCCACTGGGGGCGATCACCATGAGTGCAAGATGAATGGGAGTCTATGGAGCTAGACGCTAAATTTGTCTCTTTCACCTGATTGCCGTTGAGAAATCTAAGATTTGATTGTAGGTTTAACAAGTTCAACATGGGTCATAGGAGGAAAGCTGAATGAACGAGTACGTATGTCATTTGGTTTTCTTACAGGTTGAGTTGTTGCCCATAAATCGCTAGCATTTTACTAATAACCGCTGATTGGTCAATGAAGGACTGATTACAACCAGATGTACCGCTTGACGGCATTGTGGCATCCGAAGCAATACCAGAATGTTAAGGCGGACTTTTTCCCCCAAGTTTTTTTTCCCAACCTGACAAGTTTTTTTGGGTTGCTAGCTCTAGGAAAAACAAGGATTGCCGTAAAGCAGTATCTCTGGTCGTACGATGTGCATGACGTCATTGATAGTTTAAAGTACTTTTTTTTAAAGCAAATAAATGACTCTAAAAAATCTAACACCCAGCAATGTGTAATTTCTTTGCATGTACTTTCGAAAAAAAAAAAATTAAAATTTCTAGGGCTGTCCATTTTAGTCTTTTTTTTGGTCGTTGATGTCTCAGCCGATCGACATTCTTATTGGTCGACCAGTTGCATATTTTTTTTTTTTTTTAACAATAAAGATATTTTCATTGATTTACTCCTTGGTGTTTATTCATTTCTAAGCAGTTATATATGACTTTATTCCAAATACAATTAGCTCATGTTTTATCCCCAACTTTAAATTTCTTAATTTACGCTATTGTAGGGCTGGATGATATTTAAAAAAATCATATCGATAAAAAAATAGTCATATTGATCGATATCGATAAAAAATCACATAATATAAAAAATATATTTTAAGTGCCTCCCCAGTCATTTTGTTATTCTATGAACTAATTGTAACTAAGAATTAAATTAATTACATTTTCAAACAGTTCTTTTTATCATAAGTAAGTTTTTAATACACAGAAAAAAAGCAAGAGACCTGAGTAACATCAGTAAATACAAAGAAATGTTATATTAGTAACCGTTATATATATTTTTTAATCATGTTAGTAATTTAAATTAAAGGCTTATTTTATGCTTTTGAATCTTTTAAACATTTTATGACACTTTATAATATTAATGGCTGGAACCCTTGGTTTGGTTTGTCAATAAAGTTTATTCAAATTCACTTCAGCTGTAGGCTAAAGCTAAAGCTAACTAGCTACTCACCAGTGTTGATGGGCTCCATCACTGCAGCTCAGTCACTGAGAGCTGAAGCCAGCAGGTCTATCCAACCCCTGTTGGGTTTTTTAAAGCGTTTTTTCGCTTCTGAGGACCGGGGGCAGAACCGAGGGGAGATTTTAACAGCCACAGATGTTAGCAACGCGACGCGACATGGGTAAGTTTCCTGCTTCTCTCTGTTAGAGATTCATAGCGAGACGGGAGAGGAGAGTCCTGTTTAAAAAGGCTGATCGTAGTTTTATATTTCGTTCATTATTGCTACTGAAACATCTGCCTCAACCAGCAAACAATAACACCGGGTAAAAATTTGTACTTGCATTTTAACACATGTAAACACAGAGTTATTATAAATGTGTGATATGCTTTATTTTGGTCAGTTTCATTAGAAATTAAAAGAGCCACAATCATTTTGAGGAAAACTAATCGGAAAAATAATTTATAGCCTCACAAAAACAAGAACATCTGTTACTATCTTAGAAAAACTTCAGTAAAATCAAACATCCAGCTCTGAGCAAAAGTATATTTTCTAATATTACTGATATTAGCTGCTTTATCTCTCTGCTTGGGAGACCTGCCTGCATTTGGCTACTTTATGTCACATTTAAACTTTGCTAACTGTAGTTTATAATGAATTCCATATTAATTTCTACTTTAAAAGTAGAATACAATAGAGGAATAGAATCATCCTTTACTGTCCCACAGAGGGGAGATTCAGGTGGAACAGCAGCAAAGCTAAAGGCAATCTCAGCTTGTAGATTCACAGAAGAAAATTCAAAGCAAACAAATAAAATGATATGTTGCACATTAAAACGCCAAAATACCATGCGGTTGTTAGAAATTTCATACTTAGATCCAGACAAAATTAATTCAGTCCTTGGATCTGATTACTTGCTGTTACTGACTACAGATGCTGAAACTTCTAACACATAAAAATATGCAATAAATTGGAAGACAGATTTCATTTTCTTTGCTTGTTACAACAAATGATGGTGAATTGGATACAAAATAAAATGTTAATAAAAATGTGAACAAAACAAAAATGTCAAGTTAAAAATGAACATTTTCTGTGAAATTATTGCAGAATTTCCACATTTTAAGTATTGTTTCATTGTATCAGTTGACTAAAAGATACTGATACAAGTAAATTAGAACGGTTTCTGTATCGGTGCATCCCTAACTATAAATTAAGAATATTAATATTTAAATTGGAACTCAATTTCATCCGCCTAAATTTGTTATGTTGTGATTTGGTTGTTGATTTGTAGTTATTCTTTGTTCTTCCTGATCTATGAATTTCCACATAATTTTATATTTTTGTCTAATAGCATATTTTTAGATTGTGTAGTCAGTCATTCAGTAATTCAGTAACATTTTTACAGAGCTTTACTTGTTTGACTGTTGAAGGATTTTTTTTGTATGGCTACTTCTTACTTTAACTAAAGTAAAATATGTTGAAGTTCTTCTGCTCTTACTTCAGTATAATTTTTGAGTCCTCTACGAACCTCAGAACTTTCTTTTCGGGTCATATTCACTCAGATATTTTTCAATGATATTTAGCTTCAGCTGCTAAATGTTCTCCCTGCTGATTCTTTAGTTTGAACATTTGTCAGGTTATCGATATTCTGTTGTGAATTAAACGTTGATGTTTCGAAGTCGCTGCATTTTGTTTGTATCCTTAAAAAGCCAAAAGTCCCAAGTCTTGTAAAATTGGATTAGGAATGTGTGATTTGTTTCATTTCTTAGTCAAGACAGCGTCACACTTTGCCTTAAAGTAAGTGGGATATCATGCATGGGTAAGTGCTGCATATTAACCCAAGAAATGCTGCCGCCTGATGTCATGTTAGGAGGTAATAATAGGTAGAAAGCTAATAATTTCATCTGTAGGATTCAGACGTGGAACTAAAAGCAGGAAGTATCCGTGATAACGCTACTGTTCACCCAGGATGCAGCAGTCTTTTAGTTTAACCTGAGTCCTTCTGTAAAAAGTTATCTTTCAGCCAGCTGACAGGAAGTGCAGAGCTTAGCTTTGTGTAGCATGCAGCCAGACCTTTGGCTCTATTCTCAGCTTTTCAATAAAAACTAGAACAGCTTCAAAACCTGAACTTTTTTTGAGCAATCCGTATTTCTGGATATCCGTTGATGGGACGTCATGCTTGGTTTGAAGCTCCTGGTGACCATCAGGACCTGCTGCTGTTCTGGTTTAGTTCTGGTCAGATCTTGTCCTCACAGGAACCTTCATAGAGGCTGGAAAATGAGTTCATAAAAAATGTGGAATCGGCTCAACTCTCACACACAGGCGAGATGGAAAAACTGAAGCTCCAGATGGCTTCATTACATAAACGGCTCCTTTGAGTTTGGATTTAATTGTCCAGATGACACCTAGATTAGGACGAGTTTTAGGCCCGAGGTAAAAACCCATCTGTAGAACAGCGCTGATGTGTTAAAAGCCGGTTCTGGTGGAAATCTACAAGAACAAACCTCTTTAAAAAATGTTAAAGTTCCCAAATTCTACAGCAAGATGTCTGCTTATCAACTGGTTAGATAACCTCTTTGATATTATTTATCACATTTTATACAAACTATAGCAGTGTTTCTCAACCAGGGAGTCGTGAGCCCTTAGTGGTCCATGGTGGAATTGCAAGGGTTCTGTGTGACCCCACCACATCCAAATGACAAACAGATACAAGTAAAAATTGTGTTTTGTTACATTAAAATGTCTGAAAACTGCTTTGTAAAAAATATTTGTTACATATTCCTAAAAACTACTGTATAAATATTAACCATTATGACAGTGTTTTTCAGAAGTATGTAACAACATAATATGTTACATACATGTTCCTGAAAATTGCTGTATATAGATTTATTTAATTTATTCAAGGAATTATTGGTGATTTGGATGAAAAAAAAATGTAAAAGAAAAATAGCCACAAAACTACAATTCAGAGTGTAAAATAATAAAACTTTTCAGTGAAATTCTTGCAGCGTTTCCACATTTTAATATCGGTTCATGATATCGATTAACTAACAGATAACTGATACCGAGTACTTTAGAACGGTACCGCCTCCTGTACCAGTATCGGTGTTTGCTACTATATTTGAAAGTTCCCGCATCTATTTTGTTTCATAATGTTCAAAGGCTGATGCATGCATATATACACTGCTCACAAGAATAATAGGAGCACTTTAAAAAAAACACATCAGATACATCAGATCTCAATATGAAGTTGGATATCTATACATATAACGACAGGGCAATGTCTTAGGAACAAAAGGAAGCCAAGTCTTTTAATGGAAATAAAAGTTTTCAGCCTACAGAGGGCTCAATTGTGTAGACACCCTAAAATCAGAGTGAAATGAAGATGTGGCAGGCTAGTCCATTTTTTTCAAAAAGTTAATTTCAGCAACTCAAAATTCTGTTCAGTATCTTGTGTGAACTCAAAAAGCTTGTATGCATGCTTGACAACGTCGGGGCACGCTCCCAATGAGACGACGGATGGTGTGTTGTGGCATTTCCTGCCACATCTGTGTGAGGGCATCCCTGAGCTGTTGTACAGTCTGGGGAGGAACCTGGCGGCGCCTAATGGACCGCAACATAATGTCTCACAGATGTTCTATTGGTTTTAGGTCAGGGGATCGTGAAGGCCATTCAATTGTTTCAATTCCTTCATCCTCCAGGTACCGCCTGCATACTCCTGCCACATGAGGCCGGGCGTTGTCGTGCATTAGGAGGAAAACCAGGACCTACTGCACCAGCGTAGGGTCTGACAATCGATAAACTCGATCCCTTATGGCAGTCAGAGCACCATGGCAGTAGAGGTCTATGCGTCCCTCCATGGATATGACTCCCCAGACCCTCGCTGACCCACCACCAAACCTGTCATGTTGAACGATGTTGCAGGCAGCAGAACGTTCTCCTTGTCTTCTCCAGACTCTTTCACGTCTATCACAGGTGCTCAGGGTGAACTTCTCGTCTGTAAAAATTACAGGGCGCCAGTGGCGGGTTTGCCATTTCTGGTGTTCTTGAGCAAATGCCAAACGAGCCCTAGCCAACCAGCTGCTGGAGCGGGGAACAGCGAGCTGGTTGTTGCACCTGTGTATGGGAGCGTGGCGCAGTTTGGTAACGTCGGGCGACAGTAAGTAATTACCAGCACAAAATCAATGGCGGTGCCGAAGTCCCACGGTACAGGAGGACGGATTGTCCCGTGCAGGGCGTACTGAACGGTCCGGTACCTTACTCTGTCCCGTTGCATCCCTACTATATATATATATATATATATATGTATATAGAATCATCCTTTACTGTCCCACAGAGGGGAGATTCAGGTGGAACAGCAGCAAAGCTAAAGGCAATCTCAGCTTGTAGATTCACACAAGAAAATTCAAAGCAAACAAATTATATATATATAATTTGTTTTGTTTTTTTGTTAAATGCTTGATGAAGCTACTATACTTCATGACCAGAACTACTTGCACTTACATATTTAATGTTGTTATTCTGAACAACAAATAATTATTTGGGGTAAGATTCATTGCTGCTGGTGAACACGTCAGCTACTGGTCCAGAACCAGTACAATCTGGTCAAATTCCGGTTCTGGTCACAAGTCTGTCTGAACATCTGTTAATACCTCAGAGCTGCTTTATTTCTCTTGTTTAAAGGTTTTATTAATGAAGGTTTTCTTGTTCTCCGTATCGTTACCTGATTATGTTAATCTGATTCCTCCACCAGTTCAAAGTTGGACCATGTTAGAAACGTTTTTCTAGATCTAAATGTTCACTTTGTGTTTGTGCAGATGTTCAGGAGAGGCTGATGATTAAAGAAGAAGCTCCTGGTGGCGACCAGCAGGACCCAGACCTGCTTCACATCAAGGAGGAAGAGGAGGTGAAGGAGGAAACCAACCCATCCAGGTTTCCACTTACTGTGGTCCTAATGAAGAGTGAGGATGAAGATAAGCCTCTGATCTCACAGTTCTATCGGTACCAACCAGAAGACGGAGATCCTGCAACCAGTAGCTCAGCTGATCTGATGAAGGCAGAAACCGATGAAGAGGACGGTGGATCCAGCAGGAACCCAGATCTAAATCCTCATGGAAACACTTCCAACTCTGCAGAGGTGGAGGTCAGTGAGGATGAGGATAATGATGATGATGATGATGATGTGAACCATCCATCAGACTCTGGGTCAGAAACCGAGGACAGTGAGAACGACTGGAAGGAGAGCAGAGCTCCAGAGTCGGGAGGAAATGCCGTCAACCAATCGCTGAGCTGCTCAGAGTGCGGTCAGCAGTTTGGTAACAAGCGCTCCCTTCAGAGGCACAGTTCAAGAAAAAGCTCCAACTGTTCGGGTAAAAACGAAGGTTCAGGAGAGAAGAAAGCCCGAACTGGTGTAAAATGCTTCACCTGTGATGACTGTGGGAAACATTTCAACCTGAAAAACTCCTTAAATCGCCACGTGAGAATCCACACGGGGGAGAAACCGTTTGGCTGTGACGTCTGCGGACAAAGGTTCAACCAGAAATCACACTTAAAAATCCACAGGAGGATCCACACGGGAGAGAAACCCTTTGGTTGCAGCGTGTGTGAACTGAGGTTCAACCAGAAGTCGAGCTTAAATCTGCACATGAGAAACCACTCAGAGGAGAAACCGTTTCACTGTGACGCCTGTGAGGAAAGATTTAACAAAAAGTCCGAGCTGAACAAGCACAAGAGGAGCCACATGGAGGAAAAACCCTTTGGTTGTGACGTTTGTGGGAAAAGATTCAGCCGAAAGGCGGATTTAAACATGCATACCAGAGTCCACACGGGGGACAAACCGTTTGGTTGTGATGTCTGCGGACAAACTTTCAGCCTGAAGGCTAATCTAAAGAAACACACGAGGATCCACACAGGAGACAAACCCTACGGCTGTCTCTTCTGTGAGCAAAGATTCAATAGAAGGTCCCATTTAAACATACACGTCCGCATCCACACCGGAGAGAAACCTTTCGTTTGTGACGTTTGTGGGCAAAGGTTTAGCGACAAGTCGGCTGTAAACAAACACATGAGGATCCACACAGGAGACAAACCGTTTGGTTGTGATGTTTGCGGGAAGGGATTCAATCAGAAGTCGAGTTTAAACAAGCACACGCGGATCCACACTGGGGACAAGCCGTTCGGATGCGACATCTGTGGACAGAGTTTTAATCAGAAGTCGACTCTAAACTTACACCAGAGGATCCATACCGGAGACAAACCTTTCGGATGTCACGTCTGCGGACAAAAATTTAACCACAAATCCAATTTAAACAAACACATGAGGATCCACACTGGAGATAAACCCTTCGGTTGTCATGTATGTGGGAAAAGATTTTACCAAAAGCCTCATTTAAACAGACATATGAGGGTCCACACGGGAGACAAACCATTTGGTTGCGATGTTTGTGGGAAGGGATTCAACCAGAAGTCGAGTTTAAACAAGCACACACGGCTCCACACCGGCGACAAGCCGTTCGGATGCGACATCTGTGGACAGAGTTTTAATCAGAAGTCGACTCTAAACTTACACCAGAGGATCCACACCGGAGACAAACCTCTCGGATGTCACGTCTGCGGACAAAAATTTAACCACAGATCCAATTTAAACAAACACATGAGGATCCACACTGGAGAAAGACCCTTCAGTTGTCATGTCTGTGGGAAAAGATTTTACCAAAGGCCTCATTTAAACAGACACATGAGGGTCCACACGGGAGAGGAAGCAGTTTAGATGCTAATATTAACGGTTCAGTCCAGCCAGGAGTTCCTCCCCAGGAACCTAATCTGGTGCCAGTTATTACCCGGGTCGTTAGGGTTCTGTGGTTCTGATCCAGAGCCAAAAACTGGACTGTTCATGTAACTCAGGTCTGCGGACTCTGACACAGTACTGCTGATGGAGTATTGCTGCCTCAGGGTAATTGATCTGAGGATTCAGACCAGGTTGTCATGAGAAACGATGACAGAGTTTATATGAGACTGATTCTAAGCGGTTATGGTTTCAAAGACAAGAAGTATTTTAAATGAACTGCACTCATCCTGCCTTACTCGTTCAGGTTGCTCCCTTAAGATCTATACGTTCCAACAGAAAATCTGATCCATAGATGAGCTCTGATATAAAAAAATCTTAGATGTCAGTGCAGGAAAATGTAGAGAAAATGGAAGAAAGATGAGCTTTAGGTCTCTTATCAACTCATGAAAAGCTCATGGATGTGCTATCAACATGCGCTTAGCACAGCCCGAAACAAATATTTTCCAAACACTATTGCTAAATGTTGAGTTTTTGTATAAAACCCTTCATCCCTTTGTACTGAATTTTTCATCTTTTCTTTTGGAAAATTACCAACATTAGAGCCCAGATTTCCCCTTTGGGGACTGACCTCTCCTATACACTATTCCAGCAGTTTGGCCTCCTCTCCTTGTCTACCCTTAAAGAACTGTTGTCTGCACATAAATCTTCAGTTTTCCCAATGACTTAGTGTCTCTTTGGTTTATCAAAGATGCTAACTTTAGTATTTGCTCCTCTTTTATTACAAATTATAAATTGCAGCCTAATGGTGTTGTCCAGTATGCATTCAAACGTGCTGTAGTACGACCATTACTAAATAAACCAGGCCTTGCTCCTTCCATCCTTGGCAATCTCTAGATGCTCTTTTCTGTCGAAACTCTTAGAACGTGTGGTTTTTTTCAGTCAAATTACCTCTTTCTTATGCTTTCTGTACACCTAGAGACTGTGATTTAGAAAAGAGTAAAAGATTATAAGCTCACATCTAAAAACTTGGGTTAACGGTGTTTTAGTCTCAGACTAAAGATTTTATAAACACTGAATCTTGTAGTGACACTATTTACAAGACCACACCTAGACTATTTTAGCTTCCCCCCCAAATTCCTCCCATTATGCTCATCATTATACAGTTTCTTTATGGGTGAATGTTGTAGCATTCTTTGCCGAGATTTATACGTCCAATAAAGACTTGCATTCAAAGTGAGTACTGTATCGACAAGTAACTGGTTAACTCATATTTCTTTTTAATGCAGGGTGTTTATGCTGCACCACTTGCTTTGTGCAGATGCACAGATTTTGCTGGTTTGTGCCTGTATTGCAGGGGGCAAGGTTGGCATACAGCTTGTAATTTATGGCCCATTTCTAGGCCGTTTTTCAGCCATGCAACACCAATATTGTATTTGTTGTGTATAGACCCTGCCAGGCTCCATAGGTGGCTATAAAACTGTTATTTTACAAAATATGACACTTATGTTTATGCCTACTTTCTCGCAGGAACAAAAAAGAAACTTGATGTGTGGCACGTTGCAAAACAATGTCATAAGCAAGATTTGAACCCATCACCCTTGTGGCAGTAATCCTACACATTACCCACTGTGCTATAACAGCAAAGTACAGTTTTGTTGAGCAAAGGGTACATAATAAAGTGGGTTACCCCCTAACACAGTCACACAGTTGAATATATGGGGGGAACAGATTACGACTCCATGCACATGGTTTAATAAACCGAGGGTACGGATTCTTACCCCTCTAAAATTATTTCTGCACCTGTAACCCCTGCCGGGCTCCGTAGCTTCATGCTCTGCCTGTGTGAGAACGGCTTTATTGGTTTTACATCACTATGACTACACTAGGACTTGCAATAATATGAAACATGTTTGATTCAAAAGACTAGAGAAAGACTGGCATAAATCGGGTCGCCAGCTGCAGATAATCACCTTACATTTAACGATCAAGACGACGGGAGCGCGCCGAGACTCCAGCAAGATTTCTAAAGACTACCTGTGTTTAGTCTGAGACTGAAAATCCTTTGGTGACGATCTTTGCCTGTTTGACCCGTTTCAATCTGGTTTCCGAGCCTTACATATTACGGAATCGGCTCATTTGAATGTTTTTATGATATTTTACTTACTTTTGACACCAGTTTAGATGCTGGTATTGTTAGATTTAACTAGGGCTGCAACTAACGATTATTTTCATAATCGATTAATCTGTTGATTATTTTTACAATTAATTTTATTAATAATTATATTTGGCTATTACGTTCACCTATATACCTAACACATTTTCATTAAGAACAATGAAAACACAAGACAATTGTGTAGTTCACTGCAATCTATTTTATTGGAGCTGAACACAGTAAACAGTGCAAAATATTTGTCCTGAATAATTTTTAGGCATAAAAATACAAAATGACGTAGAATTTCATAAACAGCAGAGGGAGCTGGTAAAGCTATTAGCATCCTGGCCCCTCATTTTTCGGGCAGTAACGAGACACCGGAATTGAAATTAACACGAGAGCAAGCAGCTATGAGTGTAAACCAATCAACCAGCTGAGTACTAACTAAATTTTCTGGTCTGGAGCGTTTTTGTCGTCCATTTCTTTGCTCATCGTTCTTATCTTGATTTTACTCCATCTGGTTTACTGCTGCCACCATCTGGTTACTATCTGCTTCACACTCTAGGCCAACCAGAAGAACACCAACGTGAAAGGTTGGATGTTGCCACCTAGTGTTGTTGAGTCAATCACACTTCATATAATTACATTTTCTAAGTTATATGTGAACTGGGATAAAAGCTCCCATTTTGGTTTAACTACTAGCTCGATTATTGCCTTTAGCTCCATGTAGACACACTGAGACTCTATGGATATTTTCACCAATGTTTTCATATCTCATCTGACCCAATTGTTGGTATTTACCAAACAATATTTAGTTGAGCACTAAACTCAGATGACCAGAGACAAAGACAGTCCTACAGCAGCAAGGAAAATGTCAGACAAGCATTTTGATTTGTTGCAATGAAATCACACAAAAAAAGTTAACCCACACTTGGGATTGGAACTAACCCTCTTCAACTCTGTGGAATATCACAACAACAACAAAATAAATTAAGTTAGGGGTGGAATAACTTTTAAAAATACATTTAAAATGAACCCTGTGCAAAACTAGTAGAACATTTATAGTAATTCCTTAAAGTAATTTAATCCTCTTCATCTGGAGGAGGTTAGGATCGCGGATAGGCCTGATTAAAGGATGCATGCGGAACCTGGTCTCCAGGGTCTGGTTGTTGTGTTCTAAAGGCCTGACCCACATTGTGAGACAGTGGAAGGGCATTACCAAAAGGTAGAGTTTGTCCTAAATCTTGCAGGAAAGACTGGGTGTGGTTGGACATCTCAAATGGGGGAGACTGAGGTATGGAGTGGGTTGTTGTATTCAGTTATGTCATCTGCTTCAGGGCTGTACAGTGAGACATATACACTACCGTTCAAAAGTTTGGGGTCACCCAAACAATTTTGTGTTTTCCATGAAAAGTCACACTTATTCACCACCATACCTTGTGAAATGAATAAAAAATAGAGTCAAGACATTGACAAGGTTAGAAATAATGATTTTTATTTGAAATAAGATTGTTTTTACATCAAACTTTGCTTTCATCAAAGAATCCTCCTTTTGCAGCAATTACAGCATTGCAGACCTTTGGCATTCTAGCTGTTAATTTGTTGAGGTAATCTGGAGAAATTGCACCCCACGCTTCTAGAAGCAGCTCCCACAATTTGGATTGGTTGGATGGGCACTTCTTGCGTACCATACGGTCAAGCTGCTCCCACAACAGCTCAACGGGGTTCAAATCTGGTGACTGCGCTGGCCACTCCATTACCGATAGAATACCAGCTGCCTGCTTCTTCTCTAAATAGTTCTTGCACAATTTCGAGGTGTGTTTTGGGTCATTGTCCTGTTGTAGGATGAAATTGGCTCCAATCAAGCGCTGTCCACTGGGTATGGCATGGCGTTGCAAAATGGAGTGATAGCCTTCCTTATTCAGAATCCCTTTTACCCTGTACAAATCTCCCACCTTACCAGCACCAAAGCAACCCCAGACCATCACATTACCTCCACCATGCTTAACAGATGGCGTCAGGCATTCTTCCAGCATCTTTTCAGTTGTTCTGCGTCTCACAAACGTTCTTCTTTGTGATCCAAACACCTCAAACTTGGATTCATCCGTCCACAGCACTTTTTTCCAGTCTTCCTCTGTCCAATGTCTGTGTTCTTTTGCCCATCTTAATCTTTTTCTTTTATTGGCCAGTCTCAGATATGGCTTTTTCTTTGCCACTCTGCCCTGAAGCCCAGAATCCCGCAGCCGCCTCTTCACTGTAGATGTTGACACTGGTGTTTTGCGGGTACTATTTAATGAAGATGCCAGTTGGGGACCTGTGAGGCGTCTGTTTCTCAAACTAGAGACTCTAATGTACTTATCTTCTTGCTCAGTTGTGCAACGCGGCCTCCCACTTCTTTTTCTACTCTGGTTAGAGCCTGTTTGTGCTGTCCTCTGAAGGGAGTAGTACACACCGTTGTAGGAAATCTTCAATTTCTTAGCAATTTCTCGCATGGAATAGCCTTCATTTCTAAGAACAAGAATAGACTGTCGAGTTTCAGATGAAAGTTCTCTTTTTCTGGCCATTTTGAGCGTTTAATTGACCCCACAAATGTGATGCTCCAGAAACTCAATCTGCTCAAAGGAAGGTCAGTTTTGTAGCTTCTGTACCGAGCTAAACTGTTTTCAGATGTGTGAACATGATTGCACAAGGGTTTTCTAATCATCAATTAGCCTTCTGAGCCAATGAGCAAACACATTGTACCATTAGAACACTGGAGTGATAGTTGCTGGAAATGGGCCTCTATACACCTATGTAGATATTGCACCAAAAACCAGACATTTGCAGCTAGAATAGTCATTTACCACATTAGCAATGTATAGCGTGTGTTTCTTTAAAGTTAAGACTAGTTTAAAGTTATCTTCATTGAAAAGTACAGTGCTTTTCCTTCAAAAATAAGGACATTTCAATGTGACCCCAAACTTTTGAACGGTAGTGTATGTGAAGTGTGCTACGAAAAAAATCACTGTCTATAAACTATTTTCGTAAGTAGCAGTTGTTGCATATGCACACAACTATGTATTATATACATACACACTATCAAATAGACCTAATATTTTTGTATTTTAAGTAAAATAAATACAAAGTTCTACAGATATTTTGTGTTGGTGCTACAACTTTTTTGTCTGTGGTACAAACCCAGCAACCTCTATAGCACCGCTGCTAGATGATAAAAAGGTTAACGTACAGCCTTGTTGAGTTATGCAGAACGTTACAATTAATGCAATGCTACTTGTACGTAGTTTTAACCTTCACACAGGACAACAACATAGTACAACCTACCTGTTTCGCTGTTGAGGCTGGGAGCTGGACTAGCGCTGGCCCAGCGCTGGCCCCTGGACTTTCAGGCTCCTCTTCAGCTGTTTCAATGGAGCCTTACTGTTAAACTACACTTCCAATAAAGTGACTAATGGCAAAACTGGTTATTGTTTCTATGTTAAGGCAGTGGGAAGTGCTACTGGCAGCTACTGAAAGAAACTAAAGTAAGTTGTTATATAATACAGTTACTTATAAAGTAAGTAATCAGTAAAGTAACTAAGTTAGTTTTGGGAGGAGTAATCGGTACTCAGTAATCGCATTATTTTAAAGTAACTGGCAACACTGGTGAAAAGGCATGTGGAAAAAAGGACACATTTTTACCTGCAGGGTCATGGATTGTAAGGTGAGTGGTGGATCGAAGCTCAGACACGACATGGGATGTCTCATGATGATATTTAATGATAGTCTAAGCACTAACAGGGAGATAGGAGGAAAAAACCAACACAGGAGCAGCTGAACAGAGATGCAAGGTAAGAGTATGAAATAATTATCTAAGGGAGAGAAATAACAAACTCAAATATATGAATCCTAATTAATACAAATGGATAACAAGAAAATGAATTATCTAAACTAATGAATAAACAAATGATCAAAATGCACACAGATTGACCCAAAACAAGCCAGCATGATGACAGCCAGAGTCTTAGAAGTTTTAGATTAGGTTCTTTCTCTGTGTCTGTCTTCGCTCATATACCAGTTAATTATGCTGGAGAGAATCAAATTAAACCCGTCTGTCCAGTCCTGCAGAACTATACAGGCCAACGGGTCGATGCAGCTTTCTGTGGATGTTTGTAGCAAAATTCTAAAATTTGATCCGATCTTGCCCATATCCATGGTCCTGTGGCTCTGTTCATGAAATCCAGCAAAGTTTATATTCATTCGCTGATATAAGGAGGGATGCCGTCTTCCTGACAATTATCCATCCATCACTTTGTTGCACTACAATTGAGTTTTCTAACTATGCAGAAATCTAAGTTTCTTTAAATTGGCTTTCTAGCATCGTTTGCCGTGGCAATGCTTCAGTTGATCTGCTTCAGAAATTAGGATTCATATTCTAATGTTAAAGGAAATTTAAAAAAATTTCAACCTGGACCTTATGTTTATTTTGCAAGTATGTTCATTTACTCACCCAGACAAGTTTGGAGCCACTTGGAGTCCTTCAGGAGAAATTTATATTCAGTCTGATCAGCGTATACCCATATGATGGGAGCCAATCGGGGCAGGAGATTTGCCACCTCAGGCGGTTAAAGTAAGGGTCTTGTCTGCCAGCCCTGGCTGGGGCCTGTGTGGCTAAGAAAGAGCAGCTAGCTGGGCTCCTCTATTTATAGATACCCCCTCACCACCACTTCCTGTGGGGCTGGAGCAGAACAGCCAACTGCCGTAGAGTGAAAGTCCTACTACAACTGCGATGGAGCACGGCAGTGAAGTCATTGTAATCGCGTGATAGTGTAGTTATTGTATTAAAGCCTCTAAATCCCCTTGGAACCAGACAAATAAAACACTTCAGAGACGTTCTGAACCCTGAGGGGAATAGTGCTGATGATAATTAATAAAACATGGTTAAATGAAGGAGTTTTGGGGCAGATAATGCCTTATTACAGGCAGCCCTGATGGACTCCAATCATATAGATTTACACTGATCAGACTGGATGTAAACTCCCGCTGAACAGCTCCAAACTTGTCTCGGTGAGAAAATCAACATATTTGCTAAAAAATAAGGTCCAGGTTGAAAAAAAAACCCAAACTTTTCCTTTAAGGTGTTAAACTGAAAAAAGAATTTGCCTATGCAAATAAATACAGGAAGTCAGAGTGATGCTGTGGGTCTACAGGGTTACAAATAAATGAGGCTGCAGCTGAAGGATCAGGAAGGATAGGAGTGTTTTCTAAAAAGAGGAACAAATTGAAAGAAGTTAAACGTGCAGAGAGAAAAGAAGCAGGAAACCATTAGAACAACTCAACATGACCATCATCACTTGGTTCTGCTTCTTCCTCCTCTGTGAGTCACTTTTGATTCTTTTTTACATTACATCATCTTTTATCAGAAATTTCTGAATCCGTTGAAGGTGAACTGAAGCTGTAATGGTGAAACTTTAACGTTCAGCTGAGAGTTTGGTTGACTTTAAAACAGGAAGCAGAAGAAACATTTATATCGCACACTAACCAGAGTAAAGCTAAAGCTAACTACTGTATATTCAGGTTTGATCAGCGGCCTGTGATCAGGTTTTATTCTTCCTTCAGTCCAAAACATCAGAAGTTAGTTGAGATGTTTCCAGTTAAAGTCTCTGTGAGCTTTTCTGCCTCAGTGAGATGAAATCATCTCTATTCTGATGTCTGAACTCTGAAGCAGAAACATTTCAGGCTTAAACTGCTGGTTTTCATCATTTTCAGTCAGTAAGATAATTTCAGATCCTCCTAGCTTTGGTGTCTTGATGTTTAGAGATTTTCCATCGTGTTGGAGATGAAATTATTCAGGGGTTTAATACAGATATATAATTTTTTTTCTCAATGTGTGCGGGGAATTGATAAACAGAACAAGTTGTGACATGCAGAAGCTAACAGGAAGTCCTGATATTAAATGTTGATCTGTTCTGCAGCTCTGCAGATACCTAACAGCAGAACCAGAGATGTAACACGTCACTATGGAGTATCTGGAGAGACGATCATGGTTAGCTGTTCCCTTTCTTTATCTGGAAATCAGAAGATCTTCTGCAGGCATAAATGTGAAAAGGGAAACATTCTTATACAAACAAGTAAAGAATCTGATAAAAGTGGACGATACAGGATTAGATCTAATGAAAGATTTTCACGTTTTATTAATGTGAGCATCACAAAGCTGACCCAGTCTGACTCAGGATGGTACAGATGTGGTGTGGGGAGCTACTCATATCCACATTCATACCAGGACTTCAGACTTGTTGTTGCTGAAGGTGAGTCTCAAAGCTGCTCTGATCTCTGAGAGAAGTTAACAATCTCATCTGATTTCATCCAGTCGCTGATGAATGAATGGACAGTGTGGATAGTTCGTCACCTCATAGTTAGTATTTGTACTGTTTTTGTAAAATTATGAACTAAATTGATCTGAATTCTCTCTCAGCTGCACTTTGAATGTCTTAATGAAACAAACTGTGTGTCTGGGCAGCTCTCAGTGTAACTGTGGTGAAACTGGGACTTAATGTGATGAGACTGCATCATGCTGAGATCAGACAATAACTGATTATTATTTTAACAGCTCTGCTGGGTGGAAACAAAGATCATCACCTCTATAAAGAAGCTGGCAGTTCGCTCACAGTCGCCTGTTCCTTTAGACACTCTGGAAGAAATCAACAATTCTGCAGAGGAAAATGTGATGAAGTTCTTGTTGAGGCAAATGGTGTCAGAGCTGACTATGGCAGATACAGCATTGAATATGAAGAGCAAGGATCTTCTAAAGTTATTGTTTATGTAACCATTACACGGCTGACCCAGTCGGACTCAGGATGGTACAGATGTAGTTTGAGCAGAACTTCTTACCAGGACTTCAGACTTTTTGTTGTTGAAGGTAAGTCTCAACGTTTTTCTTATTTCTCTGAGAAGTTTATCTCATATGATCACATCCAGTCGTACCTCATAGATTAGTATTTCTACAGTTTTTCTTTTTTGTATCATCATCTAAAATTATTAACAAAATTATTTGAAATCTCTCTTAGATGCCCTTTGAATGTCTTTTTTCATGTCAAACCTCAAACATTTAAATTAAATTCTATCAGATAAACTTCAGAAATGGGACAATGAATCAGTGAATGATTTACTCTACAGTCTTTGCTTTTTTTCAGCCACATACTGGTTAAACTGGGCAGCTCTCAGTGTAACTGTGGTGAAACTGGGACTTAATGTGATGAGACTGCATCATGCTGAGATCAGACAATAACTGATTATTATTTTAACAGCTCTGCTGGATGGAAACAAAGATCATCACCACTATAAAGAAGCTGGCAGTTCGCTCACAGTCGCCTGTTCCTTTAGACACTCTGGAAGAAATCAACAATTCTGCAGAGGAAAATGTGATGAAGTTCTTGTTAAGGCAAATGGTGTCAGAGCTGACTATGGCAGATACAGCATTGAATATGAAGAGCAAGAATCTTCTAAAGTTATTGTTTATGTAACCATTACACGGCTGACCCAGTCGGACTCAGGATGGTACAGATGTAACCTGGATGTAGAGTGGCAGCTAGACCCATACATAGACTTTGAGATCACAGTTATAGAAGGTGAGTTTCTACTAAATAAAAATGACAAATTTTTTATCTAATATACATATTTAACCATGCTTGTGCTAAAAACAGCATATAACTTAAATGTATGTTACGAAATTCTTCCTTTAATTTTAATGTAAATGATGACAGTTTAGCTTAATGATTTTAATTTAGACATGAAAACCTTTCTAACTAATCAGCTCATGTAAAACTCATCTACAAACATTTCTATCAGTTTCATTCAGAGCTAAACTTTTCTCTGATCTTTTCCAGCAGTTTGTCCAACAACCAAAACCTCAACAACAACCTCATCTACAACCAGGCAGAGTTTCATCTCCAGCTCTGCAGGTTTCACACATAGTGAGTCTCCTCTGAATAAAATATTCACCACCTCACTGAAATCTTCATTGGTCAAATATAATAGTTATTCATTTCCTTCATTCAAACTCTTTCCTTTTAAAATGGTATTAATAACTCTGTGGTTCTGACTTGTGTTTGAATTATTCCAGCACCAACCAGGCAGAGTTTCGGCTCCAGTTCAGCAGGTCTCAAACCTTCAGGTTCCTCCGAAACCACCGACCATTTAGCTCCAGGAAAGGAGGAAGAAACAAGTAAAGGTGCCTCCAACCTCTAGATCTGCTGGACATGAAGAGTTTTTTTACCTTCAGCTGTCATAAAGATGCTCAGTCTGATGTTCATTTGCTGTTTTTCAGGATTTATTAGATGTTTGAGATGAAACCCAGTTTTACCTTTCGGATTATGTTCTGATGTATTTTGTGTAAATTTACATTAAGGTTGTGATGTGTTTCTGTACTGTGTGCACGTCCTTCTTGGTCTTCACTGTGAAACCAAACCCAACCTAACCCAACATCACTTCCTGTTTTCAGACCTTCTGCTGATTGTGGGTCTGGCTTTGGCCTTCATCATCATCTTACTAACTGTGGCTTTAGTGGTTTTCTGCAGAAAGGGATCAGAGAAACACAAGAAAGGTAAAAAAAAAAAAGACAGTATGAACACCATGAAAATGGCTTATTGGGAATGCAACCTGCACTGGTTACCATGGCTATCTACAGTGGTTTGTCTTGATAACTGCAAAATGTTGTCTTCAGTTTTTCAGTCCAGGTAAAAAATCTTCCATCAACCCAAACTATAAAAAAGCCATCTTATAGCGTTTTAGAAAAGCTGAATATATGTGTGGAGATGTCTGATGAAGCTTTTAAAACGAGGACCGACTGACCCTGCTTCCAGGCTGTGTTACATTGAGCATTAATCTGGAATGTTGTTTTTGGACTGAAAGGACAGGATTGCGGTTTCTCTACTTAAATGTAACTTTCAGAGGTGATCCTCTAGTGTAAAAGGAACAATGTGGCTTTCATGCAGCTACTGGAGCTCTGAACCTGCTGTTATATTTAGAGGTGAACCATAGTTTGTCCAACTGGTCTTCAGGTTTTTCTATCAGCTATGTCTCCTGTCATTAGTTTGTTGTTGGGTTTTAGAACTCCATGGGCCTGAATAATCAACGGTTTGCGTTTGTTAAAACCGGCTCAAACCGCACAGTGTTACAAATACAGGCTGCAGCTGATTTACTAACGTTGAACAAAGCGTCTACACTTACTGAAGACGCGACAAGAGTGCAATGAGTTGTGATCCTCACGGATCCTTATTAGTTTCCACCAGAGTGGTTCTAATCTGTCTGGGTTCCAGTTGATAAAATGTAGTAATCTAGCAGCGGCTCCAAAGTCCTCATTTGAATACTGCTCCCTGCGCCTGTTTGGAATTGCTCACGCAATCTTCGTAGATCAATCGTAAGTGAAGGACAACCCACTGTCACAAATTTTTAGTGCGGCACACAATTTTGCCGTAATTATTAGGAGTCTATAAATCAGTACCCAGGTGTTTCGGGACCACTGGGTTCCTGCCATAATATTCTGGATTGGATTAGCAATGGAAGCTAAAACTGGTTGAAGTGGTTTATTACATAACCAACAACTTCTGGAGGGTCTGGTCAGGTTCCCAGGAGATCTGACTGATAAGGAACTATGGGAGGAACTGGAGATCAGCTCACCTGGACACTCAGCAGGTCTCTGATTGGTGACAAACACTCTGGCAGCGATTCTCCGCCTCCTGATCATCCCAACCTGCTGCAGCAGTGACAGAGGAGCAGATTTATATTCAGTCTGCCAGATAACAACCAGAGTTAGAGCTTAGTTTGGTGTTGAGGTGATCACGGCATCTGGAGTTGACCTCATGTCTGGACATTTTTCAACTGAGGAGCTGTTTATACAACAACGTTTTCCAGCAAAACTGAGAAATCTGACAACATTGGGTGATTGGTTGTCATGTAAACGCAAACCCGGGCGCTTTTTAAAATGATTACCTCACTACCAGCTGCTCAGGACATATTGGACTTGTGAACTTTGCCGTTCTTCAACTGTTTTTCCGGGTAAGGAGGAGGAAACCAGAGGAAACCATAAAGCACTGCATACACAGGGCAGACAGCCATCTACAGGCCAGGCATATGTACTACATAATTTTTTACCAGATCTGATTGCTCTCTCTGTCGTGTAAACACAAAGTCGTTTTCACCCACGTATTCAAACAAAAGCGGCACAGATGTCGTGTAAACTGGCCCTGAGAGGAGACCTCAGTGAAAACACTGGTCTCACCTGGACATTATTTCTCACAGCTTTGCTGACAGGTGGAGGAGGAAGCTGGAGAGATGGAGGTCCAGATATCTGCTTCCCCTCAACCCTCATAGCTGTGAGAAGAAAACGGAATGAAAATAATACCATCACCTGTATAGTAGCTTCTCTAGCAGTTGTTCTATTGTGTTTTTATACATATTTATTCCCTTAAATGATTTTATCTTATGTTGAGGGATTCAGAACTGATGTAGGAAGAACCCATAGATAAGGTGGTGATATTCAGGAGTTCTAGCAGCAGGTTTCTGAAGCTGCTGCTCTGTTTTTCAGATCCTCCCATCAAGATACACAAAACTCCTGCTGCTGATGTGAGTTTAAGGAGCTTCAAAGTTCAGCATAAATATTCCAGAGCCGTCTGAATTATGGAGAAATTAATTCCTATTTTTCTGCTGAAGACCAGAGTTTATGAAGAGGTCAGACAAGATGAGAATGTGGAGATCTCCACTGTTTACAGTTACGCCTCCTACAGTAAACCAGCAGCAGCTGAAGGCAACGACATCTACAGCCTGGTGACTGCAGCTCCTCCCCAGAACACCGTAAGCTCTGAGCTGCACACTTTAAAGCACGATTATTGTTGAAAATCAACAAGCAATGCAATTCTTTGTTTTCCCTCTAAAATACCTCTAGATTATGATTAACTACCTAAAATAAGTAATTAAATATGAATAATGCTTGGCAGGATCAGTGACTGTAGTAGAGTTTTCAGCATCTCTGCCGGGGCTGGAGCCGAACCCAAATACGGTATTTTGGAAAGGCATAAATAAGGTGTTTTTTATGAATACTTATTTCAAACAAATACTTTATAAACTGTTTTCAAGAACAAGAAAACCTTTTATCAAAAAGTTGTTTCCTAATGAGACAGTAGTGCATGTGAGTTAGTGAGTGATGACATTCAGGAGTTGAGGGGAGAGGAGATAAAAGAAGTGACGGACTTAGCTGCTCCACACAGCAAAGAAGCAGGCTCACCTACGTGATAAAAAGACTTTACTGTGTCACTGTTTTTATTGAATTAGTTTTTTACCTTGACTGGGTTCCAGAGGCAGTTTATATCTTTTGGGAATCGGAATTTGATCAGGAGATTATTTCATTACGCTGCATTAGTTTACACTTCTCCTTCAGCAAGTTTGCACCCAGACACAGAGGTATAGACTGAGACCTTTTTCGTTTATAGTGCTTACAGTAGTTTCTGTATCTCCGTTATCTTTTTTTATCGTTGCAAAGCAATTCCTGACCAGTACAGCAGGGGGTGCTAACTTTTTACGGCGGTTCTACCTACGACTTCAGTGTCGTTTCTAGTTAACTAGAGTTGATTTTCTCCAGCTTATAATTGCCCTAAAGGAGCAATGGACGACAGGAAGTCAGTTTTGTTTAATCTGTAAAGATTTTTACTAGAAGTGCAGATCATAATATACTCTAAAAACACATGTCGAAAAATATGATGTTTCTCCACTCATTCTGGTGTTCAAAATAACCAAATTAGATCACATTAGATAAAATGGCCTTTTAACATAAAGCCTGTAGTGCAGGTGACAGAGAGCCTTTGCATTAACGGATAATAGCGGTGTAGAAGTATAAACTAGGCTTAAATATTAACGTCTGCAGTTCAGTGCTCTCATGTTTGCTGTGTTGTAATCGTGGCACTGTTGGCTCGGTAATTTAGACTTTTGATTAAAAAGGTTAAAAAAAGGCTTTTGTAGTCATATCAAATTGTGTGGGTTACTTGGTAAGTTATTCTCTCTTTTGCTGACAGCAAGATGTAGCCTGAAGCTGTAGGTGTCATGTTCTGTCTCAGACGTTTAACCCACATGCAGAAAACAGACCGACACAGATGAACAGTTTAATGTTTATTGACTAGACGGGACTACCTGGAGATCTGTTAGTGGAGGACGGGTACACAGGCTTCACAGTTATCTCTGCAGGGAGATGAATGGTTAGTATCCAGGCTGAGTTGTTAGAGTCAATAGAGGGTAATGGAACAGACTCACCGCAGCAGTGACTGAATGACAGCTTGGGTGGGAGGTGTGGTCCAGAACGGGAGCAGGCGTCTCGAGGTGTTAGAGAGGGACAATGGCGTGGTGGGTTTTTGACCCAGGATCTGGGGCGGAATGATCGGTGGAGAGCGGAGAAGGCAGGAAGGAAATAGGTCAGAGCAGCAGAGATGAACCGGGAAGGAGACCAGGGGACAGATGCTGAATGCTGGCCTCAGGGAATCCTCCTTTACCCTGGAAGTAGGACCGGGCTTGAATAAGAATAATCTAAAATGAAAAAAAACACTGGCAATTCACAAGATTCTAGAAGTCAGAGGCTTGATTCTACCGGTGTGGTATGACCATCAGGAACTGAATGGTGATCCTGCTTCTGCTTAAGAGGCCACTGATCTCATCAGCTGGATCACCTGCAGGTCTGTGAGCTGCAGCAGGTGCAAAAAGAAGGCTGATTGCACACTGGATCATAACAATAGGTTATTCTTAGCATAGCTTTCGGTCATTCTTTAACTCCCCAACCTAATAGGCAACGGAACGGAAAAGACTTTGCCTGGCTCTGTAGTGGCAGAGATATCAAACATTTGTCAACATCTGCAATGCAAAATCATGAGCAATCATCATCTCCTGCCAAACCCACCACAAGAGCCAAATTATCACCATACCAATGTTCTGCCTCTTTTTGTTTAACCATGGATGAAGTAATGGTTGTTGTGTACATTTTCTTTTTTAATTTAGTTTCTTGTTACATTTTCATTTCTGGATTTATTGAAATATATCAACCACTATTGCATATTCATAATTATTATAATGGATAATTAAATATAACGTAAACTACAAGTGTAATGCAGATTTTTAAAGGCTTTTTTTGAATTTTACTCGAATACCAATACTTCCCCCCCCCCTCAACAAATATAGATACAAATACAATCTGCTTTGCTTGCAGGCTTTAGCAGAGCAGTAATTGCTTCATGTTGGCCTTTATTGGTCCAGAAGTTGATGCATTTGGTTCTGGTTCAGGTCTACTAGAATGTCTGTAAAGCTCCTCGGTTTGGTTATCGTGGAAGAGGAAGCTGTTCCTCTGACCAACTGAACGCCATCTCAATTTGACTTCTTGGTTTTCTTTCTTCAGGCTGAAGATGATCTGAGTAAACCAACCTACGCCCAGGTGAACTTCTCCAACAGAAGCTCAGACCCTCCGCTCAGGTCTTCAGGTTCCAACGATGTTGTTTACTCGTTGCCTCGGGTGGCTGATGTTGGGGAAGAGTCTCTGTACTCCAATGCGTCTTAGCGTCAGAACCACAAAGACAGGCTGGCTTTACTCTCTGCTGCTGGATGCAGCTCCACAACATCTCTGTAGGACCACAAGCTGCTTCAGCAACATCACCAGCAGCTCTTCTGCTTTTATTTCTTCTTGTACATTTATTATACTTGTGATTTGTGGTCGATATTAAGCTTAGATGTAACTGTTTGTGTTTGAAGTTTTCCACATCTCTATAAATTATGTTTATTTTCATGTGTTATGTATTTGTTAATAACAGTACAATGTTATTTGGCATTATTTTATGTTACAAAAGTAAGGAAACCAAGTGTGGTGTACGTGCGCATTGTATTGGGTGTACTCCTCCGCAGCACAGAAAAATAAAAATAAGTCACGTTCCATGAAAGTCACGTCTCCTCTATATAGTAGGGTTATAAGAGAACATAAAAACTGGCTACGAGGATTAAAACGTGTTCCCAGGGTACAAAAGACGTCAGAAAGGGGGAAATTCTTTTATGAGAGCCTAAAGGACACGTAAAATAGACATGAGGACAAACTGACCCTCCGCGTGGATGCTAACACACCTGCCAGCTAGCAAAATCCGCTAAGAGAACGTGAGTAATATCCATGCTTTTATGTAAGGAACGCAATTAAAAACACCAAAAAAAACATCGGGAGGTCTTTGGACAAATGGACTTTTTCGATAAAAGCACGTAAGATTGGACGGCATATGTTGAAAGAGTTGAACAGTACTGCGTGGCTAAACAAATCTCTAACTGTGTATTTTTCCCGGTGGTATTCCAGAAACAAATTCCAACTATTTCTTCTTTAGTTCCTCCTCCGTGAGTAAAAAAAAAAAAATGTAGATGTTATCTCCAGACCTACCGAACTTATTCTGCCGTGTTGTAGAGTTGCTAACTGTTAGCTTATCATAGCTACAACAATGCTGTGTGCGCTCCCATTCAAGATTATATGAGAATGAAAGGCTTTTTTTAGACTCAGACGTTTCTGGTCCGTTTTCTTTCTCTGACTAATGCAGGGAATGAAGTTTGGAGAAAATATTAACATGCACCATTCTTATTCAATTTAGAATGACTGATTGTATTGGGAAAAAACAGACGTTTTTCATGATTTTCAGGGATGGAGACCTTTAACCCCTTAAGCCCTCTAGCCCCCATTTTTGGGGAAACACCTCCTAGTGTAAGATTTAACTTTCAACTTTCATTTATTTATTACAGACAACATTTTCATTGCTGGATTTATTGAAATATATAAACCAATATTGCATATTCATAATTATTATAATGGATAATTAAATATAACGTAAACTACAAGTGTAATGCAGATTTTTAAAGGCTTTTTGGAATTTTACTCGAATACCAATACTTTTCCCCCCTCAACAAATACAGATACAAATACCATCTGCTTTGCTTGCAGGCTTTAGCAGAGCAGTAATTGCTTCATGTTGGCCTTTATTGGTCCAGAAGTTGATGCATTAGGTTCTGGTTCAGGTCTACTAGAATGTCTGTAAAGCTCCTCGGTTTGGTTATCGTCGAAGAGGAAGCTGTTCCTCTGACCAACTGAACACCATCTCAATTCGACTTCTTGGTTTTCTTTCTTCAGGCTGAAGATGATCTGAGTAAACCAACCTACGCAAGTTATTACAGACACCAACAGTTGGTATAAAGTCCATATGAGTGAGAAGTTCCTATTTATGATGTTTATTTGCTTCTTTGCAATGAAAACAAGCTGCTAATGTGTATTCTTTTCAGGCGGAATAAATCTTAATTTTTCACTATTTATGGCTTCAAACCTCAGTTACTCATGCCCACTATGATTTTCTTGAGAATTTTCCCATTCACAGTATCCCAGTAGACCTTTCTATTGTATGAGAGCAATTTGAAGATTTTTGACTTTTTACAAGCTGGAAAAAGCCTTCCAGAGTGTAGGTACGCCAAATTCGGAAGAAACCGCCTCGGGTTTAAGAGGTTAGATTCACTCATCTAACATTCTCAGATATCGATCCATTCATGCTTCCATCTCCTGATCTGTGTTCTTCATGGGAGTAGTGATCTAACCAGCGATCGTCCAGCATCCATCATCTGGTTGCTCCCCGACCTGAGCCTGCTCCAAGCCGAGCATGTAACGCAAAGCAGCCCAAATAACAGCTCCGATCGCAGCTCCATTCCTGTTGACGACCTTACAAAAATCATTCCTCACTCACACTTTTCTAACGTTCCAGATGCCGATGCTGTAGCCGGGAGCTAGCACACTCTCTCTCCTGTTGCACCAAAGATGGCGTTAGTTTCAGCACGGCATTTCCATTGCTTGCAGTCTACCACACTCCAGCTATTGTGTTCTTTTAGGGTCCGTTACTCACGCTTTCATTTCCTTAGTTTCCCCCAGCAATGTTTTGAATTCACTGGTTCGCCATTCCGTGACCTCACTTTAAACAAACACCGTCAGGCCAATCAGTGGCCCCTGGTGGATCAGGCCGAACGGGGGTGCCTATTGGAGTCAGCAGGGGAGCTGGCTCCCTGGGGTTGGCAATGGTCACCCCAGTTAGTTTCTCCCCATCCCCATGCCTCTGTCCACCTGCTCCTTCATTCTACCATTCACAAGGCCTTGGGACATGGGCACGTCACTGGGGTGCGGGATGGAGCTTCCGTCTTCGCTACCCGGTGGCTGCCTGGGTCCCGATTTTATTGAGCAACTTAGACACTTACACTTGCAACATTTACATGGAACGCACATGTAGGGACCTGGCGGTGTGGCGCATTGGCGCTGGGGGCGGGACCCCTCATGGGGGGCCCCCTATAGGGGCCCGTTGTGGGGCCTCGCCTGTGGTGCCGGCACCCACTGTTTAAACGCATCTAGACACTGAGGGCCCGGGGGGGGGATGGGGGTACCCGGCAGTATTCCCATGTCCCACCCCTCTGTTTTAAGTGCACATTAGAACAACACGCAACAACACCACATTGAGCGGGGGGAGAGAGGCTGGGGGGGGGTTTTCCACACGCCTGTTCGTTGGACCATCAGGGGTCGGAGCCTCGATAGAACATCACGCCGTCTGGTCGGGGTCCTGGGCTGGTGGGCTGCTCTTGCCGATGTGGGGGCCTTGGCGGTCTGCTTGTCCCCGTCCTGGTGGGCAAAGGGGTCTGTCTCCTGGGTGCAGGGGCAGGGTTCTCTAATGGGGCGTCTGTCCCTGGGCCTGGGAGTATGGAGTATAGTGTACGTATGGGGGGTATGAATGAGTGTATAGCCTCCTTTTTTCGTATGTCCTGTATTTGCAAGAATGTGTACGCATGAGAGGGAGGGTACGTATGAGTGTCTCTGTCTGTCTATGTCTACCTGTCAGGTTGGGTGTTTGGCTGCTCTCTGGCCTGATGCATCTTCTTCCCGCCCCGTCACTCGGCGTCGGTGATGGTTGCTCCTGCCCGCTGGTTGATGATGGCTCTCGATGCCTGGGGCCGGGGGTCCCGGTTGCGGCCCGGCTCGGTCCTGGTGCATGTCGGGCGGGTCCTGGGTGGTCCGGTGTGTCGGGCGGCCGCTGTTTCGGGCCGACGTCCTCCTTGGATTGACTGGGGCACCTCTCATGGGGGTGCCGGGGTTGTAGAACAGGTTGGTGCCGTCCGGTGGATCGGTGGGGACCGTGCCTGGCGCCCAGGACTCCTGCCGGTTCCAGGACTTCTGCTGGCTGGTCTGTTCACCTGGTGGGGCTGTCCGGCATTGGCTGGGCCCCTGATCTTGGCGCCCTACGTGGGGCGGGATCTGGACCCGGGAGCTGGAAGATCTGGATGTCCAGGTGCCGGCTGGGCGCGGCCTGGGGAGGGCGTACATCCGCTGTGGCTCTTGCTGTGGCTCCCTGGCGTGTGGGTGTGTGGGGGCGGGCCGGGTTGTTGGCGGTGGGTATTGGTCCGGGGTGGCGGCAGCGTGTGTTGTCCGTCGGTTGGCTGCGGATCCCCCTTGTCTGCGGCGGCGGCGGGGGGCCCTTGTCGGCTGGTCCCTGGTTGGGGCCCCGCTGGGGGGCGGGGTGCCCCTGGTCCCCGTGGCCTCCGGTTCCTGATCCGGGCTCGCCCTGGCGTAGCCGGTTACTGGCGGAGCCCGTGGGCTCGTCACTGCGATCTCTCGGGCCCCAGCATTGCGGCTGGTGGGTGTTGCCCTGGGGCTTCCATCTGTTCCTCTCTTGCTGGGTGATCGACCCTGCGCTGATCCGCCTGTGGACTTTGTACTCTGTGGGACCCTGGATGCATACATCTCTTGCCTCCTCCATGTCTGTGTCGATTCCTGTAGGACAGATTGACGGTTCCTTACACCAGCTATCAATCACTTGCATTGGGAAACCTTATTCAGACCTGCATGCTCGCACACACACATAGGTGTGGGGACATTGGTGTGGACGGACATATCTTAAGTTGAGGTTATCATCATTAGTTAGTTGTTCACAGGAGCTTACCAGAACCATTTGTATTATGTTCATTAATCCATTTTTGTGTGTAGTGAATGTGTAATTCTTAGTTTATTCTACTAGTGAATGTGTAATTCTTAGTTTATTCTACTAGTTTATTCTACTAGATTGTTTTGTATTACTGTTTCTCTGCCGTCCGGCAGAGGTGGAGGACTGGGATGTTTTCTTGTGTTCTTTGTTTGAATCCTTGTCTTGTGTCGTCAGTTCGCGTCTCTGTTGGTCCGGTTTCTTTTCTTCACCTTCTTCCTTTCTCCCTTCTTGTCTCAGTTTAGTGTCCATGACGTCAGGAAATTAAACCCACAGTAATCACTAATAAAGATTTTTCATACATATACATCAAGTGGCGTACTACAGCGAAGCACATGTAAAATTTCATATTTACATGTGCTCATATATATATATATATATATATATATATGCGCTGCAAAGGAGAGGTTAAATGTATTTCCCCTGGGAAACAAGACCTAAGCTCGACGCGCACGTCAAAAGATAAGATTGGTTATATATCAGGGTGCTCACATAACTCACTCAAGCTGTGCCTTGTGCGCGTCACGTGCAGGATGTGTGGCCACTTTCAGTTCACTGCAATGAAAGGTAAGTGTGAACGTAGAGAGAAAGAAACGCATTGCAAGTTCAAAACGTTTACACATATGCAGGATGTGTGTCCCATGAGAGAGAGATAATGGAGCCAGCTAGGAAGAGGATTTCCCCCGTATGGGAACGTTTTAACCTGATAACTCCTAATATGGTAACCTCAATTTAACTTAATGTCAGACAAGTTATTAAGAGCTGTGTATTTTTTACCGTTTCTTATGTTATTTAAAGGTGAAGCGTTTATTGTGTTTCAAGTAGATGGGGTACAATAACAACACCTCATCTATGCTAAAGCATCACCATAATTTGCATGAGAATAAGGAGCCAAATATTAGCAGGCTGGAAAGCCCCCTGGAATAGTTTTTCTGTCACTTGTACCTCAAGTGACAGAAAAACATTTTTATCACACAACCTGCCATAACATTTTATATTACCATTTTTGGGATGATTTACAGTCAGAATACATTCAAAATATTATTATTCACATTTGTAATATTTTATGTTGAGAAATCATTTTGTTTTGGAACTCATAGTCATCCCCAAGAGCCATAGCAGACTTACAACTTTAATGCATCACACATTAAGTGGCTAAGAGCTACAGTTGCCTGTGATTATGCATCTGGCCGGTAGGGGGGTTTGTGTTCATATCAAGCCCCATGAACAGAACACGTTCTTGAACCAATTGGCTCAAGTGGTTCAATGTCTCATTGGGCTTCATCTCACCATCACTATCCATGATGTACTTTTTAAAACCTATTTGATTAGCTACCAGATATCATATGGTCTTTTTAATGTTTGTATTTGATCAACACATCCCAGAAGCAGCATCTCAACAGCAATATTCCCCCCTTTCAGATAAAAAACAGGCTAGCTTGGCTTTGCAAGGTCCCCCATTGATGATGTCGATATATTATGTTGTTATACTCTATTATTCTATTGATGGACATTGGTTGTTGCTATTCAGGATGATGCACTATGTTGTTTTAAGCCATATTAAAATCTTGGTATATGTAACATGCCCCTTTTTGAACTGTGAGCACCTGCCCCTCTCAAGGTCTCTGCACGGCCCTAAATGAAAGTAGTGGTGAGCAAAATGAAAGGTATAAAGTAAAAATTATATAAATTTAGCCAAAGGTAGAGATTTTGACTGTACCGCCATAACACAGTTATGCATTATGTCATCAAGCTGTACCTACACTTGTGGCAAGGTACACAACGAGGGCCTGGGCGGGATTCAATCCCACGACTCCAGGGTGAGAGTCATGTGCGCTAACCGGTCAGCCAAAGGTATATCCCTAAGGCAGCCAGGGCACATGATCTATGGGCGCTATAGTGACGAGATCTCCACACTGTCACACGCTCACCTGAAGGATTATTAGGAACACCATACCAACACGGTGTTTGACCGCCTTTCGCCTTCAGAACTGCCTTAATTCTACGTGGCATTGATCCAACAAGCTGCTGAAAGCGTCCTTAGAAATGTTGGCCCATATTGATAGGATAGAATCTTGCAGTTGATGGAGATTTGTGGGATGCACATCCAGGGCACGAAGCTCCTGTTCCACCACATCCCAAAGATGCTCTATCGGGTTGAGATCTGGTGACTGTGGGGGCCATTGTAGTATCAAATCAAATCAAATCAAAACTTTATTTATAAAGCGCTTTTCAAACAAAGAAAGTTACTCAAAGTGCTTTACAGATTTAAAATAACCCCCCCCCCCCTTCAAAAATAAAATCATCAGTGCAAATACAACCCCCTCCCAACCCAACCCATCAGCCATACTCACTCACACACACACTTAGAAGCTACAAAAAGTGGGCTGAGTACAGATGAGCCAGGAAATGCCATCATGGGAGCCATCTGCATCAGCAGCAGCAGATCAGCAGCAGATCAACAGCAGCAGCTAAGGCTCCGACCCAGAGCGCCCAGAGGAGGGAGGGCTGGTACCCCCACGCTTCTAAACAGACTTTCAAAGCCTCCACTCTCCCACAAACACTGCTCCAGCCCAAACAGGCTCTGCATAACTGCACTAACAGTGTGCTGAGCCAACACTACTTCCATTCTGTCATCACTGTTCACTGTACTCTATGAGTACAGTGAACTCATCATCATGTTCATGGAACCAATTAGAAATGATTGGATCTTTATGACATGGTGCATTATTCTGCTGGAAGTAGCCATCAGAGGATGGGTACATGGTGATCATGAAGGGATGGACATGGTCAGACACAATGTTCAGGCAGCCCGTGGCATTTAAACGATGCCCAATTGGTACTAAGGGGCCTAAAGTTTGCCAAGAAAACATCCACTACATCATTACACCACCACCACCAGCCTGCACAGTGGTAACAAGGCATGATGGATCCATGTTCTCATTCTGGTTACGCCAAATTCTGACTCTACCATTTTAATGTCTCAACAGAAATCGAGACTCATCAGACCAGGCAACATTTTTCCCGTCTTCAACTGTCCAATTTTGATCAGCTAGTGCAAATTGTTGCCTCTTTTTTCTATTTGTAGTGGAGATGAGTATTACCCGGTGGGGTCTTCTGCTGTTGTAGCACATCCGCCTCAAGGTTGTACGTGTTTTGGCTTCACAAATGCTTTGCTGCATTCCTCAGTTGTAACGAGTGGTTATTTCAGTTAAAATTGCTCTTCTATCAGCTTGAATCAGTCGGCCCATTCTCCTCTGACCTCTAGCATCAACAAGGCATTTTCTCCAACAGGACTGCCGCATACTGGATGTTTTTCCCTTTTCACACCATTCTTTGTAAACCCTAGAAATAGGTTGTGTGTGAAAATCCCAGTAACTGAGCAGATTGCTAAATACTCAGACCGGCCAGTCTGGCACCAACAAGCAGGCCACGTGCAGAATGGCTTAAATCACCTTTCTTTCCCATTCTGACAATCAGTTTGGAGTTCAGGAGATTCTCCTGACCAGGACCACACCCCTACTGCCATGTGATTGGTTGATTAGATCATTGCATTAAGGAGAAATTGAACAGGTGTTCTTAATAATCCTTTAGGTGAGTGTACATACTTTGTACCAGGTACACAAGGATACGGATGTTCAATGTTTGTCTTCACAATATTGAAAGTTTAAAGGTTGTTTTTAATTTAATTGAAAAGAAACCTGTTGAACTTCAAGCATTTTCCAAATTCAAATCACTGAGGGTTACTTTTTGTTCATTATTAAATATATAGAAAGGAAAGCAGACAATTTGAAACTTTATTTGCATATTTAGCTGTGTTTTTTTTTTCATACATCTTCAGCTTTATTCATGTTGTAATATCTTGTGGGTTGCATTATCTTGGAATTTTTTTTTAATGCATTTTGCAAAATACATGTTCTTTAAATCACATTCTAAACCTTTTTGAAGTTGTTCTGCTCCAATATCAATTTGACATATCTTAAGAAAAAAAGATATACAGCAATACATATCGTTATCACATATGCTTTAGATTATTTTGAAATTTAAATTTGAGGCAATATGGTCTAGCCCTAAATGGAAGTCTATGGTGTAATACAATTTATTTTCTGGTCTTCTTTGTTTTACACCCTGAATCACACGTATCATGTTCCATAATTTAAATGATAACTTATGATGTGTTCTTTGACTGTGTTTGTCAAGTGAATTGGGATTTGACTGTAGAAATTCACACTTAAAATGCCTACAAATCAGAAGTCGTATATATGATTTCACTGAGCTAAGGCTAGCTAGTGCTAGCTAGCACCAAAAATACTCACCGAGACCTTGTAGAGCTAGTGCTTTCACTCTAACTCACACCAATGTAGGCCTACTTAAGCCAATCGGTTATTGGGTAGGGGCCGGTCTTGGGTTTTCATTCAATCAGATTAATCTAGCAGTTACTCCACATGCGAAGGAGGATCTTTGTTGACATCTTTGTGCGCATGCACGAGTGGTTAGGTCACAGAAAGCTAACAAAATTTACGGCGGCTAAGGAGACGCAACGAACACTTCCAACACGGTTAGCAGGCAAAATCCCACTAAAAAAAACTGGGAGAGCTTTAGAGAAAAACAATATTGATGGCGAAATAGAAGTTATTTAAAGTCCCTTTTAGATCTGTGAAACAAGTTAGTTTGATTCACTGGTGTCATGGCCACAAATCGGCCGGGGGAACATTTATCACTATTCCTAAAGCCGACCTTTCACTCATAAAATGTTTACTGCTTTGAAAAGTCTGGAGGCCTGAGATTATGTTGATTCAGGGGCAGTTGGGCCGTGTTTGTGGTAAAAGCGGAGGTCAGACAAACAGAAACACAGCGTGATTAGTATCACCTGTGAGGAATTACAAAAGAGAATGACTGCAAAGCTCGGTAAGTCCTCATTCATCATCGTCCTTTTATTTGTTTATGTATTTATGGAAATATAGTTGCTGTTGTACAATTTAAGTTGTCCTATGACTTCAGTAAGTCAGTGGCGTCTGGTCTCTGTCGAAAAACCGAATATCACAGTTCTTTTTTTATCATTTTTAATCCAGTCTAGGAGAAAAATATGCCGTCATATTGCAGCTGATTAAATTAGCAGCAGGTGTGAGGATAGGATTTATAGCTGCTGCTTCAGCATTAATAATCAGGTGCTGATGGCGGTTTGGGACGTCTCTATCAGAACGCGAAAACAGTATAACACAGAGGATTTTAAAATACGCAAAACATTCTCTAAATAACAAACACATTATCACAATTTAAAATAAATGGTGCATATCTTTCAGAAAAATAAATATGTTTCCTTATTAATGCCCTTTAGTCAATGTTTAGGCTAGTAATTAATGCGTAGTTATTTTGAGTATTATAACTGCCACGTAGGCTACTGACCTGTCTTGGTATGACTGTAGTATCCATAGACTCGGTATGCCATAAAAGCAATACCTGTGCAGGTAAGTGACTAGTTAAAAGCAGGAATGTATTCCTGAACAGGCCTACCAGTGTCTGCTGCTCTACACATATATGCTTCTGTGATATAGGTTTGTTCATCTCATGTCTGAATAATGTCCATTTATATCCACAAAAGTCATCAGAATTTTTAATGCAATGGGTTATTTATCAAAATGTTCTCCCGGGGGAGCACACCCCTGGATCTCTCTTAACATCACGTTGATCAGGGCATTTATCTTGGCTTAGGGGAATCCCAGGGAAAAAAGTTCAGGCTCGGGATTTTTTTTACTATCACCGCTTTTTAAGAGAAGAGTGAAAGAAGCCTTAGAAAAATGAAACCAACCTTGAAAAGTGAAGAAGGCCTTAAGGACGCTCCTTCCTAACACAAACAAAGCAGCTTTGAGTTGTTTAACTAGGAAGTTTCACAGAAACGTACACCTTGAGGCAGGCGAACGAAACAGCACATTGTTACATGATCGGAGTAACTTCACTATTAACAACTGTGAGTTTACATCGTGGCAGTATTCGCTCTATTTTCCTGTTCCAATTCTTTTCTCTCTCTGGTGTCTCAAGAAGAGAATACACTTTCTTTTAAAACCTCGCATTGACTCCAGCAGCAGGCTGCGTTTTGGGCTCGTACTTGATTGTGCACAGCACGTAGTACTGGATAATTCCACTGGGGGGCAGAGGACAGAACTCAGACCGGATAGAGAGCCGGATTTGTGAGGTAGAAAGAAAACCCTTGTGCAGATATACGAGATGATTTACAGTAGGTCATAAGAACCTATAATAAGGGGGGTGGGGATCTCCAATGTCGCCTCTATTGTACGACTATTGTTACTTTTTCTATTGTGTTTTGCAACTATTGGCCCCCTTGTGGTTACTCACGTATTACAGCGTGTGAAAACATCAGGTTAATTATAAAGGATGCACACAAACAAACGCAAACTACACAAGGAAGCCATGATAAACAGGCTTAAGCGTTATTAAAACAAGTATATTTAAGCCCTGACACCAAAATACGACCATCTTTGTGATCAGCACTTTCAGCGCCCAAGTTGGATGTGAATTAACAAACATTTTCATGAGATGGAAGGCATGCAAAAACACTTGAGAATGAGTTTTATTAAAACATTGTTAAAAGTACAGTATTTATTTTGTCACACTAGTGTAAAATACATTTTGATAAGTTACAGTATTTTTGATTGTAATATATTTTGTCAAATGTAACTAGAAGTAGTTTAACTAATTTTTGTGACCGTAATATGTAATGAAAACATATTATATTTTTGAGCCATAAGTAGTAATATAAAATATATACAATTTTCTTAAAACTAGTTCAACACTGTTTTTACTTTTGATAACACAAACATTTCTGAATCTTGTGTGTTTTCAAAGCATTTTTGAGTGACACGGGTACAGCAACATGATACATATTAATTCAGCCCAAACAAGAATTTTCAAAAGAAGGTTTTAGTTTTTGTAAATAATAATAAATGAACCAATAATAAATGATTAGGGACTAAATTCAGTTTGCGTGTTCTCTCTGAGCATGTGGAGATTGTTTCTGGGTACTCCTGCTGCCGTCTGCAGTCAAACAGGACCGTGTGATGGCCAAGATATATTTCAAATAAGCTTAGTGAAGTGAACTTTTATGAGCAAATTGTATTCCTGTAAACTGTGACAGAGACATTTAAAGGACAGAATGCATATGAGCTCTCTGGTTATGAATAAAAAAATAAGTGAGGAGATACATTTGTAAATAAATATATAAAATTAATCTGGTTTGTCTTAGTTTTGGTTTATTCCAATATATAACATTTACATATTACTGATTCTTACATCCTAAACGTTAATTATTCTAATATTTCTGACATGACCTCTCCAGCCGGGTTGTGACAGATCTTTGGCACTACTTCTTTCTTTCTCTCTTGCACCTGTACGTCATCAGGATTCAAACTGTCATTCTCAACATCAAACACCCCACCACCTCTTTACCAAGTCGGGGTAAAGCTCTGTATCGACCTGTGCAGAGCTCCATAACATCCCTTGGCCACACTGAAACATTCTCACACACACAATTCAATCTATCCTTTGGTACAAAACCCTCAATAATAATCTGTCTTGTTCTGACTCCCCTCTAGAGGGCAGTGTTGGATACATAATGAGGAGTCAGACTGCTCATTATGCCCTGGGGTCTTTATGCTCTCTGTCTCATATAGACTATTGTTATTGTAGCAAAGCAAGCAAAGGTCTTTGAATGTGTGGCTGAAAATATGTAAGTCAACAACTGATTCATATGGTACAGATATGGATCACTGAGTCATTCTAAGTTCATTTACTGTTGTATTACAGTTACCAAGCAACCTGTTCCTGCAATAATTCTTTGTTAGCTCTCTAAAGTCTCGCTGTAGTTGAGAATCTAGTGAAAGGGTTTCAGATTGATTACTGTGAGTATTACAGTATATTTTCCCATTACTAATGTTAGATGAACTGGTCTGTCTTATATTCCTTATACAGCGTCTCTCTGTGTTGCCCTGTGATGGATTGGTGACCTGTCCATGATCAGAGATGGGTACAACATCCAAAACCTGTATGCAAGTAGGAGTAACATTATTTTAACGTACTTTTACTTGATTAGAACTAAAATGTAGCCATCAAATAAAATAACTCAGTAAGAGTTAAAGTACTTAGAAACTGACATTTCATTTAATAATTTAAAACTATGTAATTAGATAGAGAAAAATATAAGGTCATGTGCAAATTTTTGTATTTTTAAGACTGAGATGAACAAAATGATACAAGCAGATAACATAATCACAAAATAACACATTTTAAGCAGAATATTTTTACTTTTTTCAGTACAAAAACTATAAAAAGTAATACTAATTACAGTAGGTAATGTGTATATGTTAGAACAGTGTGAAGACCAACTAGTTTATTAATAGATGCTTAAACTGAATCTTAAAATGATATGAAAATGACTGAAATAAATCAAACAATCAGATTGCAGAGAAAGAAAAATGTTTATTTAGGTGAAGAAATGATCATAAAATCAGGTTCATCTAGACTTTCAGCAGTGATGTCATTGATGCATCACATCCAGGTGGAAGTGACATCACTAGAGGAGACGTCACATGGTCATGTCAGATTTTTTTTAGACCCAAGATGAGAAAAGTCAGAGGACTGTAGCACAGATGAAGGGTAACTTAATGTTACAGTGTGAATCGTTCACATAATCCTGTCCTGTAAGGAGACAAAGAGACAAATCCTGACTGCTAATCCTCGGCTGACCTTTTGACATGATTTGATCAGTTACAGAGAGTTAGACAGCAGATCTAATTAAAACAAGCATTTAAACAAAATGATCTAAATACAGATTAAAAATGTAAAGGTATCTTTAAGCTGCAGTACCTCCAAAGTTGATGTGCATACAGTTTTCTTGTCCACCATGATTGTTTGGTTCATTACGGCCCCAGGAATCAAAGACAAACTTGGCCCCATCACTCCACATCCAGACTCCGTCCTGAAAGAACATTTGAAATTTAAGATCCAAACTTTTGACTCCTTACTATTTGAATCTAAATTTGACAGCATCGTATTATAACCTGGATCAACTGGAGGGTATACAACTGATCTGATATTGGTTCATGTCACCATATGTTATAGATTGGAGTATTATATAAATGACACCAGATCAACACATTTAACTATGTAGATGTGGGGGAGGATTCGATCAGTATCAGAATAGGGGAAAGAAGTTCAAACATTATTTATAGCAAATATACGTTCACATACTCACCCAGACAAGTTTGGAGCCACTCGGAGTCCTTCAGGAGAAGTTAATATCCAGTAACCATCAGCCTATATCCATATTATGGGAGTTAATGGGAGCACGCTAAGTGCTGCCTCTAAATAAAGCATTTTTTGTCACAAAACTCCATCATTTAACCAATGTTTTGTTCTTAATAGCTGTTATTATTCCCCTCGGAGTTCAGGGTTTCTGGGAAGTGCTTCTTCGTTGCCTGCAGGGGAGTTTCGCAGGCTTTTATCCAACCATACTACCAATGACGTCGCTGCAGTCCATGATGTAATCTGAGCAGGACTTTCACTCTGAGCTCTACGGCAGCACACGGTTAGACAGATATTGCTGCTGTAAACATTAACATGGTTTGCACTTGCATGTTTCCAAATTGCACAAACGAAATGACCAAGTGGACTGAGACCATCATATAGCACAAAGTAAAAGTCCTGATCAGACTACAGCTGCCATGTGGCACTGCAGTAACGCCACTGAGATGGCAGCTTGCTGTAATTTGTATTAAAACCCTGTAAATAACACCAGAAGAACACAAAGAAGCACTTACACCTCAGAGGGGAATAGTAGTAGCTATGAATAACAAAAAAATGGTTAAATGAAGGAGTTTTGTGGCAGATGATGCCTTATTTAGAGGCGGCACTTTACTTTACCCCACTGAATCGCATTGTATGGATATACGCTGATCATAACTGGATATCAACTTCTCCTGAAGGACTCCAAGTGGCTCCAAACTTGTCTGAATGAGTAAATGAACGTAATGTATGCTATAAATGAGGTCCAGGATGAAAAAAACGTTATTTCCCTTTAAGATGACTTTAGTTGTGACCATCTTGTTGACAGTATATGGAGGAACTGAACTAAATAAAAAAAACTAAAGTAATGAAAATAAAAACAAAACGAGTCAGGATTTTCTTTGATTATTTGGTACCAATGATGTTTTGACACATCAAGTCGTAAAAAAATATTCTTAGCAACCCAACAGAGACTGATTTTTACTCATTAAATCTCACCTGTACAGCATCGTGACCTCCGACCCATGTTAAATCGTATCGTCCTGTTGCTTTTTTGACTAGATCTCTGATGAAGTTGTACTCGTTCTTACTGTGGAAGGAGGCCAGGTTTCCTTCCTGTGTTTGGCAGTGACTCTGCAAAAAGGCAACAACAGAGATTTAAACCCAGTTGGTACAGCTGGTCTGCAGTACAGGAGTCCCACAGGGAGCTATACTGGCACCGTTCCTCTTCACCCTCAACACTGCAGACTTCTACCTTCAACTCCCCACGCTGCCACCTACAGACGTTCTCTGATGTCTCTCCCATAGTTGGAGACATTACAGGTAGGGTTGTCATGGTGGGAAAATTTAACCTCAGGGTTATTGTGACCAAAATGATCACGGTTTTCTGTATTATCATGGTATTTTTTTTTTAAAGGGAGTTGAATTTGTTCAGAAAGCATTGATAGTCCTACACAAACGGAAATAGTTTTGAAACAGTTTAACAGCTTTTATTAAATTTAAAATAATAAAGACAACACCTTATAAAAAGTGTAACTTTTCACATCAAAGTAAAGGAACAAGGGTTTAGCATGGAAATAACTTATTAGTCACAAACATTTTACTGTAGGGGAGGTTTGAATTAGGCCATATTATAAGAAGTTCAAAGTATATTTGCTATTGACTCCAATATTTCATGATAACTACGAGTTGTTGATCATTTCTAGGGTATAAAATACACTAATTATAGCACCAGAAATGTGTTATATTGTTTTCGGACGACTAAATAAACCCTCTATATCAGGAAAATATTGTCCTCAGTTTGTGTCCTTTCAGTGAGTTTTGCAGATTTGGGAAAATGTCATCAGGCAGTAATAATTGTTAAATTCATAATAATGCGGCCAGAGTATATCTATTGCACTGGTGACTAAATAAATTAAACTAAAACTCTTATCTGCTCCCTGGGAGTCCCATAATGCATAGCGTCATTTTAATATGGAGGTATCTAAGACACGGCTTATATGCTGGCAGGGGGCGCTGCGGCTGCACTAGAGGGCGACTCGTTACATTATCCCTCATCCCAAAGTCTTCCCATCATGCATTTCAGCTAAAACGCTAATGTTAGCGTACCTAGCGTTGTGGGCGACGGTCATGCAGATGTGTGATGAGATTAGAAGTGATGCTGCCTTTCGCAGACACTTTTTTCCTGCACGTTTTGCAAACAGGACAACTATCTTCTATCAACTGTCCCTCAGTGTTCTTCAAACACCCAAAATATGTCCATACTTCCAACTTTGTCCTCTTTCAGGGTGAATAAATGTCCTGAGCGCTGCTGTCTCCTCCTACTGCCATCATTTCATTTCTTCAGCAGATGAGACGGTGGCTGGTAAGGCTCACAATGCCTACACCGGTAATCCACCAAGATACGTTTTATTTTTTTAAAACAAGACAGTAACTTTTATTGTCAACATCCTGTATTCTTTACAGGAAGGGTCAGAGGTCAGAGCAGACTCTACCTGCTGAGACGCCTGAGGTCATTGGGAGTCCAGGGGGCGCTGTTAAAGACGATCTCTGACTCTGCGGTGGAATCAGCCTTTTATGGTGTTTTATACTGGAGCAGCAGTTTATCTAAAGCTGAGAGGAAGATGTTGGATAAACTCATCAGAAAGGCCAGCTCTGCTCTAGAGCGCCCCCTCTATGCATTGAAGGTGGTGAGAGACAGAAGGACTCTGCTGTAATCTGCGCTGTTTATCTCTCTTTATATAACATTTATGCTGCTATTTGTAAATCTCTGCACAGTTTCTATTTTTTATTTTGTAAATATATGGTGTGTATTAATGCACAAATAAACATCCTGCAAATATTTTTAAATTATCCTGATCTGTTGTACATTCCTCTAATCTGATGATGCCATTTTCTTTCTTTTTTTTCAGTAGGTACACCATACTTTTGTTTTGTAACTTTGTCCTTAATATACATATATTATTATTATTCATTATGATTTAACTGCTTTTCTCTGTGAATCATTGTTTCTATTCTTTTTAATTTTTCTGCTCTTACAGCTGGAACAAGAAAAGGTGACTTAATTTTATTCTTTTATTCTATATCAGCCTCCAGGAATAATGAGGGATCCCTTCATGTTAAACTGAAGTCAGATTATTTTACTAAATTGAAGGTAAAAATGTTTCCTTTAGATCTCATCTGCTGAGATCATGACAGCTGCTGTACCTCAGCATCAGCCCAGGACTTTGGAGAGTTCACGAACAGGAAACAGCGACCTTCATACCAACTCCAACCAGGAGGGCAGTCATCACAGGAAGCAGCTGGAAAACACGGGAGGTGAGAAGGTAAATGCATGAAGCTGATCCAGGGTTTCATTGCAACAACCAAACACAGTTCATATAGCCTACATCAAATATTAGGTTACAAATAAATAAAAATATTAGCAACTGACCAAATTACAGGCCATGAAGTGGGTTAATCGTCTCTGTCATGTTCAGATTCTTTTTTCTAATTTGTACTTTTTGTGCTAAGTATTTTTTCTTGATTTTAGAAGAATGATGTTTTTACTTATTAAAACAAAAATGACTCGCATCTGTTTTTATTTTTGTTTTTGAGGGTTATTTTTTATCTGTCTTTTAACAAAAAACACATGTTTAAATGATTTATATGCTATTCAGTTTAATTACTATTTTTATTCACTTCAATTATAATATGTAAAGTGTAGAACATTGATTATATACTAACATTGATTCCTGTGTCTTTAATGGATGCATTACTCATTAAAACTGAGCTTTACAGAAGTTCCTCATCTCATCTCATGCCACAATGTGAACATTTAGGTGTTTAAACCCAGAATATAAAAGAAGCACTCACCTCTCAGTCGACATCCCGCCTGTGAATGGAAGAAAAACAACGTTTTCTCAGTGAATATTACAAACTGGTAGCACTGGTGGTTCTCATTGCTCCATCTAATCTACCTCAGCCACCCAACCTCTGTTCAGGTGGACTTCCATACATTAAAAGGCCAGATCCCAGAACAGAGAAATACCAGTAATCTGTTTTAAGACGTTTACTGTACTTACATCAGCTCCAGCCCAGAGTCCAAAGCTCAGACCAAGAAGCAGAGTGAAGAAAAGACCTGAAGCCATCTGTGGAAAGAATCATTCAGGATTCGATCACAGAACTATAATCTCTACTGCATGGATGTCTCAGTCAAATAAATAAAATCCATTTATTAAGACGTGAAACCTTAAAGTGAAACACAAGACTTCTAACTTTACCTTGGTTTGATTATCAGAATGTTCCCGCAGTAGTTTCTGGTCACAGGGTGTCTCAGCGATGGAAACACAGACGTTAAATACCTATAGTTTTTTTTTTTTGCCTTTCATTTTTGATCACAAGACGTTACCTAATATTGTCAGAGATTAGAGGCTAACAAAACATGTCAGTAAGGCGTTGGCTGAGTAAACCTAAAGCTAAACGTGTCTGTTGAAATGTTACACCAAGGATGTTTATGTAGTTTATTTGGAGAAGAAAATACATCGTTTGGATGGAGAAGAACAGAGACGGAGGAATTATTTAATTGATTTAGTGTTTAACTACATATCCTGTCTCATTGGGGGAAACAACAAGGACTGTAGGTCAAATCAAAGAAAACGAGCATGTTATACAGTATGAAGCGGTTCTCCTGGAAAACAGGCGAGGATGTCTAGTCTTAGGAAGGTGGAGCTGGTGTAGATTTTTTTTTATGATATTGGGTAAAGTTTAAGAATTGATGTTTTGTCAAGTTTGGCTAATAAAATGCTTTGGTCGTGTTGATAATCATGGTGTATTAACTCTTAAATGCCTGAAGGACGTCAGGCTCAACCTTTCATAGCAGGATTTATTATTTCAGCCAAGGGACCTGGACAGAGTGGATGAGTGGACCAATAATTCGTATTGATAGATAACTTGAACTGACCCTGTTACTTTCCATTGCATGTATGGTAAGGTGTCATCAGCGCTGTACTGGTCCGTCATGGTGAAGAGAGAGCTGAGCCAAAAGGCAAGGCTCTCCATTTACCGTATGATCTCCGTTCCTACCTTCATCTATGGTCACAAACTCTGGGCGGTGACTAAAAGAACGAGATCACGGATACAAGCGGCTGAAATGAGTCTCCTCTGCAGGGCGTCTCCATCCAGAAAGACCCCAGAGAGGGATTCAAACTATGCAAGCAATGGTGCTTCCTGCGGCAACAATACTCATCATAAGTCATCTTACTTAGACTGTACAACAAACAGTCTATACCAGTTTCCTCTAGTCCTCAGCCTCTGCAAAGCCTGCAGTTTTATGCTTCTGGATCTAGGATCAAACATGTTCTGATAAAGCTTTCTCTTTTATATCTGTGGTACACAAAACTTAACAGACTATTGGGTTCCATGTGATTTTTTAAAACTTCTACATAGTCGGAGTCCCTGTCCTCTTTGGTTCACAATCTAGTGTGTGGGACAGCTAGCAGGTGTTGAGATGTTAGTCGAAGGTTACATGAGGTAGTATACAGGGATCCATCCATCTTCTTACCCAGGGTCGGGTCATGGGGCAGCAGCTTAAGCAGAAAGAACCAGACTTCCCTCTCCCCAGCCATTTGGTCCGGCTCTTCGGGAGGAATCCCAAGGTGTTTCCATGCCAACAGAGAGAAATAGTCCCTCCAGCGAGTCCTGGGTCTTCCTCTGGGTCTCCTCCCAGTGGGACGTGTCCAGAACACCTCACCAGGGAGGCGTCCAGGAGGTATCCTGACCAGATGCCCAAGCCCCCTCATCTGTCTCCTCTTGATGTGGAGGAGCAGCAGCTCTACTCTGACAGCATATCACCCTATCTGTACGGGACAACCCAGCCACCCTACGAAGGAAACTCATTCCAGCGGCTGTATCTGGGATCTGGTTCTTTCTATCACCACCCAGAGTTGGTGGTTTGAACATCTACATTGTAGCCTCCTTGCTGCTCTTCTGTGTTTTTACTTTCTTTTCTTGAACACAGAGCTTTAATGATATTCCATTGTTTTTGCTATCTGTCCTTATTAGGATCATAGTTTATTTCCAGCTCATTCTTCATAATGCTCTACTTAAAGCTATCCATATATGTTCAGGACCAGATCAGAGGTTTTTACACCCAGTCTTGTAACCTTTGGTTGCTACGTTTTCAACCAGTAGTTGATGCTTGGCTCTCTTTGTATCTTTTCTGGGTCCTGATTATGTATTGAACTTAATTCAGTGATTAACTGACTTTCCTTTTTCCTTTGTGAAAACTTTATTAAGATGATTTAGAGTGCAGTAGACCAGTATGGACCTGTGCTCTACTGTTTAACATGGCTGGTGTTCTGTACGGTTTGTTTTTAAAATTGCCAGGGACAATATTTATAAACTTGGATGCAGTTTGATGATTGCTGGGGACAGTTATTAAATATTTATTTAGCCTCTAAGTATTTATCCATTTCATGTTTGATTACAATATGCACTGTATAAACGTGTTGAACATCGTTATTAAATCAACAGCTTTCTCTGAAGCGGTTTGCAGCAGGGATTAGATTAAGCACCTTCAACTCTGAGACTATGGTCTTTATGGTTAAATAAATGAAAGTTAAAAGCCACAGATTTAACAGTTTTCCTTTTTAAACGTCACCATTAGGCTGTTGGTAGGGAAGAATTATTAAAATCCACACTGTAACACAAAAAACAATGTTGGATATCATCAACAATAAATCGTGATCGTTTAACACCATTCTGTGTGGAGAAACTTCAGATTTAACTTACAGCTGACAGTCCTGCAATATGGCAGCTACTCGTGGGTGATCCGCATAAAGTTGTTTCAGGTGGAAAAAAAACAAATTAATTTTCACAGCTCCAGGAGGAAGTTTATTTAATGTGCGTGAGACAATATTGTTCTTCTGGTTTTTTGCTTAAGAGTCCCCAAAAATGAAAATGTTCATATGTTGTTTTGGTCACATATTTACGCTTGGTCAGGAGTCTGATCTTGCGTCCATATGTGACGAGTTGGGTGTGAGGATGCGTTGGATGGAAATGTCCTCCACTCCCTGGTTCTCCATTCCTGCATTGCAGAAGCGTCTTTGGCAGCTGGATGCAGAAATAGCGAGGATCTTTCGCCTTCAGCACAAAGTAATATTCTGGTATGCTCTCTACACAGACACAGTATGTCAGCATATCATGTTTGGGAGTCTTAAACGAGCAAAAATAGTACAAGATTTAAATTTTTCTGGCAACCCACCCGCAGTAAAGAAACCAGACCTATTAAATTTCATTTACAACGATCCATCATAAATTATTAAAATAACCCGCAACAGACAAAACCCACAAAGTAGTCATCTTTATTTTTTAAAAACATTATGCTTTAAGGCTTTAAACCCCCTCACCACACCCTTTTTTACATTTTTCCAGAAGATACATTAACATTTTCTCACATTTCTCACTAGTTCTAATACTCAAACCTTCGTAGATTTAAAAAATAAAAGTATTAATACTCAGTACGGACTCTAAACTGTCTCTCTACACTGAAGGTATCGGAGCAGGTGTCTCTTCCGAGTGAGGAACATAATTATGGGCAGTTTTTAGCCACTGCTTTTTCCTCTGGATGAGATTTTTATAACCAGACATGATACATGTGGCAAGAACGGGAGACATGACCGGAGGAGATTAACAATTTCTTCATTTAGGACACAGAACAAAATGTGCGTTTGAATGCTGTAAAAACAGCATTTAAATTTTGCTTTTTAAATAAATTAGCCAAACAGCAAAGCAGCAAAGAATAGACCTGCGTTATAACAAGGGAACTGTATAAGTGTATTTTTTCATCTTGAAACTGGTACCAGTGACATTGCAGGACTCTGCCCGTTAGCTGACCAGCAGTCTTTTAAAACGTGACATATCTACAGCAAAAATGTAGTATATGAGCAGAAAGACACATGACTGCATGAGAAAGTGGAGTGGTTTAAATAACATTCTGTTCAGATACCGATGCAGAAACTTTGCTGGGAGCACAGTGGCTGTTAGATCAGTGCTGGTAAAGAATTTCTGCATCAGGTTTGGTGGCGACATGTCCCCAGCCTCGCCGGGTAAAATGATGCCTATGTTCTGTACTATCCAGGAGCCCAAACAGGATGTTAGAGTCACCTGAGGTTTCTGTTTATCTTGAAAGACCTGGTTTTCTCTGGAACATGGGTGTGAAGTTAAACAGATCTAATGTTTGCAGATGTGTGGTCAGGAGAATTAAATATGATATAGAGCTGTCAGCTTTAACGTTAATGTTGACAGAAGATGTTTTTCCTGTCCAACTCGCTGAGAAACACTGTTTACTTTTTGTTAGCTTTCTTCTGGTTTGTATGATCAGAGATCTCCTCAAAGACAAATAATCTATGTCAATAATCAAACATTGATTAATTGTCATATTTGGATTTAATAACAGAGAAACGACCAAAGAATAAAACAAAGCAGAGAGCTCATGTACTGAGGGAAAAGTGGAGAATGACACTGAATTCAAATAAGTTAATCAGGGGATTCAAAACTGCTTTGGAGAGGAAACATGGAGACTGAGGGAGGTGAATAATAAACCTCAGGAAGCTGAACTGGAGGTCCAAAAGGTCATGATGAGTTATAAGCTAGAGTAAAGAAATTCATCTGATGTCAGGGATCATGAAGCTGGGGGACATCAGGGAGCTGAACCAGACAAGCAACAAACCAAGTGAAAAAAACAAACATTATTTTACAAATAAATCCAAATGCTCAAAGAATAGAACACAAAAAATAACTTAGAAACTAAACAGTAATGAATAAATGAATGATTGAATACTTTATAGATCCCACAATGGGCAATTCACTTTACAGTACAACTCGTCCAAGAACAATAAATAAACAGGAACAGGTAGGTATGAGAGCCAAAGGAGCTCTAAAAGGTATTTTCTGTTTATCTCAAGGAAATTTTAATCAAACGCAACTGGACTTGGTAAAAATTTAAGCGTAGGCTAGTTGGTGTGAGCCTTTGTTGTCTGCATCTCAAACTGAAACGCAGGTGGTTTCTGTAATCTGCAATTTTCCGAGCCAACCTTTCATGTTCCCGTACCATTTTAAGGGTTGCCAACCCAAATTGTTCTGCAATAAGCCTGTGAATATTCTCATTCATCCAGGTCATGGTTATCTCAAGGAAATTTCAATCAAACCGCAACTGGACTTGGTACAGTTTTACCAAGTCCAGTTGCGTTTGATTGAAATTTCCTTGAGATAACCATGACCTGGATGAATGAGAATATTCACAGGCGTATTTTCTGTTTCCATCATATTTTGATGCATCAAAAGTTACTTTAGGTTTTTCGTAAAAAACACTCAGCGGACTACAACTGAAGAAGGAGACAAATGGCTGTAAGATTAGCCGGCTTCACCTCCTTCTTAGTGAAAGAATGAGCATTAAATGTGGAGAAAACCTCTATAAATCTGACCATGTGGAAAGTAGCAGCTATGCTGGGGTAGAAACAGTTTATAATACCTCAGAAAAACATAATCATAATCAGCTGATGTCATGAATCCAATTATATTGATGTTTCAAATGTCCTCATTGGTCCAAGAGCTAATGGGCTAATATGGCAACACCTTTCTAGCAATACTGAAAACAGAAAAGTTGAAGACTTTTATAACAATAATGATAAATACTGAGAAGAGTAAAACAAAAATGAAAAGTATAACCAAAAGGATAATTGGATAATAACAATGATAATAACGTTGATACTTTTTTTTTCAAATATTTTTCTTTTTCATGGGAAGGTACAGAAAAAACATTCCAAATTCACAACAATGGTCACTTCTCAGATGAACTAAACTTGATACAGTAAGACATGCCATAAAACCAAGTCCACCCTCCCTGGAGAATGAACTCAAAAACACCACAAGTGGGCAAGACAAATGGTGAAGACAATAACATCTAAATAAATACATTTAATTAAATAAAAGAAAAAAAATTATAAAACATTTTTTAATGAAATAAATTTAACAATTGGGGTGGGGGGGGGGATCAACAAACAAAAAAACAAATTAATAAGGAAAATCCTTTCCCCCTTCTTTCCCTCCTCCCCCCACTCCTCTCCCTCTTTCCCCCTCCCTCCCCCCGCCATCTTTTTTCATAATAATGATAGAAAGAATCAACAACTCAGTTCATTGTGTTTCAGCTTCAATGTGCAGGCCATCTATATGCAATAGAAAGGGTTGCCAGATTTTATAAAAGGCCTGTATGGAACCACTAAGGGAGAACCTGATTTTCTCCAGTCTGAAACATCGCAAAATTTCCTGAAAAAAAACGGAATAAATGAGACAGAGGGAGAGTGAATTTTTTTTTGACAAGTCTGCGAATGAGGGGAAAATACCATCAATATAGAGGTCTTCAAGGGTCTGCAGACCCCTGTCCGACCAGGGTTCAAATGCGAGGTCAGAACAGGATGGAAGGAATGAAGGTTTCCAAAAAACTGGAGCTAATTTTGATGGGGAGTATAGGCCGAGTTGTTTCCTACATTGACTCAAAATTCTGTGCTACACTTTTAGTTGGTAAAGGTAACCGTGAGAAGACCACCGACCATAACGCAACAGGCGAGGAGGCTAATTCCTTGCCAGCCCACAGAGGATGCTCATTGGGAGCAAACTTAACATTCCTGAAAATTAACAAAGTTAACTTAATTCAGGAGTAAGGAACACGCCCTATACCGGCTTCGCACATCCTAATCAGCCCTAAAGTCGCCTCACCTGGCACTTATGGCCCCTCGCACATTCCCAATCACACCGCGATACACATATAAACCCGGTCTGGCTCTGATTTCTCGTCTGTCTCCTTCGTTTTTGCCCCTCCCTTCCCATCCCTCTAGGTTGCCAAGTCGCGGTCCCATTGACCCGCTTTTCTCTCTGGGTCCCGTCGACCCGCTTTTCTCTCTGGGTCCCGTCGACCCGCTTTTCTCTCTGGGTCCCGTTGACCCGCTTTTCTCTCGGGGTCCCGCTGACCTTGCGTGCGTTTGCTACATTGCCACTTGCAAAGCAGGTAATGCTTGAAAAGTTGACGCAGCCAACGCACCGGAGAGACTCTAATGGACTCAACCATAGACTTTGCATGTAATCTTGCCGCAACTGACGTTGGCGTTTGGGGCGGGAGAATGCACCATTAGGTCAGGTCAAATGAACTGATATTAAAATCTCTTTTTCATGCGTTGCCATGGACATGAATGTCAGGATCCACCGGGCATCCTGACATTCTATGAAATTGTGGCTTCCCAATCAGCAGCAGATGCCTGAGTGTCTACCACCTTGACCCTCAAAAGTGTCTACCGATTTGACGTTGATAATAGTAAGGTTAACCAAATTAATAAAAGGATGTGGTAGTTATGTTGAGACAGGCCAGTATTTTAAATGCAATGTAAATGTCTGTACCTTCTTGGCTTGATCAACCAAATTGTAGTTAAACTTCCAAAATTCTGAAGGAATCTTCTCTCATTATTTATTAAAGAGTTTGTCCAGTCACACGCCGATTTTATTTTCTTTTTGTTTACAATTTTTTTCAGATTCCCCTCTAGTTATTAAGTATACCAAGAAGTACATGTAACAGATTCAGCTTTCAGAGACTGGCCTTCTGGTTTTGGAACAGGTTTGTGGTGCTGTTGCCGTCGGGTCTCTTACTCCATGTCTGTCACAGCAAACCCTTACTAATTCTCTACGGAAGCTGCTGGGAGCCAAAAATGTGCCATTACACAAAAATCCATATATACATCTTTTAAAAATCCTCTACAACAAATAAATCAAATGAATTCATTAAATAGATGTTTGTTTGTTTTTTTGCCCAGGCCTAACCAGCAGTACTGGTATTTGTTTCTGTTCTTACTAACAAACTGAAGTCTTTTATTCAGAATCAGAATCAGAATCAGCTTTAATGCCCAAGTATGACACATACAAGGAATTTGACTCCGGCAACTTTTCTCTCCAGTACAGAACTTAAATAAGTGAAATTAAAAAACGGAAGAGAAAAAAAAAAAAAAAAAATAATGAAATAAAATAAATAAAAATTAAAAATAAAGGATAATATATACACCAAACCAGGGTTATTGTACAGTAAGTATATACAGTAAGTATATACAGCAGTGCAGAGTTTTAGTTTATTGTTCATGTGAGTGGACTCACACTCTGTGACTATTCAGAGTTCATCAGAGCGACAGCCTGGGGGAAGAAACTGTTCTTGTGTCGGGTGGTTTTGGCGTACAGCGCTCTGTAACGCCGGCCTGAGGGGAGGAGCCTAAACAGATTGTGGCCAGGGTGTGAGGGGTCAGTGGTGATTTTTCTGGCCCGCTTCCTGACCCTGGCCTGGAAAAGGTCCTCAATGGAGGGAAGATCAGAACCTATGATCCTCTCTGAGGACCTGACTGTTCTCTGCAGTCTGTCCTTGTCTTGCCTGGTGGCGAATCCGAACCAGACAGAGATGGATGCGGTCAGGACAGACTGGACTATTGCTGTGTAGAATATGGTCAGCAGCTCCTGAGGCAGGTTGAACTTTCTGAGCTGACGCAGAAAGTACAGCCTTTGCTGGGCCTTCTTCCTTATAGAGTCAATGTGGGAGGTCCACTTCAGGTCCCGTGTGATGGTGGATCCTAGGAACCTGAAAGACTCTACTGTGGGGACTGGCCTGTTGGTGATTATAAGAGGAGATGTTGATGGGGGTCTCTTCCTGAAGTCGACTGTCATCTCCACAGTTTTGAGCGGGTTTAGCTCCAGGTGGTTCTGACTGCACCAGAGGACCAGCTGTTCCACCTCCCTTCTGTACGCAGACTCGTTGCCGTCACGGATGAGTCCAATGACGGTGGTGTCATCTGCAAACTTCAGGAGTTTCACAGAAGGGTCTCTTGACGTGTAATCAGTGGTGTAATTCCTGTCTGTCATAGAGACTGAAGGTTTGGACTCCTCCCATGGCAAACTTCAGTTTTATTTTTGAGCAGTGTCACTTAACGTCATCATAAATTAAAAATGGAGGTGACAAATCTATCTTTGCAAGACTTGCTGTCATTCACTGTTTGAATAACAGGCTTTATGAACTCTCCAGGCAAGCTAGGGCTAGGTATGAGAATACTTCTTGCATCCAAGTGTATGTAAAATTATAGATAAAAAAGTACACTTTTTATTGAAAATTTTACATCCCATAGTTCGATATTCCATATCAATCCATTGAAATACAGATCAATGCATTAAAAAGATTTGAATTTCACAATAAATGAAATAAATTCAATTTTTGTTTAGGAGGTTTTCCTTGAAACATGTTGCTACTACATTTTCCATAGTCCCTTGGGAAATGCTTGTTATGGGAAACTTTATATTAAGAATAATCTGTTCTGTGTATTCTTACATACTGACAGTTACTGTGTGCTATTTCTTCATGACATGGTGATTAATCTGATTATCCATCCATCCATCCATCATCTTCCGCTTATCCGGGGTCGGGTCGCGGGGGCAGTAGCCTAAGCAAAGAGGCCCAGACGTCCCTCTCCCCGGCTACTTGGGCCAGCTCCTCGGGAGGAATCCCGAGGCGTTCCCAGGCCAGCTGGGAGACATAATCCCTCCAGCGGGTCCTGGGTCTTCCCCTGGGTCTCCTCCCGGTGGGACGTGCCCAGAACACCTCACCAGGGAGGCGTCCAGGAGGCATCTGACCAGATGCCCGAGCACCTCAACTGGCTCCTCTCGATGTGGAGGAGCAGCGGCTCTACTCTGAGCCCCCTCCGGATGACCGAGCTTCTCACCCTATCTCTAAGGGAGAGCCCAGCCACCCTACGGAGGAAACTCATTTCAGCCGCCTGTATCCGCGATCTCGTTCTTTCGGTCACCACCCAGCGTTCGTGACCATAGATGAGGGTAGGAACGTAGATCGACCGGTAAATTGAGAGCTTTGCCTTTCGGCTCAGCTCTCTCTTCACCACGACAGACCGGTACAGCGCCCGCATAACTGCAGACGCCTTACCAATCCGTCCATCGATCTCCCGCTCCATTTTTCCCTCATTCGTGAACAAGACCCCCAGATACCTAAACTCCCCCACTTGAGGAAGGACCTCATCCCCGACCCGGAGAAGGCACTCTACCCTTTTCCGGCTCAAGACCATGGTCTCGGATTTGGAGGTGCTGATCCTCATCCCAGCCGCTTCACACTCGGCTGCGAACCGCTCCAACGAGAGCTGTAGATCACGTTCAGATGAAGCCAACAAGACCACATCATCTGCGAAAAGCAGAGACCCGATCCTGAGGTCACCAAAACGGATCGCCTCAACACCTTGGCTGCGCCTAGAAATCCTGTCCATAAACATTATGAACAGGACCGGTGACAAAGGGCAACCTTGGCGGAGTCCAGCTCTCACCGGAAATGAGTCCGACTTACTGCCGGCAATGCGAACCAGACTCTGACACCGTTCATATAGGGACCTAACAGCCCGTATCAAAGGGTCTGGTACCCCATACTCCCGGAGTACCCCCCACAGGACACCCCGAGGGACACGGTCGAATGCCTTCTCCAAGTCCACAAAGCACATGTAGACCGGTTGGGCGAACTCCCACGCACCCTCCAGGACCCTGCCGAGGGTGTAGAGCTGGTCCAGTGTTCCACGGCCAGGACGAAAACCGCATTGTTCCTCCTGAATCCGAGGTTCGACTATCTGTCGGACCCTCCTCTCCAGAACCCCCGAATAGACCTTACCAGGGAGGCTCAGAATCTGATTATATGACACTTTATGATACTAGGTCAGGTCAAATAAACTCATATTAAATTCCTACATCCTGTGTTGCCATGGAAACGACCCTCTGTACACTGAACGTCCTGACATTTTACAAGATTGTGTCTTCTATATCATCCGAAGACGTCTGCAAGTCTACTTTCCACATTCTGAAGAAACGTTTCCTGATATGATGTTGATAGGTCTTTTAGATTACCAAAGTTATAAAAGATTGTGTCAGCTGTTGGGAAGCAGGTCAGTTTTTGCATGGTTCTCATCCCTTTATTTAAAAAGATTTTTTCCGATGACATTTCTTGTCACCTTCAACGTGGGTTTTCAGCGGTGGAAAGGGACCTTCATGAAGTTCAATCAGTCGAATGGCCTATGACCCAGGAGGATCAGCATACTGGCCCTCGGACCTCTGTAGGCTTATGAGAAGGAGGGTTTTTTAGATACTTGACTGACCAGCACCCGGACCGTTTCACAAAGCCCAGATGATCCACCCCCGTTAAACTTCCATTTGGAAAAAAATGGTGCGATGTATCAACATGATTGTTCTACTTTGTTCTAAACGGATTCTGATTTATACAGGCACAAATCTGTTGAAGCAACTGGGGAACAGTGGAAATAGCTTAATTTCAATAATATTTATCCGGCCCACCCATTTTTTGCTGCGCCCACCCTAATTAAAATTTCTGGCTATGCGACTGGTTTCTTCTGCAGACTATTTTCCATAAAGTGACTGATTTCAGACTCATCTGAACTACTAGGTCTGCCATAGTCTTCTTACTGGAAGCTTCAGGCAGCATTATGGATCTCACCGTAGTGTTCACCCTCACATGCAGTCCGCCAAAATTAATGTCTAATTTTAAACAGGGACAGAAGATTGGATCTGATGTTATTATCTGTGTTGTCTTTAGTCAGTATAAGAGGAAATATGAATGCGAGGGTCTTGATTTATTCCTCACCAGAAAATGTATTTTCTATAACATTTTACAAAATGCTGCTACGCTTTACAGAAACTTTTTTATTTTTTTTAAAAAGAGTCTCGATTGGAGAAGAGACGTGAGGTCCAGAACTAAGATAAAACTCATTTTTCTAAATCACTTTTAGTTTGCAGACATTTTAAATTAGAGCCACATCATATTATTGTGTCTGAATGATTGGATCTCCAACTGCACATCAGCAGAAATGTAATCTAAAGCACTGCCACCAGAGGGAGACTTGAAACATCAGATAAAAAAAACTTCCTGTAGAGAACTGTGTCCTTATTTGTTGGTTCCGTCCCCTTTCACATGTTTAAGACCAAAATGATTCATTCAGATTCAGATAAAAGTAACAATTTTGTTTTTACCAACATGTTATTTCTGACCAGAAGTAATATGAATGTTTTGGAGAGGTATGGAATATACTGAGGAAACTAAAGATGGGTGATGGGAAAGGGGTCTTTCTACCTCCACACATAAAATAAATCAATCTTATTTGATTTCTGAAAATCTAATAAAAAATGTCCATGAAGTATTGAAAAGGATATGAATAGTTTAAATAAAGTTTCAATTTCAGGAAAATGAAAACATAAATGTTACTTTTTATGTAGATTTAATGTTTAATTTCTGGAACAACCAACTTGATTAAATTAAAATCATTTTTTACCTAAATCTGCTTGAGTTACTGTATGAATAACGTAAATTGAACTGGTTGGTTAGTCCATCACAAGTTAAAATCCTGTCTTGTTTGATCAGTTTATGTTTTCGTCCTCCATCTTTATCCTCCTGCGTTTTTTCTGCATCTCTTGCTCAGTTCTCACATTTCTTCCCGTTCTGTCATCTCTCTGTGTCCCGTTACGACCCAGACGGCAGAGTAAATCCCCCCTGTGCCATTACGTCACAGTTACGGGATTTAGGCTAACTACATCTCAGGGTGGGCTTCTTGTCACCTGAACACGAGTCAGGCTCACAAGTCGAGCAGCTCTTCTGTCTGGTTGTCCCCAAAGTTGAGAATTCCTGACCCCCTGACCTTTACGCCCAGCTAGTGCTGCCGTTCAGCAAGTCGATAGCTGGAATGTCAATCAACCCCCAGGCCGCTATCCTGCTAGAGACCCCAAGCAGGGGTTCTCTATGAGGTTTTCCTACAGAATTAAGTTAATATCCTTTAAAAAGACTTGCTTGGAAAAAGAAAGTAACTTTAAAAAGTTTTAATCTTAACTCAAAAAGGATTACAATACAAAATTCAAAAGTTTACGATAGTAACAGCAATAAAGCCAAATGCAGTCAGAAAACGTGAAGCTCAAAAATCATGAGTAAACGTGATCATGAGAGAATGAGATCAGAATAGAATCAGGTCAAAGTCGAACAACACGTTTGTTCTGTTGTCACATATATAGGCAACTGTCTTTGGTGGGTCGTGTCTTATTACTCTGACACGTGAGGATTTAGCACATCTTAAAAACAAAACATCTTGTTTCAGTTAACAATCTTCTTTCACCTCCTTGCTCTTCCTCTCTCTGCTGGTCTGCAGCTGCTGACATGTGATTTATGCAAACCTGGACTCATGAGTTACAGTCCTGACACAAAAGGAAGGAGGGAGCCTCCTCCTCCCTAAGCTGCTGCTTCCCATACACATGTGGATATACAAAAATGGCCTAATGCTGATAATATATTCTAAAACACACACTTTATAAGCACACAGTTTTATATATATGTATAAAACATTAATAAATTCAGTTTATAAGAAAGACATGATACATAAGGAACTTTTTTTATCCCAAAAGATTAGTTCATTCTATAGGCGGAAATGATGGGTATAATAATTCCATTACTAATTTCTAAGGAATTCAACAAAGCCATCCTTCTAGGCTTTGACTAGACCAGGACTTTCCATTCACCACTTCTCAGCCAGTCCTTGGTGGGTTCTCCTGCAGCTTTCATGTTTTTGATCATCGCCCTCTGATACACGGTATGATTCATAGTGGAGTCAATAATGGTGAACTAACCGGGTCCTGCTGCAGCAAAGCATCCCCTAACCATGACGCCTCCACCTCCCTGCATCACGGACGGTTTGAGGTTCTTCTCCTGGACTGCTGTGTTTGGTTTATGCCAAACATCCTCTCCTCTGGTGCCTAAATGGATCCAGTTTTAGACGTATCTGTTTATAGAACCATATACCAGAAGCAGTGCTGGGCATTGTGCCCTAAAATAAAATCGCCTGTAGTTGGCAGAATTAATATTAAGAATTATATGTTCTGTGTCTTCTACTGTAGCTCATAGTCACTGTGTGCTAAATTCTTTATTATGGTGATTAGACTTACTGAATGACACTGTGTGACTTATGGTGCCTTCAGACCGCACACTTTGTCTGCGTCAGGCAACGCATGTAGTTTGACGGATGTACGTTAAAAAGCTTGCATATGAGCAAAAAAGAGTGCGTGGGCGGGGCTTCCTCCCTTGCTGGACGTTCTGAACTATGGCGGATCGTATCGAGAGAGTGGCTTGGCTTTATTTGCTAAATAAAGCTAGACAAAGTCGACGTCGGGTACATCAGTGCCCGATCTTCAGATGCGTTCTGAGTTTGTGGAGTTTAACCATTCTCTCCAGGAGCTGCTTATGGATGAGGTTCGCTCTCAGCGCTACTTCCGTCTGTCGCGCACCTAATGTTACGACCTCCATGCCCGCATCGGAGCTCAAATCTATATATCTATATATTTATATTGGTACTTTGTTTAAAAAAAAGTAAGGCACATTTATTGTGCACCAAACATTGCTTGCCAACAGTTATTTAACTGACCGTCAATTTCGACGGTTTCTTGAAGGCACCACAGGTGCAAATGCAGCATACAGATAATTGCTGCTTTTTTCCTCCTTTGTAAGGAGAAGTTTGAAGAATGAAGGCAAAGAATTATGTTTTTGTGGCTTAAAAAAGAACGATCTGTATTATATTCATGCATATTCCTTTTTTTAATTTTCAATTCATGTTGAAGAAACAACTTTCAGTGATCTCAAAGTGATCGGGTGAGATCAGCTCCATCTCTCTGACGCTGGGTGAAATTAACCGAGAAGTTTTATGGCGTGTGCTCATACTGTCTCATTCCCCTGTTGAAAACGGTTCAGAGCAGTGCAAATCGGGTCTTTAATCTGCAGGGAATAACAGCCACAAAGTGTCACAGGAAGTTGTTCAGGGTGGTTAGAAATGTCGCAGGATTTGTCTCTAAGAGCTTTTTGGAAAATGTGTTGTTAAGGGCCGTAGAATTGGACTCTTGTTAATGTCTGGTCATAATAAAATGTGTACAATGCCTACATGGACTTCAGCCTCATCCTTATGGAAGTAAGACAATGAATTATCATCCTATTACACAATTTAGAGCTATTTTGCGTTAGTTGATATATGATGGCTTAAACTAAATCTTAGCTAGCAGAATATTCAATGATTGGATTAAATTAAACGAAAATCACACATTGCAGAGAAAGAAACATTTATTTAGGTGATGATCAGAAAATCAGAATCATTTAGTCTTCCAGCGGTGATGTCATCGAGGCTTGAAATCCAGGTGGAAGTGAGAGAATCACCAGCAGAGAAGTCAGACGGTCACGTCAGATTTTTAGGCACAAGAAGAGTAAAGTCAGACGTCTCTGGCACAGATGAAGGGTAACTGATAGGTACAGCTCTCATCGTTCACAAAATCCTGTTCTGTAAAGAGAAAAAGAGAAAAATTCTCACATCAAATCATCGACAAAAATACCTGTTTTCTTGATAAATTATGATATTTTATAATAATAATATATTTAATACTTTGTATTGCTTGATTCTTTCAAGAAATTATTTAAGCGGGAGGTCTCATGATGATACAAAGATCTAGCAACAAAAAAAACATTCCAACTGAATTATTTGCTGTTATTAGTACTTCTTAAGTTAATGTCCATGCAGCTTTCTCGTCCACCACTATTGTTAGGCTCACTGGGGCCCCAGGAATCAAAGACGAACTTGGTCCCATCACTCCACATCCAGGCTCCTTCCTAGAAGAACATGTGAAACTGTAAGTTCAAACAGAACCAAGCAAGCAAGCTTTTTTTGTTTGATTTTACTTTACTGAACTCAAGTAAACGTGACAATACTTCATGATAATACTCAAGTAAATTAGAAAGTGTTGTCTAGTAAAGTTACTCCTAAAAGCATTTTATTTTTTTTCTCAAGTAAATGAGAAAATATAACTCGTTGCTACCCATATCTGCAGATAACATGAAAACAATGTAAGCATAAAGTACATCCAAATGAAAAATACATCTTTTCTCAGAATGAAGAAAGATTGTAGTAAAAAACATTTTATAAAAAAGTATAATAAGAAAAAAGCCTTAAATTTTCTTTGACTGTATGTTCGGTTTCAGTCGTATTGTAAAACATAAATTCATCCATTATCTATAATCACTAGAAGGGGGAGGCTTATTCTGAAACGTCAAATCATTCTGTATTTTTAAATTCTCACCTGGACGGCATCGTGACCTCCGACCCAGCTCATTGTGTGTGCTCCAGTTGCTTTGTGGACAAGATCTCTGATGAAGTTGTACTCATTCTTACTGTGGAAGGAGGCCAGATTTCCACCCTGAGAGAGGCAGTGACTCTGAAAAAAGGCAACAACAGAGATTTAAACCTTCCTCTGTGAAGCGAGGAATATCAGCCTTCTGGAATGAGGAGCTCATTGATGTTTATCTGTAGTCCGATCATTTAAATAAGTTAAAGGTAAAACATAATTCCTGAAATTAATCATTTAAATCTTGTATGAATAAAAAAAATCAGGCGTGAGCATGGGGCTGCTGTACCTCAGCATCAGCCCAGGTCTTTGGAGAGTTCACGAACAGGAAACAGCGACCTTCATACCAACTCCAACCAGGAGGGCAGTCATCACAGGTAGCAGCTGGAAAACACGGGAGGTGAGAAGGTAAATGCATGAAGCTGATCCAGGGTTTCATTGCAACAACCAAACAGTTGATGCATATCTGACCAAAAGTTCAGATGCATCGAGCATCAGGCTAATAATATATAAATTATGAGCCATTAAACTAAATTACAGGCTAGGTTTTCTACACAGCTGTTCCTAATTATTTAGCCCCTCCTCTTTATTCAGACATGGTCTGATTAATTTTTTTAAGCTACATCAATTTTTCATTTTCTGCTTTATATAAACATAAGCTACTCATATGTTTTTGTTCCAGTGTTATTTTTTTGTATCCATTTAGGATTTGCATTTATGTCTAAAAAAATAATTATAGAATGAAATATATAGTATTCCATTTTATCACTGGTGTTATTTACTTCAATTAAAATAGTTAAAGTTTAGAAGATTGATTAAGTACAAAAATGTATTTCTTTATCTCTAATGGATGGACGACTCATTAAAACTGAGCTATGCAGAAATTCTTCACCTCATCAAAAACTTCCCACAATGTGAAGAACTCTGTCCTTTAGGTGTTTAAACCCAGAATATAAAAGAAGCACTCACCTCTCAGTCGACATCCCGCCTGTGAATGGAAGAAAAACAACGTTTTCTCAGTGAATATTACAAACTGGTAGCACTGGTGGTTCTCATTGCTCCATCTAATCTACCTCAGCCACCCAACCTCTGTTCAGGTGGACTTCCATACATTAAAAGGCCAGATCCCAGAACAGAGAAATACCAGTAATCTGTTTTAAGACGTTTACTGTACTTACATCAGCTCCAGCCCAGAGTCCAAAGCTCAGACCAAGAAGCAGAGTGAAGAAAAGACCTGAAGCCATCTGTGGAAAGAATTGTTAGGAAAGTTCAGGATTAAGAGAATCTTATCACACAACTATTACTATTGCTGTAGGGATGTCTCGGCCCGATTCAGAAAATACATTTAATTAAGACATGACTTTTACCTTTACGTTTCGATTATCAGTGGAAGAATGTTCCAGCAAAGGTTTCTGGTCACAGGGTTTCTCAGAGATGGAAAACCAGACTTTAAATACCTTCAGTTTGTTTGTCTGCATTTCATCTATCATCACAAGACCTTACCAAATACTATCAGAGCGGAAAAGTCAATGAAGGCCAATTATAAAGGGTGTTGTCTGAGTAAACCTATAAACTAGCTGAAGTTTGGGCCAACATGGTCAACAGAACCAAATGAATGAAAAAGAGCAGATAAGCTACAGCAGAATGGCTGGAAACTAAACAGACAATATTAGGGGTCACATAAGTGAATCTGTGATCACTGGCTACACTAAGAATTCGACTCTCCACCAGTTCTGTATTTTCTCTTAAACCCTTTGGATTTTCTCACTCTTGTTTTGCATCTTTTAAAAAAATTGGTATCTCTTTATACGACCACATCTATCACCTCTGCTCTCTTGGCTCCTTTTCCCAACCACTAAAAAGTTTGTTTGACCAACAATAACCTGTTTTTCAGTCTGTAAACACTCTCCTTCAACCATAACGGCTCCTCTTGCTTGGACTGTGTAACTCACAGCTGATACTCCCCACAGGTGTTCTTCTGCAGAAAGAGTGTACATTCTGTCTTCTTTTAGTTTGCATTAGCCCCGTATGGACCTGTGCTATAATGTTTAACGTGGCTGGTATTCTGTGGTATCAAGGAGCCCAATATGATGGTAGAGTCACCTGATGTGTCTGTTGATTTTGGAAGGCCTGGTATTCTCTGGAACTTGGGTGTGTAGATAAATGGATCTAATGTTTGCAGATGTGTGGTCTGTTATATTTGATCATTTATGCAATTGTTGGCACGACTGTTATGTTGACAGAAGTTGTCTCTTTTTCTGTCCGACTCACAGTCCCTTATCCAGACTGATGCCAGGATGCAGACATGGAGCGATTAGCCTGTTGGTCAGTGGAGAGAAGGAGTTGCTCAGCGAGAGGAAGTAGATTGGTTGTTGGTGTGGGCCGTGGCGTTTTGGTGGTTGGCAATAGTTGGGTGTGGAAAGATCAATATGTTTGAACAGGATGAAGATGAGGAAGAAGAAATGAATTATAAGGAATGGATTCCAGCGTCTAATAGAAAGGGACGAAGAGCAGACAAACAAAATTTGAACCAGAGTAGTAAAAGAGGCAGGGATGAAATCAGTCTGGATGGAGGAAGCATGAGTGACTTGAGAGAAATGGATAATGAAGAAATAAAAGTAATACTGAGATTTAGGAAGGAAGATGAGCACATCTATTTTAGTCCAGGCGCATTATCTCGGGAGTTGGAGAGAAAGATAGGAGACGTGAAAATGGCTAAAGTACTGAGAGACGGTAATTTCCTGATAATATGTAAAACGGAAGAACAGAAGAAAAAAGCAATGCATATGATAAAGTATGTCAAAAAATTGTGTGTCAAAAAAGGGTTCTTGGAGAAAACAGATTTGTGAGAGGAGTGATAACTGATATTCCGATTGATGAGGACTTGGAAAAACTTAAAAGAAATATTTTGGGGGGTGAAATCATTGGAATAAAACGATTGATGAAAACAGAAAATGGCCAGAGAATAAGGAGCAGGTCGGTTCTCTTAGGGTTCAAAGAATCGGTGTTACCGGAGTGGGTCAGGATTGGCTATCTAAATTTCCCTGTTAGGGCTTATGTTCCATCACCATTATGTTGTTACAAGTGTCAAAGATGCGGACATATTGCATCCGTTTGTAGGGGGAAGCAGAGATGTCCTAAATGTGGTGGCGAGCATACTTTTGAAGACTGTAAAGATAATGAGCCAGAGAAGTGCTGTAACTGCGGCGGTCGGCACAGAGTGACATATGGGGGATGTGAAGTCAGGAAAAGAGAGCTAGAAATCCAACACATTAAAACAGTTAACAAGTTAAGCAATGCAGAGGCAGTAAAACGAGTTCAAACCCTGGAAAGAGATCATATCAAAGAACTTCAATTGAAACAAGTCAAGGAGAGAAAAGGGATACAGGAGTGACGGTAGACAATCCAGATATAGGAGTGACGACAGACAAACTCATTTTGTTTATAGCCTATGTCATTAACTGCTCAGATCAGGCTAAAAATAACACGGACAAAATAAGAAGTGAAAGTGAAAGGGGCAGAAAAATTTCTAGGCATTAAACATATTTCTTGGGAGCAGGTAACAAAAAGACTTAAGGAAGAGGGGATGTCAGCTGGATCATAGGATAGGACAAATTTATTTTATAGTGAAATAATTTTGTTGTGTTCAGGGAAGGTGTGAACTTGTTATGATTTATGATAGCCTGAGGATAGTTTCAAATTGTTATTTTTTTATTAACTTCTGTGTTTTTTTTTTTTTTTAACAATTTGTTTAAGGAGATTAGATCATTTTTCATTTATATTCAATACCAGTAGTTGGCGGTAATGCACACTTATGTTGATTGCCAACCACCATAAAAAAATCAAAAGAAGAAGACTGATCCAGATGGTTCTCGCTCTCAGCGTGGTAACAAGGCCAACTCCTAGTGAAGAAACCTCGGTGTGAAGTTCCTCCTCGTGTTCTTGATCTCAGACATTTCTTCTTCCTGCAGATTTCACGTACCTTGGTTCCTGGATTCCTCTGGCTGGGTAGATTCTCCTGCTTGGCTTCCTCTCCGGTCAGTCTCAGCTCAGTCTCCCTACTACATTACCTCCCGGTGGTCTGCTGCTCGCCTGCCAGTCCATCTGCCGATTCATCGTTCATATCAAGTGAGACACCCATCCTGCTACTAACCTCATGTTCAAAGGCTCTCATTCTCACCTTCTCCTGGATTCCTCCCCGGTTCACCATCAGCCTCTGAAATACAACTCCGGACATTCAGACTCACTCCACATCGCTCCCGGTCTACAGGACCTCTCGACCCTCTCTCCACGCTTTGAGATTCCCTTCCTAACAGAACAGCCTGGTTGGAGGAACAAAAAGGTTTCCAAGTGTATTTTGAAAACTTCTACATAGTCGGAGTCCCTGTCCTCTTTGGTTCAGAATCTAGTGTGTGGGACAGCTAGCAGGTGTTGAGATGTTAGTCGAAGGTTACATGAGGTAGTATACAGGGATCCATCCATCTTCTTACCCAGGGTCGGGTCATGGGGCAGCAGCTTAAGCAGAAAGAACCAGACTTCCCTCTCCCCAGCCATTTGGTCCGGCTCTTCGGGAGGAATCCCAAGGTGTTTCCATGCCAACAGAGAGAAATAGTCCCTCCAGCGAGTCCTGGGTCTTCCTCTGGGTCTCCTCCCAGTGGGACGTGTCCAGACCACCTCACCAGGGAGGCGTCCAGGAGGTATCCTGACCAGATGCCCAAGCCCCCTCATCTGTCTCCTCTTGATGTGGAGGAGCAGCAGCTCTACTCTGACAGCATATCACCCTATCTGTACGGGACAACCCAGCCACCCTACGAAGAAAACTCATTCCAGCGGCTGTATCTGGGATCTGGTTCTTTCGATCACCACCCAGAGTTGGTGGTTTGAATATCTACATTGTAGCCTCCTTGCTGCTCTTCTGTGTTTTTAGTTTCTTTTCTTGAACACAGAGCTTTAATAATATTCCATTGTTTTTGCTATCTGTCCTTATTAGGATCATAGTTGATTTCCAGCTCATTCTTCATAATGCTCTACTTAAAGCTATCCATATATGTTCAGGACCAGATCAGAGGTTTTTACACCCAGTCTTGTAACCTTTGTTTCCTAAGTTTTCAACCAGTAGTTGATGCTTGGTTCTCCTTGTATCTATTCTGGGTCCTGATTATGTATTGAGGTTAATTCAGCGATTAACTGATTTTTCCTTCGTGAAAACTTTATTAAGATTATTTTAGAGTGCAGTAGACCAGTATGGACCTGTGCTCTACTGTTTAACATGGCTGGTGTTCTGTACTATCAAGGAGCCGAAACAGGATGTTAGAGTCACCTGAGGTTTCAGTTTATCTTGAAAGACCTGGTTTTCTCTGGAACATGGGTGTGAAGTTAAACAGATCTAATGTTTGCAGATGTGTGGTCAGGAGAATTAAATATGATATAGAGCTGTCAGCATTAACGTTAATGTTGACAGAAGATGTTTTTCCTGTCCAACTCGCTGAGAAACACTGTTTACTTTTTGTTAGCTTTCTTCTGGTTTGTATGATCAGATATCTCCTCAAAGACAAATAATCTATGTCAATGATCAAACATTGATTAATTGTCATATTTGGATTTAATAACAGAGAAACGACCAAAGAATAAAACAAAGCAGAGAACTCATGTACTGAGGGAAAAGTGGAGTATGACACTGAATTCAAATAAGTTAATCAGGGGATTCAAAACTGCTTTGGAGAGGAAACATGGAGACTGAGGGAGGTGAAAAATAAACCTCAGGAAGCTGAACTGGAGGTCCAAAAGGTCATGATGAGTTATAAGCTAGAGTAAAGAAATTCATCTGATGTCAGGGATCATGAAGCTGGGGGACATCAGGGAGCTGAACCAGACAAGCAACAAACCAAGTGAAAAAAACAAACATTATTTTACAAATAAATCCAAATGCTCAAAGAATAGAACACAAAAAATAACTTAGAAACTAAACAGTAATGAATAAATGAATGATTGAATACTTTATAGATCCCACAATGGGCAATTCAGTTTACAGTACAACTCGTCCAAGAACAATAAATAAACAAGAACAGGTAGGTATGAGAGCCAAAGGAGCTCTAAAAGGTATTTTCTGTTTCCATCACATTTTGATACATCAAAAGTTACTTTAGGTTTTTTGTAAGAAGCACTCAGCGGACTACAACTGAAGAAGGAGACAAATGGCTGTAAGATTGGCCGGCTTCACCTCCTTCTTCCAGAATGAAGGAATGAGCATTAAATGTGGAGAAAACCTCTATAAATCTGACCATGTGGAAAGTAGCAGCTATGCTGGGGTAGAAACAGTCAGTCAGAGAGAGCCAGCATGGAGGAGAAGCTCTGCAAAGTCTAGGCATAGACTGTAAAAAAGAATAGACAGCGCCTCCTCACTTCTCCCCGTTTACTAGAATGACTTTCATGGGGGAATTCATGGCGGATTCACAGACTCCTCCTCCCCAGCTCTGACGAAGCATGTTCCTAAAAAGGGCATAGGGGCGAGATCTTCACTGTAGAGTCTGCCATCGTGGGGCGTGTATGGGCATGTAGTTCGGTCGTAACCACGCCCATTCTGCTCCCTTGTCTTTAGCTCTGATGCTAAACTTGGCTAGCTAAGCTAAAGGCTAACAGCCACATGCCTGACTGTTGCCATATCTGCGCTCGTCCGACGGTTTTTCTATTTCTCCAACCTGAAAAGGTAAGAACTAGTAACTTGAATTATTAAAATGTAGTGTTACTATAATTGAAGTCCAACGAAACGGCCTGTCAATCAAAGTCTGGCCCCCTAATTAATTATGCAAGATTTCAAAAAATTATCTTACGAAAACCAACCTGGTGCCTATGTTTTTGACGAGCCCAGCGTTATCTCAGGAAGAATATATAGCCATAGAAAGTTTTTTTTAAAAAGGCACCAGGCATTAAAATTGTTTTTAACGTGTCTAAAGTCCAATGCTTTTCAATAGGGGCCTAGCGGCCAAATGGAGGTACTACAGCAATGGCGTAGCAATGGCGGCCTCCATGGTAAGTGGTCACAAAGCAGAGCAGCCAGCAGCCATTGGGTCTAGGTAAATGTTTTACATGCTATAGCTAGTGCTAGCTTGCGTTAGCTTCATGACGTCATATATGCAACTTCTGATTTGTTGGCATTTTAATTGCAAATTTTTACTATCAAATAGCAGATAACTTGACAAATACAGTCAAAACGCACATAATTAGTTATAATTTAAATTATGGAACATGATTTCTGTGATTCAGGGTGTAAAACAAATCGGACCAGAAAATAACTTTTATCACTCCATTGACCTTCTTTTACATACACATCGAGGGAGTACTGATGCATTTCAAGGCCAGGGGAGCGTCAAGAAAGATTAGATAACACCAGATCGTTTGGGTTATGACTGTAGCTCTCCTTCTATCCGCCTTAGCGTCTGTCAGTGCTCCTAGTTAAAATCCAATAGCCATATCAGGGGTCATTTTCCTCCCGGCCGGCTGAGACCTTCTCTGAGTTGTTTCCCAAGCAGTGAAACTAGTTCAGTTTTGCTCGCACATCTCAAATGAGTCTGAGTGTTGACAGCAGCACAGCAGCCTTCCTGTAGCTCGAAGTTTTCGATACCTCAGAAAATCCACCAGTCATAATCAGCTGATGTCATGAATCCAATTATATTGATGTTTCTAACATCCTCATTGGTCAAACAGCTAATGGCCTAATATGGCAACACCTTTCTAGCAATACTGAAAACAGAAAAGTTGAAGACTTTTATAACAATAATGATAAATACTGAAAAGAGTAAAACAAAAAATGAAAAGTATAACCCAAACACCCAAGGATAATAGCATTGATATTTTAGGTTCGTGCTTTTATTTTACTGGAGGATCTTACCGGCTCATACAACAGGCCTACTTACACACCCTGAGTCCCCATAACCGCACAGAGTAGGCCTCCTTCAGCCTCAGCGTATTTGATTGGCGTATAAACGTACTACCCCGTACTACATCTTTCTGCAATCTATATTGGGTTACCTCCCCCCCGTCGGTCACCGAGTAAAAGTAACTCTTATTCGTGCGCCCAGTAACTTTCGGTCGCCTCTAAATAAGGTTAAAGGGTATATTTTAAGTTCTATAACGAATCTAATTTTGCATACGCCCCTATATAGAAACAGAGCCTTCGGTCTTAATCTACTTACTTAGAAAATGTGCGTAATTACGCTCCAATTCTTTCGGTCTACTGGCTTAAATTCTCTCTGCCCTAATATAGTAAAAACTTCTCTGTTCTGATTACTTAAACAATTCGCTATGACTCGTTTCAGCTCCGGATGCTGTAACAGCCTAGTCTTACAACCTTCTAAGTTCTAGATAGAGCCAAGAAGCTACCCATGTGCTCTGCTCATCTAATTGATCTCTTCAGAGATTGTCCAATTCGTGTCACTGAACTTAAAAGAGAACACCAGTCAGGCTCACAAGTCGAGCAGCTCTTCTGTCTGCTCGTCCCCAAAGTTGAGAATTCCAGACCCCCCGTGACCTTTACGCCCAGCTAGTGCTGCCGTTCAGTAAGTCGATAGCTGGAATGTCAATCAACCCCCAGGCCACTCTCCTGCTAGAGACCCCAAGCAGGGGTTCTCTATGAGGTTTTCCTACAGAATTAAGTTAATATCCTTTAAAAAGACTTGCTTAGAAAAAGAAGGTAACTTTAAAAGTTTTAATATTAACTCAAAAAGATTTACAACACAAAATTCAAAGGTTTACAATAGTAACAGCTATAAAACCAAAATCAGTCCAAAAACATGAAGCTCAAAAATCCTGAGTAAGCGTGATCATGAGAGAATGAGATCAGAATAGAATCAGGTCAAAGTCTAATCACACGTTTGTTCTGTTGTCACATATATAGGCAACTGTCTTATGTGGGTCGTTGTCCCCTAAAATGAAATCTCCTGTAGTGGGCAGAATTAATATTAAGAATCATCTGTTCTGTGTCTTATACTGTAGCTCATAGTCACTGTGTGTTAAATTCTTTATTATGGTGATTAGACTTACTGAATGACACTGTGTGACTTATGGCGCATTCAGACCGCACACTTTGTCTGCGTCAGGCAACGCACCCAACGCATGTAGTTTGACGCATGTACGTTAAAAGCTTGCATCTGAGCAAAAAAGAGTGCATGGGCGGGGCTTCCTCCCTTGCCGGACGTTCTGAACTATGGCGGATCGTATCGAGAGAGTGGCTTGGATTTATTTGCTAAATAAAGCTAGACAAAGTTGACGTCAGGTGCATCAGCACCCGATCTTCAGATGTGTTCTGAGTTTGTGGAGTTTAAACCATTTTCTCCAGGAGCTGCGTATGGATGAGGTTCGCTTTCAGCGCTACTTCCGTCTGTCCCGCGCCCAATTTTACGACCTCCTGGGCCGCATCGGAGCTCAAATCGATGCCAGATGGTTCTTGCTCTCAGCGTTGTAACAAGGCCAACTCCTAGTGAAGAAACCTCGGTGTGAAGTTCCTCCTCGTGTTCTTGATCTCAGACCTTTCTTCTTCCTGCAGATTTCACGTACCTTGGTTCCTGGATTCCTCCGGCTGGGTAGATTCTCCTGCTTGGCTTCCTCTCCAGTCAGTCTCAGCTTAGTCTCCCTACTACATTACTTTCCTTTTTCCTTCGTGAAAACTTTATTAAGATTATTTTAGAGTGCAGTAGACCAGTATGGACCTGTGCTCTACTGTTAAACATGGCTGGTGTTCTGTACTATCCAGGAGCCGAAACAGGATGTTAGAGTCACCTGAGGTTTCAGTTTATCTTGAAAGGTCTGGAACATGGGTGTGAAGTTAAACAGATCTAATGTTTGCAGATGTGTGGTCAGAAGAATTAAATATGATATAGAGCTGTCAGCATTAACGTTAATGTTGACAGAAGATGTTTTTCCTGTCCAACTCGCTGAGAAACACTGTTTACTTTTTTTTAGCTTTCTTCTGGTCTGTATGATCAGAGATCTCCTCAAAGACAAATAATGCAATGCTGGGGTAGAAACAGTTTATAATACCTCAGAAAATCATAATCATAATCAGCTGATGTCATGAATCCATTATATTGAAGTTTCCAACGTCCTCAATGGTCCAAGAGCTAATGGGCAAATATGGCAACACCTTTCTAGCAATACTGAAAACAGAAAAGTTGAAGACTTCTATAACAATAATGATAAATACCGAGAAGAGTAAAACAAAAACAAAAAGTATAAGCAAAAGGATAATTGGATAATACCAAGGATAATAATGTTGATACTTTTTTTTTTTCAAATATTTTTCTTTTTCATGGGAAGGTACAGAAAAAAAATTCCAAATTCACAACAATTGTCACTTCTCAGATGAACTAAACTTGATACAGTAAGACATGCCATAAAACCAAGTCCACCCTCCCTGGAGAATGAACTCAAAAACACCACAAGTGGGCAAGACAAATGGTGAAGACAATAACATCTAAATAAATACATTTAATTAAATAAAAGAAAAATATATATAAAACATTTTTTAATGAAATAAATTTAAGAATTGGGTTGGGGGGGGGGGTAATCAACAAACGAAAAAACAAATTAATAAGGAAAATCCTTTCCCCCTTCTTTCCTTCCTCCCCCCACTCCTCTCCCTCTTTCCCTCTCCCTCCCCCCGACCTCTTTTTTCATAATAATGATAGAAAGAATCAACAACTCAGTTCATTGTGTTTCAGCTTCAATGTGCAGGCCATCTATATGCAATAGAAAGGGTTGCCAGATTTTATAAAAGGCCTGTATGGAACCACTAAGGGAGAACCTGATTTTCTCCAGTCTCAAACATCGCAAAATTTCTTGAATCCATCTATTATGTGTAGGTGGGGCTACATGCGTCCATTTAAGAAGAATGAGCCTCCTTGTAAGCAGGGTAGTGAAAGCAATAGCATGTTGTGAGGATTTGGACCAACCAAGCGTTGGGGGCAATCTAAAAAGAGCGACAAGGGGATCAAGGTTCACTGTATGACAAAGGACCGTTCCCAACGTATCAAAGATAACACAGCAAAATTCAAAACGTTTGGGGCACGCCCAAAACGTGCATATGATCAGCTGCTCCAAGTTTACATCTGTTACATGAGTCCACTCTGTCTGGATAAATCTTAGCCAACCTCGCATTATTGAAGTGGCTCCTGTGCAAATTCTTGCACTGTAGGAGTTTATGTCTAGCGCATATTGAGGATGTTTGAACACGATTAAGGATATAACTCCATCGTTCATCAGATAAAGTCATTTGAAGGTCACGATCCCAGGCAGCTCTCAAGGAGTTCAGGGAGGTGGAGTTTATTTTCAAAATTGCATCATATAAAATTGAGGTCAGAGATTTTTCTGTTGTTTTTTGAACTAGAATGGGATCCATCAAAGTTTCAGGGGGGCGATTAGGAAAGTGAGGGAACCGATTTTGAACAAAATGCCGGATCTGAAAAAAAACGGAATAAATGAGACAGAGGGAGAGTGAATTTTTTTTTGACAAGTCTGCGAATGAGGGGAAAATACCATCAATATAGAGGTCTTCAAGGGTCTGCAGACCCCTGTCCGACCAGGGTTCAAATGCGAGGTCAGAACAGGATGGAAGGAATGAAGGTTTCCAAAAAACTGGAGCTAATTTTGATGGGGAGTATAGGCCGAGTTGTTTCCTACATTGACTCAAAATTCTGTGCTACACTTTTAGTTGGTAAAGGTAACCGTGAGAAGACCACCGACCATAACGCAACAGGCGAGGAGGCTAATTCCTTGCCAGCCCACAGAGGATGCTCATTGGGAGCAAACTTAACATTCCTGAAAATTAACAAAGTTAACTTAATTCAGGAGTAAGGAACACGCCCTATACCGGCTTCGCACATCCTAATCAGCCCTAAAGTCGCCTCATCTGGCACTTATGGCCCCTCGCACATTCCCAATCCACCCGCGATACACATATAAACCCTGTCTGGCTCTGATTTCTCGTCTGTCTCCTTCGTTTTTGCCCCTCCCTTCCCATCCCTCTAGGTTGCCAAGTCGGGGTCCCGTTGACCCGCTTTTCTCTCTGGGTCCCGTCGACCCGCTTTTCTCTCTGGGTCCCGTTGACCCGCTTTTCTCTCTGGGTCCCGTCGACCCGCTTTTCTCTCTGGGTCCCATTGACCCGCTTTTTTCTCTGGGTCCCGTCGACCCGCTTTTCTCTCGGGGTCCCGCCGACCCGCTTTCTCTCGGGGTCCGGTTAACCCGCTTTTCTCTCGGGGTCCCGCTGACCTTGCGTGCGTTTGCTACATTGCCACTTGCAAAGCAGGTAATGCTTGAAAAGTTGACGCAGCCAACGCACCGGAGAGACTCTAATGGACTCAACCATAGACTTTGCATGTAATCTTGCCGCAACTGACGTTGGCGTTTGGGGCGGGAGAATGCACCATTAGGTCAGGTCAAATGAACTGATATTAAAATCTCTTTATCATGCGTTGCCATGGACATGAATGTCAGGATCCACCGGGCATCCTGACATTCTATGAAATTGTGGCTTCCCAATCAGCAGCAGATGCCTGAGTGTCTACCACCTTGACCCTCAAGAAGTGTCTACCGATATGACGTTGATAATAGTAAGGTTAACCAAATTAATAAAAGGGTGTGGTAGTTATGTTGAGACAGGCCAGTATTTTAAATGCAATGTAAATGTCTGTACCTTCTTAGCTTGATCAACCAAGTTATAATTAAACTTCCAAAACTCTGAAGGAATCTTCTCTCATTATTTATTAAAGAGTTTGTCCGGTCACACTCCGATTTTATTTTATTTTGTTTACAATTTTTTTCAGATTCCCCCCTAGTTATTAAGTAAACCAAGAAGTACATGTAACAGATTCAGCTTTCAGAGACTGGCCTTCTGGTTTTGGAACAGGTTTGTTGTGCTGTTGCCTTCGACTGTGATGGGCTTTAGGCAAATATTAGAAGCGTCGGGTCTCTTACTCCATGTCTGTCACAGCAAACCCTTACTAATTCTCTACGGAAGCTGCTGGGAGCCCAAAATGTGCCATTACACAAAAATCCGTATATACTTCTTTTAAAAATCCTCTACAACAAATAAATCAAATGAATTCATTAAATAGATGTTTGTTTGTTTTTTTGCCCAGGCCTAACCAGCAGTACTGGTATTTGTTTCTGTTCTTACTAACAAACTGAAGTCTTTTATTCCTGTCTGTCATAGAGACTGAAAGTTTGGACTCCTCCCATGGCAAACTTCAGTTTTATTTTTGAGCAGTGTCACATAACGTAATCATAAATTAAAAATGGAGGTGAAAAATCTATCTTTGCAAGACCTGCTGTCATTCACTGTTTGAATAACAGGCTTTATGAACTCTCCAGGCAAGCTAGGGCTAGGTATGAGAATACTTCTTGCATCCAAGTGTATGTAAAATAATAAATAACAAATACACTTTTATTGAAAATTTTACATCCCATAGTTCGATATTCCATATCAATCCATTGAAATACAGATCAATGCATTAAAAAGATTTGAATTTCACAATAAATGAAATAAATTCAATTTAGTTTAGGAAGTTTTCCTTGAAACATGTTGCTACTACATTTTCCATATTCCCTTGGGAAATGCTTGTTATGGGAAACTTTATATTAAGAATAATCTGTTCTGTGTATTCTTACATACTGACAGTTACTGTGTGCTATTTCTTCATGACATGGCGATTAATCTGATTATATGACACTGTATGATACTAGGTCAGGTCAAATGAACTGATAATAAATTCCTACATCCTGTGTTGCCATGGAGACGACCCTCTGTACACTGGACGTCCTGACATTTTACAAGATTGTGTCTTCTATATCATCCGAAGACGTCTGCAAGTCTACTTTCCACATTCTGAAGAAACGTTTCCTGATATGATGTTGATAGGTCTTTTAGATTACCAAAGTTATAAAAGATTGTGTCAGCTGTTGGGAATCAGGTCAGTTTTTGCATGGTTCTCATCCCTTTATTTAAAAAGATTTTTTCCGATGACATTTCTTGGCACCTTCAACGTGGGTTTTCAGCGGTGGAAAGGGACCTTCATGAAGTTCAATCAGTCGAATGGCCTATGACCCAGGAGGATCAGCATACTGGCCCTCGGACCTCTGTAGGCTTATGAGAAGGAGGGTTTTTTGAGCTACTAGACTGACCACCACCCAGACCGTCTCACAAAGCCCAGATGATCCACCCCCGTTAAAATTCCATTTGGAAAAAAATGGTGCGATGTATCAACATGAACAGCTTCTAAATCAGCCATCATTTACAGCTAATATTAGTCCTTAACTGAATCCAATAATTATCTAACGCGTTGGGTATGTGACAGTGGTTATGTTTATACTTTATAGAGTTTCTGCATCAGCAGATGACTGTCGCTGTTCGGATTCGACATATAGAAAGTCCAATAAAGCCGATCTACCACCTAAAAATTATTATTTTTCATATCAGAGAGCTGTTATGAGCTACCTGTGTTAGTCTACAGCTTTAATATGTTCGATTTTGTTCTACTTTGTTCTAAACGGATTCTGATTTATACAGGCACAAATCTGTTGAAGCAACTGGGGAACACTGGAAATAGCTTAATTTCAATAATATTTATCCAGCCCACCCATTTTTTGCTGGGCCCACCCTAATTAAAATTTCTGGCTATGCGACTGGTTTCTTCTGCAGACTATTTTCCATAAAGTGACTGATTTCAGACTCATCTGAACCTCTTCAGTCCTGGACTCAGACTACCAGGTCTGCCATAGTCTTCTTACTGGAAGCTTCAGGCAGCATTATGGATCTCACCGTAGTGTTCACCCTCACATGCAGTCCGCCAAAATTAATGTCTAATTTTAAACAGGGACAGAAGATTGGATCTGATGTTATTATCTGTGTTGTCTTTAGTCAGTATAAGAGGAAATATGAATTGGAGGGTCTTGATTTATTCCTCACCAGAAAATGTTTTTTTATTACATTTTACAAAATGCTGCTACGCTTTACAGAAACTTTTTATTTTTTTTAAAAAGAGTCTCGATTGGAGAAGAGACTTGAGGTCCAGAACTTTTCTAAATCACTTTTAGTTTGCAGACATTTTAAATTGGAGCCACATCATATTATTGTGTCTGAATGATTGGATCTCCAACTGCACATCAGCAGAAATGTAATCTAAAGCACTGCCACCAGAGGGAGTAATTGTGTTTCTCTTGTCTTCTTGAAACATCAGAAAAAAAAAAAACTTCCTGTAGAGAACTGTGTCCTTATTTGTTGGTTCCGTCCCCTTTCATATGTTTAAGACCAAAATGATTAATTCAGATTCAGATAAAAGTAACAATTTTGTTTTTACCAACATGTTATTTCTGACCAGAAGTAATATGAATGTTTTGGAGAGGTATGGAATATACTGAGGAAACTAAAGATGGGTGATGGGAAAGGGGTCTTTCTCAGAATCAGAATCAGCTTTAATGGCCAAGTATGACACATACAAGGAATTTGACTCCGGCAACTTTTCTCTCCAGTACAGAACTTAAATAAGTGAAATTAAAAAACGGAAAAAAAATAAATACAAATAAAAATAAAGGATAATATATACACCAAACCAGGGTTATTGTACAGTAAGTATATACAGCAGTGCAGAGTTTTAGTTTATTGTTCATGTGAGTGGACTCACACTCTGTGACTATTCAGAGTTCATCAGAGCGACAGCCTGGGGGAAGAAACTGTTCTTGTGTCGGGTGGTTTTGGCGTACAGCGCTCTGTAACGCCGGCCTGAGGGGAGGAGCCTAAACAGATTGTGGCCAGGGTGTGAGGGGTCAGTGGTGATTTTTCTGGCCCGCTTCCTGACCCTGGCCCGGAAAAGGTCCTCAATGGAGGGAAGATCAGTACCTATGATCCTCTCTGAGGACCTGACTGTTCTCTGCAGTCTGTCCCTGTCTTGCCTGGTGGCGGATCCGAACCAGACAGAGATGGATGAGGTCAGGACAGACTGGACTATTGCTGTGTAGAATATGGTCAGCAGTTCCTGAGGCAGGTTGAACTTTCTGAGCTGACGCAGAAAGTACAGCCTTTGCTGGGCCTTCTTCCTTATAGAGTCAATGTGGGAGGTCCACTTCAGGTCCCGTGTGATGGTGGATCCTAGGAACCTGAAAGACTCCACTGTGGGGACTGGCCTGTTGGTGATTATGAGAGGAGATGTTGATGGGGGTCTCTTCCTGAAATCGACTGTCATCTCCACAGTTTTGAGCGGGTTTAGCTCCAGGTGGTTCTGACTGCACCAGAGGACCAGCTGTTCCACCTCCCTTCTGTACACAGACTCGTCGCCGTCACGGATGAGTCCAATGACGGTGGTGTCATCTGCAAACTTCAGGAGTTTCACAGAAGGGTCTCTTGACGTGCAATCAGTGGTGTAAAGGGAGAAAAGCAGTGGGGAGAGAACACATCCCTGGGGGGCGCCGATGCTGAGGGACCGGGTGCTGGATATGAAGTTACCCAGTTTCACCTGCTGCCTCCTGTCAGTCAGGAGGCAGCAGGTGAAGGTCCTACCTCCACACAAAAAATAAATCAATCTTATTTGATTACAGAAAATGTAATAAAACATTTTCCATTAAGTATTGAAAAGGATATGAATAGTTTATTAATTTCAGGAAAATGAAAACATTAATGTTACTTTTTATGTAGATTTAATGTTTAATTTCTGGAACAACCAACTTGATTTTATGTTTTCGTCCTCCATCTTTATCCTCCTGTGTTTTTTCTGCATCTCTTGCTCAGTTCTCACATTTCTTGCCGTTCTGTCATCTCTCTGTGTCCCGTTACGACCCAGACGGCAGAGTAAATCCCCCCTGTTCCATTAGGGTCTCAATTAATGTGTTTCACCAGTGACTCCACGATGAACGACGTTAAACTGCCACAGAAACTAATGAAAACCGTTTCACAGGGAGTCGCTCAAGTCGGCCTTGCTGAGGTTCATCAACACTCCCCGCTCTGATTTTTTCAGTCGTTCTGCTCTTATTGTTGCTGGGGGAAATTTGCTTGCAGAATCGGGAACTGATTCAGATGGAAACAGATGATTGCTAATCACCCAGCTCATCATAAGTGTTGGTAAGGAGCAGGCAGGGACTACAGAGCAATAATAACCGAGATGTAAAAAGCTTCGTCATTTTAGATCCAAATGAAGCGAAGTAATTGCAGCGAAGCCTCTGGTTGTTTTACTGAACAAGCTGCGTGTTTTCAGTTGCCTTGAAGCCTCTGAGGCAGAGCTGTGATCTGGTAGAGCTGTAGCAACAAAGCTGACCTCTGTTTATTCCAAACCAACACCACAAGGAGCAGGAGTAAAACTACCCAAAGGCAGAAGCAAAATGCTGCTTCTCCAGATAATTCTAAAAAGATTTACATATCTGCTGTTATTTGCATATCTCTGATAAAAAAAAATTATAATTTCCTTTAAAGGCATATAACAAATATCTAGATGTTGTCGTTGGTAATTATTCTAATAAATGGTTAACTACCAGCAGTGATGCCAGTGACGTTTTACTCCGAATATGACCACTTTTTCATTAACGACTAATCTAACCCAAGTAATTAAATTAAAGTTTTTTGTTCAAGCCACCGTGCATTACTATTTTGTAATTTTCTTAAGCATAAAATATATATTTAGTACACGGAGTCAATGGCGGAAAAAGCAGCTGGAAAACAAGCAACAATATCGGTAAATATGGTCTTATATACCTTCTACGACACTGCTGCCGTCGTTTTCTGTCGTAATCTGAAAACTAACCAGCCGATTATCTCCTCTACGGTCGCCATGTTTGTTGTGTTTCTACCCTACACATCCAGCACTCTATCTGGTCTGAGTTCTGTACTCTGCCCCCTAGTGGAACTCTCCAGTAGTACGTGTCCAAAACACAGCTTGTTGCTGACGTCAGCGTGAGGTTTAAAAGTGAGTATATTTCTGGCATTACTGTTAAAATAACCTTCCAATAAAATACGTAGTGGTCAAACTGGTTATTGTTTTTATTATGAGGCAATGGAGGGTGCTACCTGGCAGCTGCTGAAAGTAACTAATAAAGTAAACTGTACTCTAACGTAGTGACTTTTTAAAGTAAAGTAACTAAGTTACTTTTGGAAGAAGTAATTGCTGGTTGGTAATAGGATTACTATTTAAAAGTTCATGTGGCAACACTGACTGCCAGTAGGTAAAGGTGTAATGGTATATGTATCCAAATTTAGATTTTTCGGTGCGGAACGTTCGGTACGACACGGAGGCTTACCAAGTTTACACACAGAAGCAAAACTGCGTTACACTTTAGCCAGAAACTCATGACCCAAATTCAGTGCCTCCTGCTAGCAGACGCTAAGACCAGCAATTGTTATAAGGGAGAATAGGAACTTCAATGCCTGTTTTCATTGGTAAAGCTTCCTATTTGGAAACTTTTAGTTTTCCCAGAGTTACAGAACAAAGCGATTTCATGCTAACTGGTTACCAACTTTCGTTAGCATTGGTTGCTGTTAGGTACTACAGATATGACTGAGCCAAAAGAACCCCGCTTAGTTTTCTAAACGTATAAATAAAGTATCAGCAGACGGGATATCCGACTGTAATAATGTGTGTTAAAAATGTTTGATCCAGGAATTGGTTAGAGACGTTTGCGTTATTTTGCAGAAGCAGCTGAAAGATCCACCCCCACCACAGTTTCCCACAGAAACACTAAAATGTTATCAATCTAATATAATTTGTTTTTACACATATAAAAGGGTAAAAACTTGGATGAAACTAAAACATGAAACCAAGAGGAGCTCTGGGGTTAGAAAACCACGGTTCCTCTGCATTAGACTACCAGTGCGCTTTAATCCCTCCCACATCAAACCACCTGTAAAACTGATGCAACAATGGCAGAAAACCAAAGTAAGCCTACTAATGTTGCAGTTTTCTCTAAAGAAAATATCGAAACTGTTATATGTTATTTATTTGTATTATATATTTTTTTTATGTTATCTGAGAACATTTTGTTGGAAAACAATTACTAGTACAGTTTGATTTTAAACGTTAAAAGAATGACAATGTCAGCAAGTCCAGCAGAGCCCCAGAGATATTGTTTTTTATCTCAGGTGAGGAGTGACCTCAGAAGACCAGAAACTAGTTTTAGGTGAAGCCTACACTAGATGAACCCACATAAAACATTTCTACGGCATCAACCACACACGGAAAAAGCAACTTTCCTCCTGGATCGCTTACCCTAACTCACTAGCTAACTTTGCTAACATTAGCAGTCAGTTAAACTCCTCTAAAATACATTCCTCACTGTACACATTTCAGGTTGGTCACTGGGCGTATCGGCAGCACACCAGGCAATCCAACAGCTGGAATGATGTTATTAATGTTGTAACTACAACTTAGATACACTACATGTCGCGATCGTGCTCATGTTCCATATCCAATCTTTAAATGTCATCTCACAACCCATTTTCCCCCACTTTGTTCCATGATTGTACCAAATATGAACCAAACTTTGACACCAATGTATGTACCGAACCAGGATTGTTGGTGTACCATTAAACCCCTACCAGTTTGATACAACTGATAATTCAGGGGGACTGTTATGAAGACAAGGCTGTTTATACAGTTTTTTAGTCCGCATGCAGTTTGCAGGCTGACGACTAGGTTACACGGCCATTTTGCGAGCAGGGAAAGTTTCTATGTTTAATTAGTTGGCCCTGAGCAGCAGTGATAGATACATGTTCCCTTCATTCTCTTCTCTGCAAAGTGTACGTCAATGAGACAGGTAGGTGTTTAGTTGAGCAATGTCTTGGATCTCAAGTATATAAGAATATTACCCTTTAGGTAGAGTATGTTGGACATGGACATTATTCCCATCTGATATCGTGGTTAGCACTTGAGCTAAGATGCTAAGTTAAGTCACGTTTTTCCTGTGCACTTTATGTGTATCTTATTTTACATTTATTCTGTTCATGATGCTATATTAAGTTAGAGGAGTTTAGTCATATATTCCAGTTATGTTGAAATAGTGAGAGATGTGCCTATTCGTGTGCAGTAGCATTAGTTTGGTCTAGTAGCGAATGCTTTGGGCATACCTGAGAGCACATGACTTGTTATTACTGTGAATATATGGTGAATTATACCTCTATTATTTTCGGTTAGGTTCATATTTCCTCATGTTATATTTACACTATTATTTTCGTTATTATTACTTGTGTTGTCATAGTAAGTCAATGTAAATAGTAATTAATACTCATTTTATTGTCTGTTACAGAACCACACAACATAGCTATTTGAATAAAAACCCTAAAGATCCATCCAGCCTATTTCCTCGCATTCTAACAGATGCACACTCCGCGATCACACCACTATTGAACCACAATAGTGAGAAAGTCTCCATAACAGGGATGTGTTGGACTTGATTAAGCAGGCAGCACTTACTTTATTCTGAACTTCATTCTTTTAGCAGAGCACAGTCACATGTCAGTGACAGTAAGTCTACGTTGCTTCCTCTACGTCTCGACCAGAGGTTGGTAATAAATTGTTACATTTACTCATTTATATTTTATTTGAGTACCTTTTTGGAAAAAATGTACTTTTGCCAGTAGTTTTGCTATAAATGACCTTTGTGCTTGAGTGATTTTATTACAAAGTAACGATACTCTTTCTTTTCTAGATGTTGTACCCACCATGAGTTAATTTACTGAACGAAGAGCAGACATAGATGCACAGGCTAAAACCTACAGTTTATTAGACATCAACTGTTTCTATACAAGCTTCACTGTCATTAGAAGAACTTTAGACCTTGTTCTAAGATATATACTGCTCAATGTGAGCTACTCCCACAAAAACATGCACTAGTTCTGGGCTGTATACTGCCCCCCTCCTGGCTGACCGGGGCGCCTAAGGGATTGGGGAGGATCTGGCTGGAATAACGTGATCCTTCCACGTGCTACGTCCAGCTGGGAATCCCCACCCCTTCAGGTGAAAAGAAGGGTTCATCACTCCTCAAAAGGATGAAGGAGGCTTGAGCTCAGTGTAGGGCCCTCCTGGGGTTGGCGGAGGGAGAGCAATGCTCAGGACTGGACGTAAGAACACTGGGTGATGAATAATGAGGAAAAACTGTGGGAAAAAAAAGATATATACTACTCAGAAAAATTTAAATGAACACTTTAAAGAAACAAATCAGATACATCAGATCTCAATATGTGGTTGGATATCTATAAAAATAACGACAGGGCAATGTCTTACGAACAAAAGGATGCAGAGAGGCCCAGACTTCCCTCTCCCCGGCTACTTGGGTCAGCTCCTCGGGAGGAATCCGGAGGCGTTCCCAGGTCAGCTGGGAGACATAATCCCTCCAGTGAGTCCTGGGTCTTCCCCTGGGTCTCCTCCCGGTGGGACGTGCCCAGAACACCTCACCAGGGTGACGTCCAGGAGGCATCCTGACCAGATGCCCGAGCCACCTCAACTGGCTCCTCTCGATGTGGAGGAGGAGCGGGTCTACTCTGAGCCCCCTCCGGATGACTGAGCTTCTCACCCTATCTCTAAGGGGGAGCCCAGCCGCCCTACAGATGAAACTCATTTCAGCCGCCTGTATCCGCGATCTCGTTCTTTCGGTCACCATCCAAAGTTCGTGACCATAGATGAGAGTAGGAATGTAGATCGTCCAGTAAATTGAGAGCTTTGCCTTTCGGCTCAGGTCTCTCTTCACCACGACAGACCGGTACAGCGCCCGCATAACTGCAGACGCCTTACCAATCCGTCCATCGATCTCCCGCTCCATTTTTCCCTCATTCGTGAACAAGACCCCCAGATACCTAAACTCCCCCACTTGAGGAACGACCTCATCCCCGACCCGGAGAAGGCACTCTACCCTTTTCCGGCTCAAGACCATGGTCTCGGATTTGGAGGTGCTGATCCTCATCCCAGCCTTTTCACACTCGGCTGCGAACCGCTCAAGCGAAAGCTGTAGATCGAGTTTAAATGAAGCCAACAAGACCACATCATCTGCGAAAAGCAGAGACCCGATCCTGAGGTCACCAAAACAGATCGCCTCAACACCTTGGCTGCGCCTAGAAATCCTGTCCTTAAACGTTATGAACAGGACCGGTGACAAAGGGCAACCTTGGCAAAGTCCAGCTCTCACTGGAAATGAGTCCGACTTACTGCCGGCAATGCAAACCAGACTCTGACACCGTTCATATAGGGACCTAACAGCCCGTATCAAAGGGCCTGGTACCCCATACTCCCGGAGTACCCCCCACAGGACACCCCGAGGGACACGGTCGAACGCCTTCTCCAAGACCACAAAGCACATGTAGACCGGTTGGGCGAACTCCCACGCACCCTCCAGGACCCTGCCGAGGGTGTAGAGCTGGTCCAGTGTTCCACGGCCAGGACGAAAACTTCATTGTTCCTCCTGAATCCGAGGTTCGACTATCCGTCGGACCCTCCTCTCCAGTACCCCCGAATAGACCTTAGCAGGGAGGCTCAGAACGACTTCCGTATGGCTTCGAAGCGATGCCAAGTCGTTTAATGGAAATAAAAGTTTTCAGCCTACAGAGGGCTCAATTGTGTAGACACCCTAAAATCAGAGTGAAATGAATATTTGGCAGGCTAGTCCATTTTTTCAAAAACTTAATTTCAGCAACTCAAAATGCTTTTCAGTATCTTGTGTGGACTCAACAAGCTTGTATGCATGCTTGACAACGTCGGGGCACACTCCCAATCAGACGACGGATGATGTCTTGTGGCATTTCCTCCCAGATCTGTGTGAGGGCATCCCTGAGCTGTTGTACAGTCTGAGGAGCAACCTGGCGGCGCCTAATGGACTGAAACATAATGTCGCACAGATGTTCTATTGGGTTTAAATCAGGGGATCATGAAGGCCATTCAATTGTTTCAATTCCTTCATACTACTGCTTGCATACTCTTGCCTCATGAGGCCGGGCATTGTCGTGCATTAGGAGGAAAAGCAGGACCTACTGCACCAGTGTAGGGTCTGACAATGGGTTCAAGGATTTCATCTCGATCCCTTATGGCAGTCAGAGCACCATTTCCTAGCCAGTAGAGGTCTGTGCGTCCCTCCATAGATATGCCTCCCCAGACCATCACTGACCCACCACCAAACCTGTCATGTTGAACGACGTTGCAGGCAGCATAACGTTCTCCTTGTCTTCTCCAGACTCTTTCACGTCTATCACAGGTGCTCAGGGTGAACTTCTCGTCTGTAAAAAGTACAGGGGTCCAGTGGCGAACTTGCCGATTCTGGTGTTCTTGAGCAAATGCCAGTGGAGCTCCACGGTGCTGGGCAGTGAGCACAGGGCCCACTACAGGACGTCGGGCCCTCGGGCCATCTTCATGAAGTCTGTTCCTGATTGTTTGGGTAGAGACATTCACACCAGTGGCCCTCTGGAGGTCATTCTGTAGGGCACGAGCAGTGCTCAGCCTGTTCCACCTTGCACAAAGGAGCAGGCATCGGTCCTACTGATGGGTTGAGGACCTTCTACAGCCCTGTCCAGCTCTCCGAGAATAACCACCAGTCTCCTGAAATCTCGTCCATGTTCTGGAGATTGTGCTGGGAGACACATTAAACCTTCTTGCAGCAGCACGTGTGGATGTGCCATCCTGGAGAAGTTAGACAACCTGTGCAACTTCTGTAGGGTTAAAGTGACAGTGTGTAGTTTTTGCAGTACATCTTTGAAAATAGCCATTAAAATATTATGTAATAATAATTACGTAAAGCTCATTAATTGCAAAGTATTGGCGATATTGTAAAATATGACTTTAAAAACCAGTTTTAAAATACATAGGCATGGGTCCTCTTTTCAGGGGAAAGCCATATTAGATGACGTGTTTACTTCTACAAGAGCCCGGACGGACAAAAGCGCACGGAATAAGCCCGCTATTAAAACATTGATTTCCCCTCAAAATGCAAAAAAGTTTCGCCATAAATAAATTTTTACCTCTTCGCTAATTCCAAGCGATGAAAGAGAGACTGATGTGCTCGTCATGTTGCTGCAGATAGATCATTCTCAGGGAACTGAACGTTTGAAAACAGCACTAGTTGGACCTCCGTTGTTGAGTTTCTTACTCCAAGACACAGATACCGCATGCTTGTGATAATTTAGGTATGCACTGCCCCCTACTGGCCGAAAATTACACACTGTGCCTTTAAGGAATTGCCTCATTCTGACAGTAGAGATAATTACTCAAGCCAAAACTAGCCAAAAAAGATCAAGAGGGAGAAACTTGATATGACCTCCACATGTAAAACCAGTCCTGTTTTGAGGGTTTTCTAATTGTTGCCACTGTAGTGCACCTGTTGTTAAGTCCATGAACACCAATACAGCTGAAAGTGATTAACGATGCCCTCAGCTGCTTAACCAACCAGAAAATTATCAGACAGGTTTAATTGATTTCATGCCAGGCAGTATAAAAAAACGTGTTCCTTTAATTTTTGTGAGCAGTTTATTTATTCATTACGTACTGTATTTGTATTGTTGACTTAGAAAAGTCTTTCTTCTGCTTAGAATGTGTGGTAGTATAATTATGTTATTAATTTGTATCATTTTCTTTTCAACTTGGACTATAAAATACCAGACTTTGCCAATAACTTTGTTTTTGTCTGAAGTAATTTTAAAATATTTGGCCAGATGTTACTCAGTACTCAAGTCACCTATTTACCAAATACTTTTTTACTTTTACTCCAGTAGTTGTTTTTTGGAGTAAAAATATGTTGAAGTAGTGCTACCTCTGGTCTCTACACCACTGTCTATACTGATACCTAGTGGTGCCAAAACACCGCAACACAAGTTGTCTAATCTAGGACAACAGCCAATGAAAGACTGAAGTATTTTGTCAGCCCCCCCTGATGTTTAGGGTTCAAAGGTCAGTGAGTGTTTATTATTGTAGTGGAAACATGCAGGGGTATGGCATTGAATCCATGATAAGAAGCTAATGTTCCTTCGTCATTGGGGAATGGGGAAGAAAATGCAGAGGCGTTTTCTTTTATAGTACTCCGTTTCTTTCTCTCCGTTCTTCATTGATTTTTCAGCATTGCAAAGCAATTCTCAACCAGGAAAGCAGCAGGTGCTAACTTTTCATTGCGGGCTAAAGCCTACTATCTGCCTACTATCACAGCGTCTTTTCAGTTTTTGTCTTCAGCCTGTGAATGCATTTCCCCCTTAAGCAGCAATGGACGACAGAAAGTACGTTTTGATTGAGCTGTAAAGCTTTTTATTAGAAGTGCAGCTCATAGAATCCTCTAAAAACTCACGGAAACAAACACAGCAGCCTTTTTTGTTGTTTCTCTTCACCTCATTGTGTTCAAAATCGCCAAAAGACCAGATTAGATAAAATATCCTTTCAATATAAAGCATATAGTGCACAAACGCTGCATTAACTACTGATTACAGCGACCATACCGTTCTGGTGAAGGGGATCTCTGGCTGTTACTGAAACTGACCAATCACAGGCATACGCTCTACGTTGACAGAGACGTTCTACTCCGTCCGTCCTTGCGTAGGTGACGAAGAGGCCTCGGTCAAAACGGAAAAGCAGTAACTAGGTTTACAATGCATCAAGCTCAGCAGTTTCGTTCCGAACAGACAGGAATTCAGGCGTTAGCGCGAAATAAAATCCCCAAAGTTTAGAAATAAAGAACAGATTGCTTGAATATGAAAAAAAAAAAAAAAAAGCATCAGTACCTGTGACACCAGGGTTGAAGTCAGTCGGTCTGTGTTTCTAATTTGTTGGTTTCTATCATGAATGAGGACTTAAGCATTGAAGTGGAGAATCACCCACTTTATATGATGCCACTGATCATTTTTATAAGGACAACATAAAGAAGGAGAAGACATGGATAGAAATATCTACAGTTCAGGGAGTGGAAGGTGAGTTTATGCTACTTATGAAAATAAAATTAAATTTTTCCTTATTCTCTTTAGAATCTGTGATCTCCTGGGACCAGCTGGTAGGAACGCTTTTGCGACTGATTGAAGGAAAAGAATAATATCTTGCTCAATCGTAACTAGATTTTTGATTCCAAATTGTTTCTGCTCATTATGATCTTAACAGCTTTAGATTGAGTGTGCAGAATCACAGAAGACGCTCAGCAGGAAATGGCATAACTACAAATCTGCCAGCATAGCCTAGAAAATTATAGTAGAGGACTGTACTTTGTTTCACTGACAGAGTGTGACTAGTGTTTTGGAAGAAACATCTGCATGAGGCAAGAACCAGATAGAAAATCATGAGAATTTGACTGTTCATGTAGTAAAGTGAAAGAGGAGGATCCCAGAAATGTTCATTTTAAAGACCCTGTATGCTGACCCAGAGCGCACTGTAAACTAAATATTTGATCTGTTTTAATAAACTTAAAGAATTGGATTCCTCTCCTGTAATCTCTCATAAAGTTAACACATATGGAATATCCCTTATATTTAATTGAGGAGTTTTAAGCAGAGCATTTAATTCCAACACTGATAAGCGTCTAAAACGCTACGGTGGGAAGGGAATTACTCACCGCTTAAGCGTCCTGTATAAAGGATGGGTAACAGTTCCCCCCAGGCTTACTGGTTCCACCAATGAAGCTCAGGTGACTTCAATCCTCGCTGATTCAAGCAAGGCACAGGCCAGGCTCGTGTGCGTCAACGCTACATTATAGGCAGCCGCAATCGATCGATGCTAGATAAGTGAGAATGGGAGTGTAATGGCATTCAAGACTCTTAATAAAGATGAGAGAGATTCCTTTATGAGTTTGGAGGTTTTAATAAAAGTTAAATTGATCATACAGGAGAACAGCACAGATCACAGTGAATGCCGAATGCTGCCCCCCTCCTAACTCCCTAACAAGCTCATATGAAAATAAGTATTTATAAAGTTCAGCAACCTTGCCTCTATCACTTTGAAGACACAACTATTAACGTCAGGGTGGGGATATCTCCGGATGAAGACATCTGGCTCTTTAGCTGTGAATAAGTGACTTTTGACATATACAAAACAATGGCAATAGCTTGGGTTATATGTAACACAATAAGAGAAACTCTCAAAACTAAGTTTGTAAGAAGAATCAATATTTTCTCAGGCAGTGAAGTCTTCTCTAACCTCGAACTCAACACCTGTTGTCTGGCTCCTCTGCTCTCAGTGTTAATAATACTAAAGGATTAATCATAATAATAAATTTCTCGATCACAGTCTCCTACCCATTTATCTAATCTCAAAGATAAATCAAAATACTAAGAAAAATTAACAATCAACAATAACAATTACTAACCTAAGAGATGGGCAGCATTCAAAAAGAAAGACAATAAAAGTGGTTCAAATAATTTCAAATATTACATGTCACATTGAATCATATCTAACTAAATTATCTAATCTAAGCATCCATCTTAATGACATTATCTGAACTTCATAACAGCATCCCATACAAAAATCCCGCTAGGGCGTAAGATAAACAACCTCCCAACTATGGTCGTGTTGTCCTTGCTCACGACAGGCGGGCAAAAGTATGAGACGGCCCCTAGCCCCAAGGTGGCACTCCTGTTTGGTTCCTCATTAGTCAGGATGCATAAACGTAAATACAAAACAAAGAAAGGGGGCACAATGTTAGGCAGTATCAATCCAGTTAACAACAAAAATCAAAACAATTCTAAATATAAATTGTAACATGTACTCTTCCCTTAAATGAGTCAGGCATCCACAGCGTGAACCTCAAAATCAAGATCAGTCACTCTTTGCTCAGCACCACAGTGACCCTTTAAGAGGTTATACAAAAGAACAAATCAGTAGTAATCAACCATAATATAAAACAAACAAGGGAAAATATTGTATGCAATGATGCTAATGATTAGACATGTTAAAAATCAAGACAAAAAAACTAAAAATCTAAAATTCTGTCATCCCCCTTTTTCATTCTTAACTAACAACTAAGTATGAAAAACTAAAGAACAAAAAAAAAATATCAAAACTTAACTGAATAAAGGACTAAAGCTAAAACAAAACATTACTATAAATGAAATTGATTTGAATAAATGAAATGGAATAATAAATGAATAATACAAATTTAAAATGTTACTGAAAAATGTAAAAAACAAAAACAAACTACAACAAAAACAAATTTAATTGAAAAATGATTGAATGAAGAGTAATGTCGGAAAAAAAAAAAACATAAAAATGAAAAATCAAATCAAACCCCTCTTTTGTCTGTCATCTCTGGGATGAATCCGCTAAACCTCCTTAGAAAAATATAATACATCAATCACAGGGAAAAAAACATCAGACAACCTAATTCACAAAGTGATTTAAAGGAAGTCGTCATACACCTGTTAAACTAATTAATTATATAACTCGAGGTCATTCAGCAAGTCCATACCTATTTCATCTCCAACCAGTTCTTCTTTTCCATCCCCATCTCGTCGAATCGAGTCTGCATCAGGCCCGTAGGTGACCTCTGCATCAGTTCAGCTCAGGTGACCTCTCGTCCCTGCTGCAGAGTCCAAACGACGCCCCCTATCAAAAAACAGAACACAAAAATGATCAAAATCACAATATCACAGTCGTTATTGCTCTGGATCCCCAGAGCGTTGACAAATGTGTCTCCTTCTCCATGTCTTCACGTCCCATGATTCGATGATTAGTGAGGAGAAAGAAAAATGTTGAATCACAGTTTTTCAAATCAAGTTTTGTGTCAGAGTCTACTTCTCTGAGTTTTTCTGCTTCAGCAGTGGTAGGTTTGTCCAAAATCGATCCAGTCACTCTTTCAAGTGGCTCTCTCAGTGACTTTGACAGCGGTGAAGGTCACCAGAAGAACTTGAAAAGGCCCTTGCCATTTTTTAGTTCTCCAGTGTTTTCGCCTCAGATCCCCGATCAAAAGATCCTAGGTTACCCAGTCTCCAGGTCTGATCGGATGGAGTGATCCCGCTGCCACTTGTTGGTGCACCTGGTTAAGAGTCTCAGAGAGATTTTTGCAGTGAGAAATCATTACATCATCACATAGGTCTGTAGAGAGGTGTGGTCTTGCAGGTGGCCTTAACCCCACCACAGGAGGTCTGCCAAAAGAAATGTCAAAAGGACTCAGGTTATTTTCAGCCCCTTTTCTCATTCTCATGTAAAACAAAGCCAGAGGCAAAGCTCTGACCCAAGACAGTCCTGTTTCCTCACAACACTTAGAAAGCTTAGCTTTCAAAGTGCCGTTTTCACGTTCGACAGAAAACCACACCCCCTCTCCTGTTTTACAACTGTCTTTTTCCCAGGCTGTTACCTCAGAAGAGGTGGCAAAACTTTGCATAGCAGTTAAATCACACATGTCAGGTAATTCATCTATCTGCTCAATCGCAGCACAGGTAGTCATCACCGGTTGAACTGCGGCAGCTTTGGCGGCAGCATCAGCCCTGGCATTTCCAAGACTCACAGCATCCTTGGACATTGTGTGAGCAGCACAATTCACAACAGCAATTTTGGATGGCAACAAAATAGCATCAAGGAGGTCAGCAACCTGTGATGCATTCAAAATCGGCTTACCATCAGACTTCAAGAACCTTCTGTGTCTCCACAGAGCTCCAAAATGGTGGACCACACCCACCGCATAGCTGCTGTCACTGTATATGGTAACTGCTTTATCTTTAGCCAGCTCACAGGCCTTCGTCAACGCAACCAACTCTGCCGTCTGGGCAGAAAAATGAGACGGAAGGCTTACTGCACACAAAGTACAATGGTCAGAACAAACAGAATAACCCACTCTGCTTTTACCCCTGGCATCTCTGAAAGCTGTGCTTTCAACGTAGAGAATCATGTCTGGATTCTCCAGTGGGGTGTCTGACAAATCAAGACGAGGTTTACACAGTACCTCAAATTCCCTTTGGCAGTCTCGGGGGTCTCCATCATCCCCTATGGGTAGCAACCTGGCAGGATTGAGAACATCACATCTCACCTCATCAACCACTTGAATAAATGGTTTACCTGTGTCTGGCCAAGCCAGAACGGGGGGGCTTTGCAGAGCTTCCTTAAGCTCCTCAAATGACCGCAAAGCCTCAGGGGTCCACTGGACAGCATCAGAGGCTGTCATATTCCTGCCATGAATCAAATCAGAGAGTGGTTTTTCCAACACTGCGTAGTCCAGAATGAAATTCCGGCAATACGAAGTCAAACCCAAGAAAGACACCATCTGTTTCTTGGTTACTGGTCTCTGCAACCGCTGAATAGCAGCAACTCTTTCGGAAAAAATAAATTTCGACCCCTTGGAAACCACATGACCCCTAAAAATGACCTCTGATTTTGCAAACTGCAGCTTCGATAAGCTGGCTTTGTGCCCACAAGCATGCAAATGCTTCAACAACTTGACAGTGTCTCCATCACACTGTTCCTTAGACGGAGAAGAAATCATCAGACCATCAACAAACTGTATCAGGGCGGAGCCAAGTGACAGCTCAAGCCCTTCCAAGCTCTCCTTTAACGCCGTGTTCAAAATAGTGGGAGCTTCAACGTAGCTTTGTGGAAGTCTAGTGAAGGTGAACATTTTCCCTTCAAACTCAAAAGCAAACCAAAACTGGCTGTCAGGGTCCACAGGAACACTGAAGAAAGCATTACTGAGGTCCACCACTGAGAAATAAGTACCTGTTCTTCTACCAGTCCAAGAAAGACTTATTAATGCAGCCTATGAGCTTCATAATTACATTACAACCAATAAGGGGAACACCAGCTGCATATAAAATCTTGTCATATAAAAGCTGCATTAGGTTATTATGTACAAATATGATTTGTATTACTACAATTATAGATTAGAATTTTAGCTTTTCTGCCATAAGTTATAGACAAGACTTCAATATAGTCCAATATTTTAACTAAAGAATTAAATTTATTTAGCTCACTGGGCTTTGTCTCTCAGACGAATTCAGGTTCGATCCCCGTCGCAGTCACTGGGAACCCTGACGGAGTCTCCCAACTCTTTAAAGCTAGGCGCTGTTCGGAGATGGGTATTCAAACACCCAGGTGCGCAGTTCCCTCCTGTCAGGTGTCCGACGGACTTGCTTGGGGCCATTGTTCGAGACGCCAAACTGTGGTGGAAAACATGGTGTCTGAGAGGCCTCGGATGTGGATAAAACAAAGTGTCAGCTGTCTTCCTACAAAGTTAATTTTACATGCTCATGGAGAGTCCATAGGGAGCTCTGAAGCTTCAGCTCAGATGTGTGGGTATAAAAAGTAATCAGCCACACCCAATTGGATCAATCTGACTGATTCACTACTCAGCTCTGGGAGAACAAAACACATCATACAGTTATGGTAAGATAACTAAGGCTGATTTCACACCAGGGCCTAACTCAGTTAGGTCGACCTAACTGAGTTTTGGGTCCGAACACGGCGCGGCTGGACTACTGTGAACACTCACTCGCATTCGTAGTCGACGTAACTCCCCCGCTCTCGGAGCGGCTTGCGTCGACCTGAAATGCGCCGCGAGTGATGTGTGAACGTGCAGCAACTTTAGCTCGCCCTAAAGTCCAGATACTCCGGCCTTTTTTACCGAAACGGGTACCCGTAAGCAGATGTGCTGTAGAGATATCCATCCTCCCGCTCTGTTCCACGACAGATTCGTTACCATCGTTGTCAGGATAGAATCCCTCTTTTTGAAATTTAACATATTCCTGACATTGAAACAGATAAAATATGTACAATGCGAAAAGCAGTATCGGGGGCAAACGGCGTTGCTGTTCGTTCTCCATGGTTCACGTGTGTTCTGCTTAAATCTCAGCCAGGCTTCTTTTCCTGTTGGGATAAGCCTCAACTTCCGTCTAGTTGCCATGGATACACAACGTTCAGCTCTGTAGAGCGACGACTTCGGTGCGATGACAAAAAGCAATATGTGAAAGGAGCCATACTTGTAGAAAATTGAAACAAATGTAAACTTTTTACTTCTGGAGCGGCGCCTGGCTCGACCCAAATACGTGTAAAAACAGCGTAACATTCTGATCTATGCATCAGAGGATAATCACAAGATCAGTCATGAAGCAACAAAGGACGTGTCGTATGAGATAACTAGCTTCTTGCAGTACATGTATCAAACCAGAACAGCAATGTTTTATCTAGGCACTGAGTCATACTTATAAATGCATGAGCACAACTAATAATAACTAAGCACTAATTCAACATTAATAAGCAATATTCTTGTACTGTGAATAAAAAAATAAAAAAGCCTATAACTGCGGCAATAATTCCTATAACAGTGATGTTGCTATGAGGTCAGTTTAGAGTGTGACAAAGTGAATGCTAAGAAGAGCTTCTAATTGTAAACTTCTAAATGAATGTTAATGAATCATATTACCTCATTGGTTAGGGCAAAATAATCTGGAGTCTGTAATGAATTATAAAAACGAGAATCTAATAATTACAGCTTAAATACAGCTTAAATGTCAAAATAGTTAACAATTAAATAACAGTTTCGAGTCTTCAAATGTAAAGTCAAATTAATACATTATTTCCTTTTCCACTTTTTTGTTATCACTTCCAAGATACCTTAAAGTTAATTTTAACACATTTAAACAGGACAGCATGTTGATTTTATGGCTCCATCTTCGACAAAAAGGGATTTATTTGTAAATTATTAATAAGGCCCGCTGTCAGTACGACATGGGTGGACAAAAAGAAAACGTCTGGCAGCACGTAAATATTAAACACAGTATTTTCTTCAAATTGGTCCAAATTAAATCTAATTAGAACTACATCTTAAAAGACAAAACCCCACAATGCATTGCATGTTACATTGGAGGGTGTATGGGGTGGGAAGAAGAAGCCATGCTGAGTAAAATCATATGGATCTTCCAATCATATTCATCAAGCTAAAATCAGCCTCACAGTTGACCTGCCATAAGGAAGGCATAATGAATGAGCGGCGCTTCAGCTTTGCCTCATTCGTGGAAGTGAATTTTGGAAAATGAATCTTGATTGTTAAAGTAAACCTGGCTTCTGAGACTAGCTTTCTTCGTGAAACAGCCCACTGAACCGTCTCTGTAGTAAAGTAAAAACGACCCAAAGAAAAGAAAGCATCTTCTGGGAACCTGGAGAACTAAATGGTTTAACCAATTAAAAAACATGCAATCAGAAGTTTAGGTCAATAACTACAAATCTAATACATTTTATCTAAGATTAATGGAAAGCTCCAGAAAATGTTAACAATTTCTAATAGAGCTTTTAGGCTATACGTTTATTAGCAATCTATGATTTCTTATTTGATATTTTAGGAAAGAGGAAAAAATTTAGATGGTCAAAATGTTCGTCTTTATTCTATAATAAATTCATAATGCCTTTATCTTCTCACCTTTTTCTTCCTATTTGGAATTCATTCCTACAGTTTTACACTAAATTAAAAGATTTTTCGATTTATAATGTTTCTAATGTAACATTTTTCAAAACTGTAGGCTTAGAAACAGCTGCAGCGGAACATAAAGATAATAAATCTGCTATCAGGAGAATATTTATGACCGTAAACGTGACGAAGGACCACAGAGTAAACAGCAGATCCTGCCTCTCTCTGTTCATTTGGACTTTCTCCTGCAGCCGTTCACATGTAGCAACAGCTGGAGAGGAAAGAAGCTGTGGAACATCCGCTGGTGCAGGCTTCACCGTGAGTTGCTGCTGTGGTCTTCACAAACGGGCAGATAAACAACGCTGAAGCCTGTGGCGTGCAGTCTGAAGGGGACCCATAACCTTGGATGGATGGGGGGGGGGACAGAGTGTGTGTGAGAGAGAAAATCTGTGTGTGGTAATGAACGAGTGGGTGGGTGGGTGCAGGAAAGGAAGTGGCAGAGAAGGTAGACACAAAAACAGAACAACAGAAAGCAACAGATGAGAAACAGGAGGAAGACGGAGACGGAGAGTCGAGAATCCGAAGAGAAAGAGGAGGAGGAGGGAAGCGAGAGGAAGGTGAGCAGCAGAGGTGATGAAAAACTTTTCAATGGAGAAGTAATGAATGCTTGAACCCAGTAAAAACTCTGCAATTGTTCATATTTCTAATATATCTGTTTTTAGATTTTCATCATCAATTCTAGTTTTATCCAGATGGATGTAAAATATCAAGTAGTAACTGGAGGCACTAAAATACATTCCAGTTAAACTACTGAAGTATTTATGTAAAATATGATGCACTTAGTGTAAATTACACTGTACTGAGTCCCAATTATGCACTAGAACAGCAGAAAATAAACCAGAGATGCTTGCCGTTTAGTTCCTAACCATTGGTTTAGAAATATTAATCTTGTACCTCTACCAAACGTTTTATTAGGCAAAGCTAATGTATTTGTATAGCAAACTTGGTATAGCAACAAGGTGTCATACGGCTGACAGCTTCCTGACCCACATCCACATCACAACACACAGTCAAAGATAGATTTAAAGTGTTTATTGAAAGGGTTAGAAGCTGTGATGCTGGAGAGAGCTGAGTATGTAGGAGGATATTGGGGATTATTGGATGATGAATAACAGTGCGTTACTTCCAATATGACCATTTTTTTCAGTAAAGACTTTCCAATGCCTTACTATTTCCATACCAGTAATCAAATTAAAGTTACTTGTTCAAGCCACTGTGCATTACTATTTTTGTAATTTCATTTGCTTGGGCAAACAGATATATTCGGTACACGGAGTCAATGGCGGAAAAAGCAGCGGGAAAACAAGCAACGATATCGGTAAATATGGTCTTATATACCTTCTACGACACTGCTGCCGTCGTTTTCTGTCGTAATCTGAAAACTAACCAGCCGATTATCCCCTCTACGGTCGCCATGTTTGTTGTGTTTCTACCCTACACATCCAGCACTCTATCTGGTCTGAGTTCTGTACTCTGCCCCCTAGTGGAACTCTCCAGTAGTACGTGTCCAAAACACAGCTTGTTGCTGACGTCAGCGTGAGGTTTAAAAGTGAGTATATTTCTGGCATTACTGTTAAAATAACCTTCCAATAAAGTGAGTATTGGTCAAACTGGTTATTATTTTTATGTTGCGGCAGTGAAGAGTGTTACTAGCAGCTGCTGAAAGTAACTAATAAAGTACTTTATAATCGAATATAGTTACTTTTAAAATAATCAGTAAACTCATTTACCTTTGGGAGGAGTAACTGGTAGTCAGTAATCAGATTGCTATTTGAAAGTTACTGTGACAGCACTGACTGCAATGTATCCGTATTCGGTCGGGCACAGAGGCTTACCAAGTTTACACACAGAAGCAAAACTGCGTTACGCTTTAGCCAGAAACTCATGACCCAAATTCAGTGCCTCCTGCTAGCAGACGCTAAGACCAGCAATTGTTATAAGGGAGAATAGGAACTTCAATGCCTGTTTTCATTGGTAAAGCTTCCTATTTGGAAACTTTTAGTTTTCCCAGAGTTACAGAACAAAGCGATTTCATGCTAACTGGTTACCAACTTTCGTTAGCATTGGTTGCTGTTAGGTACTACAGATATGACTGAGCCAAAAGAACCCCGCTTAGTTCTCTAAACGTAGAAATAAAGTATCAGCAGACGGGATATCCGACTGTAATAATGTGTTAAAAATGTTAAATCCTTTACTTGACATGAAGGACTTACTTAAAGAAAGGGTAATCAGTAGTCCGTAGGGGAAAAAAAGGAAACAGAAAAAGGACAAACATCCCAGACTGTTGACAACATGATTAGGAGAAATCATGGAACCAAAAAATGCATGAAGAACATTGAAACATACTACCGTTATGAGAACTGTAGTTGTTATTAATCAGTTAATAAAATGCAGCTCTAAACATATTAGCTTTAGCTTTGATTTAAAGGTACTCAGTGTTTTAGCCACTTTGCACTCATCAGGAAGTTTGTTACAGACAAGGGGAGCATAAAAACTGAAAGCTGCTTAATGCTAAAGTTTTTTACTCTTTCAATGTTGTCTTTTTATGCTTCTCTTGTTTAATTCTTAATTGCTCTTTTTATTTTCCATGCTTTTATCATGTTTTTTTCTTTACCACCAAATCATATAAATCACCTTGACTGACGTTGGCTGTTATTATTGTGTTGTTGTTATTTTTTGTTTCTGTTAGATGCCACCTCATTCTTCAGTAACGCGCTTTAATTTGAGATTCAAGAGCCGTTTCAGAACTCACGTCTGACTGTGGAGTTCCTCAGGTTTCTGCTTTAGGCCCGGACCAGTTCCTGCAAACGTCTTTTATGAAACTTTTACCTTTTCAGTGGAGATTATATTTAATATTTAGTCCTGCCTAAAGAAGCATTTCAGTGTTGCCCCAAAGTGAAGTTCTCCCAGGGTTCCTCCCACAGCCCAGCGTTAACTAACCTCTCTGTTTGAGTTTGCCTATGGGTTTAAAATATAAAGACTTTATATTTAACCAAGCCTTTAAGTTTTAAATTTGAGCAAAATTATTGTTTATTTAGTTGAGTTTCATATTGCTAAACATTGATATTATTTCCCACTGAAACACAGTTTTATCATCTCTGAAATGGGCTACATAGATTCATCTATTTTACTTTCTTAATCATTGAATTAATTGACTCCATTCTAATATTCAAATTCAAATTTGTCATATTTTTCTCTCTCACCAAAGTAAAAGCTCAACAGGTTCTTTGAGATTTATTCTCCACAAGATGAAATTGTGGAGCAGATAACGAGGCTGACTTTCAGCAATCAACAGGAGCAGATGTTCACAGATTTTTTATTCTTATATATATATATATATATATATTCAAATCTTAATTAATGAATGAATATGGATTATAAGTGGACATTTTCTTGTCTGGTGTCGAGGTGCAGCTGGGTTGATCTAAAGGAAATTTAGAAAAATGCAAAATTTTAGGAACATCTTTATACAAGGCTGTAAATGAATGAGACCAAGAATTAGCATGTTTAACACAGATCTATGATCATCTTGAACTGTCCTTAATTTTATTTTTTAAAGGGATTGTGTAAATATAAACCTGCTTTCTTGCTCCAAGATTACATTTGATAAAAATAAAAAAATGTAATAGTTATATCAGTCCTCTAAATTCAAGATTTACCTTCAACAGGAAGAAAAATAGATATCTAAAAAGAAAATCAGATAACGACTTCAGAAATAAAGACCTTAATAAAAAAAGAAACTTTTAATTGTGGTCAGAAAACATCAATAAATCATCAAGAAAAGATATTTAGTAGCTGTAAATAAGAGCAGTTTTCTTTTTCCAGGATAAGGGAAGTTATTGAAACACTCTTGCAGCAACAACTTTCATAAACTTTACATTGAAACTACTCAGTAGCAAAAATACACTTCCTCATACAACAGTGAGTTATGTGCACTGAGGAATATCAAACAGATCGAACATGTTTCTGCTGTTACAAGTGAGAAAATGCCACTGAATCAGTGGTAAATGGACTGAACTTATATAGCGTAGTGACCACTCAAAGCGCTTTACATTGAAGCCACGTTCACCCATTCACACTCGCATTCATACACCAACACCCAACATGGCTCGGTAGGACAATGTAGAATTTGGGGGTTAAGTGCCTTGCCCAGGGGCACATCACCATGTGACTGGAGGAAGCTGGAATTGAACCTACAACCCTCCAATTGCAAGCCAACTACTCTACCACTGAGCCACAGTCGCCCACGGTGAATGAACTACTAAATAACTTAAAGAAAGGCCATTCTACGTTTTAGTTTCATGACTAACGATCAGCTTTAGGATAAATATCTCAAACTTTTAATTCACTTTTTCAAATTTGTTGCTGAATAGTCAGTCGGGTGATATTTATTTGTATGAAAATCTGAATGAAATGTACAAATTTGCCTCCATGACATGCTGGGTGTGTCAACCTGATGAAGGAGCTGGAGGAAGCATCATCCTCATCAGCGTGTTTAAGGCCCATCTGCTGGTCACAAAGTGACTCAAAGTCCAATTTAAAACAGCTACTTTGTTCAGCTGTCTGTTATGAAATCCCACAACACTAGTGGAGCTGTGGGGCCTGAATGGTTCACATGTCGGGGTTATGGACTGCCGTTCGTAACGTTACACTGTCAAAAACTAGCAGTCATTATTTTGTTATCTAGCATTCCATAACAGAAATATGTTATGTTATGTATCTATTTATAAATGTCACGGTTTCTAAATAAATATTCATCTCCAAGCTTTGTAAATATTTAGTTTTCAAGCTAAACACTTAGCTAGCAAACTAAACTGGCTAGCTAAACATATGTGTTAATATTTAGCTAATATGCTAATTTACCTGCAGAGAAGTTGAAGTGGATTATCAAAATAAAAGCTGGGTCATGCTAACTTCTATATAAACTGCTGCTGTTTCAGCCAGTTTTAAGATGAAATGTTGGACATTTTGGGAGGGAAATAAACAATATAACAGAAATATAACAGAAAAAAAACCTGTGAAAAGACATTTAGCCAGCATGCAATAACACAGGTCACCACCAGGAGGCTCTCAATACAACACTGACAGGGTCAGAACAGCCACTGCTTTGATTTCAGGAACCGCAGCAGATATTTTTTTATTTTATGTTATTCTAATTTGTTGAGCTTGTTCGGATTTAACATTATTTAAAACAAATTAAAAAATGAATGCTGATGAATGGTATTCTGTATAATTCTATATGAATCGCTAAGTTATTTTGAATCAAAGATTAAAACTCCTCTGAGTAATGTTATAATATATACATTTTCTTTTTTACTTTCCTTAATTGCTGTTTTTAATCATATGCTGTTTTTTTTTTCTACCAACAAATCATGTAAAGCACCTTGAAATGTTTTCTTTAACGGATTCTCATGTTTTATGCTTAATTGCTGTTTTTAATTTTCATACTTTTATTCTGTTTTTTTTTTTGTTGCGTTTTTTTTATTTTTTATGCTTTTATCATATGTTTGGTTTCTTGACCAGCGAATTATGGAAAGCACGTAGTGGGTTGTTTTTTTTACCCTGTCAAAATGATTGACAAAAAACATTTCTACACGTTAGGATCTTCTGGTGAATTCTGCATCTTGATTTTCTCTTGATTGCATTTATATGGTGCGTTTCAAGAGACTCAAAGTGCTTTATAAGTCCAGTATTCATTAATTCTTACATTGGTCGAAAGAAACGGTGGCTGCCGCAAGGCCGGCCCAAAGTTTTATGGGGCCTTAAGCAGATTTCCACTCAGGGGCCCCCTTTCTGGTAAGACCACTACCCACAATAACAGCGTTTCAATCAAGATTTGGTCTAATCTGGGAAAGTAGTTGGACTTTATTTAGCTGATCTTATAAATCAATAAGTTAATTGTTAATATTAGCTGAGACAATTGTTAATCTGTAAAGCACTTTGAGCTGCATTTTCTTTAAGAAAAGCGCTTTACAAATAAAGTTTGATTTGATTTGATAAAGCTCAAACAAAATAAGGTTAAACTAAAGCATTAGATTGTAACAATTTTACATGTAATAAAAAAATCTAAATGAAAAAGCACAGTAGGCTTATATACATTTTTATGATTTTGAATGTATTTTATTTTAATATGTTTGCAACATTTGTAATCTTTAATAACAATAGCATTTTTTTAATTAACAAAATAATTTGCTACAAATAAACATGCCTAGTTACTACACAAAAAAACAAAAAACAATTGAATTATTTAAGTAATCTACACTGAAACAAAACTAAATCAGATGGAGTAATATTCATATTTTCATTAATTTTAACATCTATAGTCTCTGCTTGATTTTGCATTTTTGGGGGGCCCAATATTGGTTTTTTTGGGGGCCCTAAGGAACCGCTTAGTTGGCTTATTCCGGCTCTGATTGTAGCCACAGCTGCCTTGGGGCTGACTGACAGAAGTGACGCCGCCATATTGCGCCATTGGACCCTCTAGCCAACACCAGTCTTGCACGAGGACACAACGACTGAGACAGATGGATTCGGGGCTTGAATCGACAACCGTTCGGTTACATGATGAACTCCCAACCACCTGAGACACCCTGTGAGCTGCTGTTCAACGTGAGAACAGGTTCAACACCAGCTAGACTCTCTCTCTCCAGAAGGTCCATCTCCTTTGATTTTCAGCCTCGGTCTCCTCCCTGCTGCACCAAATTGAACCAATTTGTCCAACTTTAAAATGACATTAAAGCGAAGCAGGCGGTGCTGATGACATTCCCAGTTCTCTCTGTGTTTTTATACGAGCTACAGAGTCCCACATCCACTGCTGAAACATGATGAAGCTTTCAGGCCTCATAATGAGAGTGTTGTTTTTCTCCTGTTAATGTCGCCGGTTTGGGGTTAAAAGGATCAAACTCTCAGTTTTGGGCCGATAAATGAAAAACAGAGCGGAGGTGTGAGGCTGATTCACCGTTTGTTGGGTTTTTATCTGTTTGTTTTTCGCTCCCCGTCATGAACAGACTGAAGTGAGACGGGTCGCGGGATCAGGACGCTGCTTATTGTTACACATTAACGCACATGTTTGTGCTGCGTTGGACATGAATTATTCATGAGACGCAGCAGTCGGTGTGCGTTGATAACCGCCGCCGGGAGCATCCCTCTCTTCCTCTGTCTGACTCACGCTCCCTTTCTTTTCCCGCTGGTCTCTCTCCGCCTGAACACCCAGAATCAGGGTAATAACGGCCAGAAAAACAGGACAAGTCTAATCCTGCTGCCGCTCTTTCCCCTTCGCTCCATATTCTCTCCGTCTGCAGTTTACTATCACTTTCTCTCAGTTCACTTGTTTCTTCTTGCCCCTGGCTTCACAGCGTGTTTCACTCCAGGAAGGGTGGAAAGAGGCAGAGCAACGCTCGTCTGTGTGGCTGCCGGTTAGCTAGTTAGTTAGTTAGTACGCTGGTTGGTTCATGTAGTGGTCTGGTTGATGAGTTAGCAGGTCGGATCTGAGTTCAGGGAGGTTGGTCATGTTGATCTGGAGGCAGTCAGGAGGATTGGAAAAGATAAAACCAGAACAAAATGGAGTCAGCGGTAAGATCAACTTCATTCTAGCCTCTCTCCTTCTTCTGCTCTGACTAATCTCTGCTTTTAGAGCAAAAAACACCAACTTCTTTAACAACCTACCTATGTTTAAGTGCTGTTTACCTGTAAATGAAGCCTACAGCTCCCCTAGTGGCAGCAGTATGAGATATAACTAAATATTTCATTGTGTGGCTCAACATTTGACACGCCACCAGCACTGTGTGGACATTAACACAATGTTTAACACGCCGCTGACCTCTACTAGCCTACTTATATTTATAAGAATGCTGTGAATTAAGCTTTAGCTGGGGTTAGGAATAGATCTAGAGCTGGGTATCAGTTTAAATTTCAAGAATCGATTCCGATTCTCAAGAGTAAGAGTCGATTATCAGGTTCTGATCCAATTCGATCCGATTTCATCTGATCCAGTCTGATATTGATATTAAAAATGTTTTTTGAGCTGTTACCTTAATTATATGTCTGTGCAGTCCTATTTTAGCTGTAAATAGGACAAAATCTGTTTCTGGACTTGTGAATCTATTATTAACATTTATAAGAGAATTGATTCAGAATTTGTTTTTTCAGCACGGCACTAAATACCTCGGTTAGGGTTAGGAAAAAAGTCTGGGTTAGTAAAGTGAAATCAATGGAAGTAGAAACAATGTCCACAAAAGGACAAGTGTGACTACAGTGTTATGAGACCATTAGTCTTTGTGACTCAGTCTTATAATTGTTCTAATTAGATTAACAACGACTTTACAACTTCTGTAGTCATTTTATTGAATTTTGTTCAGCTACTTGATGTTTCTTTTTAGCCCTCTGGGGCTTCTGCATCATAGCTACTGGATCTGGTGTCCTCTGCTCCTCTTTATGTCAGCCCTGCGTTGGTCTGCCTGGGGCTCTTTGCTCTGCAGGTCCTTTCCATGTCTCCAATCTCCTTTATTTCTACGTTTATTCGTGGGAGGCCGATCAATGGCTCCTCACACCATGCAGCTAATAAACACTTGTATGGAGAAATCTTATATGCACCAGCCTCTTACACACACAGGTGCGGGGATTCTGGAGTCTACAGACACAAATTAGGGCTGAGGTTACCACAAATACATCTTATAATATTTAGTACCACAGGCTTTTCAGTAACACCCTCGTTATGTTTATATATCTGTTTTTGGGTTGTGGTTGTGTAGTTCTCAGGGATAGTTTACATTTCAACGTTTTTGTGCGATTCAGCCTGTCGTGGACTGGAGAACAAGGCGAGGAGACGAAAACGCAACCTTCCGAACGGCATATGGGGAGCCCAATCCTACTGTACCTCTACCCCGCTTGCTACATAGCAGGCGAAAAGGAGTATGAGAGCGATGTACTAGGTCAGAATCTCAATTAGGGATCGGGGTAGTAGGCACAAAGTTCCCGGATGTGTACTACCGCCACAGTAGGCAGCCGGTGGACGCTACGCTATCCCAGAATGCAGCGGAAGCCCCAAAATCATCGAAGAAGAGCGACCTCATTGTCAACCATTGACACCGCTGCAATTTCGGCATATAAATGTAAAAGTGTAGCGATGTTACTGATCCCTTTAATTGTGTTTTGACAACTGATTAAACATTTAAGTTGATTAAGGCGACATAACGTGACGCAAACATCCGGGTCAACAGAAGGGTCATACTGGTCGAAGGACACGCAAAATAGTGGAGCAGTACGTCCGATTTCATTCCTACTACCCACTCGTTTGGTACATAGTATGTTCTACTTCAACATTTGAGTAGTAGTTACTAGGGGTGTGAGGAAAAATCGATTCACGTCTGAATCTCGATTCATATTTAACAAGATTCAGAATCGATCCGAAATGTTTGAGAATCGATTCTCAAAAAATATGTTTTCTGAACCTTTTTACATTTTCGCTTCGCGTAGTGTTTGTCATGCAACGGCCACCGTCGCATTGAAAGATCTGATGCGCCGTTGGCTAGCTAGCGCTAGCTGCTAGCACCAGCTAGCTGTAGCCGCTAGGCTAAAGCTTCAGCATGAAAGACGAAAGAGAAATCCAGCCCGCCCCGTCTTTGCTGAAGGTAAATGTTTGGGCCGTCTAAAGGTCTTCTCCATGCTAATGACACCCTTGGCTAAAGTTTTATTTTTTTTTATAAATCTGCAAGTATATAAGAGCGATCTTTCTTTATAAGAAACATCCAAACATCCAGCAGTGCTGCACACCTGTGGCGCTTTCAAGGAAGTCCGAAATATATGCTGAGTTCAATAACGTTAGGACTTTTAAAATTTCTAACAAAAACAATGAAAAATAATAACATAAGCCATAGATTTCTGTTTAATGATGGTTGATAAGCAACTTTTGGTGCATAATAAATATTTTCAATGTATTTTCTACTACGTACCAAAGAACAAACAAAATACATATTATTTATTTTTTTCTTCTTAAAATATATCAGCATTTTTTTTCCAAGACTAGAAATTTTGTTTAAAAGGTCTTGGATGTCCAGTTGCAATTTCATGTCTTGTTACTTTTGAACCAGTTCCCTTCTCTCAACATAGATTGTTGTTGATGCCCTGTTACATTCATGGCTCACTTCATCACAGACACTTGGTAGATCAAGTTGTGTGTATTACAAACACAAATGATGAATGAAAGAGTATTGATTAAGAAAAAAAATGGACTTGAATCGAGAATCGCTTCTGAATCGAGAATCGCTTCTGAATCGAGAATCGTTTCTGAATAGAATCGTCACCCCAAGAATCGGAATCGAATTGAATCGAGAGATGTTGTAAGATTCCCATCCCTAGTAGTTACTACGTAGCATGTAGTAAACACTAAGGATTCTAATGCAGTCTCAGTCCCCTCCCCTTCCTGTCGACCCATTGGTCCCCTGGCCAAAAAATAGTGAATGGAAGTCAATGGAGCGATTAAAGTTATTTTCTGGTCCGTTTTGACTCATGTCTTGAATCACACATATGTTGTACCTCCATTTAAATGATTAATAATTATGTGCATTTTGACTGTATTTGTCAATTGATTTGGGATTTATTCGTTTTGTTTTTTAAATTCTCAATTAAAATACCTACAAATCAGAAGCTGCATATATTATGTCCACGTCTAAAGCTAGCTAGCACTCGCTAGCACTCGAAACATTCAGTACGTTTACATGCAGTAAGAGAAATTAGAATTATTAACTTAGTCCATGCGATTGAATTGGACGGCTCTCCAAGTCGCCCCATCCGAATGAAGCTGTAAGCTAACCACTATTAGGCTAACACGTAGGGGTGCATGTCGCCATCTATCGTCAGGGAGCGGAACCTACTTCATTTAATAATTCAATATTCTGAGATACATGTAAACTTGGACTCGGCTCTCATGGGGGGAAAGCCCTTATTTTGTTTACCCCTAAAAAGCTTGATTTAGCTGTGCGTTTAAAACGTACTGACTCACAGAGACCTTGTAGAGCTTCTCCTCCATCCTGTTTCTCCCCCAGCATAGCTGCTACTTCCCACATGGTTAGATTTATATTGGTTTTCTCCACGTGTAATTTTTCTTCCCAAAATCCTGGAGGAAGGAGGCAAATCATAGCCGTTAGTGTTTTTGCACAAAACCTAAAGTAACTTTTGCTGCCGGTCAAAAATTTGTGTTTTATCTGCATCAAAATGTGTCTTTAAAATTCACGGACATCATATGTTTGATCCACGGCGCATTTCAAACGGAATTAGAAAATAACTTTTATCAATCCATCGACTCTCATTAATTTTCTTGGGCAGTAGGGGACCCATGAACAGGAAATAGAAGGGCGGGACTTATTCTGCCCGTTGGACTCTCCACCATTCTTCAACTCTTTTCCGGGTAACGAGGAGGAAAGCAAGGGAAACCATAGAACACTGCCATCTAGAGGTCAGGCATGTGCTACATAGTGTTCAAAAAGATCAGATCGCTCGCCCTGTCATGTAATTGCAGCGTTGTTTTCATCTGCGAATTCAAACAAAACGCCGACATTGTTGTGTAAATTGCCCCGTTTGCGTTGTTGGGTTTGTGTTGTCTTTGTTTTATTCCCTTTCTCTGCCGTCCTGCAGGTGTAGAAGCGGACTAGGATGTTTTCTTGTATTTCCTTTATTCCCCTTCCCCTCTATCTTCATCTCACTTTCTCCCTTTTACATTCTTTCCTACCTCTCTTCATCTTATTTCTTTTTTCCTTGATTTTTTGTCTCTGTGTCCATATAAAGAAAAAAGAATCCACAGCAACTTCTAATAAAAATTTCTACACATACATATCAAGTGGATTAATGTAACAAAGACGTAAAGTTCCAACTGTGAAAGTAAATCTGAGTAGAAAAAAGTAGATCTCGACTTTCCTCAATTTCTCCATTACCTCTTTGATGCCTTTTGTTTTTGTGATGTTGCGCATGAAAGTGTCCTGGCCTCACAATACTTAAAAATCCATAATCCATAAAAAACCTCCATAAAAATCCATAATCCAACCATTTGCTTACTATAAAAACAGACGTCTCAAACCCAATTGGTCACCATGAATCACAAAGCTGTCAATTCACCTAAAAAATAAATGAAATGTCATACGCACCTAAAAGTATTTTTCTGTTGTTGAAGTTGTGTCCCTACAAACACCCCAACAGTCATAGTGATTTCTGAAACAACAGATGTACACAAGAGCATGAAATAATCATTCCCAGTTCACCGTTAGCTTGTTTTTCACTCAGTTATTACCATCATAATATGTCTTTTCAACTAAAAATGTAGCTGTATTTTTTAATTTTTGGTCATCAGTTTAACCACATTTACCAGTTTGGTTTTGCACACACATGCGTGATCCCTCTGATATCCACAGCTTGGCCAAACGACTGAAACTCCGACTGCTGCTTCACCTCCTCCATGCTGTGAGCTTTTCTCCTCTTCTGCTCCACAGCAGCTGAGTGTTTTCCCTTTTTGTGGCTGTCAGCTGCTTACAGAGAGGGTTGCTGGTCCTTTCCTCCCTTTGCCGTGTTGCTCTGATTCCGCTCTGGTTCCTTTTAAGTTTATAAAGGTCTGTTTTAAAAGCTGATGATTGAAATCTTTTCTGTTGGCTCCGTCTCCTGCATGGATCTGTGGTCACAGATCAGTTTACTCTGGGGTCTTGATCTTATAGAATGACTGGTCCAAGCATTGATCGGAACCAATTTATGTGAAAAAAGTTATATATTATAACACTTTAAGAAAATAACTTCATTGCATTGATTTCTAATCATGCATGTGATTTAAATGTATTTATGGTCACCTAAACCTGATCATTTCATACGTTTTTTTCTTGTTTCTTACTAGGGATGCAACGATACCAAGTTTTTCAAACCGACACAGTACTGATACCAATGCCGATACTTCTACCACACAAAAAATACAATGAATTGGAAAACCAGATTTCATGCTTTTCTCTGTTTGTTACAACATGTTATGGTGAGTTAGATCTTTTTATCAATAAAAATGACAATAAAACGAAAATTTCTAATGAATATTTTATTTTTTTGTAAAATGATTGCAGAGCTTCTTTATTTTAAGTATCGGTTCATGGTATCAATTAACTAACTGATACCGATACGAGTCCATTAGAACTGTATCGGCCCCATACCAGTATCAGTATCGGTGCATCCCTGTTTCTTACTTCTTTTTTGTGTTATGAACTGACGCCATCTACCAGGATGTTTCCCACTTTATTAATTGCTTTTAATCGGTTTTCCATATTCTGCTCATATTAATTGGTAATAAAAAAGTGGTTTTATGCTTCGGTTTAACAGCAGGAGGTTCTCTGTCATCCTGTCAGGACCTTTGGGTCTTTGGGATTAGACAATCTTGGGTCGTGTGTATTTTTTGGTTTTGTCCTCTGCAGCCTTCCACGCAGGATTTACACTTTTGTTTTGAAATTCATACTTTATTTATTGACATCTTGGTTCAATATCATCCATTTGCTTCTTCTTAAGACTCATTTGTGTTCATGGATTATTTTTCCTTCATTTCAGGTCTTCACTGTTTTCACTCTCGTTTCTGTTGCTTTCTCACGCCACTCCCTAAAAAATCCTGGGTTTAAATCAACCTATCTTGGGGTTATTTTTAACCCAACACCTGGGTAACTATTGGACCAACACAGCAGTAGTTATTTTAACCCAACAAAATGGGTTACACGTTTAATTAATATGCTGGGTAGAATTAACATTAGTCCTGGGTAAATTCTACCATGTGAATTGGTTAAAAATTATAATAATAGTAGTCCGCTAGCTGTCAGGCTAGCAAACCAGCGAGCTAGCTGGGAAATTCAAACATGACCAAAAACCTGTTAATATGGACTTTTGATTAATTCATTTTGTAAATGGCTAAAAAGCTAACAGATGTACATCAGTGTATGTTTCCATGGTAACAACATAAAGACACTACTGTAATATATAATGCCAGACAGACATATATAGACAGATATACAGAGCGCACAAACCTTAAAAGTGACTTGGCTCGCCGCTGGATGATCCGTTTGGAAGACGGGAGAAGTCGAGGTGATGATGCATTGACGTTCAAAACATTAAAAAAAAACGAATTTATTGTTTTGTTTGTATACTTATTTTTATTCAATAAAGTCCTGAACCAACTGATGCTTGTTGGGTTTATAGATTTTATTCATAGACTGTAAATAACCCAACTGTGTTTAACCCAATGAATGGGTTGCACAAAAATAACCCCTGTCCCATATAATAACCAAAAATGGGTTACAGATTTTATAACCCAGCAGTTAGTTTGATTAAATAACCCAATCAGTCAGTTTTCTCCACTAGTTACCAGCCTTCCTATCTTAATGTTCTCCATCATATCAGCAAACCAATTTTTTTTTTGCTTTCACTCGATCTACCTGCATCGCTGGATCACACAACCACAGATTCCCGGGAGGATCTCTAATTGTTCTTCAATTCTCGTTGCATCCAACACCATGATGTTCATGACACCCTCTCCATGCGCTTCTACCCACTACGTTTCAGTACCTCTTCACCGTTCAGCTGGTAGTCGCTAATTGGATTGTGTGTCAGCTAATGCATGACGTATGCTTGAATCTCTGCCGAGTACCACGGTTAGGAACCAAGGCTGAAATGTTGGTTCTGTTGCTGACGAACCGAGGAGAAGCGACCCATCACCAAACAAACCAAAAGAGCTGATCTGTGACGAGATGTGAAAGCAATGAGTCACGGCCAGGTGGTCTATAATGAGGTCAAATAACCACCAGGGAGTAAAAATCACTGAATGTACAGAGACGGGAGTGTGATGATGTGGGCTCCGTGAGTCAAAGCAGTCAGATGACATTTTAAATGAATCAACAAACCTTCATTGTGTTTTAAAGAGAAAAGCTTTCATCTGAAAATGAGCCTAAAACTTTCCTCTGTAGAGTAAGAGAAGAGTTCAGAGGAAGTTTGTGAAACCCTGCAGAAAATCGTGATGCACTTTAATGTTTCTGTGTGAAATGTTAAGCATGTCAGTTAGGACATGATATTTAGCCGTACTGACTGCAGTGTTTGGGTTCTATATGACTGTGCGTTGAGTAAGCGTGGGCGTGCTGACTTCCTGCTCTGAGGAAACTCTCTTCCGACAGAGACAAACTGAAACGTTTCAGATCTGTAGTGATGTGGAAACATGCAGAAATATATTAGACACACACACACACGCTGAGGTGCGTTTCACCGGTTTCTGCTTCATCACAGTGATGCTGGGAGCTCTGCGTCCTCGTCGCAGCAGCGACTGATTTATCAAACATCGATTCCGAGCCGATTCGGTTTCTGTCTGAGGCGACGGGAGTCTGGATTCTGATCCTCATCCACGTCAGGAAGCTCATTCATAACAAAAACGCGTCAGAAGTTTAACTTGTGAACCTGAGAAGTGAACAAGAGGACGATCAGAATGGTGAGTCTGTTCGGGTTTCATGTCGTAGCAGAAGCTAAAAGCTCCACATATGGGAAGATTGGGAATTGCATCTGTTCCAATATTAAACTGGGAAGGTAAAAACTTTTGATGGTATTTGAGAAAAGATTCACATCACTTGATTCCATTTCTAGGATCCAGTGTTAACTATTCAAACCCAGTCTAACTGGCTAGACAGTAAATAAATTACCTACAACTCCAGAATATTTGTTTTTCTATTTGTTTTAGTCCAAGTTATCTGTTTTTTTTCTTGTTAATAATGTAGAAATATGTAAAAAAATATATTTTATTCGTGAAAAAAATAAATGAAAATATTTAAATGATCCAAACATAAGGAAAATAGAACTAAGCATCTTGCATATCATGCATTTATTGTCATTAGTTGCTTCCCCTCTGTGGTTAGCTTAGTTTCTCAGCTCTCTGCAGTCAACGAGGACAAAGTTCAGACTCAAAGTGGCGGCTTCATGTTGCTTTTAGTGATCGGCTCCAGGTCTGCATTGTGTTTCTAATATTCTAAGCTCCAGAAACGCAGGCGGCCTAAAACCAAACACGAAGTTAGACCTCTGATGCATTCTTCTACTGCTGTGACTAACGTGCAGCTTTAAGTTTTCTGTTTGTGGAAGACGTGAATGCAAAACTATATAAACTCCATGTGAAAAAAACCTGGGAAAAAATTTTGCAATGTGGAAGTGATGCGGTTGAACCATCCTTCCAGCATCCAGCCTCCAGAGGGCAGCGGTGGTGAGCGGAGCAACAAGCTTATCAGGCGGGTACCAAAGCACCCAGATAGTGATAGTGGTCAGGTTTCAGGCTTGGCTGGTTGTGATGCCCCATCATGTGTGTATGTGTGTGTGTGTGTGTGTGTGTGGTCTCAGCTGCTTAAACACTACTGCTCCATTTACGTTGCAGTACGGTGCAGCAGATCCACAATACAAGTGAATGCATGTCCTAAAACCCTGTTGGTTGACAATTTAAAGTGTGAAAATGTGGAATATTTTCTGATTTTACTTATTTTTTTTGTAAATCTAAAGTAAATTTTACAACAAAAAGTGAAAAAACTGCACAGTAAAACGTGAATTAGAGATGTTTCAGGCCCTGAAGTGGACCAAAAGGTATAACATCAAGCCAGACTGAGAACTAAACTAAAAAAAAAAAACAGGAAAAGAATACAAAAAATAAACCTGAAACCTGCTCTGCGTAGTTTGCTAAGAGTGTTGCAGAGAGTGCACCCTTGTGGCCTTTAGAGGACCTGCAGCCATGAAATACAGACTAGTGTTTATTGGTCCAAGCTCTACGACGTTCAGAGGCCATTTTTTTTATCTTTTTGTAGAGTAGGAAACAATAAGCCATTTCGTTATTGCGGTGGGCGCAATGCATTCTGGGACTTCGAACCCGAAACTGGTGGAAGCAAACATATATATATATATATATATATATAGATAGATAGCAAATGCTGCAAAAAGTATGATACTAAAGGGTGGAGAGTCAACAAACTTAAAACATATGTTCACCGTAGAGGGCTTCATGTGTCTGCGAAGAGTAAGAAAGAACTATGTGCACAAGTGTATGCAACTACAATGCAAAAACTACCGATTGTTTTGACGAAAGAAGAGGAAACCTACAGGAAACTAGCAGCTAGCACGTAGCTTATTAGCTTCTGTCAGGCTTTTGAACTCTTACAATTTTTATTTTTAAATGGGTTTTTTCCTTCTTAGAAACAGAGCCCGGATAAGGCTCTGATGCTCTAGCGTAAAACAATACTCCTTCACACGACTTCCAACAATTATATAAATTAAATTAAATGCTAACATGATTCAGTGATTTTTCATGAGGCGAGGACAGCCAGTAGCGGTTCCTGATCTGTCGCTCTGTTTTTCTGCAGAATGGTGTTGAGGTGAACAGCTGAGTCCAGCTCAGAGCAGAAACCCTCTTCAGCAGACAGAAAACACTCATCATGAGCTCATTCAGCTCCATTCATGCTGACGAACCACTGACGCCCCCGCCGCTGACCACGCCTCCTCGCAAACCATCGGTCCGCCTGCAGGAGAGGTGAGGTTACATTATACTCACTTCAGTTAAATCATATTTGTATCTTGATTGAATGGTAGTAATTGAATAGTAGACATAGTGTAATTTGAATAGTTGATATAAATCTAACCAAAGTCAAATTAAAGGATGTAGATGGAGCCAAAATAGTATTTCTGTATTGAATTTAATTGGATTTAAAGTGGATTGAGTGAAGTTAATAGAAATAAAGAATGAATTCAAGGTCATATGTGAACATATTTATGATTGCACTGGTAATAGATGGAGCTGGAATTTAATCTGACTGAATTTAGATTATTTAGAATTTATGTAATTAGTGTTCAATTTGTATTGATTTATCTTTCATTTGGGTTTCATACCTTGACTTGAAATCAGTTGAGTTTATTTACTTAAAAGCAATCTACTAAGTTCTTTACATAAACCAAGAAATTTGCCTAGATATACAGGATTTTAATTGCAATACTGTCCCTACCCTTTATTTTTGTATCACCTTAGCAAAGGACGGGGGCTCGTCCGGGATGAAAAGCTTCACAATCAGTCCACCAGTTTATTTCAAGGAATTGTTGCTGTGTTTTGTAATATTCTGTGAGTTATTTATAATGCCAATTAGTAGAAAATGCATAAAATCTGTAGTGTAAATAAACTGTAATAACTGTGTGGAATTTAAAAAATTCAAAATCATCTGTAGTATCCCATATTTCTATGTTGCGCTTTTCATAAGTGTTCGACATTATTTAAATATTTTCAAATCTGTTTCTTTTATTTTCACAAGGCGAGGCTCCAACCTGTCGCTGCTATTGGACGTGAGCAATCTGGGGACCGAGTCAGTTTGTTCCGTGACCACGCCTAAGGAGGTGTGGCTTCAGCTGCTGCATACCTCCTCCCGAGCGCTCGCACATGCCCATTTGCAGGAAGCTGCAGCAGACACCAGCGCTCTGAACACAGAGTATCAGGTATGGGTCCTCAAACAGAACAGTCCCCCTCAAGACTACAGACTAAAACAGATCTAATTTTTTCTTCCCTGAGCGTTGCCAGACCTGGGTTGATTTTCACCTGTGACTTCTCAGAATTATTTTTACATTTGCTAGAAGAGATAACAGTTTTGTGGCACCAACGTTTTTCTAAGTACTTCATAGACCCATGAGAATGTTTTTTTTTTGGGGGGGGAATGAAGCCTTGACTTTTAAAAATTGGTTTAAAGCCACTGTAACTGCTCTTTGTGCTTGTTATGAATCAAACACGCAATCTTAGTAGATCAACCACAAATGAAGGACAACCCAATTTCTTGCAGCTCATGCAATTTTGCTCTCTTTATTCAAAATTTTGATCAATCGGCCCCAGAGCCTCAGAACCGACCCAAAGTTGTGCCTGTCATTGCAGAAGTTATTACACTTGTACGCTCGTCTGATGCTAGATCGATTACAGGAAGGAATTATACGACTACGTTTCAATATCCAACATGTTCTGCTTTCATCCACAGAAGATTCCTCCGAACTTTGTGAGCACAGCAGAGCTTGATGTTCCGGGACACACGATGAAAGACCGATACAAGACAATCCTCCCCAGTAAGAGTCCCAGCAGCAGCTCTACTTATTTTATCTTCACTCCCCTGTAATCACAGTTTCTTTTTTTCCCCTCCTCAGACCCAGAGAGTCGGGTGATCCTGAAGAACCCGGAGGAAGAACCGGGTCCGGATCGCTACATCAACGCCAACTATGTCAGGGTGAGAGTTTTACCTTGTTTTCTGCTGGTTATAGTCAGCCTGCAGATCGAAACGTCCTCTTATCAGATAGTTTTTGTTTCTCAGCTTAAATATAGAAAATAAATGAGGAGATGAAACCTTACACCTTCAACTATAACCTCAATCAGAAATGTCTTGTACTGGAAAACTGAGAACGAAAACACCTTTCAGGGTTTCTCTTAGGTTAAAACGGAAAAATAATTAGTAATTTTTATTGTTTTACATGTTAAATCAAACTGTAGCTCTTCTGTTGAATATCTTCTAGTGTTTTGTTTCCAAAACACTATCTACTACTATCACTATGTCGATAGACATACCCCGGGACAAAGGAAAGACTAATCAGTCATTTTAACCCCTGTAGGCAGGCTGGGGGACCTAAAAGATATGATCAAAAACCCTCAAAAATAGCTAATTTTATTCCAGGTCCTCTTTAATTTTTCTGCAACAGTTGCTAGGTGCATGTTTGTGACAAGAACTGTCCAGCAAGTATTTAATTACTTTTCAGAGTTAATTTTGGATACAGTAGTAACAGTATGTCATTGTCTTAATGGATACATGGATTATCAGGGTGAATTTAGGAAAGTTTGCTTCCATAATCTGGGTTCTTGAGTTGAATTAATGTTCTACTTTGTGTTCCATGATGTTTTTTAGACTATTTATGAAACATGGGACTTTAAACTTCAAAAACAAAGAAAATCAATGTTCCATTTGAGTGGAATGATTTTTGCAAACCAGGATGAATGGTGGGGAAAAGACAGGATTTCCACACTGACAGATCTGCAGATTTTAAAAACCAAGTGAAGCAACAAGAAATTGCCTTAAGTTTAGAGTAAATCTGTAATCACCATTAGCAGAGGAAACATAAAGAAGAAAAATAACTTTAAGGGGAGAGGGAATGATGGTTGCAGCGGCTTTGATGGCATCTTACCTCCAGTTAGGACTCAGAGAAACTAATAATCTTCTTGGTAAAGCCCAGTTTATACTCCTCCATACATAAGTTTGCACCTAGATGCAGACCTATTGATGGAGATGTTTTACTTTTCTACTTCTCCATTGGTGTGTCGGTTTTGCAAAGCAGTTCTCCACCAGGACAGCAGGAGGTGCTGACCTTTTCTGCCGGTTCTGCCTACCATTCCAGTTTTGTCTCTGGTCAACAAGAGTTTACATACTTTAGCTTGTAAACACATATCCACTCAAAGAGCCATGATGACCAACGGACAATAAGTTCTGATTGAGCTGGAAAGCTTTTTACTACAAGTACAGGTAAAAGAATACCCTAAAAAAAGCATGTAATCCAAAAAGCGGTCTGTTTTGTTGTTCTCTACAACTCCTTGTGTTTAAAATCACCAAAAGACTAGATTAGATCAATTATCCTTGCAATATAAAGCTTGTAGTGCCCAAAAGCTGCATTGACTACTAATTACATCGACTATAGAGCCCGGTTCTGGTGAAATCTGGGGCTGATATTGGGTAGACCAATCACAGATGTGCAAATACTGGACATGCGCGAAAAAACGCACGAAACGCGCGTATAATCTACGTGACGCCAGCGCCTACATAATATATACAAGAAGCTCTACAGCACAGTACATATCTGCTTGTCACGTTAACCGAAGAGAACAATAGCTGCTCAGAAAAAGAGAGTTTTTGGTGTGGACAGACGACGAGACCGATTTATTACGCTTCGCTGTTGCCTTCGTCTGTAGTGTCGTATTGTTATTGACGCAGCATTCATTGACGCCACTTCCTTTCATTATCCGGGGAAGCTGTCCACACTAGCTCGTTTAGTCGTTGAAATAAGATTTACACGGCTCTCTTACCCGGCTAATAGTTATCCGGCCACAGACCTTAAACGACGCCGGGTTAGTGTGGACGATAGGGGGGTGTAGACTAAATAATTTTACATTTAAGGCGTTACCCGGCTTAGTGTGGACGTGGCCTTAGATGTGAGACCCATCAAAGAGTAGAGGTCCGAGCACTCATCCTTGTGGTTCTCCTGCTGCAATGAAGTGCTACTTTCACTGCAATATTCCCTAATTCCTCATTGTGTAGACAGAATTTAGAGCCATGCAAGATTAAATCAAACTTATCAGAATGTAATACGTGCAGAATGTGGCTGAAAGACAAACAAGTAAAAGAGACCTGAAGTCTGTGAGAACTCTTGTCGCCTGTTTGTCAAGTGGTCTTATTAGCAAAGAGACATCTGTGTTTAATTAGGTTTAAGGACAGCGGAACGTGTTGCCTTCTGGGTTTTATTAAAAAGAAAGGAAGCTAGTAGCGTGTGTGACAGCTCTGTCACTCTGCGGGGGCGTCTTCTGGTTTCTGTGTATGCATGTGTGTGTGTGTGTGTGTGTGTGTCAGATGGGTAGGCAAAGAGAAACTGTGGTATGAGCCGTCAGTTTGTCAACGTGGGAGTCTGACAACCAGGAAAACCACAGGAAGTGAGGGAGGAAGTGACTGGTCCCTGACTCACCCCCTCCTCTCTCCTTCCACCCACGCATCCTTCGCACTCTGCCGCATCAGAAGTGTGTGTGTGAACAGTTTTTATGAAGCTGCACCTGCTGTTCTAACAGATGTGTACCGCTAGTACAGTACCAGCTACAAAGAAGCTCGTCTTTTAGCTCCTCTGCTCTGGTACTGACTCAAGAGTCGCTGGTTGAATGCTTGGTGGGTGATTTCGATGAGCAAGATTGTCTTAAACATTAACTTCCTGTTTGAAGAAGTCAAGGAAGTGGGCTGATTTCACAAAATGAGGGGACGTACAGAAGCTGTAGGTTAGTTGACGCACTAACCCCAAAGGAATCTACGATATGACAGTAGTTTTGGTGCAACCAGCCAAACAGTCTTCAAATTCAAACAAAAGTTAAAAATTACAGTGGGGAGAATTAAAGATATGATGCAACAGCAGATTGACAAGTCCACCGTAGATGCTTCCACACTATATATGACTTTGGAGAAGACTGTATCTGCTTTTTAATTACAAATAAGCGCAAAACGTTGTCGATATTGTCTAAGTGTCGAAAAAACACAACTTCGCAATTGCGGTATTTCCATTAAATAACAAAAGAAAAGTAAGAAAAGTGGCGACGGATGTGAACATTTACAGTAGATATTTTCACATTGCTGACCCGGCACTAGCGCTCATTATCAGCCATCGGAGACGTAGACGGCTTGTAGAGGCATTGGAGCAACAAGCCCCCTTTACGTGGAAGCTGTCTTGGTAAAATGCTCGCGTTTCTTTGCTCTTTGAATCTAATATATTAGTTATGCCTTTATCACGAAATGCAAAAAAAAACAGTCTCTTGGTGAACTTAAACATGCCACACCATCTTACTCCTCCTGCTACTACTTCCAACGTCATCAACGTCTACGTCTTTCTCGCTCATAGTAACATCTGGTTGTTGATCATGTGACTCAGGTGATGCGAAAAAGGTGTTTCAATTGAAGTTTCGCAAACTATATGCATTTCAATATGCTCGAAAAACCATCTCATCCAAACGCAAAAGCATTTTATCGAAAAAGGTAGGTTTTCCGAAATTGCTGTGTTTCCATTACGTACATTTATTTTTTCACTTTCAATATGCGCAGTTTCATGGGTAATAGAAACACAGCTTTTGTTCCCAATCGGTCTTTGTCAGACGACGTATCGGGTGTTGTAGGAGCGATGCATGATGGGATGTATGGGGGTCTAAACAGGGAAGCTTTGCTCGCTTTGAGTGTGAAATGGCTAAACGTTGAAAAGAGCTGCCGTGCCAGGTGTAATGGGAAACTTATTTCAATATAGTTATGTTTAAAGTGTAGTAAATATTAATAATTATTGGTAATTGCTTCCAGTGAATGTAGCATATTTCTTGGGACTTCAAAACTGAAGTTGGAGGAGATTTATTTTTGCATTTTACCTACTCTGGCTCAACTGAAGGTCTCTAAGAGATGTTGTTGTGTCTCTGGAGCAGTTCACTCTGAGATAAGTTCACCGGGCTTCCAGAGGGGACTTCACTTCACTTCTGTCTATCTCGGGGAAAGAGCAGTTTTACCCGAGAGATGGGTTCCTGTTCAGATCCTTCGATGGAGACTGATTCAGCCAAATCCTACAATGATATATGAATTTCCGTATCACCAGGTCACACAACACCAGAAATATATAAACAGCATGAGATTTGTTTTTGTTTTCCCTGCTTGGAAACAAGGTTTAGGACCATAGACTGTAAAAAAGAATAGACAGCGCCTCCTCACTCCTCCCCGTTTTCCAGAATGATTTTCATGGGGGAATTCATGGCGGATTCACAGACTCCTCCTCCCCAGCTCTGACGAAGCATTTTCCTAAAAAGGGCATAGGGGCGGGATCTTCACTGTAGACTCCGCCCTCGCGGGGCGTGTATGGGCGTGTAGTTCGGTCGTAATCACGCCCATTCTGCTCCCGCGTCTTTAGCTCTAATGCTAAACTTGGCTAGCTAAGCTAAAGGCTAACAGCCACGTGCCTGACTGTTGCCGTATCTGCACTCCTCCCACGGTTTTCCTATTTCTCAAACCTGAAAAGGTAAGAACTAGTAACTTGAAATAATTATTAAAATGTAGTGTTAATATAATTAAAGTCCAATGAAACGGCCTGTAAATCAAAGTCCGGCCCCCTCATTAATTATGCAAGATTTCAAAAAATTATCTTACAAAAACCAGCTTGGTGCCTATGTTTTTTATGAGCCCAGCGTTATCTCAGGAAGAATATATAGCGATAAAAGTTTAAAAAAATTGTAACCAGGCATTAAAGTTGTTTTTAAAATGTCTAAAGTCCAATGCTTTTCAATGGGGGCCTAGCGGCCAAATGGAGGTACTGCAGCAATCGAGGAGCAATGGCGGCCTCCATGGTATGCGGTCACAAAGCAGAGCAACTAGCGGCCATTTTTAAGGACAGAAAATGAGAGAGATTACAAAAAGACGCTGAACGGCCTCAGCTCATTAGGGAACCCTAAAACTTTTTAAAAAACATATATATTTTTTAAATAACTTGGTGTGTCATAATAACAAGGAACATAGACCCTTCTATTACTTGTTTTTAAACTTGTTAAGGGGGCCAGAGGAAAACGTTCAGCGATCAGCAAAACACATCGCAGCTGCGTTGAAAACCAGACACACGGGACGCGGCATGCGGCCAGCGACGCGCTCTGCTCCAGAGCAAATGGAGAGCATTCCGTGGTTATATTGGCTGTCAGATTGGAGGGAATTCTGGAGTGTCAAAGCAGTTCAGGGCGGAAAAAGTGAAGCATCACAAGATATTGCTAGAGCAAAGAGAAAAATTACTTCTGACTTTGTTGTAGAGGCAGTGAAAAAGATGGCTGAATAGCATTCTGTCTCGTTCTTCAGTCAATGAAACCTCCTCCGATTGGTCCTCATGTGAGTGACGGCGATGAAAAGTAGAATTTTTCTCAACTTTCTGGGATCACGTTGCGGGCCTGCGTGTCCACGACACATTCACGAATGCAAAATTGTACATGCATGATTTTCACATGTCGCTGAGCAGGATGGAGACTCGCGATTATCGCTTTGTCGCATTGAAAAAGGAGGAGAGGTGATGTAGCCTCCCGTGTGTCGATATAAGCGTCTGATGAAGTTAGAGAAAAAAACCACTGCTGAGGTTCCTTACAGCGACATTCATGTTCCTCTACTGTTTGATTGTCATACGTCCAGTCAGAGCGTTGCATTTCATTTAAACCCCATCATCAGTTTTGTTCATATGAGAGGAAACAGCACCGAGATGTTACGTTTCTATACCCTGACCTCAGCTAAGGTTGGCTAACCAAACTTCCCTATTTTGTGTAGTTTCTCAGAAAGTCGGCTTACCATGCAAAGTCTTTGGTCCTCTGTTCTTGTGATAAAACCACAAAGTTATGGTTGATTAACTTTAAGAAAGTTTCAGAGAAGAGTCAGAAAGCTTCTGATGGTCCAATGTGTGGAAAGTGTAACTCGCTTCGTGGATAAAGGCTGGATTTATCTTTTCTGAGCTCTGTTGTTTTAACCAAACTATTGCAGCTTTCTTTATGCTCAGTTTAGACACAACTAACACTGTGAGGACTAAACATGAAAGCCACATATTAATATACAATAAATACTGATGTGGAGTGATGTTGATGTGCAGAGTGTTTTCTGCAGCGGTTCTGCTATTTCCTGAATTAAACCTCTGTGTCCTGCAGGGCTACAAAGGGGCTCCGAAGGCCTTCATCGCCACCCAGGGGCCGATGCTGCACACTGTCGGGGACTTCTGGGACATGGTTTGGCAGGAGAGGAGCACCATCATCGTCATGGTTACCAAACTGAAGGAGAACAATGAGGTGAGGAGGTTCGATTCTCTCTGATCGCAGTTCGCCCCCCACGGAAGTTCAGATGGAGATCCCAGAGGAGCGTCAGGCGAGGAGCGGCTCACCGTCTGACGTGTGTCTGTGCAGAAGTGTGAGCCGTACTGGCCCCAGCGGAGCGGGAGAACGAGGGGGAAGGAGGAGGACGAAGAGGAGGGAGAGACGAGTTGCTTCGGGAGATTCCTGCTGAGAGTTAAAGACAGCCGGGAAAAAGACGGCTTCACCATCACGGATCTGGAGATCCAGGTGAGTCCTTCCCCGAGTTCGTCTTAGACTACACAGCTGAGTGTAAAACGGAGAATGTAAGAGAATCTGGGAGGATTGTGGACGTCTGGATAACAGAGAATCTAACACATTATGTAAAACTATAACATTATGGCCGTTATGTACATTTTTATGTGTATATTTCTCTCTCTCTCTTTGGGACATGGTGCATCCTGGAAATCGCGTTTTTAGTTTTAAACGCCTAAATGTCCGTCATCAAACTGATATTTTATTTTCCCCTTCTGATCCTAACCCTGATGGGTTATAATCCCACTTATCTACATGGTTTTTAACCAAAACAAAGACGCCAACAGGAGACAAAGTCCAGACCAACTCCTGCATCTTTCTGGTCTGGGATTTTCATATTTTTTATTCAGGTTTAGTGTCAGTTTTTTATCACTTCTTTCCGCTCTTATATATCTTTCTTTCAATTCTGTCTTTCTGGAGCTTGCTTCTTTGATTTCTGAGTTCTGTATTACCTCTAAGAGCCACTAGATGTCACTGCTTACTCCATCTACAGGACACTACAGCTCCACTTCCTCTGATTTCCTGTTTTACTTCCTGATCCTTCATCACACAGCTCTTTTTACTATAAATAGATCAAGTTTTTCTATTAGCCTCTGCAAAGCCTCTTAGCTCTTCAGGCTCCATAAAATCCACCTTTATTCTCTTTGTTTCTGGGATCCTTTTAAAGAAACTTCATCAATCTAAACTTTTCTGTCACCTTCATTTTCTGATTCTTTTTCCAAATTATCTTACAGGAAATTCAGACTTGTGTAAACTTTCATCATAACGGATAAAATAACCCAAAGTTTTATTCTTTAGCCTTCAAAATAAGGCGTCTCCCCCGGTAATAAACACAAGAAAACAAAAGGGACAAAAAGTACTTTTAAAATATTACAGTTCATCATATGCTGAGACTAATTCACTTCTCCAAGCAAAGCTTGGTCCGCATTTGTTTTCTGCTGATAGTGCAGAGATAAAGTTGTAGTTCAGAAATCAGAGAACAAAGAACACCAAAGTAGGAAACCAGCTGGTTTTTGTTGCTGTGAGAAGAAAAAATTGGATTAAGTACTGAGAGAGCTGTTTATCTAGAAATCTTTCCTTTTTTCATCTGAACATTCTGCAGCTGAACCTGGTTTAGCGAACAAATCATTCAATTTTAATCAAAACTATTAAGAACCAATCAATGTTCGCTGTTGGTGTCCTACTGGCTCCTCGCTCTGCTGGGTTTTCCCCCCATTATAGTTCAGCTCCACTTTATTAATGTAGCTCACTGACGAGTTAAGCACAACCAGAGTTAGATAAATGAGAAAAAGGCATTTTTTAATCAGCCCAGTAATCTGGCAGGAGTCAGTTAGCTTTATCTTATTCCTGGTCAACTTAATAAATGTTTCGACTGCAAATGAGAAGTAAGAAGTAACAGGAAGGAATTACAGGAGCCGATTTAGACTTGGGTCTACATTATGACAAAGCACCACTGTAAGCCGCCTAAGTCCACCTAAGCAAAGTGCTCGTTTAGAGAGGATGAGACATTAGAAAATTCATCTGAGAGAATTTTTAATCTGATTTATAAAGTGTCATTTGCTGCTGAGTTCCCCCAGAAGGGGGGGGATAAACAATCAGGAGACCTGCGTTGTTGGAGGCTCCTGATTGGATCCTGATCTGATTATGCGTAGAAGCAGCAGCTCTTCTCCAAACTCCTTCAAGCTCCTCCAGTTGAAGCAGAGACTGACCTCTGACTAAAAGAGGTAGTTCAACCTCAGCTTCTCTCTGAAAAACTCTGTCAGGGTTTTATTTTGTAAAGCTTTACGCCAAAAGGTCAGTTCGTCACCAAAAAGGTATTAGTGGATTTCGACCACGAAATCGAGATTTGGGGGAAATGTTTGCATGAACAAGTGATCGGCGCTAATCTGCCATAGTGGAGTTGTAGTTTCTACGCTTATGTTGCTTTTTTTTCTCATCAGATTCTGTCTCCTTCTGTGTTTCAGCTGAACTCTGAGCGTCGTCCAGTCAGACACTACTGGTTAAGCTCCTGGCCCGACCACCACATCCCAGAATGCATCGTTTCTCTGCTGAAGCTGGTGGAGGAGGTAGAGACGTACAGGAAGTCCTACGAACCGTCCCGCAGCGCTCCTCCAATCACAGACGTCGCCCCAGGACCCGGACCAATCGTTGTCCACTGCAGGTTGGTGTTTAGGAGGGAAAAATCTGCCTCAACCTGCATTAAACTACAGATTCTGCAGAGAAGCAACAACACTTTTCAGCTTCAATTTAAGGAACATTTTAAGAAACTAAAGAAGAAAAAGTTTATTTGTAAACTTAAATTAATGGAAAAAGACTTGACCTGTTTCAGAAACAAGATGATAATTTGGTCTATACCAGGGGTGAGCCTGCAGCGCTACCATCCTGCAGCTTTTAGACGCATTCTCGCTCCAGCACACCTGAATAAAACGAAGGTCCTGTTCCCAGGCTGCTGCTGATCGAGAACAAGCAGAACTCTGCTAACAGGTCAGAGTAGCTAAATGCTAAAAGTAGGGGTGCACCGATACCATCTAATGTACATGTATCAGTTAAACTTAACCGATACCATGAACCGAAACGCAAAATGTGGAAAAATCTGCAATGAATTCACAAAAAAAAGTTAATTTTTCACTTGAAATTGTTTTTTTGTTTTTTTTTACATTTTACAGCTGTTATTTAGTCTAAGTTATGTTTAGTTAGCGACGTCTGGAGCCTTTAGTCTCTTCAAGAAAGGTAAAAGGAAGTTATAGAGTTTATTAATTCGGCTATCGACAGATCCAAAAAAATCCAGGCATCGGTATCGGGACTGAAAAAGTCGGATCGGTGCACCCCTAGCTAAAAGCCAATCTGAGGGTTCCTGAAAAAGATCAACATTCCTGACAAACACAAGGAAAAATCTCCTTTACCAGTAGAGGCAGAAGAAGTGTCTGAGGTCTGAGCAGTAAAACTAGTCTGGGATTTTTTCTTTGGATTTTTAATGAAAAACAGCTTCCCAAACATCAAGCACTAAGATTCCCTGTCATGTCGTGTCCTCAGCGCAGGTATCGGGAGGACGGGTTGTTTCATAGCCAGTAGTATCTGCTGTCAGCAGCTCAGAGAGACGGGACAGGTGGACATCCTGGAGGCGGTCTGTCAGCTCCGACTCGACAGGTGAGGTTGTCCCGCTGCAGCTTCTGCAGCTGATTTCCTTTAGATGTTTCCATGAATAACCCCACCCATGCAGGCGTGTTTCCTGCATGGCTCCTCCCACCTGAATGAAATGATGGCTCGTTAGCAGGCCTGTGCAGAAGTTTGTGGGAACATTTGAATCAGCTGGAGCTGGACACCCCCGCTCTGCTGCTTCTTCTTAACTTGTGCAGCTCTTTCTTATCTGCTTAGCGCCACCATCTGGTCCAAATGCTGACTGATTGTGACTCCTGCTTGTCTTCTTGGTCGGGATGCATCGTTACAGATACTGATTCTGGTATCGGACCAGTCCGTTCTAATGAACGTGTACTCTTTCTAAAAAAATGTTTTTTACTTGAAATTTTGGTTGTGGGGTCATTTTTAGTGATATTTAAAAAAAATTGTTTAAATGAGCAATTATCGTACATATATATATATATATATATATATATATATGTATGGACATCCTGAGCTTCTTCTCCGCTGGTGAACGTCGTACCTTGAGGTTCTTGCTGATCTTTGTCTAACTCTTGGACCTCTCTAACCCACGCAGGGGTGGGATGATCCAAACCACAGAGCAGTACCAGTTCCTGTACTCAACACTGGCCCAGTACAGCCTCCAGCTGCAGCAGAACCTGGTACAGAACCTCACACAGCTGAGCCTAGAACATCCTAAATCCTCCATCCAGATTTCTAACCCAGACCTCAGAGAACTGTGTCCACTTTAACCGTGTCTATCTCCATCAGAACCAGAACCAGCAGACCCCTGAGGACCAGGTCAGCACACGACTGCAGAACCTTCGTCTGCAGAACAACTGAAAGAAGGTCCAGAACCTGAACGAGCAGCGACACGGAAAACAGCAGAGCGGAGGAGAACCAGGAGGTTCTGTTGGTCGCCTTATGGACACCAGCATTAGACAGGACTGACAGGAACCTGGATCCATCAGGGCCCAATAGCAGAACCAGGAAAAGCCAAAGTTCTGTTTGGAATTTACTAAAACTACAGAGAACCTGAAGAACCAAATCTTCATTCTGGACCTCAGAAATAAAAAGCTGGATTATTAAATTGTAATAATTGTTTACATGTTTGTGCTTGTTTTCTCAGAGATCAGCAGAGGTGTCTGGGCTGAACCCGGTCATCGGGTTCTGCTTTAGATCGTCACGTTTTTTAAAGTTAATTAGGAAAGAAAAACTTTGTGAATGAACCAGGAAGTTTTAATGACAACAAAATCTAAACACATGCTTCAGATGATTTCCTGATTATTTGCTTTGGTGCCTTCTGCATTTTTATCTGAAATTAATAAAACATAGATTTGTTTTAAAACAAAATATTGATGCTTCGTGGTGTTTCTTAACAAAAACAGCATTTTCATCTGTCAGGATGGTGATGAATCCAGATTAATACCTGAATGATGCAGTACCACTAACGGACACTAGATGTCAGCGGCAAACCACCCTACTTGATTTAGAAACCTGAAACGTCTATTGACTTGCAGTTATTTTCACAGTAAACTGTTTTACATCAAATGCAGCGTTAATAACCCACACACCAACAGTATAGATGACTTGTTTTTTAAATAAGACCCAAATGCAGACACACTTTTAAAACGGCTGGGTTAAAAATAACCCAATCTGGGTTGATTTTAACCCAAGTGTTGGGTCAATAGGGAGCTTAAATTAGTCTCCTCCCCTTCCTGTCGGCCCAAACCGAAAAAATAATGAATGGAAGTCAATGGAGCGATAAAAGTTATTTTCTGCTCTGCTTTGCCTTACGTCCTGAATCACGCATATGTTTTACTTCGATTTAAATGATAACTAATGATGAACGTTTCGACTGTGTTGGTCCAGTGATTGGGATTTATTTGATTGTAAAAATTCGCATTTAAAATGCCTACAAATCAGAAGTCGCATTTATGACGCCATTTGGCTAACAGGAGCTAGCACTAGCTATAGCAGGTAAAACCTTCACCTAGAGCTTGTAGAGCTTCTCCTCCATGCTGGCTCTCACTCCACCGACTGCTTTACCCCCAACATAGCTGCTACTGTCCACTTGGTCAGATTTATAGAGGTTTTCTCCGTGTTTAATGCTCCTTTCTACCTCCTGGAGGCTCCTTCTTCTTCTGCAGTCATAGTGCGCTAAACATTTTCACCCAAAACCTAAAGTAACTTTTGCCTCCGGGTCAAAAATCAGCGTTTTCTCTGCATCAAAAAGTAGTTTTTAAAGTTCACGGACATCACATGTTCGATCCACGGCGCATTTCAAACTGGATAAGAAAATAGATTTTATCGCTCCATTGGCTCTCATTCGTTTTTTGGGGAGGCAATAGGGGACGCATGGACCGGAAGTAGAAGGGTGGGGCTTAGTCTTCCCATTATGGGCCGATCCAGCCGTTGGTTACAGGTTTAACCCAGCATGTTGGGTTATGTTTTCTAACACAAAAATGGGTTAAAATGACCAAACTGTACAATCAAGAAAAAGATGCAGAATCATGCTGAAGGTAAGTTTTAGTGGAAAAGATAAATAAGAATGAACAAACGGGCCAGAGCAGAAACGCTTTGAGGGTGGTCTGACTTCAGATCCTCGGAAGCAAACTGGAGAATCTGAGCATGGAACCGGCTCTCATTGGGTGGATCACCAATTATCTAACAGAGCGATCACAGTATGTCAGACTGGGGAACACCATCTCTGACACTGTGTGTGCTAACATTGGAGCCCCGCAGGGAACTGTACTATCCCCTTTTCTATTCATCCTTTATGTACAAATCCCCATCATGCCACATACAGAAATACTCGTATGACACTGCTGTAGTGGCTTGTGTGAAGGGAGGGGATGAGGGGGACTACAGGAGGGTCACCCCAGACTTCACCACCTGGAGTAAGAACAATGGACTCATTCTAAATGTATCAAAGACCAATAGTGGATTTTAGGAGGAGGAAACCAGATCATCTTCCTGTGCTAATAGAGGGTGTAGGCATTGAGGTGATGCAGAGTTACAAATATCTGGGAGTTCATCTGGACCATAAACTGGACTGGTTGGTGCATGGACAGGTGGCATACAAGAAAGGGCAGAGCAGACTTCACTTTCTAAAGCCTAGTTTATGCTTCTGCGTTTTGACGGAGACGGATTGACGCAACACCATTATCCATCAACGCAAGGGCTCTCCATCACCTACGCAACGACGCACGGAGTAGAGGCCCATTTTTTAACCATCCGTCAACGTGGAGCGTCTGCATCTGATTGGTCAGTTTCAGCAACAGCCAGAGATCGTTTCACCAGAACGGGGCTCTATAGTCGCTGTAATCAGTAGTTAATGCAGCGTTTGGCCGCTATACGCTTTATAATGAAAGGATAATTTATCTAATCTGGTCTTTTGGCGAGTTTGAACACAGGGAGGTGTAGGAAAACCACAAAAAAGGCTGCTGTGTTTGCTTCCACGTGTATCTAGAGGATTCTAAAAGCTGCACTTCTAGTAAAAAGCTTTACAGCTTGATCAAAGCTTACTTTCTGCCACCCATTGCTCCTTTAGGGAGAAATTGCATTTACAAGCCTATGAAAAAACTGAAACGGCGCTGTGATAGTAGGCAGAGACGCCATAAAAACTTAGCGCCCCCTGCTGTCCTGGACAAGCAACGCTGAAAAAAAACCAAGGAGAGTGAACCTGTTGGATAAACTGATAAGGAAGAGTATGTCAGTGATGGGGAGGGGAGTGAACGCTACTGTTGGTGTACTGGTGGAGAAACAATGAGGAGCATGATGACGGCTATCTATCTATCTATCTATCTATCTATCTATCTATCTATCTATCTATCTATCATCCATCCATCCATCCATCCATCCATCCATCCATCCCATATCCTTCTTCAGGAACCAGGCGGGTTTTTTGGCCACTAGGAATCCTAACCCTCAATTCCTGGAACCATTTTACAGCTGTTGCTCATAAAATTAGAATATCACGAAAAAGTTGACTTACTTGAGTAATTCCATTCAAAAACAGAAACTTGTTTATTAGATTCATTCATTACACAGAGATTGATATATTTCAGATGATAATTCTTCTTATTTTCATGGCTAGAACTGATTAAAAAAACTCTGGAAGGCTTTTTACAGCTTGTAAAAGGTCTAAAATGTTCAAGTTGCTCCCATATAACAGGAAGGTCTGTGTGAATACTGTGAATGGGAAAATTCTCAAGAAAATCATAGTGGGCATGAGTAACTGAGGTTGAAAGACAGAAAAAATAAAAATTCCGCCTGGCATTGAATCGAACAGTGTGTGGCTCTGCTCTGGTGTTACTCAGCCCATGTTGCTCTGATAGTGGCCTTCTTCTGAATTTTTGGGTCCAGTGCATTTGCATCTTCTTCGTCGTCATCCCCCATAGGTTTGCTGGCCATTTAAAAACAGGGATACCGTGGTCCTTAAACCAGGAACTGGTAACTTTGGCAGTGTGTGCAGGTGACAGGCGCTCGGGATGAGACGCAGAAGTGCGACTGAGGAACAACACAGTAGTAAAATAAGAAGAATACGACGGCTAAGACAAATGTAAGTGGATGATCAGTGCCTGTTTGGGCTGACAAAGAGACGATACAATAGCTCCATCTGCTTCACTCCCACCAGACTCTGTTTACTGCCTGACTGCAGCTCAAAGCTAACCGCTATAAGGCTAACATGTAGGCGCTCATGTCGCCATCTATCGTGGGGGAGTCGAATGTTTTCCATTTAATAATTCGATTTTCTCAGTAACATGTAAACTGGGAATAGCTACTAGAGGGTGAAACAGGAATCAATTGTCGCTCCCATCCCGTCCTGATCCCAAAAAAATACTCCCGTCACGTCACGATCACGTGACAGCCCCACAAAAAAAATCTTGTCCCGAAAAAATCCAGAGAGATAGACTCCCGACCTGAATCACGTAGATTAGTAATTTACCTCCTATGGCGCTCGCTCCCCCCGCCCCCCTTTAAACCATAGCGTAGCCAAGTATCAAAGATCATCTCTTTAGCTTTATCTGCCATCTTTAACCATATCCTACATTCTTGTTGTTTGGCCACCTTACCACGTCATGAATGGACTCGATTCGTCTGACTACCAAACTATTAAAATACACGCATTTTCAGTCGGATATCATATGCTTACCAGTTTATCCAGGTGGTGTAGCAACAACGTAGCAGTTTCAGTTTTGGTGCGTGCCGTGTAGTAGACCCGTTTGAATTGCATTTTGCAGAGGAGTTAATAACCACACACATTGGCACCGCATCGCAGCGTCATTTTTTAAAGCTAATTCCCTGATATCTGACAAGATAAATGTAAAAAATATATATATAATTTCCGGTTTCCCTTCCGATCCCGTGGATTATTTCCTGTCACGTCCCGATCACGTTACCAACAGTAAAATTGACTCCCGTCCCGCGGGAATCCCGCAGGAATCACGTGACCCGTGGGAATCCCGAAAAATTGTCACCCTCTACTAGGAACAGAGGAACCCCAGCCCCGCTCGCTGACGTACTGACGTGATGCTCTAGCAGCAGGGTTTTAATTTTAAGGCCAGAGAACAGACTTACCATTTTTGCCTCACGTAACTTGCGTTTGTTTCAAGCGTCGTTCGTACACGTCCTCTAAAATTAACGTAACGCATCCGCACACAGCAATATGAGTTATACCGCCAGAGGGTGCTCTATAGAGCACTATTTGATCGGCTGCACGTACATGGAGTCAACGGCGGCAAAAACAGTAGGAAAAACAAGCACAAATAGCGGTAAATGTTGTCTAACACACCTTCCACTGCTGCCGTCTTTTTCTGTCGGACAGATTAACCATCTGTCCGATCTGACCGCTGTACTGAGCCCCCTAGTGGTACTCTCCAGTCGCATGTGCAGTACGCAAGCAAGTACATCCCCAAGACGCAGCCTGCTGCTTGTGTCATCGCGACGTTGCACGGGATTAAATAGCAAGTATGTTCCTGGCCTAAAGCATCGACCTTCGTCCGTTTGAACGATTTGACACCTGGACGCATGTCGACGCGGCTTTAGCCTTTAAAATGTGCTCTAAAAAAGAAGGCAGGAGTCAGACTTTGTGAGCTGGCCCGCAGACTGTTTCTGAACATTGAACTTGTGTAATTAAAACTGATCAAATTTGATTTCTCTCCTCGTCATCTCGTCATCTCTAATCAAACTAACGATTCGTTCACACCGGTCAGCGCGTCCAGGCGTCAAACCGCTCAAACGGACAAAGGATGATGCTTAAAACCCAGCTGCTTACACACTTTGTAGCCCCCGTTGGAGCGTCGGCGCGTCACGCCAGTACGTCAGCGCACGGGGAGGGATTTCTCTGTTGCTAGTCGTTTACAACATGGATGATAAACTGACGCCCAGCGTTTCCTGTCCCAAAGTTCTGTTTTCCCAACTTCAAGCAGCAGCTGCGTGGACGCGCTCGACTAGCTGCGTCCTAGCTTGACGGCCACTTCCTGCGTAGGTACCATAGACTTTGCATGTAATCTAGCTGCCCTGGTTTCCTGGACGCGCTGGCCAGTGCAAATGTAGAATAACACGCATGAAAACTGCCTTCCCACATAGCAGAGGATGCGTAAGATTAGAATAGTTTCCAACAAGTTTGACACCTGTGCTGTAGACCATCACTATAAAGCTCAGATGGAACCAACAGAGGTCAGTGTTTTAAAAGTCCTCCTGTATTCTGCTGTGTCTGTCTCCTCTTTGCTCTCCTTTCCTTTGCATTCTTCACCAACCCCACCCAAACCGGAAACAGCGCAGGATTTTTGTTTTTACTGTTTATTTGAAACCGTCAAACGGGTAAAATAGGGAATAATAAATACATATAAATTGTTTTTTTTATTATCTTAAATTATTTGTTCTACTATAGAATGATGTTTTCCGCTGTACAATCAGTTTTTCATGCTACGTTCTGATGCCGTTTGCTTTCTTTGTGTTTTATTGTGAAGGGCTTAACCGGATGTGTTGGGGTGTATCCATTCCTTCTTGTTGGAGCTAGCAGGAAAAGGCGCAGTCAGTAAACAGCAGAGAAACGCCACAGAGTGCATTTAAAGGCTAAAAACGCCGAGCTAGCGCAGTTTCCGTGTTAATGTGAGGCCGTCCGGCTCTGTTCTCCTCCCTGTTACCGTCTGCGGGTGTCTCAGCGGCCGTCTGCGGCAGAGGAAGCGGAGCGTCGGGGGCCGGGAACACCGGGGAGTCAGTTAGCAGCTAACCGAGCAGCAGAGCGGCTTCAGCGGACGGAGCGCCGAGATGATCGCGCTGATCAACAAACTCCTGGACTGGTTCAAGGCTCTGTTCTGGAAGGAGGAGATGGAGCTGACGCTGGTGGGGCTGCAGTACTCCGGGAAGACCACCTTCGTCAACGTGATAGCGGTGAGTGCCGCGTCCATTGTTGTTCCTGCAGCGGTGAGGTCAGCAGGGTGGATGGATGAGCTCCATCAGGTCAGCCTCCACCTTCACACCGACCTCTCCATCCTGTGCTGGGCCGTGAGGCCTTCATTCTGCTGCCTCCAGCTCCGACGGGGGATGATGGCTCTCCCAGCTCCGTTATTCCTCCAGAAAAAAGCTGCAATATTACCTTAAAAAATCTGTTTATTCTGTTTATATCATCAAACTAAATCAATGCTAGAATAATCAATAGAAAACTAAAAACTGGTGCTGCACCGTACTGTGTACCATGAACCCATACATGAATGTTCATTCTTCTCATTAAATTGTAGTTTTGTGGTTATTTTTATTAAGGATCGACTGATATGGATTTTTTTTGTGCCGATACCGATATTTCCCCCCCCATCAGCCTTACTGAATGACGATATGGCCTTCTGATTTACTTAAGCGATACAGATTCTGCTCCCTCGATTTACATCATAAAAACAATGATGACGACAAATGTTACCAATTAGTCTAGTCAATTAGTTACCAATAAGTCCCAATTTAACATGTATTGAACTTTTAAAACAATATTGAACGAATAGTAAAAATAGGTGAGGTAGAACAAGTAAAAAAAAAAAAAAGGGGAATTCATTGCTGAAAAACTGCGTAAATAAAATCCCAAAAATAAATCTTTAAATATGATTAAAATAATGGTAGAAGTATCGGTGTGGTGTATTTGCTTCCCTGCTGAAAATACGTTAGCGTATTAGCGTAGCCTGGTTCCAGTCCAGATCCAACGTAGCGGGTCTAGAGAGAGGCTCTAAACGCCCCCAGAGAACCGTGATCCACGCCTGGAGAACACCCAGACCGGACCAGAGGAGAACCTAGCAGACCTGCTCATCCAGAAGAACCCAGAACAACATCTAGACCTCTGCAGGCCTGACTGCTTGAACAGAACCGGGGAGAACCCACTCACCAGAAACCACCAGGATGGTCCGAAAACGTCTGCGGGCGGACGGGAACGCACTAGAACGTCATCCCGACAGAAAAGGCGAAACCTTTCAGAAGCAGAACCTCCTACCGACTGTCAGGACCGCACCGATACCGTTCTAATGTTCCGTTAAAGGTAACCGATACTTCATATGTGGAAACGTGAAACTTTTCTTAACGTTTTTCATGTAATTCAGCATCATTTATTGTAAAAAGTGAAGAAAATAAAAGCTGTCTTTGTATTTCAGCGTGTGGTAGAAGTATCGGCAAGTACTCAGATCCAAGTATCGGTACGTTATCGGGTTGAGACAAATGCTATCGTTGCATCTCTAATCTGGTCTGGGATACGATCTCAGACGAAGGTTTTAGAGTGGCCTAGTCAAAGTCCAGACCCTAGCGCTCAGAATCATTCAGTTTATTGGTTTCACATTTAGCTATTTTATTTTAATTATATATATGTTAATATAAATATTTGCATTGTTTGTAGTTTTTCATATCGATACTTGGATCTGAGTACTTTCTGATACTGAATACACACACACAAAAAAAACGCAGTGAATTGGAAGACGGGTTTTATTTTCTTCTCTGCTTGTTACAACAAATTATGTAAAACATTAATAAAATGTTAATAAAAATGACCACAAAACTCACATTTAAGGTGAAAAAAGTAAACATTTTCTGTGAAGTTATTGCAGAGTTTACACATTTAAAGTATTGGTTAACTTTAACCGATACCATAATGGGTATCGGTGCTTCCCTAATTGTCGGGACAAAGATTTGTAACGCCTTAAAAATGACATAAATGTTTTATTTTTTAAATGAAAAATGTATTTTGTTACTCTGATTTTTGGAGTGATCGTTCTGCTGGTGTTTGTGTTTCAGTCGGGTCAGTTCAGCGAGGACATGATCCCTACTGTGGGCTTCAACATGAGGAAGATCACCAAGGGCAACGTCACCATCAAGGTTGGTAGTTGGAGTCCCTCCTCTGCTGTGGGGGTTGTCATGGTCCGTCTGATGTCTCCTGCGTGTGTTTCTGCAGCTGTGGGACATCGGCGGCCAGCCTCGCTTCAGGAGCATGTGGGAGCGCTACTGTCGAGGAGTCAGCGCCATCGTGTGAGTGCTGCCGGGATGAAGCGGCTCGGAACAGAACCGGACCGCGTTAGGAAGATAAACACACACAGTAGACGGAGCTGGGTTCCCATTCAGATTCCGATTCTCAAGAGTTAGGCCGGGTTTTTAAAAAACGAAGATTTTCCTCCGTTCCTTGGGGGGAAAAAAATCTCCATCCACACGTAACCGAATAAATGCGTAGCAAACCTGTAGGGGGCAGTAATTCTCCCAAATCCTATCCGCTCAGAGTAACTGTCCTCTAACTTCAGCACGCAGCAATCATGCAGCTTATAAAAGCAAACCAACAAGACGCGCTTTAACAACGGAGGATACCAACAGCTCTCTGTTTTTGAGACTAAACACAGGTCGCACATGTGATGTTGGAGCATTTTTTGTCGCGGATAGTGACGTTGCGGCTCTTAAAACTCCGTTTTCAACCGTCCACACGCGGATACTGAAAACGGAGAAAACGCAAATCTCCACTTTGGCCGGAGTTTTACTAAAGATTTGTTTTCTGCGGTTACGTGTGGATGACAGGCCAAACCGTAGAAAAATACCCGGCTTCGTGCGGACAGGGTCTTAGAATCGATCATCCGATCCGATTGAATCTGATCCAGGTAGATATGGGTCAGTGCTATTATAAACTTTATCAGTTTTTTTAGCTGTTATCTTAATTATATGCCTGGAATTCAACGACTTAACACTGGGTGAGTAACAGTTTACCTGCAAAAAACTGTATCAGAAATCAGACTTAAAACATCTGTCTGGGTTTTTCATTTTCATTGTAGCTGTAAAAAAGGGAAAACTATGTTAAACCGATTGTTGAACTTATGAATCGATTCGATACAGTTTTATAAAGCCTAGTTTATACTTCGGATCGATTCAGCGCCGTTATCTGTTGACGCATGGACGGACGGAGTAGAGACCCATTTTCTAACCATCTGTCTCTGTTAACGTAGAGCGTATGCCTGTGATTGGTCAGTTCAGCAACAAACAGAGATGGTTTCACCAGAACGGGGCTCTATAGTCGCTGTAATCAGTAGTTAATGCAGCGTTTGGCCACTACATGCTTTATATTGAAAGGATAATTTATCTAATCTCATTTTTTGGCGATGTTGAAGACCAGAAGGAGTAAGAAAACAATAAAACAGGCTGCTGTGTTTAGTTTCCATGTGTTTTTAGACGGTTCTATGAGCTGCACTTCTGGGAAAAAGCTTTACAGCTCAATCAAAACTTACTTTCTGTCGTCCATTGCTGCTTGAGGGGGAAATGCGTTCACAGGCTGACGAAAATAAACTCAAATTTAGAGCTGGGTATCGATTCAAAGTTCAAGAATCGATTTGATTCCGATTCACAAAAGTTAGAATCGATTATCACGATCTGATCCAGCTCGATGTTGATATGGGTCAGTGCTAAAAAATGTTTTTTTAAGCTGTTATTTTAATGATATGCCTGATATTCAAGGACTTAACAATCGGTAAGTAACAGTTCACCATGGAAAACTATATTAACCATTTCAGACACAAAACTTAAAATGGCTGTCTGGACTTTTCCTTCCTATTTCAGTTTAAAAAAAGGCAAACTTTTACAAAAAATAGAATCGATTTTTGAACTTGTGAATCAATTTGTTTCGATTTCTACAAGAATCGAATCAGAATCGATTTTTTTCGATTATCTCAACACAGCTCTACTCAAATTAACCAGAAACTACGCTGCAACGGTAGGCAGAGCCGCCATGAAAAGTCAGCGCCCCCTGCTGTCGTGGTAGGGAATTCCTAAAAAATCACTATAAGCGAAAAACGTCTCTGTCACTACGTCTGCATCTGGGTGCAAAGTCGCTGTCAGAGAAGTACAAACTAGGCTTTAACCACTCGTTTTTAGTTTGTCAGCCCAAAAAAAAGTGCGTTTTGGAGTGAGTTGCACTTGGAAATGTGTAAATCTGCAATAATTCCACAGCAAATGTTTCTTTTTCATTTGAAATTTGAGTTTTGTGGTCATTTTTATTAATGTTTTTATCTAATTTACCATAATTTGTTGTAACGAGCAGAGAAGATAATAAAACTTTCCAGTCTTCCAGTTCATGGCATTTCTTTCTGTGTCAGAAGTATCGGTATGGTGTCGGTCGAAAAAACTAGGAAAATGTGTTATCGCTGCATCCTTTGTGTCTGGGATGTTTTCTATCACCCTGCTGGATTTTAGCTGGACTCCCAGAGAAAGGATATGGCTTTTTTTATAATTGAATCCATCCGCCCCAGTTCTAACACGCCCCATCCATTCGTATCCATAGCCTAATCCCATCAGATTAAGAATGTTTTAATTTGTGGTGCAGCAGATGTGAAGTTCTGACTTCAGTTCATTTGGAGGAAAGATAATCTGTTTTTTTGTGTATTTTTTTTTTGCATGGTTTCATCTTAGAAAGCTCCCAAAAACCCAATAGTCTCTGTGTAAAGCGACTCCAACTGAGCGCTAGGTGATGGTGTCGTGTTTATCTCTTCCTGCAGCTACATGGTGGACGCAGCAGATCCGGAGAAGATCGAAGCCTCCAAGAACGAACTGCACAACCTGCTGGATAAACCGCAGCTGCAGGGGATTCCTGTAAGGACCAAAAGCGCGTCCGCCGCTGATCAGAGTGGAAAATATCACCGTTAACGGCCCTGGGGTCTCATTTATAAAACTTTGAATAATCCTACTTAAGATCAGCCTTTTTTTTTCTACTTGCAACTAGGAAGTTTCCAATTTATCAAATCAATCTACCTGGAAATGTTCCCGGGTGTTTCTGGATCATATCCGGCCTCCTACACACCCACTATCTGCTGTAAACGCTCAATGCAAAGTGTCTATAGTGGATATTTTATTATATTTATTTAGGGGAGGGACGAGATTAAAACAATCTAACTAATTAGAGGCTTTGAAATTAATTAGTCTTGATTAATCACATTTTAATAGTGAAACAATTTTTGCCCATGAAAACACAATTCTTTAAATATGAAAGGATTTTGGAGGATGACAATCAAACGTCACAGACGTGAATACTGTCATCTTCAGGTTTTTTAATGTTCAAAAAATACAGTTAAACGCAGTCAGTGAACGGAAATCTATATCATTGGCCAAAACTGAAGACCTAAAACCGAAGTGTCATTTTAAGTCTATTTTTCAGAACGTTGTCTTTATTATTATTATTTATTTATCTCAAACCATTAAAGGAGATAACAACATAAAATTGCACACACACTCCTCCATCTTTTTAGTGCATAAAATAAGACAAAATTTGGATTAAGATTAGAATATGCTTTTGAATAAAAATACAGTTTGAGAGGGGACTGGAAGAAGCAAAAGCAAATGTAGTTAATTCAATAACTAACTGCTCACTTTAACAGATACAACTTTTTTCTCCATGCAGGTCCTTCTATCATCACCTTGCAACATGATAAAGTACAATAATAAAACAATTGTTAGCATGAATCAACAGGAAGATCATTCGCTTACCAATTACCATGTTTGTTACTTATTATTTATGTATGAGTCAATTATAAGTTGTTTAAAGGCCCAAAACAATATCAAAAAAATCTTTCTTTAAGGTGACCATATTTGGATGTTTAATGGACAGTCCTGAAACACTTTTATCACTAGGCCTAGACTTGATTTGATCATTTTAAAGCCTTTATTCTCCGTGGTTAGAAGGAAGAGTTAAAAATCAAACTTCCAAAAGGCTTTCATGAAATTATGTACTGTAAAATAATAATAGAAATAATGGCTCTCCTAAGTTAGAAATGTTATCAGTACCAGTGATAGTTTACTTTTTAATTTCACAAAAAACGAAACAAAAAAACCAACTAATAATAATCTAAGAAGTATTTTCTATTCACTATAATAAAAGTAAAAAGTATCAGTCTGAAAAAGATAAAACGGTTTAAACTCTTTTACATGAACTTAGGGCTGGGTGATATGAGCTAAAATTAATATCAAGGTATATTGAGCATTTCACCTCGATAACGGTAAGTGGACGATAACAGTGACCACAACCCCCCCTCCCCCATCTATTTCTTTTGTAGTCCTTTTCTGTATTAAATGTCCAGTAGTGACCAAATTAGCTTAATGTTGTTTAAAAGATGCTGGCTTCTTGCTAATGAACGGCTTCTAACAGCCTTTTAATTCAGGGTTTGATTCCCACTCCTTTCCGTATTTTCCATGCTGCGTTCACACCAACCCCATGCGTCAGCGTCGGTTTCAGCAAGATTACATGTAAAGTCTACGGTGGAGTACGTCAGAGGTCCGTCAGAGTCTCTGCGATGCGTTGTGTACGTTGGCTCCGTCAACTTCACTTGCGCTACATTCGGCAACGCAGCAACGCAGAAGTTCAGCTAATTGAACTTTTGACGGACCCAACGCAGTTAACGCAGTGCGGCAACCAATCAGAGCGTCTCGCTGTAGTGATGTCACTATAAACGTATCTTGAATGAAGCGCAGGTCCAGTGAAAACATTTTCAACAAACGCAGATTTAAAAAATCAGAAATAACACTTACCGAAGACCGATGGACAGGCGCTCCTAAAGAGGAACAGAGAACCTGTAGTTGGTGTCCTGGTAGGAGATTTAAGCTCCAATGCGGCCGGGGAGGTCGTAAAATTAGGCGCGGGACAGACGGAAGTAGCGCTGAAAGATAACCTCATCCATAAGCAGCTCCTGGAGCAAATGGTCAAACTCCCCAAAACTCATAATGTATCTGAAGAATGAGTGCTGATGCACCCGATGTCAACGTTGTCTAGCTTCATCTAGCTAATAAAGCCGAGAGACTCTCTAGTTACGATCCACCATAGTTCAGAACGTACGGCAACAGACGAAGCCCCGCCCACGCGTTGTGTTTTCCTCAGAAGCAGGCTGAGGAAGCCAAAGGTACATACGTCAAACTTCATCCGTTGGATGCGCTGCCTGACGCAGACCAACTGTGCGATGTGAACGCACCATTAGAGTCCAGTTTAAACTCAGAAGTGATCACACAGACCAGGTGAGGAAGTCACGGGGGCTTATTAAAATCCTTTATTTTAGTGTGCAGTCGTTTATTTTAGACAGAAAATATTTTACAACGGCGCACAGGTGGGAATACGCTGCGGCTTCAAGCGCTTCATCAAATTCAACAGCAGCAACTCAGCGGGGTTAATCTCTGCTCCACCTGAACAGGACGTGGGTGGGCGGAGCTGTTGGGCTACAAACACTCTGGTTGCTACAGTAACAAACATACGTGCTCCACGTTAGCGTCCAAGTATCCAAAAACACCATAAAAAGGCACTTTATTTGTCGCTAGTCGCAAAAAGTCGCTAGAGGAGTCTAAAATCTTATAGCTACACAGTAGCTGCGTCAGCAGCGCTTCCCTGCTTTGTCACATGACTCAAGGCAGCGCTGATTTCTTAAAGGGGCAGGAGCTTCGCTAAACTAAAACACATCTTTTCAGGTTTTTTAACGTACCGGATTTACCGGCACGAGCAAATTGACGTCAGTAACAGTCATAAATTTGGGTATCTGTAAATTTTCGGTATACCGCCCAGCCCTAGATGAACTCTCAATTTGCGCAGCATTGTTACAGTTTCTGTGTCTGTGTGACCTGCAGGTTCTTTGCAGCTTTTTCTGCATTGATTGGAATAAAAACAGTGATTAAATTGGTTCTTTTATTCGGTTTTTTTACACGATTACTCTTATGTAATTAATCGTAATTAATGCGTTAAAGTCTGACCCCTAACTCTAATGGAAATATAATTTTTTTTTGGTAATTTAATTCTGCAACCCTCTAAAAACTTGTTTTTAAATGTAGCTTTTTATGAAAATGTTCCATATTCAAGTTTTAACTGGAACATATTTTCATTCAGTTTAATTTTCATATCAGAGACGGGCGGGGGGTTAAATTCCTCTGTGTTTGAAGCTCTAAAAGTTTAAAAATGTGGCTCAGATTTACGATTTCTGCAGTACGGTGTCCTAAAAGTTCGTAAGCATCAATCTCGTTCGTGTGCTGCAAGTCGTGCGCTTTTTCTTTCCGCCACGTTTTGATCTATAAATTCCAAACTTGCCCTAGAAATCGTAGAGCTGGTTTTGTTCTTTATGAATGAGAACTACTGGTCCATCTGATCCCACTGAGCTGGAAACAGAGTTTCTAAACAAAACTATCTGGGAGAGTTGAGAATGAGACGCATCTCAAAATATCAAATGTCAAAGTTCTTAAGTTCCACCATGCAGAAGGTTTAACTTTTACACTCATAGTTAGACGTTCTAAGCCTTTGTTTCTTGTAATTTTAATGAATAAAAACCAAAAATTCAGTGTCTCAGAAAATCCCAGTTGTATAAAAATGTATGTTCATAGAAAGTTGAGTGGAAGGAAAAAAGTGTGGTAGGAAAGGAGCAACAGAGATAACAGAGGTCTGCTCTCTGAGTGAATTTCTAGTTGTATTTATGATGAACAGGTTCTAAATATCAGGATTTCTATCTTGAATCGTGATTTTGTTTTTTCCAGCCCAGATCGGCCCCACATGATAAAACCCAAGTTAGTAAATATTTTCTCCTCCATTCTCCAGAATGTTTCTAGTTTTAGCTGTGAAGCTTCAGTCAGAGCCAGATAAGGAAGCAGTTCCTCTGCAGTGCCGCTGCATCAGTCGGAACATGCTGAGTCCGCTCCTCCTCTGTGTCCTCAGGTTCTGGTTCTGGGCAACAAGAGGGACCTGCCAGGAGCTCTGGATGAGAAGGAGCTGATAGAGAGGATGTAAGTCCACGCTGTTGTTCTGTAGCGGTCCGACTGCAGCTGCTGGAGTTTTCATCCTCTGCTTGTTTTCAGGAACCTGTCGGCCATCCAGGACAGAGAGATCTGCTGCTACTCCATCTCCTGCAAGGAGAAAGACAACATTGGTACATCACACACACACACACACACACACACACACACACACACACACAATGTTGGGTTGTGTCTCCAGAAACCTTCTGTGTTAAAGGTTCATTCCTCGTGTAGGGGGCGTGGCCTCAGCATCCCCTATAGGTTGTATATAAGCCAAGAATAAAGTAGATTTACTTAAGTTTATCTGCAGAAAATCAAATTTCCCAACAGTTTTCTGATAATTTATTGCTATGAATTCCCAGTGATGCAGGTTAATCCCGAATCCCCAGTATCTTTTTTTTTTTTTTTTTTCCTGTTTACAGCAGCACAAAGTTTCAGTCATGAAATAAAAAACACAAGAAAGTTTGAGTGGAAAAAGATCATTTATTTTTACAAAAAAAACAGGACAATAAATCAAGAAAGATCTGAAACATGTCAGGAAACACTCAACTTGAACGGGTGAAATACATAACTAATAAGCATAACTGTAAATGAAATTAAATGTATTTAATGTAATTCCTGCAGAAAAAGGACAGTCAGATAGTTCATGGGCGCTGATTGGTGGAACTGATTGACGTTTTTAACTTTTCTATTATATGTATTGAGTAATTTTCAGTTTTATTCACTCTTTTCTTTTTTCTATTATATTCACATTTAATTCTTTTTTTTCCTATTTATTTACTAAATAACTTAGTTTTATCAACCTATTTTCTATTTTCTTTTTATTACTTTATTTCTATATTTACAGTTTTTTACACTCAATTACTTATTTAGAAAAGATTGATTTGTGTATTTTCTTTTTTCTTTTCTTTTATTTTCCATTTCCTTTTACTTATTGATTTTAAATTGTATTAACTGATTTAAATTCCATTTTATTAACATAATTTATTTATTCATTTATTATTGTCTTTCTTTAATTTCATTTACTTAGTTATTTATTAAGTAAATGTAAAATATTTATTCTCTTTTTTCCTTTATTTTCTTTTTATTTAATCAAATTTCTATTTTATTACCAAAATTATTTATTGAATTTATCATAAATTGTATTACATTACATTATATTTACTCAAATAGTTACTAAATAAATCAAAAAGATTTCTTCGTCTTTTTTCTTTTTTTTATTTCTTTTTCCATTTTTCAATTTTCAAATGTACTTTTTTCATTTTTAATATTCCGTTTTATTAATTTCTTTATTTCCATTTTATTATCAATTGTAATTCCTTTACTTTTATTGACTGTTATCTAGAAAGTATATAAATAGGAATTATTTTTTATTCTGTTTCTTAATTGCCATCTTAACTTCCTATTCCTACTTTAATTTTATATTTTGTCATTTTATTAGTAACATTTATTCCATTTATTTTCAGTTGTATTTCCTCATATTGTTAATTTATTGGCTGTGTCAGTCCTCCATATTTTTCCCACCCTGTGAGCTGACGCTCTTCGCTCAGCGGTCCTGTCACAGGTAGTGATTTGTTTGAGATCCCCGGGTCACACCAACACAGAAACAGCGGACAGTTGTTTACAATAAAAAAAGGGAGTTTTATTGTCTCTGGTTAGAATAAAAACATAAAAACAGTCCAACCCGAGAAGCTGAGAAGGGCGAGGCACCCGGTCCTTATAATCCTTATTTACGCCCCTGTCTACAGTCCTCCTGGAGGGGGTTTGAGTTCACACTGCGTCAGTGCTGGCGGCGTGTGGATCACCGTAGCGTGGCTCAGAGCCCCAGTCGTGCAAGTTGCTCCTGGTGCCTTCGATCCGTGAGCCCCTCGACATCCTCGTACCAGCTGCTCCTCCGGTCCACCGTCCTGGTGCGTTATCGTATTTCAGGCCTTCTGTTACTCAGTCACCGCTTGCCACTCTTCATCCACACTGCTGTCGTGCTTGGGGGCAGGTTGACACGCCCAGGGAATTCCACTCCCTTGATGGAGTCCAGCTGTTCTTATAATCAAGTTCCTAATTGTTGGCCAATCAGGGAGCCTAGTAGTAGGAAGAGGTAAGGACTAACAGGGCGGAGCTGTGCTCCTCAGTCCATATGTCCGTGGCTAATAAAAGTCCATGATTAAAACACACTACAAAAACACACAAGTAAAAAAAATATAAATACATGCAATATTAAGCCACAACAAAACACAAAATAAGGGCAGCTCCTGTCACCCCGTGACAGTCCCTCCTCTGTGCTTTCCCATCAGCCCCTGCAGGCTGCATTAGCCCTCAGGTTGACTGACCTTCCTGAATCAGACCTCCTCACTTCCTCCTGCAGCTCAGAGATGTCTCACCGTTTATGCTGGGTCAGGAAACAACAGAATAACGACAGATTTGTGCATTCAGGATCTTTATTGAAACTAAAGGGTGAGTCTGATTCCCTGTGTGACCGATTGGTGCATCTGCAGGAGGCGGGACACCAAGAGCCCCACTGCTGCTTCAGCTTGGGACACTTGCTGTACTGGTCGCTGTAGGGACAGAGCTTGTTGTCGCAGGCGTTGGGACAGTCGGCGCAGAAAGGTCCCGACTTATAGGGCTGGCTCAGCTGGTAGTTTCCTGGAGGGCAGTAGTGGCAGACGTAGAAGTACTTGTATATGGAGTTGGGGCAGTAGGCCACGGCACAGCCGATCTGGTTGGAGCGGTACCAGGCCACCTGGGTGTAGTGTCCCACCACGCCTCCGTTGATGGAGCCCACCCCGTAGCGGAAGTACCAGCTCTGCACGGCGTTGGTCCAGGTGTTCTTGTAGCTGGACATGTAGAGGTTTTAGCCGCTGGTGCTGATTTGGCTGGCGCTGGCGGGGCTGTGCTGCATGGGGCAGGTCGCCGCCCACTTCTCGGTAGGGATGGGAATCTTACAACATCTCACGATTCGATTCCGATTCTTGGGGTGACGATTCGATTCAGAAACGATTCTCGATTCAAGTCCATTTTTTTTCTTAATCAATACTCTTTCATTCATCATTTGTGTTTGTAATACACACAACTTGATCTGCCAAGTGTCTGTGATGAAGTGATCCATGAATGTAATAGGGCATCAACACAAAATGGATTTAACAATCTATGTTGAGAGAAGGGAACTGGTTCAAAAGTAACAAGACATGAAATTGCAACTGGACATCCAAGACCTTTTAAACAAAATTTCTAGTCTTGAAAAAAAAATGCTGATATATTTTAAGAAGAAAAAAAATAATAATATATGTTTTTGTTTGTTCTTTGGTACATAGTAGAAAATACATTGAAAATATTTAGTATGCACCAAATGTTGCTTATCAACCATCATTAAACAGAAATTTATGGCTTATGTTATTATTTTCATTGTTTTTGTTAGAAATATTAAAAGTCCTAACGTTATTGAACTCAGCATACTGCATATTTCGGACTTCCTTGAAAGCGCCACAGACGTGCAGCACTGCTGGATCTTTATGTGTAGCTTATAAAGACAGATCGATCTTATATACTTGCAGATTTATAAAAAAAAAAACTTTAGCCAAGGGTGTCATTAGTATGGAGAAGACCTTTTAGACGGCCCAAACATTTACCTTCAGCAAAGACGGGGCGGGCTGGATTTCTCTTTCTCCATTCACACTTTCTCCTGGACATCCTACATCAGCTTTTGTGAGGACATGTGTGTGCAGACCAAAACCTTCTGCTCATTCAAAAACAATAAACCGTGGTTCACTGCAGAACTGAGACGGCTACGCCAGGACAAGGAGGAGGCCTACAGGAGTGGGGATCGGGACCTGTACAAACAGGCCAGGAACCAGCTGACAAAGGAGATCAAGGCAGCAAAAAGGAACTACAGTACAAAACTTAAGGACCGTTTTTCTGCTAACGACCCCTCTGCAGTTTGGAGCTACCTGCAGACCATTACTAACTGTAGGAGACCATCCCCCCACCCTGTGGAGAGCCCCCGCCTGGCTGAGGACCTCAACGACTTCTTTTCCAGGTTTGAAAGGACTTTCACACCTCCCACCTCCCCCACCATCTCCATCACAAAAGACCCAGCTTCACCCCAAACCACCCACGTACCTGCCTTGACGATCTGCGAACAGGACGTGCGCCAGCTATTTCAGAGACAGAAAATTAAAAAGGCTCAGGGACCAGACGGAGTGTCCCCAGCCTCTCTGAAATTCTGTGCTGACCAGCTGGCTCCCATCTTCACCCAGATCTTCAATAACTCCCTGGAGCTGTGTGAGGTCCCCTCCTGCCTCAAACGCTCCACCATCATACCGGTTCCCAAGAAGTCCCCAGTCACTGGATTAAATGACTACAGACCAGTTGCCCTAACATCTGTGGTCATGAAATCCTTTGAGCGTCTGGTACTGACCCACCTGAAGGACATCACAGATCCCCTGCTAGACCCCCTGCAGTTCGCCTACAGATCAAACAGGTCAGTGGATGATGCCGTCAACATGGCTCTACACTACATCCTGCACCATCTAGACTCTGCAGGTACCTACGCTCGGGTCCTGTTTGTGGACTTCAGCTCTGCGTTTAACACCATTGTCCCAGAGCTCCTCCACCAAAAACTGTCCCAGCTCACCGTGCCTCCATCCACCTGTCAGTGGATTACCAGTTTCCTGACTGACAGGAGGCAGCAGGTGAAACTGGGTAAGTTCACATCCAGCTCCCGTTCCCTCAGCATCGGCGCCCCCCAGGGATGTGTTCTCTCCCCACTGCTCTTCTCCCTTTACACCACTGACTGCACGTCGAGGGACCCTTCTGTGAAACTCCTGAAGTTTGCAGATGACACCACCGTCATTGGACTCATCCGCGACGGCGACGAGTCTGTGTACAGAAAGGAAGTGGAACAGCTGGTTCTCTGGTGCAGTCAGAACCACCTGGAGCTAAACCCGCTCAAAACTGTGGAGATGACAGTGGACTTCAGGAAGAGACCACCATCAACATCTCCTCTCATGATCCTCAACAAGCCAGTCCCCACAGTGGAGTCTTTCAGGTTCCTAGGATCCACCATCACACGGGACCTGAAGTGGACCTCACACATCAACATAATAAGGAAAAAGGCCCAGCAAAGGCTGTACTTTCTGCGTCAGCTCAGGAAGTTCAACCTGCCCCAGGAGCTGCTGATCATCTTCTACACAGCAATAGTCCAGTCTGTCCTGACCTCATCCATCTCTGTCTGGTTCGGATCCGCCACCAGGCAAGACAAGGACAGACTGCAGAGAACAGTCAGGACTGCAGAGAGGATCATAGGAACCGATCTTCCCTCCATTCAGGACCTATTCCGGGCCAGGGTCAGGAAGCGGGCCAGGAAAATCACCACTGACCCCTCACACCCTGGCCACAATCTGTTTAGGCTCCTCCCCTCAGGTCGGCGTTACAGAGCGTTGTACGCCAAAACCACCCGACACAAAAACAGTTTTTTCCCCCAGGCTGTCGCTCTGACGAACTCTGTCTAGTCACAGTGTGTGAGTGCACTCACATAACAATAAACTATAACTCTGCACTTCTGTACATACTCACTGTAAAATAACCCCGGCTTGGTGTATATATTATCCTTTATTATTTACGATCTGATATTTATTTGTATTTTTACTTATTTTTGTTCATATTTTTATTTTTTTTTATTTCACTTATTCAAGTTCTGTACTGGAGGAAAAAGTTTGCCGGAGTCAAATTCCTTGTATGTGACATACTTGGCCAATAAACTGATTCTGATTCTGATTCTGATTCTGATTCTGATTCATGCTGAAGCTTTAGCCTAGCAGCTACAGCTAGCTAGCGCTGGCAGCTAGCGCTAGCTAGCCAACGGCGCATCAGACCTGTCAATGCGACGGTGGCCGTTGCATGACAAACACTACGCGAAGCGAAAATGTAAAAAGGTTCAGAAAACATATTTTTTGAGAATCGATTCTCAAACATTTCGGATCGATTCTGAATCTTGTTAAATAGGAATCGAGGTTCAGACGTGAATCGATTTTTTTTTTTTTTTTTTTTTTTTTTCCTCACACCCTTAGAGAAAATGCTGCTGGCTTACGTCTGCCCAGGTGTGTTGCACCCGAAGAGCAGCAGCAACACCGAGGAGACACAGAAGTTGAAGAGACATCATGTTCGCTCCAGCTGGGATCCTCCAGCTCTGGCTTTTATGTCCTAGCAGCATGCCAACATGTGACGTTTCAGGAACGTTCTGGTTTTTCAGAAAACAGCCAAAACAGCAGATAACACAACACCTGTGGCATACCCGCGCTGGTAACGAGTTTATTAATATCCACCAACACGCCAGGGCCAATCAGCAGTCAGCGTGGAAGAGGCGGTGCTCGCCCTGGACTGGAAGACTGTTATCTCCCGTTGTTGCTATGCAGATGATATCCAGTTGTATGGTTTACTACCAGTTAAAACCTGGATGACAGTTTTCTCCAGTAAACAGAAGAAAAGACTGAAAAACTGATAATTATGTGAAACAGATTGCTAGGTCTCTGGGTTATTTGCTAAATCTGCTGTTAGGGATGACCTTTGACTCCGGCTTTATGCTTGAAAATGATGGTTCTGTCTGAGCCTGATAGCATAACGTAACAGACGCGTTCAGAGACCCATAGAAATGGAGATCCATCAGAGAAAATTGTTTAATGACAATAACTCACCAATTTGGGCTCCTGCTTGTCTCCACTCCTTTATCCAGCACCTTTTCTCCATTAAAACCAGCCCACAGCCTATCGCCAATGCCTCCTCCTCGACCGCCTTGTTTTTATCACCCTGAAGTCACGTTTAATCTCGTGAGATTTCCCGTCTGAGCTGGGAATGTTGGTGAGTAGAATCTGTTTGTGTCGTGTCATCGACGCGTGACCAAAACTGTTATAGGTTAGACCATGGAACATCTTCATAAAAAGCTACATTAAACAAATGAAATAAACTGCAAGTTTATTGGAAATATCGAAAATATCGTTATCAATCTCAGGAGAGGAGTGATTGGTAAAGAACAGAAACTAGAGTAGTTTTAGGTGAAACCTACACTAGATGGAACCCACATAAAATATTTCCACGACATCAAACACACGTAGAAACTGCGACTTTCCTCCTGGATCGGTAAGCTGACTCACAAGCTAACTTGGCCAACGTTAGCTGTGAATTGAACTCCTCTAGGATACATCCCTCACTGGACACAGGTCTGGTTGGTCACTGGGCGTATCGGCAGAAAACCTGGCAACCCAGCAGCTGGAATGATGTTTTTATCGTTGTAACTACAACCTAGATACACTAGATGTCGCTATTGTGCTCATGTTCCATATCCAACCTTTAACTGCTGCATGAAGTAGCGATATCGCAGCTCCTTCCTCCCTGTAGGTGTTAGTTTACATCCAGACATGCTCCCAACATACCCAGTTATGGTTACGTCCCTGCTGTAATTCGCGTTGTTTGATACAATGAACATTTCTGCTACTGCTATTTACACACCCGTTTTTTTTTTTTTCTGTTTATATTCTCTAAATTTATTTTAAATAACATGTTTACTTGTGTTGGGAAGACAGAGTGTGTGGTCAGTGTCTGGTTAAAATAATCATCAGTAGTTACGATCAATAGTTTTATATTAATATAATTATTGATTAAGTTTGAGTTATTAATTAAATATCAGGACAGCAACTTTTAAGAAAGCGATTTCTACCAGCATAAGTTCAAACGTTGTGGACGGTAGTTGTACTCGCACACGCTGTAATCACAGACAAATTCCCGCTTTGCAACATTTTTTCACAAATATGTTCCTGCCAAAATATTTCATCAATAAATCCCGTCGATGCATGCACTGAACTACTAACCTATAAAATGACTGATAAATGAATGCAACGACACAAGGATCAGGGACAAACGCAGGGCTTTCTGTGCAGGGGAAGAAGAGAGAGGGGCTAACCCCTCACTCAAGGGGGTGTTCAAACTGGGATCAGATAAGGGGTCAAAAACTGAGCTTTGGGCCAAGATGGGGTGGAGCACATGGAGAACAAAGAATCGTAAGACTGGCTCGAGTAAATGTTTTAATAGCAAAGCTAGAGCTATTGTAGTTCTGAAGAATAAAACAGTATTTTATTCACGAAAGTCATATAATTAATATATGACAACATTTTATTTTGGACTCCGTTTCAAATGTTACATCTACAGCTGGATGTCAATAAAAGTACCTGTGCGACAGCTGAGACATGTAGCTGAGATTCTGAATTTCTTTTTTGTCAATTCTTTTTTTTGGGACGGGAGGAATCAAGATAGACATCGGACATGGTATTTCAGATGAAAAATATGGAATATGTGTATGCACAGTACTTTGTTTTGTGATTGACCTTAACTATGTTTTTAATACTTTTTCTACCTATCTAGTGTGATTGTGGACACCTCTATCATCTGTCACTTTGCTAATATTACAGCTGAATTTCCCCATTGTGGGACAATACAGGATTATTGTATTCTCTTCTAAAGCGACCATTTTCTTTTATTATCATGTTTGGATCTCTCAAGGTTTGGAAATCGTGCGACCGTTGTAAAATCCCGGTTTATTATAGAGTTTAATTAGTTTATTAGAGTTTAATTTGTTTATTATAGTTTAAATAGTTTATTATAGAGACTAATTAGTTTATTAGAGTTTAATTTGTTTATTATAGTTTAAATAGTTTATTATAGAGTTTAAGTTGTTTATTATAGTTTGATTTGTTTATTATAGAGTTTAATTAGTTTATTAATAATTAGGTGACTATAGAACCTCTGACGTCTCTCTCTGTCTCTGCAGACATCACTCTCCAGTGGCTGATCCAACACTCCAGGACTAAGAGGAGTTCCTGAGAAACGAACAGAACAAGCCACGCCCACCAGCCCTGACCCCGCCCCCTCCTTCCCTCCCTCCACCTGTCCTTTCCGTTTTCACCTGAACGCCACCTCCCCTCATCCCCGCAGCTCCAGGTGACCTGATTCCTCCGACGAATCAAGTCGAAGTTCTCGGTTTCATTCCAGGAAAATCTGAAGCAGCTTTTTAGCAAAACAAGATTTAAACAATAACCAAAAGAAAAATCCAGAATCCACGTTTGTTTTTTTACCTTGTTTTAGTTTGAGCTGTAAGAAATAAAACGGACGCTGATCCGTTTGTCTTTGGCCGCTCTTAAATCTGCTGCTGGGACAAACGGAGCTCCTTTAAACGCTTTGAGCGTCAGCTTCATCACAGCAGAGATGCAGAATCGGCGATGAGGTCAGGGTTAGAACACGCATCTGTGGCGAACGCTGATGGGAGCGCCGTCTTTCTGCAGAGCACCAGCACACACAGCTCAGACCTACTGAGGTTATCTCCTAGGAAGCGGCAGCTTTTAGGAAGAAACCCCGGGAAACGTAAGCTTTTTTGATTTTAAGATGTTTTATTAAAAACGTGGAGCAGAATTTAAGCATGTGTAAAAAGAAGCTGAACCAAGCAGAAGTTCCTCAGTTAAATTCAGTTTTGAGCCGGAGGCATCAACGCCTTTTCAGCCACGTTTGATCAGAATCTCCTGCAGCTGCTTTAAGGAAAACGGGAACATTTTTCCTCCTCCTATGATTAAAATCATCTCCAGGTCTTTAGCTGTTCCTCCTCTCCTCCCCGTTTCCCTGGTTCCCTCTCCGCCTCCACATCCTCCATCTTCCAGCTCCATCATCCTGAGAATCCCGTCCTCCCGCTCGTCCTCCTCTGGACTCCTGTCCTTTCTTCTTTCTGCTTTCGTCTCCTCCTCCCGCCAAGCGAGGGATTAAAACCTTTTTATTATTGCACAGTTGCTTTTGGTTTTGTAAGATATTAATAAGAATAATGTTAATAATGTCATTGTGACCTAACCCTGACGTGTGGTACTTTACCTGAAGGACAAATGTTTTTTGGTTTTTTTTCGTCTGTAATTAGATTTTTATTCATGATTGTTTTATATTATTGTTGGTTTTTTTTATCGTTCTATGATTCGTCTAACCAGAGTTCAGTGTTCTGATTGGACCAGGGTTGTCATGTGATCTCATGAAACATCTTCATCATGTTGAACTAAATGAAGCATCATAATCACGTATTAAATTTTGAATTTAAACTCAAATCATTAGGCTGAACCTCTTTATTTGCTTCCATTTAAATGCACTTTGAAGGTTTCCTCTTCCTGTTTCAGTAGATTAAAACGGAATTGGAGATATGAGAAAATCTTCAGCTTCAGAATGATTCAAAAATACTTGAAATGTCTTGCAAAAAAAAGAAAAAACTCCAGAGAAATTTGTATTCTAAACCAAAACCAAAGCGTTCCCCGGAGAACTCCAGTTTTTATCTCCACCCACTAGTTTAATAAAAACACATTCTCTCATTTTCCAGAGGCTTCTTCACTCACTAAACCATTAATGTCACATTTCAGGGGCCTACATTTATAAAACTTTGAAAATTGAGGTGCTTGTGGGGAAAAATGATCAGTTATCCATTTAGATCTTTACAGCCAAAAGGCGACTAAAGTTCTTCACCATAAGAACAAAATATAGTTGGAAATAAATCAATAAAATGTGTAAAAAGTAAAAGGCGTGAAGGAATTAGAATCAAAAATAAAAGCAGCAGTAAAAGCGATACAACAAAATAATTATTGCTGTCGTTATATTACAAAAAACTTTGAGATGAGTTATGATCTGTAATTAATTAATCTGATTTTTAATCTCACCAAATAATTGCTGAGAAAACCCTCATCTTGAGGTATTTCCATTTAAATTCATTACACTAGTATGGTCGAACAAAGGTGGGATATATATGATTAGACAAGTGATTTTATGAGAAATGCATTTAAACAGATGCAGTCCAGCATTTATATTCTGTTGTTAATCAGCGTTCTGGACTTAGTGGGGTTAATATCTGCTCCGAGTCCCGCTGTAATACTTGTTAAAACCTGTAATAAATGCCTTATTTTTCAGAAGAACGGCTTGCCATACAGCTGGAGCGGCCGGGTTGAGCGCCAGCGTGCGGTTCAGACTGGTTTATCTTCAGTGTTTAAACGGTGTTGAATTAAATATTATCAAAATTAATTCAGTGCATGTTCAAGCAGAGACAAAATGGAGCCAATTTCCAGTTCTTAACATTTATTTTGAACAGATTAACAAATTGCAGTTTACAGAGAAAGATGCCCTAGTTTCTCTGGGCCAGATTTAAAGACATCTGACAATTGAATGATTTTCATGTCATAACTTTTATAGACACCAAACTTCGCCAGGATTGTAGGCGTTTCTTCTCCCTCGAATCTGCTCCAATCAGAATCATTTCCAAACAGTGTCTTAACCATGATTGGCTGTCAGAGAATTATGCAGTCATAAGATGAGTTGTGTCCTTGTTCTTGGTCAAAAGTTCATTCTGAGTTTTATGGCCCCACGGTTCCTGGTCCAGCAAAACTCCCAGTTTTATGGCCTGGAATAAATCCTAAACATCCTGGTTTTACAGCCTGCAATAAAACTCTTTGTCTCAGAGGTCCTCAAAGGTTACACGTACTCCCAACAATATCCCAGGCCTGATGTTCCTCAAGAGGTGCCCAATTAAAATACTGGTAAACAATGTGTCTTTTTACCTCTGAATAAAAGAAAAACAGACCTCTGACTAAAGATATTTAAAACATATCTAGCCCCATCAAGAATAAATACAACAACGGTCTGAGACGGGAGAGCGCTCCGTTTCTCCGTCTCCAAAAACCCCATAACAAGTTATTAGATTTATCGCCATTTTATTTTATTTTGAAAGAATTGCTAGAGTGATCTAAAAACTAAAAAGTTGATTAGACTTGTCTGCAACTTCATCACCTCTCCCGTCAGTTTAGAATCAGTTACAGCCTTCGATCTCCACTTCACGGTGTGGTTAACCCCCAACGACTCGAGCACAAGAAGCCCAAAGCATAAAAACGGATTTCACTGGATCTCTCCTATTTCCCTAAAAAAAAAAAAAAAAAAACAGCAACAGCATGCGGTTTTGTCCTTTTATTTAGGCTGAAAATGTTTGTTTTTCCATCATATTTAGGAATGTTAAATAATCGATTAATCACGAATAATTCACAGCTACAGTAGCTATGTTTTATGTGCAAAATATCTTTAATCTGATCATAGATCGGATTAGAATTTCACACCTATCCGATTAAAAAAGGCGTTTACATCCACTACACGTTTGAACGGAATAAATAATTTTGACATATGCGCAGAAGCATCTAAAACACGGGAAATCGGCCGTAGAAGAAGAAATGGACTTCCGTTGTAAACAAACATGGCTGTGCCTGTTTGAAAAGGTGGACTACGATGTTTTCAGAGCGTGCTTTTATTTCTTTTTACTGGTCACGGTTTTACATCCACAAGCCTTCATTCTTATGTACACAATCGAATTACAAACAGGACGACATATACGCAGGAATTACCTACATTCAGAATAAGACTTTAAATGCACCACGATCGGAATAAACCGATCAGACTTTTAATCCAGTTTCTTGTGTCCGCTGTGATTAAATTTTAAAAAAATAGTTTCAAAGCTCAAAAAAAAATGTTTAATACTTTTAAAAAATAAAATAAAAATAAAGCAAGGAAGATTTCTGTTCATTGGTGTTATAAAGTTTATTCTACAAAGCTAAAGTAGCTAAAGTCAACCCATACTTAAAATGTGCAAACGCTGCAATAATTTCACAGAAAATGTTTGTTTTTAACTTGTAATTTTAGTTTTGTTGTAATTTTTATCAATATTTTTTTTTAAATCTTATTCCCCATCATTTGTTGCAACAAGCAGAGAAGAAAATAAAACCTGTCTTCCAATTTATTACATTTTTTTGTGTGATAGAAGTATCGGTATTGGTTCTCGGTATCTGCAAGTACTCAGATCCAAGTATCGGCAAGAAAAACGTGGTTTTAATTGCTAATATTTGTAATATTTCTAATCAGACCTGATTAGATCTGCTGTTTAAAGCGTCTGAGCTAAAGTTTTACTATAGGGCCAGCAGGGGGCGGCACACACTCGTCTCATAAACCTGATCGGTGTGGGATCCTGGGAGTCGGAGATCAGCTTCCTGTTGACGGCTCACCTGGGACACTTCGTACAGGTGAGCTCCAGCAGACCGTCCAGTGTCTCGTGTCGGACGATCGGGGACGGATTGGAGGAGAGACGGACGAGTCTGCAGCTTTCTCATCGACTCAAAGACAGACGGACAAAACCAGGGAGACAGAGTTTGGACGTGATCGCACTGATAAAATGTCCCCCCGTCCGTCTGTCCGTCCTCTGAGTGGACAAAACTTCTCTTTTCCCAGCGTGAAGTGTGTGTGACCAACAAAGGCGCAGGCCTCAGTGTTTCCTGTCTGCAGTGTAAGGTGGTCCCACCGCTTCGTGTTCGTCCCCCTCTCCCCCTCCGCTCGTTGTCATGGCGACAGTATCCCCCCCCCCCCCCCCCCCCCCATCCTCCTCTTCTTCGCTCCTCTCCTCATCGGTTTTCCCACAGAACAAGAGCGGCTCTGTGCTCCCAGTTTTCAGGGAGCGACGTGCGCGTCGGCGTGCTCGTGACACATTCAGGTCCGATTAGTTCGTTGTTCTCTCTCACACACACACACACACACACACGCACACACTTTATGGCAGCTCATTCACTCATAAGAGGGTAACACACACACACACACACTTGTAAACAAGAGCTTCTTCATATGGGAATGTTTCACACGGTGGCTGCAAACTTCAGCCTCACTCAGGAAAGTCATCTCTGTGTTCTCATGTCTTTTAATCAGCCGAAGGTTCTGATCCAGATCCAGTCAGTCGGTTCTGAGTAAACGTTCTCACAGGAATGCTGTTTTGCTCTTTGAGCCACTTAAAGGAAAATATTTTAATGTTTTTTCACTCACACTCAGAAGTTTGGAGCCTGTTTGAGCCGTTCGGCAGTATTTCTATCCAGTCTTGATCAGCGTCGAACCGTAGAGCTTGGGCCGTCCAAATGCCGCTTGTAATAAGTTTTAATCTGCCCCAAATGGCTTAAGTTCTCCTTGGACTCACGAACTTTACGAACTCTTCCAGGCCGATTTGGGGGTTTAACTATAAAACAATAATAATAAAAAGCTGCTGCTGTAAAACATAGACTAGAATTCCTGCTGTGGCGTAAATGTGTAGTGCGTCCAAATCGGCCCGGAAGAAAATACGGAAGCACTTCCCTTTGGGCAACACTAGTAGGCCTCATTCCGTTTTCCTTTTAACAGTAGACTGATTTTCTTTACCAAAAAACATCTTGGTCTCTTCTGTCCACGAGACGTTCCCAGAAGGATTCTGGCTTACTCAAGTACATTTTGCTAAACGTTCGCCTTGCTTTCTATGTCTGTGTGTCAGCAGTAGGGTCCTCGTTGGTCTCCTGCCGCAGCGTTTCATTTCATCTAAACGTTAGTGGATATTTAGGGCTGACACTGATGCTCCCTGAGTCTACTTTTCAGCGTGTTTGGGGCGGCTTATCCAATTCAATTCAACTTCAATTCAATTCAGTTTATTTATATAGCGCCATTTCACAACAGATGTCATCTCATGGTACTTTACAAAAAGAGTTATTACAATACAATGTTTAGTGTAGAAATTAGAGAACCACAGAAGATTGCGTCGTGTAATTCTCAGCAATCCCTCATACTGAGCAAGCATGAAGCGGCAGTGGGAAGGAAAAACTCCCTTTTAACAGGAAGAAACCTCCGGCAGAACCAGGCTCAGCACAAGCGGTTATCTGCCGCGACCGTCTGTGGTTTGGAGAATACATAACAGAGACACAGAAAGAGCAACAGAACTGATGCAGAAGTTTGTTGCAGGACGTGGAGAATTTTCTGTCACTGCAACGCCATCTTAGTCAGGGTCATCAAGCAGGGCTAATCCGGAGCACCTACTATAATAGGTCCACCATCCGGACTATGCTGCGTTGCAAGCTTTCATCACACCCAGGGAGATTAGCTACAGGGTTGCGTACTGTGGATAAAGGCAAATCTAGATCTCTGAAGATGGACTTGTAACCTTGAGATCGTCGATACTTTTCCAGAATTTTTGTTCTGAGGTCCTCAGAGAGTTCTGTGTTCCTCTAGCTGCTGTGTACCTACTTTGGTACACAGAAGCTGCGTTTCCATTACCCATGAAATTGCGCAAATTGAAGTTCCGAAAATAAATTCGGCAAATGGAAACACGGCTATTTCGAAAAAACTCGCATTTTTCCGCGAAAAAGTTTTTGCGCTTGGATGAGTTGGCTATTTATCAAAATCCATTTATTTAGCAAAGCGGCGATGGAAACGCCTTTTTTCACATCACACGAGTCATGTGATCAACAACTGGATGTTAATACGAGCGAAAAAGATGTCGACCTTCATGGCGTCGGAAAGTAGTACTGGGAGAAAAATGGTGCGGCATGTTTGGGTTCAAGAAGAGACGAGTTTTTTTGCATTTTGTAAGTGATAAACGCACATCTAACATATTCAAAACAGCAAAGAAACGCGAGCATTTACAAGCCGTGTACGTCTCCTCGTCTGATGGCTGATAATGAGCGCTAGTGCCGTGAATGCAATATGAATATATGTTCACAACAGGCGCCATTTATTGCGTGAAAACGTGTGATTTAAACTGAGTTTGTTATTTAATGGAAACGCCACATTTAAGAAATTTTTTTTTCGACAATATCGTCAAAGTTTCGCGCATATTTGTAATGGAAACGCAGCTACAGACACACAATGCTAAGTGGACTAAGTGAACATATTTCCTCTTTATCTTTGTACAGGTGTGATTTTATGTTGCCCACACCTGTTACTTGCCCCAGGTGGGTTTAAAGGAGCATCACACGCTTGAAACAGTCTGACTTATCCACAATTTTGAAAGGGTGCCAATCATTTTGTCCAGCCCATATGTGGAGTTCTGTGTGACATTGTTGCATTAGCTTTTTTGTCTCTCCTGTTTTTGTTTTGTTCCATTACACACAAAGAGAATAAACGCGTAAAGTAAAACATGTGTTAATGCAATACTTTTATTGATTTTCTAGAAAACATATCAGGGGTGGCAACTATTTTGGCCATGACCGTAGCGCAGACGATTGAACTTCCCATGAACAAAATGAGCCTCACAAGCTCTGTCAGTCACTGCAGGAATCCAGGCTTTTATTGGAGCGTCTGGGTTTAATCTCTCGATCGCCCACAATCTAAGAGAAGTTTCAGGGTTGCGATCTCTGAGCCATCTGGGATGAAATGAGAGCAATGACAGGCCAAAAATAATAGAAAAAGTGGATCTGTTAGCAATGTGAACATTGTGAATGCTGAATGATTTCTACCTGCGGTTCAATGTCGGTTGTGTGCCTTCTGACATCTTCTCAAATGCACCAAGAATGAGGCCTGATCCCCCGGTGTTTAAAATGAATGCTTCTGACGTTAAAGGACTGTTTTTAAAAGTCCAGGTCCTGATGGGATTACAGGTAAACTGCTACAAACGTGTGCTAGCCAGTTATGTGAGGTTCACAGTGAACTTTTCAACCGTTCCCTCGTTCGGCAAAGGGCACCACAATCTGATGAAGTGTTGGTGAAACGGTTTATTGTAACAAAAGTGGAAGACAAAATAAACCCCATGCAGTTTTCTTACCAGCAAAATAGCGGCGCGGAGGATGCCACTGTGACTTTGCTTCATTTAATATACCAGCAGTTGGAGAGCAACAAATCCCATGTTTAACCGAATACAACCCTACATTCTCTGCTCCAAACTGTTGAAGGATCATATCCTTCTTGGATATTCTTTGTACAAATGACTGCAGGAGGATTCATCCTGAAGGACATTTATTACATTTACGGATGACACAGTGTTGGTCGGTCTGCTGAAGGAGGATGAGGTGGAACATGGACGTGTGGCGACTGCTTTTCAGGAATGGTGCGATAACAAATCTCCTCAAATTAAATGTAGGTGGAACAAAGGACATGGCGGTAGATTCTCAGAGGTCTGACAGTGTGGTTTTCCTACTACTATAGCAGGGACTGCTGTTGAGCTATATGAGTCGTATATTAATGTAATTATATACTTGGGAACAGTTATCGATAATAGGCTGACGTTTCACCAAAAAGACATCACAGATCTGCAGGAAAGGTGCACAAAGGTTGTTCTTTCTGCGTAAACTAAATAGTTCTAATGAAGACAAAACTCTGCTGGTTTTATTTTATAAATCAATGATCGAAACTGTGCTGACATTTTTTTTTGATTCCGTTTTATGGTAATTTGTCAGTACAACAGAAAAACAGGATGAAAAAAACATTGTGAAGGAAGCCAGTAAAATTGCCGGTCAACAACAAATGTCTCCCACCAGTCCTTATGAGACGCTGGTAGCCAATAAGGCTCACTCAGTACTGGGATGCTCAAATCACCGTCTGGGAGGAGAGTTTGATTTCTTAACCGTCTGGCAGGAGATTCAGCCTCCCTAAAAATGAAGTGCAACCGATTTAAGTTTTCTTTTGTTCCTTTTGCTATTAAAATGTTGAATTTATAGTCCTGAAAAATTCTGCGGTTTGTCTAGGCCATGTTTAAATAATGTATTTTATAAGTTATGTAAGGGTTCTAATTTCTTTTTTCCTGATTCTTAAATTATAATTTTGATTCCTATGTTCCAATGTGAGGAACGTGTGATTTTGAGTGCTGGAGAAGCTGAGATAATTTATTTAATTATTATATTATTGTTTTTTTTTTATTGTACACTACTGCAAACCAATTTCCCTTTGGGAAAATAAATAGAATTTAATTGAATCTGATTCTGTGGGTTGTTGGGAAGCTTTTTTATAAGGGGAATTAGACAAAAAAACAGGCTGTAAAATTGACTTAACAGCAAGAGCGAACCATCTATTTCGCTAAAACTAATTATAGGTAAAAAACGCTGTTTCTCGCCACCAGATCCCATGATGCAATGAGAGGAAACGTAAAGTTTGACGTCACAAAATATTGCCGTACGCCTGCTTGTCCTTGCAATCTCTTTCGTGCAGAAAGACCCCAGGCTGGGATTCAAACCCACGACCAAGCAGTGCTACAAGCGCCTCTACTGTGTCAACGTTTCTCCCCTGTTTCCTCTCTAGATGAACTGTAAAACACATTAAAGGTGGAGAAAGTTTCTTTTTTGCGATTTTCAGACCAAAGAAAAACTTTCAAAAGTCTTAATCAGCCGAATAAAAGGAATGATGAAGGGAATGAGTTTTAAACCTAAATGTGATCTGGATGTGAAGTCTGAGCGTGGAACTAACCGCTCCTCCTGGAGCGACGTGGGACTCGAACCTGTGACCTTTGTGTTACACAAGCGCGGCCTGGAAGTTGGTTCCCATCCAGTTGCTCCCAGAGACGCCGTTGTATGACCAATGGAGGTCTAGTCGCCTCAGTGTGTGCGTTCATTAGCGAACAGAGGCGGTCTGTTCGGGGGTTTGCTTCAGAGGGGCGCGCTCTCATCACTACTAATGAGAACAACAGCAGCGAGTTCCCCTAAAACACTCTGTTCCTCCAGCTCGGCATCAATCACTGCTCCCTCCGTTTAAACCTTCCTCCTCTTCGTCTGTCCAACATTCAGCCGCAGCTAAAAGCAGCTCCTAATGATCCACTGCTGGAGCTCTATTAAGCCTCCACAGAAGGCAACAGGTCACACAGGGAACCAGATTAATGTTGGGGGGGGATATGAAACGGATTCTTCATTTCGAACATTCAAATATATAAAACAGAAATAAAAACATATTTAGTAATGAAGCCTGCAGGGAAAAAAACTCTCATAGTTCAAAAAGGATTTGGAAGACGCTGATGCTTATTAAATCCTTCCCCCGTTGACTCAACTGAAATACACACTTATAGATATTTATATTATTAAGTTGCTCTCCATGATACATGTACAGCAAGCAGGCTACCACCGTACACAGTACGCAAAGCTGCATTACATCCATATACTGTGGCAGTAGAGGTTTTTGTATACTTTAAATTGAGCCATATTCACACAGCGTTCTCATCCGTAGATGAACATTGGCCTCGTTTCTGTACGTGCTTTTTGTTTTCTAAAATTTAGCTCTCCTCTTTACTCATGACCCCCGTTTCTTTCTGAAAATGTTTTCTGAAAATATTCTGCCAATTATTTCTTGCTCTGTACATTATTTGACTAGTTTAATATTTTATCATTATATCCATACATTTAATGGAAATTTGAATTTATAAACGAGTTTATGTGTTCCAGATATCCCACATTATTAATTATTTTTATTGCTTTTATTGTAAAGTACAAAGTTGCTGTGAAGTGCATTTGTACGTATTTCCCCAAATCTCCACACAGTAATTAAAATATGATGCAACCATTGAACAGTAAAGCATTTTTAATGATTCTTGGTTTAGCACGTCTTGTTTTTCCCAACACACCAATACTTTTAGCTATTTTTGATTTTATATGTCGAACATGGGGCTTTTTAACTAATTTTTCATACAATCGTTCAATGTCTGTATTATCCAAAATTTCTTGTATTTGATCCATTACTTCAAAGCATTGTTTTAAATTATGAATTTCTTATGTTATTTTTTGTAAAAGCTGCTGTAAACTTTCCCCAGAACAAAAAAATATTGGTATGTAATTTTCTTTGCTACTGTACAAATATCTCTTTTATATAGATTAGTTTGGGACTAATAAGCTAACTTATTTTCATCCAATTGTAGGAGTTGTCTGTTCTTTAAGTAACTAACTATCCAGTCCAGTCCAACTCCTCTAAAGCCAGAATGTTCCAGTTTTTTGAATAATATCTTACGGTCGATGGTATCAAATCAAATGCTTTCTTTAAGTCTATAAATATTCCTGCTGCATATATTTTATTGTCTATTGCGTTTGTGATTTTATCAACCAATTCCAATAATGCTAGAGATGTTTCGTCTTTCTTTTCTGAAGCCATATTAAGTGTCAGAGAAAAGTTTGTGTTTCTCGATAAACTCATCTAATCTATCTGTGAAGATTGTTTCCATAATCTTGGAGAATTGGGATAAAAAAAGAGACAATTCTGTCATTTGTAAATGATCTCTATCACCTGTTTTATAAAGGGGTATCACTTTAGCTATTTGAATGTCATTTGGAAAAGAACCACTAGAAAACGACTAGTTACAAATGTGGTTTTTCAATTTCTGCTATTACTTTTTCACAGTCATCATGTCCATGTTCTATTTTTACACTTTAATACAGTTTTATAATTTCTCTTCCATCTATGGCTCTTAGAGCCGGGATTTCTACTCTATTTTTGAATCAGACTTCAATGCACCTATTTTTCTGGAAATTTCTGGTCCCACTTTTACAATAAAATTATTGAAGCCATTTAATACTTTGTGCATGTCTTTAATCAACAATAATCACGAGCGAACAATCATTAATTTTGGGTGCATTGCATTGTTAGATTCATTTTTTTGCAATACTATTTAATACGTTTAATACTTTAGTTCTCTGTAACATTTTATCATGATATAACTTTTTGGAGAATCTTATATAATTAATAGGTTTATTTTATACAGTTTGTACTAAACTTTGACCAGAAACTGATTATCTTTTAGAAAAACACCAGAAAAAAATGGAAATTAAATCATCTTCACCAAACGACTTCCTGCCCTCGGTGAGGACGGGCGCTTCCTTTTCCCTCCGCTCCCTTCCATGTCTTATCCCTGCTGCTTTTTCTTGTCAAGTCGACCTGGAGCGTCTCTTTTTTCGCATTTTCTTCTGAAGCAACCGAGTTAAACCATGGATCTGGTAAGCTGGTCTCTAAATGCAATCGTTTAAATCTTTTCTAATCAAAAAACAGGCCCAGGGGAACCATCAGGGGAACAGTGTGTTCGGCGGTGGGTATGCGATGGATGCCTGGAGGTAGTGGAAACTCGTATGTCTCTCTCTGCTGTCTGCCCATGATGTGGAGGATATCTCTGTAACTGGATTTATAGTCGCCGCTTTTCTGCTGTTTGGAGCGGGTGTGTTCCTTGTGTATTGTAAATTTTGCAATTTGTCGGTAGCAATTGGAAAGCTACCTGACCGTAGGCGACTGTGGCCTCAGTGGTAGAGTAGTTGGCTTGCAATCGGAGGGTCGTAGGTTCGATTCCAGCTTCCTCCAGTCACATGTCGATGTGCCCCTGGGCAAGGCACTTAACCCCCAAATCTACATTGTCCTACCGAGCCATGTTGGGTGTCGGTGTATGAATGTGAGTGTGAATGGGTGAATGTGGCTTCAATGTAAAGCGCTTTGAGTGGTCAGTAAGACTAGAAAAGCGCTATATAAGTTCAGTCCATTTACCTGACCTGCAAACGGGTATGTGCCGCACTTTCAGCGCTCAAGGCAAGGCAACCTTATTTATATAGCACCCTTTCAACCCAGGGCAACTCAAAGGGCTTTACATGATACCAGAAATGTGAAAATTAAACTGAAGACCTGAGTGATCTGGATGGTTTGTACCATGATAACAGATCTCTAATGTACTCTGGTGCTAAACCATTCAATGATTTATAAACTAATAAAAACCCTTTAAAGTCTATTCTCTTTAGAACTGGGCTGATGTTTTCTACTTTCCTGGTTTTAGTGAGAAAACGAGCGTTTGGATTGGTTCAAGTTGACCTTGTGACATTGCAATGTAAAGCTGAGTGTCATCTGCATAGTTATGGTAGCTAATCTAAATGGTTGTAATCAGTGTTGGGGAGTAACGGAGTACATGTACCAGCGGTACGTACTTAGAATACTAATTAAGAGTAACTGTATTCCGTTACAGTTACTTTTTTAAAAATAGTTTTCGGAATACAGTTACTTTCGTAATACCATTGGAATACTTGTGTATTTTCCACCTGAAAGATTAAGATATAATTTTAGGGAAACGTGTCTCTCCGCACTGTGTAGACTATCCCATAATTCTCCTAAACAACATGCCACTGAAACCATGGAGATCCAATGGCCGAAACACTGCAGACTATCAAAAACCAGCGTAAACGTGAGTTACCAGGTATGGATTCAGACCCGGAGTTGGGGGGGTTGGACCCACAACGGCAGCTTTTGGTGGGTGTGTTTGTGGTTTGTTGTTTTTTGTGTGTGTTTTGGTTTGGTGGGGGGGTTTTGGTGTTGGTGGTTGTTTGGTGTTGGTTGGGTGGGGTTTTTGGTTTTTGGTTTGTTTGTTTTTTGGGGTGTGTGTGGTGGGTTTTGCATTTTTGTCTAAACTTTTGCTGGCGGGTCTGAAGACGCTACGCCGCCGCACATCAACAATGTCAACTACATTTTAAAGCAGGTATTCAGTATTCTGTAACTAAATACATTTAAAACGTATTCTCCCCAACAATGGTGGTAATAATCTGGGCTGCTGGGAGCATGCAGATATTGAATAGAAGATTACCAAACTCAAGGAACGGACCGTCTCAGTAAAAGGATCTAATTTGTGCAACAGACTTCACAGGGAAGTAAAAGATTCCAAAAGTATTGTGGCATTTCTGGTTCTAGTGAAGACACCTGGTGAGCCACCTGGATTATGTGTCCCTGGAGGTTCAGGTCTGAGTCCATTATTACACCTGGATTGTGGGCCTGATCAGTAGATTCTAGCTGGATTAACTGAAGCGGTCCGTCCTTTTGATGCTGTCCGCTGGCTTCAGAGGGAGCTTTTAAACAGTTTCTGGCTTTCAGTTCCTCCGTCAGCCTCCTTTCTGGGAACGTCTGACCCTCCAGAGGACAGAAAACGTCCCCCTTTTAAAACCCCCCTCAGGGGTTGCCACGGTAACGAGGAAAGAGACTTGCTCCGGTTAGAAAAATAGCTGCACTTTCTAAATTAACAAAACTGTGTGTCAGTTTGGGTGAATTCGGGCCGGTATCCCTTGGCGACCAGACCAGACCTACACCAGTGAGGTCATTGATATGTTGAGCAGCGGCACTGTGGAGAGAAAATCCTCCTCACCGACCCACAAATCAGAACCTCTGAGGCCAGAATCTGTTTATTATAGTGCGATTCATATCAACCAGGGAGAACCCATGTGTTCTGATGTATGGATGAACTCCTTCCTTTACATTGCTTCAGCTCAGCTCTCTGTAGACCCAACACCTGCATTTCAGTCAAGTTGGGATCTGGACTTTGACTAGGCCATTTCATTATATTCTAAAATTGCTCTGGTGTACCTTTCCTACTTGCACCGAGTTTTTCCTATTTTTTTTTCTTAGCTCTGATTCATCTGTTTCTGGGGAGCAGCTGATGAACATTGCAAAAGCAAATATAATTTAACTGAAGCAAAAATCCCAGATGAGTTGAGAATGAGGCGTTGTGGGTGTAGAGCAGGAGCAAGGAGGAGAGAGAGAAGAAAGAAGTTCAAACCATCTCTTTCATCGTTCATAATGGGCAATGTGAGATGAGTGATTAGCAATGTGGATGACCTCCAAGTCCTTACATAGACTGAGCCAGAGAATTGGGAATCCAGTATTAATGTGTTTCACTGAGACGTGGCTGCAGGATCATATCCCCGACTCCTGTGTGGCCAAAGATATTGAACTCTGTCTTTCAACAACAGTATCTTCAGTCGGAGGCTCCTTCAGGTCGCTGTAACAAGAACCACTACAGGAGATCCCTTCATCCACAGCACATGAAAGTTTACAAAACTCCTCAAAGAAACCAGAAAAATATGAGCTAAAACTACCCTTAATTTCCCTCTTGAATTTATATAAATTTTGAAGAGGAATTCAGTTGTTACGCTGTAGATCTGCTGCTGTTTTGGGGGTAATTGTTCTGTTGAAGGACCCAGTTGACTACATTTCTAAGCGTCTGTCTGCGGTTTGTAAAAGTTTATAATATTTGAGCAGCATGGGACGTGGTGCGGTAGCTGCTACCAGGAAACCAGGTGAGGAGGCCGTTTCAAGGCTGACTTCTAGGCCTAGAGGTGCTTTTACAGCAACAACGGCTCTTTTAAGATCCACCCACAAACCTCTTAAGAGCATTCCTGTCTAAATAGTTTATTTTTTTATTTCTGTCTCTGTATAGCAAACTGCTTGTGACGTGTAGCTCGGGGTGATTAGCCACGATGTTGATCAGTATTTCCTCCATGTCCTGCTGAGGCTGTGACTCCATGACAGTCACAGAATCACTGAAACTCTGTCCCCTGATTGGTTGTCGTGGCGTGATTTGACGCTGATATTTAAAAATATTAAAAAGTCTGGATATCTTTTATATCTAGGATAGCTGTCATTAAGCTTTTCATTCTAGGTGGTTTTGTGATGCAGATTCTGGTGCAGTGACAGAAAAACACACTGAGTCCGGACAAACATGTTGTAATGCCAGAAATTTAACATTAAAACACAGAATATAGCAAAGGCACAATCATCCATGTCACATAAAATCTGCATCCTTCTCTCTGTCACACAAACACGGGGTTAGTTCCACATCTATCATGAAAACTTGAAATCTGCTGTTCCTTCATGTGTTCTATTCAACTTGTGTTAAGGAACATTAATCCACTTTAAACTACACACTTTATCCTCCTGTACAGGAAATCCCAGCACTTAAGAGTCTTCTATGAATTGTCGTTTGTAAAGTTACACTGTCAAAAATTAAGAGCACTAGTTTGGCTTATAGCTTCTATTTAGAGAAAAAAATTTGTTTCATATTTGTATCCCTTTTATTTATTAATTATGTCAGTTTCAAACTAAATACTTAATTAACAATTTAAACATTCAAGTAAATATTTAGAAAAAAACTATGTATTTACCTTCCATCTAAAGATTTAGTTAGCAGGCTAAACATTTAGCTTTAATTTCAAATGAAACATTTAGGTAAAAGGATAAACTGGCTAGCTAAAATGTTACTTTCAAAGAAAATATTAAAATAAAATATTTGCATGCTAAATTTGCCAGCTAAACTTTTAATTTTTAGCTAAATATTTAATTTAAAATTAAATATTTTGCTAGCAGGCTAAAATGGCCAGCTTAACATTTGACATCAAACAAAATATTTATTTTGAAGTTGGACATTTAGTTAGCAGGCTAAACTGGCCAGCTAAACATTTAGCTTCAAACTAAATATTTAATTTGAAGTTAAATATTTAGCTAGCAGGCTAAACTGGCCAGCTAAACATTTAGCTTCAAACTAAATATTTAATTTGAAGTTAAATATTTAGCTAGCAGGCTAAACTGGCCAGCTAAACATTTAGCTTCAAACTAAATATTTAATTTGAAGTTAAATATTTAGCTAGCTGGCTAAACTGGCCAGCTAAACATTTAGCTTCAAACTAAATATTTAATTTGAAGTTAAATATTTAGCTAGCAGGCTAAACTGGCCAGCTAAACATTTAGCTTCAAACTAAATATTTAATTTGAAGTTAAATATTTAGCTAGCAGGCTAAACTGGATAGCTAAACATTTAGCTTCAAACTAAATATTTAATTTGAAGTTAAATATTTAGCTTGCAGGCTAAACTGGCCAGCTAAATATTTAGCTTTGAACTAAATATTTAATTTTAAGTTAAATATTTAGCTAACTGGCTAAACTGGGCAAAACATTTAGCTTCAAACTAAATATTTAATTTTAAGTTAAATATTTAGCTAGCAGGCTAAACTGGCCAGCAAAACATTTAGCTTCAAACTAAATATTTAATTTGAAGTTAAATATTTAGCTAGCAGGCTAAACTGGCTAGCTAAACATTTAGCTTCAAACTAAATATTTAATTTGAAGTTAAATATTTAGCTAGCAGGCTAAACTGGCCAGCTAAACATTTAGCTTCAAACTAAATATTTAATTTAAAGTTAAATATTTAGCTAGCAGGCTAAACTGGCTGGCTAAACATTTAGCTTCAAACTAAATATTTAATTTGAAGTTAAATATTTAGCTAGCAGGCTAAACTGGCCAGCTAAATATATAGCTTTAAACTAAATATTTAATTTTAAGTTAAATATTTAGCTAGCAGGCTAAACTGGCCAGCAAAACATTTAGCTTCAAACTAAATATTTAATTTGAAGTTAAATATTTAGCTAGCAGGCTAAACTGGCTAGCTAAACATTTAGCTTCAAACTAAATATTTAATTTGAAGTTAAATATTTAGCTAGCAGGCTAAACTGGCCAGCTAAACATTTAGCTTCAAACTAAATATTTAATTTGGAGTTAAATATTTAGCTAGAAGTCTAAAAGCCCAGCTAAACATTTAGCTTCAAACCAAATATTTTATTAAGTTAAATATTTAGCTAGCAGGCTAAACTGGTCAGCTAAGTATTTACGTTTCAAACTAAATGTTTAACTTGAAGCTAAAAAATGTAGCTTTTTCATAACTGTTGCTGTAAATCCATGAGTGAACTTCTTTATTGCTGTTAAACGTCTCATCTTACATTTTAGACTGACATGTTGGAGGAAAAGAAACAATGATAAAAATTAGACATTTAGAACCTAGCTTTTAGTTTCATATTCCATCTTAACTAAATCTCTATTTCTGAACTATATTTTCAGTTTGGAGCTAAGTATTTAGTTTAGCCAGTTTAGTTGCTGGCTAAATATTTAGCTTGTAAACTAAATATCTAATCGGAAATTGTGACATTAAGAAATAAATACCATAGATGAAAATTACTTTAAAAAATAAACCCTTATTTTTTTCTCTTGCGACAGGCTAAATAACCCATTTTATTTCTGTCAGTCTTTGACTGTGTAACATTACAAATGGTGACCCATATTCTTCATCCATGTTCTTCATCAACATATCGTCTCTTTAGCTCGGATTAGTAGCTTCATTAAGAATCACAGCCTTTACAGAAACACACCTGCAATAAAACACCAGTACAGACATTCAAGAGGTGCTGGGAACCACCTGCTGGGCTGCTGCTGCAAACCAGAACACAGATCAACTGGACCAGCTGAGTCCAGCCTGGTTCCTCACACCAGAATGATCATATGAAGACACACCAGCAGGATGGGTGGAATGGAAGCCATCTGGTTCATTTTGACTTGTTTTATTTATTTTCAACTGTCTGATGAAGAAACTTTAAGAAACTAAAGGTAACATGAATATATTTGAAAATAGATGTTTACTTCTAAATTTTCTAGATTAACGGGATCCAGATTCTAAAAAAACAACCTGCAGAAGAATCCGGTTGTAATAATTCTGAGAATGGAGGCAGATTTTCCTTCTGGACCCAAACAATCAATACTTATTTATGCAACTGATGGGTTTTGTCAGCATCTCACAATGATTTATTATCTTTTAGTGTAACTAATCTGTTTTTTTTTTTTAGTAGGGATGTGAACTTCTGCACTGTTGTTAAACATCTAATCCAGCTGGTCATTGAGTATCAAATTGTTTTCCTATTAAAGCAGCATCTTGTCCCAGCAGCAGACCTTCAGGTTCCTCACTCAGCTAAACATTCATAGAAGCTACTGCTCTAATTTAGCTTAATTTATTTTCAGTAAGAACCAAAGCAAAAAAAAAACTTCACAGCTTGGATCTAGAGAGTGTAGTCAGGGTTTTCCTTCAGCAAGAGTCTCTTCAGACTCCTGGAAATAGGTTCCTGCTGTCAACACCGGCGCCACTTTTTTATCTGATTAAACATTACTTAATGCACAGACAGGAAGCTGCAGTGTCCCCAAACAAAACGGTGGTCTGGCTGAAAAAGGTGTACACAGAAAGAAGAGAGGTGGGGGGAAAAGAATGAAGCGATAGTGTAGAGAATGGAAGAAGTTAACAGCGTAGAAAAGAAGGAAACATTGGAGTTATTTCTAAGAGCTGATTGGATAACCACAAGGAGACTGATGCATGGAGTAAAAACTGAGGAGGAACATGTGGCTCTAGCTGGAGATGGACAAGATGGCCGTCGTGTCTTTAGCCTTGTCAAAGAAGATGGAAGTCTCATTGGCTGCCTTCAGTTTGACCTGGGCGGAGCCTGGCGAATCCTGGGCCGTGGTTGGCTGACACTCCTGACAGCAGCAGCAGCAGCAGTCCATGAATGCCTGACCAAGAGCCTGAAACGCAAAAACAACAACATCTGTTAACACCAAAAACGCACGAAGAAGTAGGCGGGTTTTATTATCATCGGCCGACCCTGATCCCTGATTGGCCGAAAAACCAGATCTCTTTCTGATTCGTAAAGGCCATATGGTCGCACTAACGGCGACGATCCCTGGTGTGGAAGCTGTTATTAGCTACAGGTAATGGTTATATAATTAGAATATCGTGAAAATGTTTCTTTCTTTCTGTAATTCCATTCAAAAAGTCAACACCGATATGTTTCAAATGTTTATTTCTTTTAAATTTAATGAATATAAATGACAAGTAATGAAAATCCCAAATTCAGTATTGAAAAGTTCAAATATTGTGAAAATATTCAATATTGAAGATTCCTGAAGTCAGACTCTAATCAGCTAATTAACTCAAAACATCTGCAAAAGCCGTGAAACTGTCTCTCAGTCTAGTTCTGTAGGCTACACAATCATGGTGAAGACTGCTGACTTGACAGTTGTCCAACAGATGACCCTTGACACTTTGCACTAGGAGGATAAGACACAAAAGGTCATCGCTAAAGAGGCTGGCTGTTCACAGAGCTCTGTGTCCAAATACATTAATAGAGTGGCGAAGGGAAGGATGGATGTGTTAGAAAAACAGTGTAAAGCAATAGGGAAAACCGCACCCTGGAGAGGATTGTGAAACAAAACCCATTCAAAAATTTGGAGGAGATTCACAAAGAGTGAACTGCAGCTGGAGTCAGTGCTTCAAGAACCACCACGCATAAACATCTGTAAGATGTGGGTTTCTGCTGTCGCATTACTTGTGTCAAGCCACTCCCGAACAAGAGACATCGTCAGAAGCGTCCTGCCTGGGCTAAAGACAAAAAGGACTGGACTGCTGCTGACTGTGGTCCAAAGTTATGTCCTCTCATTGAAGTATATTTTGCATTTCCTTTGGAAATCACAGTCCCAGGGCTGGGCGATTATGAAAATGCTATTGAACAAACGTGTTTTTTGATTTGATTTTTGTGAGATCAAAATAATAATAGTAATCTAAAAAAGAAATGTAGCCTTCATTATTAATATAGCATACAGACCGTGCGTCGCGCTCCTGTTCTATTGCTTAAAACATCACATCACTTCAAAACTGATTAGCAAAGGCTAAAAAGTAATTGTGGTCAGCATCTACAATTTGGTCATCTTTATCGTTTTCCCTGTTGTCCATTTTTTCTTCAAAATTCTTCACCAGCTGTTGACTACACACTTTAATTTTACCTTCCAGCAGGGGGCTTCCTGCTTTTCAGTAACGCATGATTTTTCTGCGACTTGATTGGCCAGTTAGTTTAACAAGAATGCGGCACTTTGGCTGGATTGGTCAATTATTAACAACGATTAAAATCCTGCACAGGATTACTGTAATCCAAGCCAGAGGAGCTCCAATCAAATATTGAGTGCTGTACATGCTTCTGCTTTTCAGTTGGCAAACATTCCTAAAAATATTTTTTTTTGGTTTTAATTGATTTTTTAATTTTCTGAGATACTGAATTTGGGACTTTCAGTAGTTGTCAGTCATAATCTTAAAAAGTAAAAGAAACATTTTAAATGTTTCAGTCACGGTCGGCTGGCCAATAAAGGGCACTGCCCTCCCTAACCAAAAACATAATGTTACATTGATTAAAACAAACCATGGGTCGCCGACTGCCAAAAAAATGAATGAGAGTCAATGGAGCGATAAAAGTTATTTTCTGATCCAGTTTGAAATACGCCGTGGATCGAACATTTTAAGAATTTTAAGAACTAATTTTGATGCAGAGAAAATGCTGATTTTCAACCCCTGGCAGTAGTTACTTTCCTCCTATCCTTCAGGATATATATATTTTATTTAGCCAAGTCTGAAAAAAACTCTTCTCATATTTGTCTCTGAGCATTTCACACCATATGGATACGTTTGTATTTTAAAGAAAAGTTCTGAGATAAATACTTATCTACACGCATCTTATTTAATTTCTATCAGCTCTCAAAAAAGTTATAAAACAAATAGTTTCATTACAAATTATGTATTATTTATAATATAAGTTCCAGTGTTCAGAACAATTAAAATGTGTAAAATGTGAGCTGTGAAAATGTTAATCATTTCTGGTTAACTGGTGAAACTATTTTTAAAGCAGGAAGTCCATTGACTCTGTGGAGACAGTAGCAGTGAGCCGCCACCAAAGAGACAGAGAACCCTGGGATCAGGAGAAGAACAGATGCTGGCATTGGAAGTAAGAACAAGGTTTTCTTTTAGGTAGAGAAGCCCAAGAGCGGCACTCTAATATTAATTCAAAAGTCAGTTTAAAATTATGACTAGTATATAATGCTATGAGCCATTTCCTAAAAATGTGTATTTGTCTTAAAAAAAAGGCACAATTTTTATGTGATTTTACACCCAAAAAAAAAATTAAAATAAAAAAACCTATCTTCACTAAAACCACATTAATCTCAAAACATGCCAGAAATTTCCCCCAGCGAGAGCACTAAATATCTGTTTAGAATGTCACGGAAATAAAATGTATACAAGTAAATGTATTTTTAAAACATTAAAATCTTTTCAAAAATATTGCAGCACAACATTTCCCACAACATGAAGATATTTTAAAATAAAGGAGAGGTGGCACGTTCTTCTCAGGCATATAGAGCAATTCTGTGGTACAGTTCAATAATATTATCCTATATCGATCTGTAAGTTAAATAAATTATATTTACTACCTATTTGAAACATAGCACTCATAACATGTCCTAACTGAATGCCTTGTTATTAGCTGCATGTCCGTTTAAGAGACTCGGACATTCCCCCCTTTGGCACGCTGTCTTCAACGTCATCACAGCTTTCTCGGAGCAGCAGCTCCAACGAGGCCAGCGTGTGCAGCGCGGCTGCAGGTGGGTTCTTGTCTCCGGGCTGATCGCATTGAGGCCAGCTTCTATGAGGTGTGGTATTAAATCACATGAAACTATACAGTGTATTCAATATTGATTAATATGTGTGTGGATGCTCACCACATAACAATTCTTAGCTTATTAACACTGAAGGCAGATGGTGTGGGATTAAAAAGATTAAATAGAAAACTTGTGTTTAACTAACAAAAAGGCTGTATGAAATCTGCTAGGCAGTCAAGGTCAGTTTAGAAAAGGGAGGCTGGGAATGTTGGGACTCCTTGTATGCAGGTCTGAGAGAGGTTTTCATATTACGTCTGAGAAATGTAACTTATCTTGATCTGTGTGTAATAAAAGCTGTAGTCCACTGCAGTTCGGGGTGCACTCTGGGATTTTTCTCTGGGACTGCACCCGCCTGCAGGTGAGATCGGCCAAAATTTGATAATTGTGTCTGTTTCTTATTTGCTCTCTTTTGACAGAAATTATTAATACACTCGGAAGGTGGAATTGAGGCTGCAGAAGAAGTAGAGATTAAAAGCCATATATTGGTGCCTGTTCCTTTAAATGCAGGCTTTGATGAAGGAGTAAAAATTCTACCTCTCAACAGTCACCAACCACAATGCTGAGCCGCTGTCCATCTGTCTGCGGTTAGTAAAAACGTATGATATGTGAGCGGAGTGGGACGTGCTGTGATGGAGCCACATCTTCAGTGTGCCCCACTTTTTTTTTCCCCAAGAAGACATTGCACAGTTGGGAAAAATAACTAGGTATATACTGATTTCCACAGGTGATGGCTGATTGCCGTTAACGATGTTCTGTTTTTGTGCCCGGGGGGCGAGGGAGGGCTGCGGAGAGACGGGGGCGGAAATCCAAATGTAGGGGCGTTGCTGGGAGGACTCAGGCGTTCAGAGCTCAAAATGGCGGCGATTGAATTTTAAAAGATTAATCAAGCATAGATACAATATTCTAAGAAACACTTTAGGCATGTTTTAAAGGAGGGAATGATATAAGAATGTGATGAAAAGCTTTTAAAAGTGCATTTTTAAAATCCACTTTTAAAAATTTATTATGAAAATAATGTTCAGAATTTCCTGCTTTGCGGGTTACTTATTTATAAATCAAATGTCGCACAACAAAAAACATGCAGATATTTGAATTAAAAATGCTTCACGTTCAACTGGTTTCTTTTCCATTAAATGAAAAAAGTAGAGACAAACACTGAACATCAGTATTCATCTTGCTTGTGTTCCTGAAGTGTGTAGGCACAGCTTGATGACATCATCCAAATGCATAACCGTGGTAGGATGGTATAATCAAAATCTCTACATTTGGCTACATTTATATAATTTCTGACTTGTACCTTTTATGTCGCCCAATACTAGAAGAAAGTGTCTGTATTTTGTACCTTTCTCTCTATTTTGCTCTCAAACGTGTCATCAGATGCAGTTAAAGTCGGGCTTGTAGGTTAAAAACCCCTTTTCCCGAGACGTGCTTCTTCCCTCTGTCAATGCTCTGGCCATGCTCTCTATGGAGAAGAAACGTGTGCGAGACATTCCTGACTTTAAAAAAAATGGTGATTGAAAAGTTTGCCATGCTGAAGGAAAAAAGAGCAAAGTTCTTCTACAAATGAGCAGTAAAGATTTACAAGTCGTTCATTTCTACATGATTACCTTCAGCCATGTTTGCTTGAGTTGTTCTTGGATATATCAAAGTACAGATTTAGTTCAGTGATTCACTTTACAGGTTCCAATGTTCTGAAAGCGTTTAAGTGTAGTCAGACTTTTAAAGCAAAGTTAAGCTGCTGTTAATTTGTTTTTCACGAAGCATAAATATTCCGTTTATTTTTATATAATAATGTAACATTATTTTGAAATAAGGTTCTTTTTTTCTTTAATTCTAAGCTTTAAGTGTAATTCATCGCAAAAAAACCTGACTTATATAATCCTTTCCCTAAATTTTAAGCAACATTTATCAAAAAAAGGAAAGTGTTATGACCTAATAAACTGACAAAACATGTTTAATGTTTATATTGTTAAATATTACCTAAAATACAGCACTTAATGTTATTAATAAACAAAATCGGCCTTTTCTGCTGACTAGATTAACCTGTTCTGGTGATTTTTTTTCTTTCTTTAATGATGGAAAAAAGTCTTTGTTACATATTTAACTGAAAGCGAAAATTATTTTTAAAATATAGGTTCCATATTAATTCATCTTTCCAAATGTTTCATTGACAGTTATTTAATTGTTTGATGCAGCCAAACACAAAAACTATATCCCCAGCCGTAACTGATTTGTCTGTATGAATTGAATGAATCTAACATACAAATTTCACTGTTTGAATGGACTTATAAATAAACTTTTTCATGATATTCTAATTTTATGACCAGCACCTGTAGAGATTAGTATTTTTAGAATCACTGCAGTGTATAAATTTGGTAGATTAAGAGGCATGACCGCTGTTATTTAGGCCGCTGCAACAGTAAGGGAAACTTCTGCTGAAGATTAGTATTACAACAAACTAAGCACTATTTTGGAAATCCCACATCGACTACATGAGATCATTTAATTCCAAACAAAAGCTGCTGTTAGTCATGCTAACCATGCTAAATATTAATATTAGATCCTGAAGACATTTAAAACAGTCCACTCTGATAATTTTTTTTTTTTTTTTAGCTTTTGGGGAAATTGTCCAGACCTGTTTCAAATAAACTGTTCTCTCTCACTCACTCGGTGTGAAGTCCCCTCAAATTCAAGCATAATTCACAAATAATTGCCAGGAATCCTTTGGTTATCGTAAATGAGTCAGAGGTATGATTTTTGCACATAACAGTAAACTCAGGATTTTCTCTATTATGCCCCCCTTAAGCTCTGATGCTAAATTAGGCTAGCTAAGCTAAAGGCTAACAGCCACATGCCTGACTGCTGCCGTATCTGCGCTTCTCCGATGGTTCTCCTATTTCTCAAACCTCAAAAGGGAAGAACTGGTAACTTGAAATAATTATTAAAATGTAGTGTTACTATAATTAAAGTCCAACGAAACAGCCTGTCAATCAAAGTCCGGCCCCCTCATTAATTATGCAAGATTTCAAAAAATTATCTTAGGAAAACCAGCATTATTTCAGGAAGAATATGTAGCCATAGAAAGTTTTAAAAAAAAGGCACCAGGCATTAAAGTTGTTTTTAACGTGTCTAAAGTCCAATGCTTTTCAATGGGGGCCTAGTGGCCAAATGGAGGTACTACAGCAATGGAGGAGTAATGGCGGCCTCCATGGCATGTGGTCACAAAGCAGAGCGGCCATTGGCCGAGACGACCAAACACGCCCTCCTATGCACTGATTGGCCCAGCAGGGTGATGTCATCATAACTCCTACCTACGTAGTGTTAGCCACTGACTGGCCTAGCGTTGTTCATTTGAAGAGAAGTCGCAGAGCATGGCTTCTAGTGAGTCCAAAACATTGCTGCACTGTAAACCTGGATAAGGTAAATCTACTTTAAAAAAAATCAAGTTAACTCATTGCCTTCAGTTTTTTAAGAAATGAAGCATTAGTTGAATGAGTGCATTGGAGAATGTTCATTGTACTTGAGCCCATAATGGATTTGAATTGAACTGAAAATACTTAAACAATGATTCACAAGTCATTAAGTTAACTCATCTTGTTAAGTTAGTATTACTCCATTACTAAATCTAATACATTGTATATGCTGATATACGATACGAACAGGATGTGCGCCAACTATTTCAGAGACAGAGGATTAAGAAGGCATCAGGTCCTGATGGAGTGTCTCCGTCCTGTCTGAAAGTCTGTGCTCACCAGCTGGCTCCCATCTTCACTCAGATCTTCAATAACTCCCTGGAGCTGTGTGAGGTCCCCTCCTGCCTCAAACGCTCCACCATCATCCCGGTTCCCAAAAAGTCCCCTGTCACAGGATTAAATGACTACAGACCAGTTGCCCTGACATCTGTGGAGGTAACCTAAGGTTAAATAGCTGAGTCTCCACACCAGTTAGTTGGACCAGTCCCAGCCTGGTCAGCGGCGAGCATGAACTGATGAAGCTTCTTGGATAAGAGGTGAAACGTCTTCCAAGACAAATTACCAAGTCCAGTTGCGTTTGATTGAAATTTCCTTGAGATATGTTGTTTGTGGTTTTACATTTCACCATAAAGTCAGATGGTTGATCTGTTGTGATTTGCTCCTTTGTCATGGTGTTATGTTAGCGGGATGCTCAAAATCGAATGGGGGTGTGGCCATTGATTGCTGGGCCCTTTTCTCCTGTCCTGATTGGTGGATTGTGTTGTCACCAGGGAAGTTTTTGAACTAGGCCCCTCCCCTTTGTTATAGAACTAAACATACCAAGTTATCTCTACTAAACACGATTAGAGCGATTCATTTTTTAGCTAAATAGTACAGTTAACTACTAGAGTGTGGGGGAATCCAAACATTTTAAAGTGCAAATATCACGGCTAAATAACCGTAATGTTCAGAGTGGAGCAGACAGAGGATGGGAGAGATAGTGGGCTAGAACGCGGTTCCAGCATCGGTATCTGTAACGTCTGAAAACAGTGAGTGATGACTGAGCTTTTGCTACACTGAGCCAGTCCACGTCCTCTCCCACTGCTGCGTTCCTGAGATGGAAACGGAAACCCAACCAGACCGTTCTGGTCCGAGCTGACCCGACCCAACTGGAATATTAGGTTGGTCACCGGTCTCATTTCTGGTAAAGGAAACTGGAGAACTCTGAGAAAGTAATATTACTATAAAGTATTGCTAGTCTTACTTGAGTAAAAGTTCTGGATGCTCTACTCACTGAGTAAATTCACTGAATGAAGAACTAACATATTTTATGCAAAAATTAGACCAACATAGTTAGATACCTGAACTTAATTAAAGCAGACTACTTCTTACTATACAAGCTTTGGTTGTCTAATGCGATCTTCTGTGTGTTGAGCTTGTTGTTCATTTTTAAGACCAAGTAAATATACAGTAAACATCACAAATTGTCACTGGAAGTACTTTTTACTTGTTCTAAGATGTATTAATAATTGCCTACTGAATTTGTTTCATGCTGAAAAACGTTTCTTAGAAAAGTGTTTTTTTTTTCTGCTTAAAATTAACTTAGGGATGCAACGATTCAACTTTTTCAAACCTATACCATACCTATACTTGGATTTGAGTACCTGCCCATACAAAGTACCAATGCTGATACTTCCACCACACAAAAAACCCGAAGCAATTCACTAAATTAGAAAACAGGTTTATTTCCTTCTCAGCTTGTTAAAACATATGGACAGTTAGATAAATAAATCTAAAATTACCATAAAACTAAAACTTCAAGTGAAATTATTGCAGTTTCCACATTTTAAAGTATCGGTTCCTGATATCTGTTAATTTTAATGAGTAATAGTACATTATGACGGGATCAGCCCGATGCTTGATACAAGTATCAGTGCATCCTTAGAAAATAGAAAACAAATAGAATATTGAAAATTGAAAGTTATTTAGTTAATAAATATAAAACAAAGAAACAGAAAGAAAACAGAAAATGAATAAATAAAATGTATAAATAAATTAAATACAAAGAAAAACGAGTAAACAAAAATTAAAATGAATCTGTACATAAAATAAAAAAGATAAAAAACAGTATTCACAATTGAAAAGTATTTTTTATTTCCTGTTTTATTTATGAAATAAAAAAAATAAAATAAAGAAATTACATTGAAAATAAAGGAATTAAACTTATGAATAAATGAAGTAAAATAAATGCATTAAATTAATAATATATAAAATAGAAAAATAGGAAATTATTGCAGAATTTCAATGTTTTAATTATCGCTTCACAGTATCGGTTAACTTTAACTGTATCAATGCATCCCTAGTAATTATGTTAGTTATTTTTATAGATTTTTTTCATTTCAGTCTTTACTATACCAGAATTTGCCCATAAATTAGATTTTTGTATATCTGATTACATGATTTAAAATATACTAGATGTTATTCCATAATTGAGTAGCTTTTTTACCAGATACTTTTGGTTTACTCCCCCTCAAATTATTTTTTGGATGGCTACCTTTTACGTTAGTAAAAATATGTTGAAGTCGTGCTACTCTTAAGTACAATTTTTGGCAACTCCACAAACCTCTGTCAACAGCGCATTTCCCTTGCTTCCTATTTTACATATTTTAATGTAAATTTCTAGTGAAAATTTGAGTGTGGACTCGAAAATCTACAGGGAAATTAAAACATTCGAGTCTGTAAAGTGTCTAATTTTATGCCAGGATACTTGTAGAAACCCGGATCCTGTAGAAAGAATTAGATTTAAAGGGACCTTAACAATCTTTTTTTTTTTTTTTTCCAGGAAAAATACGGTTTGAAAGGTATAGAAGAGGATTTCCGCTCCAACAAGGAGAGTGTCAGAGAGGTGCTAGCTGAAGACTTGGCATTTCTTAGAAGCTCTCCTTAAACATGACGGCCTGTGTCAGGCCTCTGCTTGAGTTTTTTAGCAGCTGAAGATAGTTTTTATCTTTTCTCATTAACTTGTTCAGCTTTCTCAAATGACCAGCAGTGACTCAGCAAACAGAAACTAGGCGAGTAGCTTCTTCTGAATCATCCTCGTCTTCTACCGAACTCTCCGTCCAAACAACCAATTACACTCCTTCGTTCTGTGGCCTGAACACTCAAATTTGGACCCACCTTACACAGACACAGCAGCAGAACCGGCGTCACCGCGCACTTTAGGAACAGCAGGAAGTGATGCACCAGCGCCAGGATGGTCGCCGTGCCTTCAGAGACGGCGATGTGTGTGTAGGCCAGCGTGATGTTGCAGACGTGTTCGGGCAGGGCGCAGATTCCGTAGACCACGGCCAACGCCAGCAGGGTGCAGTTCAGCTGCCGCTCCACCGCCTGGTGCTGCTGCCGCTTCTGGCTGTTGGCGCGGTCGTCGTGGTTGCGTTGCTTCTGGGCGGAAGCGGAGTCGCTGTTGACGTTGCGGGTGGCCATTTGACAGAGGACGGTGAATAGGACGGGGAGGCAGAAGTAGCAGCCGAAGGACCACCACATGCGACCCTGAAGGATGGGATGTGGATTGAGAATCATAGGCAACCAAAGGATTCAACTATTACGTTTGATCCAAGAACCAGATGCTGTATCCTGGTCTGCTGGAACCTCACCTGGTGGTACCTGAGCAGCAGGGAGTGGAGGGAGTCGGGCAGGTAGAGGGAAAGCGGGGAGGACGGGGTGATGGTGCAAGATTCGACAATCCTTCCCGTGGATGGCGACACCGCCTGGCTCAGCTGCCACAGGAAGACTTCTGGGCTGGACAGCAGCAGGGCTGAGAGCCAAACCAGCAGCATCTTCAGCAGAACCGAACGACAGCGCTCCACCCGCCGGGCCTTTGGCTGGGGCGAGGAGGTGGCGGCGTGGAAACGGTCGATACCCAGGGCACACAAGGTGAAGGAGGTTATACCGAGAGACGCTACCTGCAGACACAGGAGGGAATGTTGGTGTTAGGGTCAACTTAAAAGCCTCCTGTTAAAAGTTCCAGGTGCGTTTCAGACATGTAATGACCCCGTCTCACTCGTCACCTTCTGATCATGCAGTAGAACCAACAACAAGCATAAAATCCTTCAACCAAGATGGGAGATTTTTAAAGAGATGCTCAGTTAAAAAAGATTTCTTGTGAATAAGCCTGATCCCTTTGCCTCAGTCTGTTTTTGCCACTTTAACGCATCTCTGCATCAAAAAGCACCAATCCACATGATTTTATTGTATCTGCCTTAATTACCATTCATATATTTAAAGTACCATCTTTTTAAAATGCTAATTTTAGCAGCCGGAAACCAAAGAGACCCAGGGAAGGCACAATGGTAAGAGGATAGGATCCCTAACTAGGTCCCGACCGGATGACTTCTCATGGGGGTTTAGATTGTTCTGAATCCACACTACGATGCCACACTGGAGACTGGTATTAATGTTGCTTTCTATTTGTACTCAGAACGCAGAAATTCAGACTTCAGAGTTAGAAATATCAATCGGAATGTCCTCCGAAGTTGGACTTCCCACTCGCAAAGTATGAGATTTTTATTTTCAATTTTGCTCCAAGTTTGACTTCAAATATGGCCGCTCCTCACATCAACAGGACTAACTATGGTGAAAAAATGTCTATTTGCAAGACACACTCGTAGGAAAATGCACTTAATATCGATCTTACATGTAAAACCTGCTACTTTTACCTTAACGGAATAAAAGTGGTGTTTGCATATGGAAAGTACAGCGTTGAACAAAGTTTGTTAGAGGTACTATAACTACGGCTACCTGGGTGCCATTCTCAGACTTCAGAGGTAAATAAAATGTGCCACAAGTGACGCTTCAGCCAAAGTTTTGAAAGGAGGAATAATGTCTAAAGAATGTCCGAACTATTCCTTTCCTGATCTGTAAAACTACGGCGGGAGGAAAGCAGCAGCAGGCACGGATGTTTGGGACACATTTTAGGGCGTCTAAGCAGTCGCACGGTCAGCAAGATGCATTGAACACAGTGTCTGGGAATCTTCTCTTTAATGGTCCTCTTCACTGAAAATCATGACAAACTGTTTTGTTTTTCAATACTGTGAGTCATTTTTTGTTGCATAAGCATGCTACATGTGAATATTTTCTCCAAATTCGAGTCCCTGTATCTGTTAGAGGAACAAAAAAAAACCTGCTGAGTCTTAAAAACCTGTTCTTCGAACGTCAAATTGCTTTTGAGCGGCCACAGCAACACAGCACTGTTTTGGCTGGAGAGCAGAGCAGAGCTGTAGCTCGGAGAAGCTAACAGTTACCAACTCTACAACACGACAGAACACATTTGGTATTTGTGGAGCGAACACATTAACGCTACATTTTTTTAATCCATGGAAGTCGGAGCTTAAGAAGATATGGTTGTAATTAGTTTTTGGAAGAATGCGACGCTCTGTTAGTGATAAGTTCAGTTACTTTGAGCACTTAGCTTTGCCTCAAAGCTGGATTTAAAACCAGGATCTGTAACAAAGGATGGAACACCAGCTCCCAGGTTACTGTAAATAAAAAAGAAACAGTTCACCCAATGTTTCACCTCTTAAGTGTTTTGTTACAATGCGCCATGACAATGAAATGTACTAAATCGGCTAAAACCTAACCGAAGCTTCAAACCACGAAGTGTAATATCAGCAGCTAAATCTTGCAGCCTACAGAGCTCGGTGAGGCTCGATCTGAACAGACTGTAGATCATGCGAGACAAACTATTGAATTTAAGCATTTTACTGAGGCCACGTCCACACTAAGCCGGGTAATGCCTTAAACGTATAATTATTTAGTCTACACCCCCCTATCATCCACAACAACCCGGCGTCGTTTAAGGTCTGTGGTCGGATAACTATTAGCCGGGTAAGAGAGCCGTGTAAATCTTAATTCAACGGCTAAACGACCTAGTGCGGACAGCTTCCCCGGATAATGAAAGGAAGTGGCGTCACTGAATGCTGCGTCAATAACAATACGACACTACACACAAAGACAACAGCGAAGAGTAATAAATCGATCTCGTCGTCTGTCCACACCAAAAACTCTCTCTTCTTCTGAGCAGCTATTGTTCTCTTAACGGGACAAGCAGATATGTACTGTGCTGTAGAGCTTCTTGTATATATAATGTAGGCGCTGGCGTCACGTAGATTATACGCGCGTTTCGTGCGTCTTTTCGCGCATGCCCAGTATTTGCACAGGTCGGTATGGGATTGCGCAATAATGGGACCTTAAACGGGGCGTAAATGCTCGTGTTGAGTGGATAACATTAGGCGTCTAACTCCCCGTATAACCTCATCGGCTAAGTGTGGACGTAGCCTGAGTGGAGGAAATGAAGCAAATAATGTTTAACTCGGTAGATAATAAGGAAGAGGGCAGCGATGAATCCCCATCCCGCTGGCGGGCGTGTGGCGTAGAGAAGTGTAGCTCTGGCTCGAGGCTCAGTGTGACGTCGGAAACGGCCCTGTCACGTTACCGTCTGGTCTTGGTTGGGAATGTAAACTAAACTGGGTGTTAAACTCCATCTAAGGCTAAATACTAGCATGATTTTGGTTCTGTATTACACTTTTCTAAGTTTTTCTTAGTAAAGGTATGTATTGTAAGTGTTGTGTTGCAGTTGGCGAAGCAGAGGACATGCATGTCATCAATCGTGCTGTTTCTCCCTGCCCACTGCCATACAGACCTGGAATGCACTGAACATAGTGAAAGTGAATTATTTAATATGATAGAACACAGAAAAAAATATTAAAACCACCAGTAAATAAGACCTTTAACTGATTTAATCACCTGGCCTTTGTGCATAAAGTTGAAAGTATCATCGCTTTTGCACAAAGTGCTCAGAGGTGTGAATACTAATCTATCAAAATGATGGACAGCCTCCACATTTTTCCTTTACCATTCTAAAAAAACAAATGGTCCAATACAGAAAATGTCCGGTTCTCGCAACCCCTGGTCCCAACCAGAACACATAGTCTAGTCCCCACTACGTACAGTTGGTCCGAGAGATCACCTAGTAAGAAGGTATCACCCCATATTTTGGCCCAAGCACCCACACAAACAACACCATCCCCTAAGCCTGGGTATTCCTTGCAAGATCACCACAAACCTCAAGATCATCCCCACAACTCCAGCCGGGTTCAGAGGCAAGTGCAAACGATGCCCCATGGTCGTCAGCTTTGGACGGGTTCTTCAGAACTTCTTGAAAATCTAAACTGTCTTATTAAACTCATCATGGTGAGCTGGACTGAGACATTGGTTGTTCTCTGCTAAGCTCACACCACAGCTACCCCTGGAAATGTAACAAAAAACCCATTTCAAAACGTCACTGTTTTAGTCAAACAGTGACCAGCGGGCATAGTAACAGGCTGCTGTAGCAACCAACAGGAGCATCCGGGTTGGTTTTTTCTGTGTTTGCTGGCTTAAAGAGGAGCCATCCCAGTGCAAAGATGCAATTTAAAGGCATTCTGGTGATTTCTGATCACCGTTGCTTTACTTCTCCGAACTTACCGTGTGCTCTTCGGTTGCATTCTTTTTTTTTTTTTTTCTTTTTTTTTTTTTAACGTGTCCTATCTAGCAGTATGCTACTCAGAATTGGTGTCTGAGTACCAAGTACAAGCCCAACAGTTTTACTTTCCCAAGCAGAGTATTACAGCTTCGCTGTAGTACGCCACTTGATGTATATGTATGAAAAATCTTTATTAGTGATTACTGTGGGTTCAATTTCCTGACGTCATGGACATTAAACTGAGACAAGAAGGGAGAAAGGAAGAAGGTGAAGAAAAGAAACCGGACCAACAGAGGGGCGAACCGACGACACAAGACAGGGAGGCAAACAAAGAACACAAGAAAACATCCCAGTCCTCCACCTCTGCCGGACGGCAGAGAAACAGTAATACAAAACAAAAACAACAAACTGTACAGAACCAAACCAATAGTTTGGATCTAGTAGAATAAACAAAGAATTATACATTCACTACACACAAGCATTGATTAATGAACATAATACAAATGTTTCTGGTAAGCTCCTGTGAACAACTAACTAATGATGATAACCTCAGCTTAAGATATGTCCGTCCTCACCTATGTCCCCACACCTATGTGTGTGCGAGCATGCAGGTCTGAATAAGGTTTCCCCATGCAAGTGATTGATAGCTGGTGTAAGGAACCGTCAATCCGTCCTACAGGAATCGGCACAGACATGGAGGAGGCAAGAGATGTATGCATCCAGGGTCCCACAGAGTACAGAGTCCACAGGCGGATCAGCGCAGGGTCGATCACCCGCCAAGAGGAACAGATGGAAGTCCCAGGGGAACACCCACCAGCCGCGATGCTGGGGCCCGAGAGATCGCAGTGACGAGCCCACGGGCTCCGCCGGTAACCGGCTACGCCAGGGCGGGCCCGGACCAGGAACCGGAGGCCACGGGGACCAGGGGCACCCCGCCCCCCAGGGGGCCCCAACCAGGGACCAGCCGACAAGGGCCCCCCGCCGCCGCCGCAGGCAAGGAGGACCCGCAGCCAACCGACGGACAACACACGCCGCCGCCACCCCGGACCAATACCCACCGCCAACAACCCGGCCCGCCTCCACACATCCACACGCCAGGGAGCCACAGCAAGAGCCACAGCGGATGTACGCCCTCCCCAGGCCGCGCCCAGCCGGCACCTGGACATCCAGATCTTCCAGCTCCAGGGTCCAGATCCCGCCCCACGTGGGGCGCCAAGATCAGGGGCCCAGCCAATGCCGGACAGCCCCACCAGGTGAACAGACCAGCCAGCTGAAGTCCTGGAACCGGCAGGAGGACTGGGCGCCAGGCACGGTCCCCACCGATCCACCGGACGGCACCAACCTATTCTACAACCCCGGCACCCCCATAAGAGGTGCCCCAGTCAATCCAAGGAGGACATCAGCCCGAAACAGCGGCCGCCCGACACACCGGACCACCCAGGACCCACCCGACATGCACCAGGACCGAGCCGGGCCGCAACCGGGACCCCCAGCCCCAGGCATCGAGAGTCATCATCAACCAGCGGGCAGGAGCAACCATCACCGACGGGGAGTGACGGGGAGGGAAGAAGATGCATCAGGCCAGAGAGCAGCCAAACACCCAACCTGACAGGTAGACATAGACAGACAGAGACACTCATACGTACCCTCCCTCTCATGTGTACACATTCTTACAAATACAGGACATACGAAAAAAGGACGCTATACCCTCATTCATACCCCCCATACGTACACTATACTCCATACTCCCAGGCCCAGGGACAGACGCCCCAGTAGAGAACCCTGCCCCTGCACCCAGGAGACAGACCCCTTTGCCCACCAGGACGGGGACAAGTAGACCGCCAAGGCCCCCACACCGGCAAGAGCAGCCCACCAGCCCAGGACCCCGACCAGACGGCGGGATGTTCTATCCGGGCTCCCACCCCTGATGGTCCAACGAACAGGGGTGTGGAAAGACCCCCCAGCCTCTCTCCCCCAGCTCAATGTGGTGTTGTTGCGTGTTGTTCTATGTTCTTCGGTTGCATTCTTAAGGTTAAGGGAGAAAAGGGGGAACTGACAGTTTACCCTCTCAGAATTTGCTCCATACCTTCCAATAATGTTTTGGGCATTTCCCCATAATTTACAGGTTACTTCCTCAGAATTTGTAGATTGCTTTCCTATATATCCCAAAGCGTACATGATACTTTCCAAGTTGAAGTTTGGTTTTCATTGTAGATCTCAAAACTTCTTACTTTACAGCACATCAATGGGACCAAACTCTATCCAGTAACGCGACCCGCTTCCTTTGCTGTCCTTGGTTCTCAGTCGTTTCTTCTTTGTTTTCCCTTCTTGTGCTGAACGGTCCTAAATGAGTTCAGGAAGTGATCGTTTTGTTATTGGCAGCAGAGTTAAACACTGCAAAAAACGTTTCATCTAACCAAGTCAAAAAAATATTGTTTCCAGCTAAAAAAAAATATTTTTGATCTTGTTTTGAGACTTATATACTAAGCAAGAGCAAAATGTGTTAGAATATTAATTTTATTTGGAGTATATATGTCTTATTTTGAGAATTCTTATCAAGTGCAAATTGTCTTATTTCACTGGAAGATTATTTCTCTTAATTTAAGAAACTTTAGACTAAAATCAAGTATTTAATGGCTTAGGGTAGTCTGCACTTGTAAATATTCTCCAAATAAAAAATATATACTCAAAATCGGATTAAGAATCTAACACCTTTGGCCTTTGCTCAGTATATAAGTCTCAAAAACAAGATCAAAAATACTTTCTGGCTGGAAACAAGATTCTTTGACGTGTTAACATGTAATTCAGGTATATTTATGCTGAGAAATCTTGAAAAAAATGCAGGACATTGGAGAGTCGAGGAGCAGAAGTTTTGAAGGTGTGAAAGGTTCTCCTTTAGGGTAAGGAACATATTTACCTCTGGATGACTGTCTAAATTATTCTGCAACTACTAATAATTAGAACCAGCTTCCTGCTGACCACATGCTGGACAGCACAGGTCAGCAAAACTATCTCTTAATCATCCCGGTGACTTACATATGGCCCACCTACCTCCATGTACGGCACCATGCGGCAGGTGATTTCCCCCAGGATCCTCCTATGGGACAGGTGGTTGAGCACCACCACCGGAAGGCAGACCACCAGGACCAAGAAGTCCCAGAACGCTATGCTGGCCAGCAGGTAGTTCCAGGCGGATCTCATGTAGTAATTGTTCCAGACGACACACATGACAGCCATGTTGGCCACCATGCCCAGCGCCAGCACCAGGCCGGCCAGGAACAGAACCACGTACGCCACGTACGAGCTGTCCGCCAGCGGGTAGAAGGGGTTGAAGAGACCCGTGCCGTCATCGCCGGGGTTGGAGGTATTCCCGTGGGGGTCGATTTCGTCCCCATGGTCTTTTGCCTCCACCTTCGTTGTGTTGCCGAACTCTGTGACTTGGGGCGTCGTCACCCAATCGTTCTCATAGGAATGGCTGAAGGTGGACTGCTGCTCGTCCTCGTCGGCGGCGCCGCGGACCAGGCGAACGCGACGGTCCAGGTCCACCATGTCAGGTAGAGGGGCTCTGCGTTCAGGGGCGTAAGTGTCCTCTGCAGTTTTTAGCTGCTTCCCGCTCCAAAGAGCCTCCAGTTGGACACTGTGGGACGGTTTCTGGGTATTGCTCTGCTGTTTGTCCTGTTGCTCTACAGTCTTTGCGTGAGTAAACTGCAGCGGGAGGTAAAGACACAGAAAAAACACAAGCGAGGGAGCCATGGTTTAAAAGATCTAGTTCCAACTCAGACCAGAACTGTTGAAGTTAGCCTGTTTCCTCTAACCAAGTATCCAATAAAACTCCAGCAGCATCCAATAAAGTTCTTCTATTCGTGAACTAAATGACCAGCCTGGTGTTTGGAAGTGTGCTAATTCTTACTCCAAGTTTGGTCAGCTCAAAAGAACACAATCCAAGAGAAAAATCTTGATAGTTAAAGTTGAATTTTCCAAACTGTGCAGAGCTCCAGCCAAGATCCTGACCAGATCCGAAGTTTTCTCCTCCCCAAACACTCAAACTTTGTCACTTTAAACACTCCTGTCCGTTTTTCCCATCCATTGGTAATCCAAACAGAGCTCTGGGAGGTGGAGGACAGGGGCGGGGGAGCACGCTGAGGGTCCGTATCCCTGTCAGGGCTGCTGTGTCTGGGCTGCAGGCAGCAGAGGGACTGGGTGTCCTGGAGCTCTGAGGGTCTCTGGGAACAAGCAGCCCTCTGCTGCACGGCTGGCTGGAGCTTTTGTCAGGACTGGCATACAAACAAGGCTGGCACCCTCACAAATACACACATTTGCCTGCACAATCACGCATGCATGCTTTCCTTTGGTGATTTTTGGCTCTCACTTTCTCACACACACACACACGTTTGAAGACGCTCAGTTCTGCTGCCCTCTGGTGGTGAAACAGAAATCAGCTGAGAGAAAAACACCTGAAAACCTTTCAATCCGAGCTAAAGATCCAACACAAAATCAACGTTTCCTTTTCAAACGCAGAAATAAAAACTTTTTCAAAATGAATTTCACTTTATATTTGCTTCAAAATAATAATGATGTTTTTAGACGTTACGGAGTAATTATTGAACATGTCTGATTCACCTTTTTAATTTTGATTGACCCAATACTGCAGTGGAAATAAGACAAAACAAAAAATACAGACGTTCAGACCCGATGCAACTGGATGATGTAACAATATTCCACTTATGGTTCAGATTTAGGCGTAAAATGTTCAAACCGATCCAACTGGGGATGAGGAGACGTCTGTTTCTACTGTTCTGAAACTTTTCCCAGGTGGAAGCATTTCTTTTAGGGATGTTCGATATTGGCTTTTCTACCGATATACCGATATAGTCTGACTCATAATTTCCAATACCGATATAAACCCATACCGATATGTGGGGACCCTCCCTCATAAAAAAACAAAAACTACTAAACCCTTTTAGGTAACTACAATGAAATATATTGTATCATGCATACTTGAGTTTTAAACATTTATAAAATGTAATAAGTACTAGAATTTTATTTAGGCAATTGAAAAAGGTGCCATTTTTATTTTGTCTTCAAAAGTAGCTGGAACATTTTCTCAAAAACTGAACCTCAAATCTGTCATATTTTTACATTCTGAGAGAGAAAAGAAGTAGCTGAAGAGTTTAATGTATAATATGTATATGGTGTGAAAAACTCATCTTATTAAAAAAATTAAAACAGATACCGATAATTTCCGATATTACATTTTAATGCCAATATCGGCCGATGGCGACTTCAGGCCGATAATATCGGACATCCCTAATTTCTTTATGAAGCCGGTGGATCATGGAGATCGTAGATCCTTGTCACTGATTTGGGATAAAAGCTACAGATAGACAGAATAAAACTGTTTTCTTCTTCCTGTCTCAGCCAGAACCCTAAAATCTGCTCATCAGATCAGCGATTACAGTTCAGTCCAAAACGTTCTGACTCGTTCTGGATGTCTGGACATTCCCGTTATTCCTAGTTTTCCTTTTGACTCATTTCATTCATTGCATTTCAGCTCCAACAAAGTGACTTCTGTTGAGCTGCAAACTTAAATTGCAAACAAACTGTTCATAATATTCGCCATTATACTTCTACTTTACATATGAGCTCCTTGTGAAAATATGTTTTTCTGAATGGATTTTCGTTTCCTTTAACCACCACACAGAAGGTGCATTGAACCCACCGCTGCATGTTGAGTCTGATTCTAACATCCTACTGGGAGCGCATACGGCACCAACTAGTGGTTTTAGTTATCCATAACACCTAAATGTTTTACAGTGTTCAATCAACAACCTTAACTCGAGTTCAAGTAACTTATTTTTCCCTTTATGCATAAAACAAACAAATCAATTTAATTGTTGTGCAAAAAAGTTAAAAAGTCAAAGTCCGACCCAGCTCTCCGGTCGTTCCAGTGTTTTATGATCAACAGCATGAAAAGCTGCACTGAGATCCAACAGAACCAGAACTGTGGTTCTACCACAGTCTGTGTTTATGCAGATGTCATTGAAAACTTTGACTAGGACAGTCTCAGTCCTGTGATGAGCACGGAAACCAGACTGATAAGTATCAAAGCGATTGCTCATTGTTAGGAAGCTATTTCAATAATCTTGCAGATGAATGGAAGATCAGATATTGCTCTGTAGTTCTGCATTAATGTCCAGGTTGTTCTTCTTCAGTCGTGGTTTAATAACTGCTGTTTTAAAGCCTGGGGGAAGAGTTAACTATTAGAATCAGATCAGACTTAATGACAGGGGAAACTTTCTTTAGAATGACTGTGGGTAATACATCAAGGCAGCATGAGGAGGAGCTTAATTACTTCATGATTTCATCAAGGTGTGATTGGTTTAATTTAGGGAAACACCAATCAACTTTTTTTATTTCCGATACAGATATCTGAGGCTCATAATCTGATCCAAACAGTACTGAATTACATAAACTGTGTACTGTGTGGAAAAAGCACAAGGGATGTAATGATACCACTTTTCTCAAACCGATACCATACCAATACTCGGATCTGAGTACTTACTGATATCGAGTACTAATGCAGATACTTCTACCACACAAAAATGCAATAAGTCATCTTCATTTATAAAGCACCTTTCAAAGGCAATGACCACAAAGTGCTTCACAACACAGCTAAAAATCAGAAATTACGTTCTATAGAAAGGGTCAAAAACACACAGGAATCATAGCAGCCCACAAGTAGCTAAATAAAAGCTTGAACAAATAAATATGTCTTAAGGTTGCTTTTAAAAGTATCCACAGAGTCAACAGAGCGAAAAGAGGGCGGAAGATCGTTCCAAAGCCTAGGAGCAACAGCCTGGAAGGATCGGTCACCTCTAGTACGGAAACAAGAGCAGAGTTTGATCCACAGACCTCAGAGCCCGGGGGAGGGCTGGATCAGAACGCTGAGGTAAGGAGGAGCCTGAACATGCAAGGCTCTGGATGCCAGAACCAAAATGTTCGACTTGATCCTATAGGACCGTGGCAGCCATTGAAACAGGAGACATGTGGGTCCTCTTGTTAGTGCGGATCAGAATTCTTGCCGCAGAGTTTTGCACTAATTGCAGTCTGCTTGTTGCAACAAATAATGGTTTATTAAAAAATAATAGTAATAAATAAGATAATAAAAAGGAATGACAGAAAAAGTAACGTTTCAGGTGAAAAATACGAACTTTCTGTGAAATTATTGCAGTTTCCACATTTTACGTATCGGTTGATGGTGTCATCGATACCGATACAGTACATGAGAACGGTATCGGTGCATCCCTAGTTTATTTTACTGATTTCATTCATTTTCTCTACATTTTTTATAACATGAGGATGACACAGGTGGTGGAGTAAGGTCTAGATTTTAAAGTTTGGGAGCGGTGGAGATGTCATGATGGTGGAAAAGACAAAGAGAGAAGATCCCGTCTGATGATGCAGGTTCCTGATGCATTCTCTCTGATTTAAACACAGATGTTTTTCCACTGCTGCTGATCATGACGTCAGGAGCATCAATATGTTTCCCTTTCTCTTCATTTGTCCGTTTTTATCAATTATCTGATATATTTGATGTTATTTGTAGTAGCTTTCTGAGGGATGATGTGCTTATGTGTCTCAGCTTACCAGTGACTTAAATAACTGCTAACTGTTAGCAGAGGACCAAACTCTGAGGTTTCATGCAGCCCTGATCAGACACGTTATCAGTCCTGATTGTTGAAATGTTGTGGATTTTAACATCTCAGGTTGAGTAAAGAAGACATTAACTCTCCGCTGTTAACGCTGTATGAATATATTCCTCTCTATATTAGAATAACTACAACATTTAGCTGTTATTTAAGAGCCTAAATGTTAAAATGTCTTCATGAACCTGTAGGGTACATTTAATACAACCGAGTATTAAGGCCATTAAACAAAGTAAAAATATTTTTGGAGTAAGTTTCCACCCAAAAAAAACTCTGAAATTCTTAGATTAAACTCACATAAATCGTGAAATTATGTGATAAAAGACAGAAACTTTGAGATTTATTTCAGATTAAAGCATCATTCTCTGATGTAGAAAAGAATTAACTTTGAGGGGAAATAAAGACATTTCTATAATTGAAGGCATGTATTTTCGATATCTAAAGATATTTCCGACATTGTAAACTCAGAAAATTGAAAATAAAAAATATGCCTTCAATCAGAAAGTTTTTTCTCGTAAATGTTTTTACTTTTCTACATCTGAGAATTACGTTTTTTCACCTGAAAATATTTGAAATTAATCTCAAAATTTCAGTCTTTTAACTCATAATTTTGTGACTTTTTGACTTTTTTTTTCTTCTGGAAAATCTCAAATTAATCTCAGAAATTCAGAGTTTTTTGATTCGAAATTTACGCCAACATATTTCTGTTTTGTGTTCAATGGCCCTAATAACCCACCATAATTTAAACGGAGATTCATAAATAAAAACTACAAATTCGAAGTTTAGCCGTTTGCTGTTTGAGAAGCCTGGCAATCATCAGCGCCCCCTGCTGGTCAACATGCATATTCCTTGGGTACTGAAGATTGTTCTGAGGAAGATGCATTTATTTTATTTGCATGCAATGTTATGTTAAATGCAAACCTGAGCAAAGACCTGAGCTGAGTTAATAAAACATGATAAAGAAAAAAGAATCATTTTCTCACCATCTTCTGCTGCTTTTTAAATATGAAACATTATTCATCTTATTCTACCTTCTTGGTTTATGAAAGCAGGACAGCAGATTTAGCTTCCGTGGAGGAGGTGGGGGTGCTCCTGTAGATCTATATAAGGTTATCAGTCGCAGGAGAGGAAAGCCACAGAGGGCGGCACGGGTCAGCGGACACACACCACCACACACCTTAAATGGGAAGGAAAAGGCAACGGAAAATGTTGGTGTGAAATTCCTGTTTTTCCCTTGAATCCAGTCTGAATGGTTTCGGATCTGAAGGACGTGTTTGGGCTGACTGAGTGGCTCCACATCCAGCGGCACCACAAGGTTCAGGACAGAAGATCCAGATCGGGTTTAACCGTTTAATATCACAGAAGGTACCAGTGGACCCTGTTAGAAACTCCTCCTGAGTCTGTTTGTTCTTTTCTTCACTGTCAAACATCAAATCCGAGGAAATTCTTTTTGTTTTAGATCAATAAAAAAGTCAGAAGTTTGTTGTGTTTTTAAAGAAAAAGAAAACTCCAGATGATTCTGTTCTGAGCTTTAAAGGCTTCTGATTGGTTAATTGAGTCCATCTGGGGTCATTAGAATAATCAGTTATTGTGCCACAGGGAGAAATTTGGATGTAAAAGCAGCAAAAGCAAGAACAGAGTTTAAGAGTCCGGGAAAAAAAAATATGTATTGCGTGAATATTAAAGATAAAAATACAGATGAAGTGGCGGAGATAATGTGCAACAGTGCTGGATACATCAAATATGTTTAAATAATTAAAAATACTTAAAAATGTGTACAGACTGTGCATGTGTACTTGTGCATTAAAAATATCAACGTATTATTTCCAACCGTTAGCATATATTAACATATAAGCATATATAATATTTGGTGGCACCCGTCTAGATGCATATCCTATGAGGCCCACATTTAATAAGCCATTCGGTATTAGGCTACCACTTACAGGCTGCTTTTCGCCGACTTTTCAAATAAGCCCAGTATTCATTGTGTTAAGGTTGGCTGTGGATTTAATTTCAGATAATTCTCTGATATAGAAAAGTAAAGAATTTGCAACAAATAACTAAGAAATTTCTCTTAGTTTTTTCTCACAAATGTTCTACTTTTCAGCATCAGAGTATTATGTTTTTTTTCCTAGAAATCATCTGCAATTAATCTCCAAATTTCAGTCTTTTAACTCATAATTTCGCGACTTTTGTGAAAGAGAATTTCCCCCCCAAAAAAATTTCAAAAATATGTACAATTGATTAAGAAATTCGTTTTCTTCTTTTATTGTAATTTTTATTGTCGACATCAGAGAATTTATGAGGTTTTTCTTAAAAATATGTGACATTATTCTCAGAATTTCTGAGTTTTTTGGGTGGAAATTTACTCCAAAATATTTTTGTTTGATTACAATGGCCCTAATAATAATACTAAGGTGTTCCTTTTGGCCTAAATAGATTTAAAAAAACACAAAAAAGAAAATGGAAAATACTTTTCTCTTTGGTTCTCAGGAAGGATACAAAGGTTCCCCTATCTCTGTGACATCTTAGGAAAATCAAGAGAAGGCCACCAAGACGTCAGGAGAAGATTTATGGACCTCCAAGCGTGTGGTTCATCTTTAGGTGTAAGTTCAAGGTGCCTGAAGGTCCCACGTTTATCCGTTCAGACGATAACACGCAAAACTAAAAATGTGGGCATGTCAAACCATCATACCGGCTCAAGAAATAGACCGATCCTTAGTCTCAGAGAGAGGAAGCGTTGTTTTGGTGCCAAATGTGTGAATGAACCCCGGCATCACAGCAGAAGGCCTGGTAAAGATGCTGACTGGAACTGGTTAGTGTCAGAATCAGAATCAGGTTCACAACATTAGGTAACTGCTGCAGTACTTTGTGTAAACACAAGACAAGCATTCCTAAGAATTCATTAAATAAAATAAAAATAAGAAAAGAAGGGTCAACTCTATAATGTAGGACAAAATTACAAGAATAAACAAGTTGGAGAAGGATTATAACCATATTAATGCAGGACATAACAAGCAGGGTGTGCTAATGTGACGGTAAGGTGTCTGGTGATGAATAAATTGTAGATTATATGATGAATTATAAAGATAGAGACAAAAACAAAAGAGTGTTTAACCCATAATGATAACTATATATTAGGAGGAAAAAGCATGGCAGTGGCAGCGTCGTGCTTTGGGGCTATTTGCGAGGAGAGACAAAAAGGGCTGCAGACTTATTGAAGCAACGTGTGAAGACATCAGGCAGGAAGAAGAAGCTTGGTGCAAGCGGGTCTTCAAGATGGCCGACGACGACTCCAAGCTAACCTCCACATTAGTATTTATAGCATGCACTATTTTCATTTACTCAACCAGACACGTTTGGAGACCCTTGGGAGAAGTTTTTATCCATTTATGATCAGTATATATCCATATAATGGGAGTTGTAGGGGCAGCCAAAGGTCAGCCTCTGAATAACACGTTATTTGCCACAAAACTCCTTCATCTCACCAATGTTTCATTATGAATAGTTAGCGATATTCCCCTGGGAGTTCAGAGCCTCTCGGAGGTGTTTTACAGGCTTTTATTCCAATTTACACCAACCGGTGATTTCAATGATGCCACTGCCATCCCGGTTAAAAAAATCAGTACTTTCCCTTTAAGGACAACAAAGTTATGTTTTTGGAGCGGCCGTCACAAAGTCCTGTTCTCTGTTCCAGCTCTTATGTCTAGTAGAGCAGCCCAAGAAAGACATGAAACGCCTGGCAACCAGTTTCTGGGCACTTCTACCAAATATTGAGTAAGTGTGTGAATATTTCTGGGTTTGATGGAAATAACTAAACTATACATGACATTTCTGTCTCTCTTTATTCCAGAATTCTATTACACACAAAAAAAGGTTCATATATATATTTAGGTGAAACACAAAAGTTTTGATAGTAAAGAAAAAGACAGTTTTTTATTTATTTGTTTTAATAAATTGTTTTTAAATATCTGGTTTCTACTGTAATAACCAGTCAGTTTCTCTGAGATTATAATTAGGGCTGCAACGATAACCCTTTTTTTTTTAAAGCGACGCCGATATTTGGATCTGAGTACTTGTCGATACCGAGTACCATTGCCGATAATTTTACCACAAAAAAGTGCAACGAACGGGAAGACAAGTTTTATTTTCTTCTCTGCTTGTTACAACAAATGATGGTGTATCATACAAAAAATAAAATACTAATAAATGACCGCAAAATTAATATTTCTATGGAAAAATAAACATTTTCTGTGAAATATTAGAACGGTATCGGCCCGATACCCAGTATCAAGGTGCATCCTAATTACAATCGTGAGAGCAGAAAATCAATCAAGCTTTATTTATAAAGCGCTTTTCATTCAAACATTGCAAATCAAAGTGCTTTACAGATTATAAATGGCTCCATATATCCTACAGAGAAGCAGGAACACACCCTGTTTAGCTACATTATGAAGAAAAAAACAACAAGGTAAGCATTTTTAGGTTGAAAAGATCAAGCAGACATTAAAGCTGCAGTCAGGAAAACATTAGAAGTGAGCAGGAAAACTTTAGCAAAACTATAGAAACTGAAATATCTTCAAAGCAACATGAAGGGTTTATCTCAGTCTAGAAGCAGCTGAATATTTAGCGGCACATACGCCCTCTGGTGGCCGTTCCAGATGTGCATCTCCATCCCTGGTCTGCGTGAGGTCCAAAGAACATCTGAGTCAGAACATTTTATGGTAAAACTGGTTCTGACGTGGATTAAAACTTCATTTTTAGCTGTTTTATCTGCTGATTTTCCGCCTACGAGGCACCGAACAGCAGCAGTTTTCCTCCTGTGCTGCAGCCGTGTTTCAGTTAAAAGGAAAAAATCAGTTTTTTTTCAACCTGGACCTCATTTTAAACAAATTTCCTTCACTTCCTTTAACAGTGGACATCCATAGAAGTGGTAGGGGCGGGACAAATTCCGCTTGTAATAAGGTTTAATCTGCAGTAATTTTACTATGTTTCTTATGCACTTGGACTTATGAAAGCCCAGAAGTGCTTCTGTATTTTCTTCCGGGCCGATTTGGATGTAATACACAATTAATCCACGGCAGGACTACTAGTCTGTGTTTTACCGCAACAGATTCATCAGCGGTTTATCATTGTTTTATTGTTAAGCCCCCAAATCGGCCCGGAATACAATCAAGAATCACTTCTGAGGCGTTTGTAAATCCAAGGAGAAGATAAATATTGGTCAAATTAAGCCTTTTCGGGTGATTAAACCTTATTACAAGCTGCATTTGTACCTCCCGAGCGCTCCCGTTGCTGATCAAGACTGGATGTATAAATACTGCTGAACGGCTCAAACTGGTTCCAAACTTTTCAGGCTGAGTGAAAAAACATAAAAATGACAAAAAATAAGGTCTAAATTGGAAAACAAAACCCCAAATTTCCCTTTAATTGGCTCCGTCTGGGTCAGAACCTCCAGAGAAGACTCAGTTCTGATAAAAAGTGCTTCTTTTTCACTTCTTTCTTATTGCTGCGGCTGCTTTCTAAATCCATCCAACCTCAAAGTGCAAATTATTCAGTCAAACCAACGTCAGCAAACAAACGATGTTGTATTTAGTGAAACATCAGAGATTTTCCCTGAAGATCCAGGATTTATGGCGCGTTGCTGTTGGTGCCTCACAGGAAGCCCGGTTCTGTTCCCCGTGCAGGAAGTTTTACGCCTCATAAGGAACAAACGGGTGGTTGGGCTGATTTTTCCATCACCATGGAGACCACCCAGCTTCCACCGCCAACTCTGAGCACACAGAAACCTTCACAGACTAAATACCCGGCCGGGACAGACCGCAGGTTATTAGAGCAGATCAGCACTAAATTATGATTCTGGTATAAAAATAAAAATAAAACACATCCTTTTGTTTTTTCTGAACAGTAAAAAATGTAAACGGATGAAATTTCTTTTGATATTTTGATTCCGACTGTGAGAAAATGTGTTAATATTAAAAAAACGCATTTCATGGTGATTAGAAGGTAAAACATGCAGGATTATTAAACATAAATGCAATATCTGTAACTGTGTTGTCGATGCAGAGTTGCAGCATGGAGCCCATAAGGGACAACAGAGACACACAGGAAAGACAACTATGGACACCTGAAGACCATCTAGAGACACCAACTAATCCACCAGTCATGTTTTTTTGTCCTTTAGATCTGAGACCAAGAAGCTGGAACTGAGTTAAAAGCTGCCTGAAAAGTGCAGCTTTGCAGGTTGTGGATCCTGCAGACCCATCCAGGTCATTGACTCTTTACAAGTTGTTTTCTTTATGTTTTTACGTGGAATTTTAAGAACGGTGTGTAAAAGTTTCGACGTTCTTGGCTCCTCCTACTTTGGGACTTGATAGATCTCAGACCCAAAGAAGATTTACACACAACAGAACCCAAACGTGACGTTAACAATCAAAGCAAACTAATAGCTGGACCCTCATGGCCCCGGCTCTCTGCTGCCCCCTCCAGGTAGCTGCGCAGCGCCCACACCCCCCAGGCCTGACTCCAGGCCGAGGCTCTGCTTTTCCTCATCAGGTGAGATAACTTGGTCCTTTCATCTTCCAGTGATTGGAAGGAATGCTGACCGGGGAAGATTCCGACCTTTCACCCAGAACCTGTTTATGTTGACAGAACCTGATGAGAAAGAAAACTTCTAGACTCACTGAGTCTAAATGCAGCTTTTGATCAGTGATCGGACTTCTGGCTTAGCCAGAATGGAGAGTCCAGTCCCAGTTTACGTCAGTCAGAAAATCGAATAATTAAACAAAGTGCGGTCGACTCCGTAACGTTTGATGGCGACATTTTCTATGGAGTCAGAATGATATCAGCTTAAGATGAAACTGAAAATAAAAATTGGCATTGAAAAATATAGTTGTAACTGAAAATCTTAATTTTGAATCTGAAACAAAGGCAGCGAAAATTCCTGTATTGAAATTGAAACAAAATTGAAAGAAAAAATTAAATGAAACTCAAAATATATACATTAAAACAATTTACTCACAATCAAGTTTTCACACATTCATCTTTTTTTTTCAGTGTCTATGTTTTTTTCAGTGCTGCTTTATTATAATGATTGTCTTACATAAATTTATATTGATAAATATATATTAATTTCTCCCGCAAAGGGTGTACCCCACCTCTAGCCCGTTGACAGCTGGAGATAGGCACCAGCCCCCCACCCCGCGACCCCGCGACCCCTTAAGTATTAAGCGGTCAGAAAATGGATGGATGGATATTCATTTCTTGCTTTTCTAATGCTACATGCAGCTCCAAACAGCAGCTAATGGGGATTTAATGGACACTTTTAGCTAAAATCTTCTACCTTGTAACAAAAAACTGCCTAAAAAAAAACCTAAATAGCAAAAAATTTTCTCAATAATGTTTGAGATTTTGCAGCTACGGTGAACAAACATCCTTTCTCAGAGGTATCAGAGCTCCTTAAGATTCATTTTCATTTTGGTGGATTTTTTCAGTAGACCCCAAAGTGCACAGAACTCAGAGAATGACCCTCCTGTTTACTATCTGTATGACACTGTTCCCTTTAAAGGGCGAATAATATGGAGTCAGAACGATATCAGTTAAGATGAAACTGAAAAAGTTTGCATTGAAAAATATAATTGTAACTGAAAATCTTAATTTTGAATCTGAAATAAATGTGCAGATTTCGGTACCGAAAGGCTTTAGGATGGATGGATGGCAGGGTTATTATCGTTAAGGAAAAGAAACAAAATAACGAAAATTAGAAGTAAAAAATAACATTTTCGTTAACCGAAATAAAAACGGGAATTTGCAACAAAATGAAAACAAACTGAAACTGTAATGAGCGTTCACAAAACTAACTAAAACTAACTGAATTTATTGAGAAAATGAGCTTAGTTGTAGTTTAAAGAGCAACTACACACCAGTGCCCAGCCTTACTCCGCCCACAAGAAAATTTGAAAACGACATCTAAAAGGGGCGTTGCTCGGCGCACCAACTGTCATTGAGCCGTACATTTTTGAGCCGATAGCTCGCACGTTGCCCGAGGCCACCGGTGCGGTCCGTCACAATTTTTCGGGATTCCCACGGGTCACATGATTCCTGCAGGATTCCCGCGGGACGGGAGTCAATTTCACTGTTGGTAACGTGATCGGGACGGGACAGGAAGTAATCCACGGGATCGGACGGGAAACCGGAAATTATCATTTTAATTACTTTTTTTTTACATTAATCTTGTCAGATATCAGGGAATTAGCTTTAAAATATGACGCTGCGATGCGGTGCCAATGTGTGTGGTTATAAACTCGGCTGCAAAATGTCATTCCATCGGGTCTACTACACGGCACGCACCAAAACAGAAACTGCTACGTTGTTGCTACACCACCTGGATAAACTGGTAAGCATATGATATCCGACTGAAAATGCGTGTATTTTAATAGTTTGGTAGTCAGACGAATCGAGTCCATTCATGACGTGGTAAGGTGGCCAAACAACGAGAAATCAGGATATGGATAAAGATGGCGGATAAAGCTAAATAGATGATCTTTGATACTGTGCTAGGCTATGGTTTAAAGGGGGGCGGGGGGAGCGAGCGCCATAGGAGGTAAATTACTAATCTACAGGATTCGGGTCGGTACGGGAGACTATCTCTCGGGATTTTTTCAGGACAAGATTTTTTTCGTGGGGCTGTCACGTGATCGGGACGTGACGGGAGTATTTTTTTGGGATCGGGACGGGAGCGACAATTAGTTTCCTCTAATTCCAACTCCAACTCACTACGGGGGCGTATGCGAGCCTTGACCGCTTTTATACCTCAAGCGGCAGAGCGAGAGACGTCACATAGCACAAAGTCACGTCACACAGCTACCAGAGCAAATGGGGAGGACAGGAATAAAATTCAAATGTAGTACAACACAAAATGTACAGAGGGCGCCACACAAACGGTTTTAGGCTCAAAAGTGAGATTTTATCTAATTAGCACTAAAATGTCCAAAAACAGGGACCAGGACATGTAGGACGGTTAAAAGCTACAAAAAGTTAATTTGGTGCTTAGTTGTTGTTTAATAAGGTGTCTTATAAAGTCTACAAGAATGATTTCTATGTCGCTGCCTGCATGCTGCGCGTTGTCACCAGAAACAGATGAGATCATGTGTTGTGCCTTTTTGGTTGCACAAACCGCTTTGATAAAAACAAGAGAACAGGAAAGGTACAATTCTGACTCGCCCCCTTTTCAAGGCAAATAAAAAAACGTCTTTTGGATTACAAGCAATGAGAAGAAGCGATTGAAACGATGATCAAACACGCAGCAGTCTGCAGAAAGAACATCATAACAAGGGAGCTAATGCTAACAAACATTGCTAACTAGCAGTGCAAACTGCAACTGTAAACGGCAAAGGGAACTGTAGCTGGTGTAGCTGGTTTAGGTTGTGTGTGTATCCGCTGTATTGATGAAAAAATAATCCCTCTAGTTTCTGGTTATTGGTGGTTTTTACTGGCTGTTCTGTATAATACCAACATGTCAGTAAAGTCGTCTGTGTTGCTGCGGTCCGCCTATCGTCATGTCAGCAAAGGTTGAGAGAAACCGCCAGAGTCCAGTTTGGGATCATTTACTACTAAAATATGTACAAAATCATCATAGCTGTCGTGGTAGCTTGGCTTTTTTTTTTTTGCTGGGTTGCCAGTCAAGGTTTTTATAGAACTGTAGCGGCTGAATTAATTGTTGGGCTTTTTAATGCGCAGGTGCTGTTATTGTGTTTTACAGAACTTTGATCGTAATCTTGTTGTGCGTTCAGACCGCAGGCTTTGTCAGCGTCAGGCAACGCTCATAAAGCGAATGGTTTGACGCATAAACACAGAAGATCCATTTTTAAGCTGAAGCTAGCAAAGCGCGTGGGCCTTTCTCTGCTGGATGTTTTAAACACTCGCGGATCGTGGTTGGCTAGGCAGCCTTGACGTCGGGCAACTTCACTACAATGAGTCGCTCTGATTGGTTGCCATGCTGCGTCAAGAGTGTTAGGACCATCAAAAGCCCAACTAGCTGAACTTCTGCGTTGCTGGCGTTATGAGCTTTGCAGCTTGAAACGCAGGAAAAGCTTGAAAAGTTGACAGAGCCAAAGCTCACAAAGCGCCGCAGAGACTGAGACGCTCCCCCAACGGCCTCAACCGTAGACTTAACCTGTAATCTAGATGTTGAAGTAGTTGCTTTATGAGCGTTGCTGTGTTCCATATGTTCCTAACAGAGCACTTTGTTCTCAGAATGCAGGTCTACTGGTAGTTCCTAGGATTTCTGAAAGTAGAATAGGGGGCAGATCTTTTAGTTATCAGGCTCCTCTCCTGTGGAACCAGCTCCCAGTTTTAGTCCGTGAGGCAGATACTCTGTTTGTAAGACTAGGCTTAAAACCTTCCTTTTTGATAAAGCTTATAGTTAGAGTGGCTTAGGTTATCCTGAGATATTTTTGTAGTTATGTTGCTATAGGTTTACAGTGTTGGAGGACAGACGGACCACTTTTCCTCTCTATTCTACTTTTCTCTCCTACTACTCTCCACATATATATTTTCTGCTGTTATTGTGATTGTTAACCCAGTTTTCTCTGTGTTTTTCTCCCCATAGAAGCTCCACATGGTCTGGTACCCTGCTCAGCTACAGCGCCCCCTGCTGGATGGGGAACATCGGTCCAGATGATGCTCAAAGTCACCGAGCATCCTCCATGCTGTCTCTTCTCTGTCTTCTCAGACCCCCAGACGGTCGTGGCAGATGACCGCTTGTACTGATCCAGGTTCTGGTTCTGGTTCGGCTGGAGGTTTCTTCCTGTTAAAGGGGAGTTTTTCCTCTCCACTGTCGCTACATGCTTGCTCAGTATGAGGGATTGCTGAGGAATTGCTGTGGTTGGAGTCTACATGATCCGGGTACAACCTCACATCAGTGACTCAGTACAATCTGCTGGGATTCCTTACATAGAAAACTTTTAACTGGTTGTAATGTTTGTATAATTGTACTGAAACGACTTTTGTTGTAGAGCGCCTTGAGATGACATTTGTTGTGAATTGGTGCTTTATAAATTAACGTGAATTGAATTGAAAGTCTGAACGCAGCATAACATATACATTTTATACTTATACTATACATTTTTTTAAAAAGCATAATCATTTTTGACATTTTGTCATACATTTCTAACTTTTTTTTGTCTTGCCCCCGGCCCGTACACAACTTGTTTGACAAAAAGACTAAAACTAAAACTGAAACTAATAAAAACTAAACTAAAATTAAGCATTTAAAAAAACTAAAACCATTCTAAACTACCTAACAAATGATAAAAAAACTAATTAAAACTAAAATAGAATTTCAAATTTGAAGTCAAAACTTAATAAGAACGAGAACTGATGAGCATTTACAGTAAAACTATTATAACCCTGATAGATGGATGGATGGAAGTCGTGTTGTAACATTGGGATTAAAAATGAAACTCCTGCTGCTCCTGGTTTGCGTTACAGAACCAGGAGGCTTTAGATCATCTCCTCTCCAGGGATTTGAACAGTTTTTAGATCTGCTGCAGCAGAAATCGTTCATCTGATCAAACATGAAGCTGATCTGCATCACACGGTCTGCTGGCTGCTGGTTTAACAGCTAAAACAGGAAATTCAGAAGTCGACACGCCCAGTCTGCACGTCTGTTGTGTGTGCGTGTGTTCTGACAGAAAACTCTGGTTTACGACAAAAAGCCACAAACTTCCTCAACACAGCTGTGAAGAACGCAGCTTCTCATCTTCTCCGAGAGCTGACGCCGTGTCCGACCAGACGGAGGCGCCGTCGTCAGAGGGTCAGAGGTCATGCAGAGCTTCAGCGTGAGATGTTTCCACATGTTAATCAGGACGAGACCTGCAGCAGAGAGGAGTTGTGTGCTGAAAATGTGAACCAGGCGTGGGGAACGTCGGCCATGCTGCTCTGAGCCGTTCCAAGTCACCTCCACACACAGCAGCAAAGAAAGCAACCACCGATCACCATGCTGCCACCGCCGTGCTTTTCCCTTAGTGACGTTCAGCTCCTCTGAGCCGTTTCACTCAAACTGAAACGGTTGAGTTTCTAACTTAGGCTGACCTTGTTTTGGTTCACAAGGCGGGGGGGGGGGGGCGTAGGCTTGCTTTTTGTGTGCGCACACGCATGTGCACGTGTCAGTGCGTGTGTGTGCGCGTGCATGGCCCCGGTGCGGCAGCTGCTGGGAGAAAGCGCAGTGTTTGCCCCGTCTTGAAGCCGCCTGGCAGCCTTATCAGCGGCGCGGCGCACTTCCTGCTTCTCACTGCCGCAGAGTCCTGTGCGCTCACACCGAGGGAAGGAGGGAGGGACCGAGCTGCCTCGCTGCGTGTCCGCACCCCCCCTGAACACACTGCAACCTGTGGAGCCCACGGAGGACCTGCAGACACCCTCGGCCGAGAGCAGGAACGTTTCTGGGAACTTCTGAGGGAAGTTTTGTTTTTCATACAGAACCAGGCAGCAGGAACGGCTTCAGTCTGGAGATTTTTGGTCTTCTCTCCGGGCTCCAGCTGCTGAGCTCCGAACTTCTGGTCTGAGGTGGACCCTGGTGCAGGCAGGCCGGGGCAGGGAGCCCTATCTGCGGCGCCACCTGCAGGATCTCCCCGCTGCAGGAGCGGGCTGAAGCGGCTGCAGGATGTCCGACTCTGCCTCCAGTTTCCTCCACATCGGAGATATCGTGTCTCTGTATGCGGAGGGATCCGTGAACGGCTTCATCAGCACGCTGGGGTGAGTTCCCGCTTCAATAATTATAATAATACAGACAGAACAGAATAAAAAACGTCCCATAGAGGGGAAAATCAGCCGTAACAGAACTAAAGCTCTTAGATGAAAAACAAATAATTATGCAACCAAATCAAACTAACATTAAAAATGTTATACCCAAATATTGCAGAAGAAAATATAAGTTAAGGATTTAAACTACAAACCCAAATCAGAAAAAGTTGGGACACTACAGAAAACACAAATAAAAAAAGAAAGTGGTAAATTCTATCTTTTTTTACCTTGTATTTCATACATTTCATGTTTTATCTGGTCAACTTCATTTCATTTGTAAATCTCCATCCTGCAACACGTTCCAACAAAGGTTGGGACAGGAGCCATTTATGGCTGGTAATCAGGTAAACTGTTTTAATAATGATGGGATCTGAAAAAGTTGATTGTAATTAGGATTTGGTACAAAAGCAGCATCTAAGAAAGGTCTAGTCCTTTGGGAGCAAAAATGGGGCGAGGGTCGTCAGTTCACCGACGAATATGTGTCGAAATCATTGGAATGTTTTAAAGAAATATTTCTCAAAGAAGCATTGGAAGAGATTTGGATATTTCACCTTCAACAGTGTATATTATGATTAAAAGATTCAAGGAATCTGGAGGAATTTCAGTGCGTAAAGGACAAGGGCGCCAGCCGAAGATGAACAACCGTAATCTTTGATCCCTCAGGCGGCGCTGCATCAAGAATTATCACCACATGGGCTCAGGAATACTGTGGGAAACCTTTGTCAATACCACAATATGTAGTTGCATCCATAAATATCAGTTAAAACTGGACTGGGCCAAAAGTAAGCCCTGTGATAACAGTGTCCAGAAGTGCTGGGATGGACCATCCCCCAGATAAAACTGGACTGTGGTTCAGATGAATCAGTAGTGCAGGTGTTTATTGGGAGAAATGGACGTCATGTCCTCCGGACCAAAGAAGAAGAGGATCATCCAGACTGTTAGCAAAGACTTACATAAGCGTGTCACGACTCTCCAAATCCTCGATTCGATTAGCTTTTCTATTTTATTTTCCTTTTCTTACAGTACAGAGCCCTATGTCCTTTTTTAGACTGGTCTTGTCTATGCTCATCGGTTTTATTCATTACATTTTGTAAAGTAAATCTTATTTCAACAGACGTTGAAGTAATGTAATTTCCATTATTCTTGTGTAATGCATTACATTAGGCGTTAATAGTCAAATTTAAATCATTTAATTACAATATTATTGTATTTGCAATAAATGGTTACACTTATAAGTGTAAAAATCTTGTTTGAATAAATAACAGAAATTATTAGTAACAGAGGTTGATGCTATCTCGTGACTCTTTCGCGTTATTGCAGCACAACGACTCTCAGCTCCGGCTGGCTCAGATAAACGGGCTAATGTGCAGCTAACAGTGATCCTCTTGTTTATAACGAGAATGTCGACTTAACTCACGGGGAACTCAACATTTCCTCACTGATAATTAGAGAGTAGAAGCAGCGGCTTTAGCTGTGGCCCCGCTGCTTCTTCCTCTATCCGTCCCAGCCATGGTTTAACTGTAGCTTAGCTAATAGCTACTTGCTAACTTCAGCTAATATGCTCTGTAGAGGTGTGCTCTGTTCACGTGGGATACTATTATTGTTATATAGCGGTTAAAGATTGTGTTAGATGAGTTAGTTGTTGGGGAAACTGCAGTGTGTGGTTCCTTGTGATGAGGAAATCTGAGTAAATAGACGGTTGCCTGCTAACTGTTGCTACGGAGTCCAAGAGGGACGCTGGTAGGGTTGCCAACCATCCCTTAAAATACAGAATCATCCCGTATTTGACTATTAAATGTTGCGTCCCGTTTTGAAATAATAAGGGACACTATTTTGTTCCGTATTTTCATAAATGTGCAATAGGTCTATCGCACATAGGCTTTGTGGTGGAAATTTTCATATGATGATTAGTCTGCTGGATTTATTAGCACTGAGAGCAGATGGTGAGAAAGAAGGGAAAATGCAGATGGAATGGAAAGCAGGTGTTGAGAGGCTGTATGAAGCGACATGGGAACCGAGGTCTGAGGATACCTTATTGCCTGAGAAATCGTGAGACTTCTTGTATACTTGGTTTGAAAGTTTGTCTTATTGTGTGACGCTTTAACCCTCACCTCTTTATTTAAAATGCGTTTTTCCCCACAACAGCTTCAATAATCTAATTCTAACTAGCCTATATAAAAATAAAGTACAAATCACCCAACTGCAGTCAGCAAAACTGTTCTGGCGGTGGGATCTAAAAGGACCGCAAACTGTTTGTGTTTGCGGCTCGCGAGTGCTGCACCCTCAGGATGGATCAGGTAGAGACACACAACTCACACGGGCCCTTCCCATGCAGCACCTTCAAAATGTCCCAAAACCGCTTACAGAGATATAGACGAATGGGAAGAGGCCCATCCTTGGCTGGACAGGGTCAGTAAAGACGAATACACGACTAATTGTAAAATATGTCGGCGAGTGTTTTCAGTCACACACACAAAGAAACCTCGCCGCACAGCACGGCAGGCACACAAGAACACAAAAAACACACATCTGTGAGGCTTAATGCAGCATGTGGGCTAGGTACCGAGAAAAATTCCTAGTCTGTGAACTTGTTCTCAAACAATGGCAATAAAACCTATTCTGATTCTGATTCTGATTCAGAATCTTCATCATAAATTACATTTATGGTGCATTTTCCAAGATATCGCGTGCATGTGCTTTTTTTTGTTGGATTGATTGTAAAGGATTACATTCTATTATCCAATCACTATAAATGACAACAAATCCTACTAACTGATTCATTGTTATGCTAATAAACACATTAAAATGAAAAATAATAAAAATGTTAGGATAGGTTTCTGGCTGTTGAAATGTAATATTTTGGATAAATAGCCAATAAATTTTAAGTGAACATTTCATTAAATTTCTTAATGCGGGTTTATTGTTGTTCAGACAAGACAATTTAATTAAGTATTTGTCATCCAGAGCAGATAAACAAGTTTAAAGGTGTTTGGGGTTCATCAGTAATATCCCATAAAGTCATTTTAAAAGGAAAATATTGAAAATTCATTGGAAGCTACACAAACGACGTCATGTTTTTAGTAACATCATGTTAGATCACACTCCATCTTGTTAACACAAGTGGTATTTACTTTATTTTCTTCTTATGTGGATGCAAGATTGTGAATATTTTACTTTTGTTCAGCAACAGAGTAATGTAACGCATTACTTATAAAATGTACAGCAATACATTACTCGTTACGATTTCAGTTACAAGCACTTTTAAAATTGTGTTTTCCGCTCAACTAACGCAGCGGACCGAATCGAGTTGGATACCATAGAAGAAGATCCACGGTGCACCTTTCCCTAACCGCCTGTTGAAAAATTGATCAGTCCCAGGAGTCTCATCCTCGTTAATCATCTTTACAGTGCCTTTCTTTGATGAGATTTAACAAACATTAACATGAAACAGAAGGCATCTAAAGGTGCTCGAGACTTGAGGTTTAATAGTGTAAAAATATTCTCATTGTTGTGTCACACTTGAGTATATTTAGGTTATTTTGCTAAAAGTAACTTAAAGTAGTTTAAAGCTTGGTTTATGCTTGACGCATGAAAATTCCGCGCGGAAACGAGACGTGCGGAACCGGCCGAGACGCCTTCGAGCAGCGTTTATATTTTCTGCCGCTTGTCCCTGCTGAGAGCCAATATTCTTGGTAGGGGGCGGCGTAGGGCTCTACGGCATGCATACAACACTACACCGTAGTAGAAGTAGTAATCACTGTTGCTTACAAGATGGTGATACCCGTGAGCTTAAACGAAGCAGAACTTTTATGCCAACTTTTAAGAGACATCGTCTCTTTTCCTAAGTAAAATGTCTATTTACGAACCTACGACAATATGAGCTCTTGCCAATCCGGCATGTTTTTCCGCGCGGGACCGTCCGCGTAGTTACAAATTTTCCTAGGTGCGCGGTGCGGAAATTATAGGGCGGGAGGAGGCCGCGCGGAGAGGCGTGGCTACTGAAATGACGTAAATTGGCCGCATGGAGCCGTGCGGACCTCGCGGACACGGCAAACATAAACCAAGCTTAACCCAGTTTTGGGGCTTTAACTAGTAATATATAAAATGTTACAATTTTTTTAATAATTTGCCCAACTCCGGTGATGTTATGGGGCTGTGTCAGCGTCCTTAAAGATAACTGACTTCTGTGATGAAACCATAAATGCTGAAAAGTACATAGAGATATTGGAGCCTTCAAGAAGACATCTTTTCGGGGAATATTTCAACAAGTCGATGAAAAACCACGTTTTGCACACACTACAAAGTCCTGGCTGTGCAGGAAGAGGGTACGGCTTCCTGAATGACCTACCTGCAGTACCACCTGTCTCCACTAGAGGATGTGTGACAACGAAGTTATTGGGAAGAAGAACGGGAGAAATTTCCACCTAAAGCTCTTCATCGCTTGGTGTCTTTGGTCCATAAACGTCTTTTAAGTGTTAAAACGAATGGCAGCGTTACAAAGTGATAAATGCTTTAATGTTCCAACTTTTTTTGAAATGTGTGGCAATAACCAAAATAGTTCATATCTGGAAAAAAACAAAAAACGTACCAACATTTTCTGGTTTGTGGTTGTAAAATAAAAATGAAAAGAGGTGTTTGTAGATAATTCTTGTGGGATCAGAGCGTCGGTGTTCCTGCTGCTGTTCTACGGACGCTTTAATGAACCAGTAGTGGATCATAAAATGTTCATGATGGTCTGTTACTTGGTGGAATATCATTAAAAGCTTTGGACCTTGAAATCAGTTCTGACACCCACCTAAAGAATAGAGGAAAGAAGGGAGTTTTACACTTTAAGGCGTCTGGTTCCTCTTGACCTTTTAGATTTAGTTTAAACTGTGGCTTATCGACTTTTCTGCACAGGGCTCCAAAACATTCCCTGTTGGGGTTTTTTCACCTGAAATTAACTCTCAAGGTTTTTAGGCAATGTTTTTTTGTCCGGTCCAGAATCCTGAAGTGATAGATTTGGAGAGTTTCAGGGAATTTTGCAGCTTCCATCTATAGTTTGATGAATTGTTTGACATCAGAGGACAAAAAAAAAGGCTCTGCATCCAGTGACTGGAGCATCTAGAATACGCTTTAAAGTGGAGAAATGGCGTTTGGTGGGATTTTAGGTGACAAACCAACATAAACTAATGTGTGACGTTGAAGAAAAACAGACAACCATATTTGGTTTTAAAACGTATTCAGGTTTTTACACCACATGTGGTTTTGGGGTTTGTCTCTACCAGCTTCAGTCATCTACAGATATTATATTATATTATGTTATATTATGTTATAGAGAGATATAGAACGCATTTTATGTGGAATTCTGCCAGAAAATCACTCCTCAAATCAAACCTTGTAAAGAACTGGTTTAGTTTGAATATTTCTGGAGCATAAATGGTTAAAAATAGTTAATAGGGCGGCATTCATTTTCAATTTGAACCCTCTGCAGTATAAATACATGTTTGGGCTCTTTGTAAAGGTAACACCCTCTAGTTTTACCCAGCATAGTCAGAATCACTGTAAGTATGACGTTATGCGCTTTATAAATCACAGAAAAGAAATCCTTTTTTTTATCCTCGCCTTAATTTTTTGTGAAAATATGAGTGCAGATAGCTACAATGGGTAGTTGGGAACTGAAACACAATATGTGGCAACAGAATAACTCTTTGACTACTCAAATTTCAAATTTGAAAAGTATATCTGTAAAAACTAATTTCTTTACATCATTTTTTCTTTGGGTATCAGTCTAACTCTAATCTAATTTAGTTTTTATTAATATTTTACATTTACTTTTATTTTACATTAATAACCTTATTCTAAATTATCAGAATAGGAATTATAGATGTTAGACATGCAGGAGCCCGTCACTGGTAGAAAAAATAAATTAGTTGTTTTGTGTCAAAATAGTTTATATCATTGGAAAAATGAGGTTCTGAGCTTTGATTTGATTAATAGTCTGTTGGGGTTCGTGACGTAGGGAATGCATGCATGGCTGTATTCCTGTGGAAACAGGACCGGCACGTAGGAGTCACGCTTCACTGAGACTCAGTGTGTGAAAACCCGACCTGCACTCGATTCTGCTAACCCTCTGCCTTCTACGCAGATTCAATAATCTGTCGAATGAAACCATGGCGTCTTGTTGGTCCATAACCTTCACTAAAACTATGTGAATTTTAATTAAAACTACTTTTAATAATCAATGTGTAAAGAAGCTAACCAGCGTTATCTTCAAATACAAAGCAGAAATATAATTTTACTTGTTTAAAAAAGTGGAGCCGAGACTTCTTGGACCGTCTGTTAGTGTGATCTATTCCACAGCAGCCATCTTTGTGCAGTAATTGCATGATTAACATCCGAACGTTATTAAACATTGGGGGAGCAACTGATGGTCTAGTTCAGAGAAACAAAATGGCCTCAGACTGTTAACATGACTCTGAGGCTGCGGCCTTCCCTGGAGCTAAATGCTAGCTAATAGCGCTAGCGGCTCCTCTGGGACATGTCAATCAAAAGGACACGCCCCTACTTATTCATACATTTCAAAACGCCCTCAGAGTTGTTGTCTTTTAACCAAAATGTTAATTCGAACAAAGCTGGAAAGACGTTCATTTCTGCTGTGAAGTAAAACATTTTAACATGGGAGTCAGCGGGAAGTTGCTTCTTTCTGGACCCAGCCCCTAGTGGATGAGGGAAGAACTGCAATTCCTGTTACGGCGGTGTTCGCCCCTCGTACTGTAACCACTAGATGACCTTTGACCCATCAGAGAGAACCATGATCTGAATATCTTTGTGGACTCAGAAGAACTCATCATCAGGGAAGCGGGAGCTAAAACTGTTCGGGTCACAGTGGAGAAACACAACCGAGTCCTCAGGAGGACAGGGACACAGGAGAAGTGTGATTCGTGTCTCTTCTGTTTCCGTTTCTGTTTCTGTGGCTGAGCTGCTGAGGATCCAGAGGTCAAACATGTCCAGATGAAGCGTCGCCCTGCAGGTCCACGCTTGTTTCATCTGGACACGTGTGCCCCTCAGTTGTTGTGTCCTCAGAGTTAAAATTACATTTGAGCTAAACCAAATCTAAATTATCTTTGTTATAATCATACTTGAACCAACGTGGATATTTGGTCCGTTTCAGGAACAGAAGAAAGCTGACTGATTAAAACCCGGGTCTGGAGAATACATCCCGATTATATCATCATCACAATATTAGCGTGAAATGTCATTGAAAACTTTGACGAGGGCTGTCTCTGTACTGTGGTACCTACGAAAACCAAACTGATAAATATCAACGCGGTTGTTCATCGTTAGAAAGCTGTTTAAATAATGTAACACAGCTTAAGATCAACCTCATCAGAAACAGTAGAAAGGTGTTTTATCCATCATAATCTTTTATATTATTTAAATCTTCTGCTTTTGATTGAAAATCTGTGAATGAGGAGAAAATTTGAGATCGGCAGAATTTAGTTGAAGCCCAGTTTATTCTGAGTGAAACGGGTCAAAAAGAAGGAGAACCGAGGCCGAGTGGACGTGTCTGAAGATAGATTCCTATTCAGAAATGACGTTTTTTTAGGTAAAGGTTGATTGAAGGAGCGTCTGGAACATCAGGAACAAACAAATCTCCTTCGACTTCACTGTAAAACCGCAGCAGTTCTGACATGAGGTGGGACGAAAGTCCTGAAAATGTTGCGTCTGTCTAAAGTTCTCTCACTAACGGTTCTGGGTTTGACTCAGCCTGAACTTTAAAAGCTTGTTGACGTTGGTTGCCTCCAAACTAAAGGTCAGCAGCACTAACAATACCATGTTACATGTCAGCAGGAAACAGGATTCTGGAAGGTTGAAAATTTATCTGGGATTTACGGTGGGGCAGAAAGGTAATCGGCAGCCACCGATTTGACAAGTTTGTCCCACCCAAAAATATGAGAGAGGTCTCTAATTTTCATCATATGTTCAATTCAATTATGAGAGACAGAATGTAAAAAAAAAAAATCCAGGAAATCATATTGTATGATTTTTAAAGAATTAAGGGTTGAAAATGGAACATGGGCACCAAAGCGACATCTAGTGCGTTGAGGTTGTAGTTGCAACAACAAAACGTAATTTTAAGACGTGCAGATGCCAGGTTTGTAGCCGAGACGAGCCAGCATCAATTCCAGCAACGAATCTTACAGGGCAAGGAATATTTTGTTCTAATACGTTTATTTTATATCATAATATTTTAAATCAAAATACCAAAGCAAAAATAAATATAACAAGATATGGGTCAAAGGCAACAACTCTTAAAATAACTTTCACTTAATTCCTTCTGTGACCATAACCGTGTGGAGGCGCTGTTTTGTGTCGTTTCCTTGCTGATCACACATTTGGAACGACACTGCCTGGGATTAAATTGTTTGATTTATTTATTCTTAACGAGCAGTGAATGAGTTAATGACTTGTGTTTAATCAGGTCACGCCTGGAATATGTATGGAAGTAAGGCATTTATCAATGCGAAAAGTCTGCTGCATGCAAAAAAACCCCCATAAATTCAGAAGTCAGCAGTGAATCACCTAAGAAGTTGTTAAAGCGCTGAGACAGTTTAGCTAAAATTAGTTGGAAAAGTCAGAGAGAAGAGAGAAACGAACGCTCAACATGGCAGTTCAAAATGGTTTGAAGAAATGGCCCAGTCACCATGACTAAAAACACTTAATAATCAGAACTTTCTTGTTCTTAAATAATAAAAGGACAATTTTCTGTCCTTTGCGTCCTTTGCGTGACTTTGGAACTCGCGGTGCGCGATGAAAAGTATGGCTCCACTAAAAAGCTTTGGGGTAATTCGAACCCTGAATGGACCAAGTTAAAATTTGGGTCACCCTAGTGGTAAGGGTTAGGTGTAGGTGGGGGCCTGTATGTGTTACTTTATGGAGCTTGGACAGTGAAGCAGCAGGACTGGGGAGGACCTGGGTTCTAAGTTGGACGTCTGCTAGGTGGATGAGAAGGTCAATAATGCTCTGAATGACAGTTCAGGCCCATTAGACACCATGATGGAGTATAAGGTGGTACATAAGCGCGTTTGGTACCAGGACAACTTGGTCCAAAGCTCGATGATGGCGTTTAGAGTTGTGTCATTAGAACCGGTACCTGGCGGGGAGATGGACCCCAGATCACAGGAGGAAACCGCCTCAATGATTTTCACCTCACACTTCTGGGGGAGTTCCCTTCCAAATGGGTCATGTTTTTGCCCAACGTTGGTTCTGGAGGTCTCCTACATGAATCCCTTCTCCTACGCACATGAATCCAGAACTTCACCGGTTCCTGCCATGCAGAGGACCTGCTGGTGGCGGTGGAAGCATCCGGCAACCATTCCTGGTTATTTCAGTGAACGATATGAACGGTTTGCACCTTTTATCTGACCAGGACTTTGCAAACGGAGGCCGTGTCTCATCCTGTTTACATATGATGCATGTTTTAGTCGAGCGGCTTCCTTATTGGTCCCTAAAGCTCCAGTTTATTCGCCCGTATCCGATTCGTCGGCCGACCGGAAAGATGTAAATACTGCTGCTCTTCCTCCACCCAGCAAACTAAACACGGATTAATGTCTGAAGATCCGGTTGTGAAAATGAAACTTTGAGTTTTCATCTGGGTTATCATGTCTGCCGAGGTTTTTCCTGGTGTTGCTGACTCCTGAGGCTCGGCTCGGCTCGGCTCCACTGAGTGAAAGATGAACCGGCTGCTTTCCCTACAGTCAAATTGTCAGAAAGCAGTCAGATGTTGACTTCTCTGAGGGTTTGTTGGTTCCTGTTTGACCGGCAGAGCCGGACGCTGCAGGACTCACCAGGAGACAGTCCTGCTGAGGTTGAGCAAGATTAAATACGGGCTGATTTCTTTACTCGACGCCCTTTGAAGCTGGGAATGTTGGAGGGAAAAACAGATCCATGTAGACCAGCCTTAAACAAATCAGGTCAGCTCAAGTTACACGCCCGTTCCCAACTGATTTGAATTCTAGTTTCAGCAGCTTCTATAACTTCTTCTGCACGGACTGTAAGTTTTCCAGAACAGTTTGTTCCCAACCAGCGGCCTCGATCTGTCGGCGCTGAAGTCAAGGTTCTGTCCGAGCTGGTGTCCATCCTGCTGGATCAGACTGAAACCTGGTTTCTGGGCGCCTGATTGATCGTTGTTCAGAGAAGATTTGAGCCGACACACCTGAGGGGAACTGAATGGAGCAATCCAGCAGACGACACACACCTGGAAGCAGACAAAGGAGCTGATTGGCTGCTCTTCAGCTAAAACGCATTGTCTAAATAAGAAGCTTTGAACTCAGCAGGAGTAATGAGGGAGTAATGATGCGTTTGGAACGTTGGAAAGAAAAGCAGAGCGAAGACGCCGTCAGCTGGAAACAATAGAGAAGAATCAACATGCAGAGCAGAGGGGAAGAACTGTGTGATGGAAAGGAAAGGCGTCTGTAGGTCGGGCAGACCAGCCAGCTGGACATTTGCATGATAATTTGCAGACTCCTGATTTGTTTGCAGGTTGTGTTTTTTCTTTTTTTTTTTAAACCCGCGTGTAAAAATAACATGAGAATCTTAACAGATCATGTAAATACTTCACTCTTTACTCCTCCGCAGGTCTAGAAATGAGCTAAATCTGACCTCAGACGAAACGTCGCTCAGATTATTTAACCAAATCTAATAATCCATAACTGGTCATCGTTTATGTGAAAATACAACTGGGTGTTGTTAACACAACGTAGGATGGAGAGACATCAGCAACTTCTGCTGCCAGTCAGCCTGGGAAGGGTCAAAGGTCATCTCCAAACCATGCCTGTGGATGAGGGGGAGGCAGGAAAAAAACATTTGTTTCAATAAATCCATCAGTGTTTATCTTTACAGTAAAATACTAAAATATAGTTAGCAATAAGACAACAAGATAAAAGGGGTTGAAATAAAAGTGATAAAACCAATAAGAATGATAAATATAAAGTTTAAATTAGATGATTACTTCCTGTAGCAACAATAAGACTCTAATTTAAACAAATAAAACTAAATTACAGCAGAACGTAATAATTTTCAGCTCCACCAGGTGGTTAAAGCTGGACAGAAAAAGGCGTATTTTACATTTACTTTTAAAGAGCATAATCTGTGCAAGAACTAATATGATATATAGCGATGTGTATCGGCAGGAATCTGGTGATACGATATGAATCACGATACAAAGACGACGATACGATATATATCACTATATATCGCTTTACAATAAAATTGTCTTTTTGCCATTTACTCCGAATTTCCCCTCGTGGGACTTTTAAAGGATTATTCTATTCTAAAAGTGAATTTAACTGTAGAAAACGTGTCACATCATTCCAAACACTGCAGCCTGCTTCATACACGACACATTCAGTATTATTACTATATGTGGTTAATCCACTGGAACAAAGAACTAGCGATCATACTTTTAATTTTACTACAAAAACTACTTAATGCTTCAATTCAGATTCTTCAAAATATAAAAACAATACTTTCCTTTTGAATATCAATACCTTATCATGACAGAAAATACTGCAAAATATGTTGGCATATCGGTATTTTCTTACATCCCTAATAATATATTCTTATCATTATTATTTGCAAATATTTTTAGGGTTTTTTTCTTCAATATATAACGTTTTTTATATTTATTTCAAGCACTAATCACCTCCAAGGATCAAGTTTCCTCTTTCTTTCTATTTGTTGCACAGTGTGGGGGAATGTGGGTCGGTCCCAGTTCAGCGCGTTGATCAGTCATTAACATAAACCAGGAAATCTTTATTGTCTCATAATCTTTGTTTTACAGCAATATGCATGATTGTCCCTGCAGCGTCTCAGTTATCAAACCTGTTGCTACACACCTTATCACAATCAAGGTATCAAGAAGTGCAATTTTTAAAGTCTTAATATGAACATATTTTAATATAAATCTTAAATGCAACGCATTTTGATTCAGTTTCTCATTTTTATTCCAAATTCAAGGGATAACGTTGGGGGTTACCTGAAGGTCGTATGTTTGCGTGTGAGGCTCTACGAGCCTGAAAGTCGTCGTCTGCGTCCTCCGTGTCCAGAATGTGCGTAAGCAGCAAGAGCCTCAGCGTCCGTAAAGTTTAGCACATTTTTCCGCTACGTTTCTTTCTATGAATCACAAAGTCTGCGTAAAAAGTGACTGCCACAATTTTCTCACCGAGTAAACTTTATGAACGAGACCCCAAGGAGCTCAACCTCAGACTCTACAGGCCTCAGGTTAAAGGTCACGACCCTGAACCGGCATGGATGGCTGCCTGGAATTGAAGGAGGAAGTATTTTCTCTGCGGAAACAAGGTGCCATCAGCACTGAGGTTAGCAGCGCTTGTTCTGCAGCTACAGGATCTGAAAACCTTCAGTCACTGAAAACCTGCACCAGAGCTCGGATTTACCTCGTTCTAAAAAAACCAACATTTTATTTGTATCATATAGAGATGATCTTCCCTAAAATATCTGTAAGCCCCGGTATGTGTTGGTGTGCAGGAGTTTAACTCATCTCCAGGGTTTCTGCTGCTGTGTTGTGTTAGCGTAGCATCGAATGAATGAATACTTCAGTTTACAGTAGAACGCATCCAACAGCGTATAATAACAACAAGCAGAACAGAAACAGGTGGACGCTCCTTCTACAGGTAAGAAACGCTCGCATTAGGTGGGAGGAAAATTGGTAGGTGGAAAAAATATATACATCTCATATCTGCCCCCTACAGGCGGCGGAGCGTAGGAGCAGAAAAAAAACCCACCTCGATACATTGACACACCTGTATCAAACAAATTAGACGTATCAGCCGCAAATTCAGCCAATCCCAGCGAATTCTGCACCTCTTGCATTTTTTAAAATCCAATTTTCGCAACTTTGACCAACTGTGACTCTCAGTCTTATTATCTTATATCGGCGTCACATTTTACTCTCCCTGTTTCTTATATTGGAGGGATGGAGAACGAAACATGTTACCTTTGCATTTTGCCAAGGAAGGAGCTTTTGGGCGACACTCTCCTCGTTCCAGTCACGAAAATCCACCACCTGTTGGTGAAAGTTGCCGTTTTGAATGCAAAATAGGTCACCTACGTGATTCGTGTACGTCCGATGAGGAAAACAATCGGCTGTAATTAGTGACGCATGGACACAGGAGCAGCGAGCGGAACGTTTTCAGGAGAACAGTCTATGGGACAGACAGCAGCTTGAGTTTCAATTGCTTTTTACGTCCGCTGAGTTATTAAGGATCAAAAATTGTTTCTGCCGACCTCAATTCTAGTTTTCTTTTATTTATGGTAACCTCAGCAGCGGATCAAGGATCTTTTTCCAGGTCCAGCAGAAACTAAAGTTACAGCATCAAAATCAACAGAATCATTATGACCAAAGGGAGAAAAAATACTTTCTCTCTATACACTGAACCCTGTGAGTTTTTGGAGTGATTATTCCTAAAAGTTCCTAAACGTTCAGTGCTGCTGAGCAGGAGGTGAATAAAGAGGGGCCAAAAGGGGCGCAGGGTGGGTCTGGGTCTGTAGCACCAAAATAAAAGCAGAGATGTTCTAGTGGGGACCCAATCTGAGCTGCTCACATTTTACAGTTTTCAACTGTTAAAATGACATTTAAAGTCATTTTATTTTTGCTAATATTTATGTGACAATGTAAACTCTAATTCTGACATTAATCTTACATATTAATAAAGTAATCACAAATAAAAACATGGCATCTTGTGTTGCAACTTTTCATAAAAGCTGCCGCAACGTCAGGCATTTTAGGCAGCAGAATCCTGGAGGGGAAGAGTTACACTGTTCCGCTGTCCAAGGAGTGGAGGGGGAGTATTTAAGTTACCGCGAGCTTGTGTGTGCTTGTGTGTGGTTGTGTGCGCAGTAATGTGAGACCAATCGCAGACTCCTCTCAGTCCCGCCTTAGATGTTACATACGACCTTGAGAGAGCTGAATCAGCGTTAGCGTCTGTCAGTGGTCCCAGTGCCGATCCAAATAGCCAAATCGGCAGTCTGCAAGTCTCTGCCTTTAGCTGTAAAGTTTACGATACATCAGTAATCCACCTGCCACCAATCGGCAGACATCCAGTTCTAATTATGTAGATGTTTCCAACGTCTTGAATGGTCAAAAGCGAGAGGTTAATCCATTAATCGTTAAGAGAGCATCTGATCTGAACCAGATCCGTGGTTGATGCTGTCAGACGAGACGGCAGAAAGAAGATTTCAGATAGCCGACAAGATAAAAGAGTGAAGAAAGCATGCAGACAGGTAGGGAGGGAGGGACAGAACAGAAGCATCTATTGTCATGCAGAGCAGGAAGTGGGATTACTTGGATTACCAGTCAGCACGGGATGCACCTGCTGACTGCTGACCGCCTGCAGCTTCACCCCTGATGGAGGGGAGCGACCGTTGGTGCGAATCCCGACACGCCGCGCTAGCGGGGGCGTCGGCCTCCGACCCAAGAAGGAAGCGTAGCTCATAGTGATGAAGTCGTGTGTGTCCAGCTGCAGCTGCAGCCAGCCTCTCTGAGTTTCATAAACAGCAAGGATGAACACACACACACATGCTGAGTCATGCTCTGACGGCCGCCGTAGAACCAGCAGCTCCTTAAATAGAAATAAACCCTGAATCGTGAAAATGAAAACAGCTTTCAGGCTCGATTTTGTCCTGAAGCTGAAGTTTCAAACGGAGCCAGAACTTTAGACGCCCGTGTGACTGTTTGGTTTCTGCATTAAAGCATCAATAAGCATCAGTACTATAGTACTAGTGTGCAACTGGTGGACTGAAGCGGCCGATCTGATAATGAGGAAGTTCTATTTTTACAGCAGTTATTGTCTTCAGACCAATATTTAAACGCTCTTTATTATTGGTATTCTTCATTGCCAATTTTTATTGCAAAAAATATTAGAAAATATGACATTTTACGCCTGTTTTTTTCATCTGCATTCATAGCACACAAAAAATCATCTACGAGTTGTTGATCAAGCGTGATTGTTATTTTATTTTCCGCTCTGTCCATCGGTAGATTAAAGCAGTTCCTCTTTCTGAGCCTTTCTAGCCTTCAGTCAGCAGCAGGAACTCAGCTAAAACAAACGTCCATCAGAAGCCTCCAGAGAAGCAGCTAGACTCATAATCAACTCCTCTGTCTTTGTTTTTGTGCACCTTTATGAACCAACTGTGAATGCTGTCAGATATGAAGCATTTTTCACCACGACCGACGTTTGGAGACGAGGAGGAGCGGCGCTGCTGCTGTCAGTGTTAGAGAGCGTGTGAAAACACGTCTATAAATACCCAGAGAGCCACCGCAGCTTTCATCAGAGAGGCTTCCTGCACCCACACGGCCGTATTCTACGCTTTCATTTTGAAAAGGCACATCCGCTTCCTCTGACCTCAGCTTGGATGAAGATGGTGGCCACTTTACTTAAAAATATATTCACTTCCCATTCACTTATTTTATGCGTGTGGAGCCACAAATGAAACCAGCGCAATATGTTTTATAATCATATCAAAGTCATATTTCTTTCATAAAAGGTAAAGGAAATGTGTGTTAGAGGCATAATACAGGGCGACCATATCCTGATTTCCTTAGCAGAGGACACTTGGTCTAATCCTAAAAAACGTCACTCATTTAAGACTTTTGGTTTTATCATAATTTAACCGTTTCATCAGGGATGCAGCATGCTAATGTTAAAGTTAACCGATACCATGAACCAATGCTTAAAATGTGGAAAAACTCCACAATCATTTCACAGATAATGTTCATTTTTCACTTGAAATTTTAGTTTTGTAGGTTTTTTTAAAATTCATATTTCATTTCTTATGTAATTCAACATCATTTTTTGTAACAAGTAGAAAATTAAAATAAAACCTGTCTTCCAATTACCTGCATTTTTGTGTGTGGTAGAAATATCGGCATTAGCCCTCGGTATTTCTAAGTACCGAGATCCAAGTAACTGTATCGCATTGTTGCATTCCTAACAGAGAGAACAATTACATAAACTTCAGGCTTTTACAGAAATGACTTTAAAATCTCTGAAAATAAAATAAAACATCATTTCTAATCTGCTCTACAAAAAAAAACACGAATCAACAATTATATTCTGAGAAAATTATATTTATTTAGAAGGGGATGATAGTGAAAAAAAAGCAGGATTCTCACAAAGACACTTAAAACAAAGTCTATGTGTCCAAACTGTGGACCGGGGGCCATTTACGCCCCCTTAATGCTACCGTACTGCTAGGTGCTGCAGGATGTTAGGAAAACCTGCGATGTGCGATAACAGTGACTAATATTGCGAAAATAATATGACACTGCGATAAATGAACAAAAAGGATTGGACCAACTTTTTATTTTCACTGTGGTGTTCCTCAGGGGTCTATCCTCGGTCCCCTCCTTTTTAACTTGTATGTTTTGCCCTTAGCTGCAATGTTCCTGTAAATTACCATTTGTATGCCGACGATTGTCAGCTCTACCTTTCCCCTTAAATCCCTGGACCCGGTGCAGCCTTTCATCGATTGTTCGGAAGACGTTAAGGCTTGGCCATCCGCAAGTTTTCTTCATTTAAACGAATCAAAGTTGGAGACGATTCTTTTTTCCCCTTAGTGCTTCCTCGATCCTCAAACCTGCCTGTCTTTTAAACCCCATGTTCACTGCCCGGTGAGAAAGTTGAGGCTAAAATTGTTTTTTTATTTCCGAAATAAGCTGTGATTTTCTTTTAACGTTAAAAAACGACTGGTGGCATCCACTTTTTTTATCTGTGCTGGACTATGGTGATGTATTAAATATGCATTCATCTGCTCAGTGTCTCTATATGATTGACGCAGCCTATCATGCCTCGCTAAGATTTATCACCAATTGTAAAGCTTGCAGCCACCACTGTGAGCTGTACTCTCGTGGAGGCTGGTCTGCTCTGGCAACACTGTCATTGGTACACCTTTATATATAAGGCTATTCTTGGTGTGCTTCCATCCTATTTATGTTCACTTCTTACAAAAAAAAGTACGGGTCATTACTCTCTGCGTTCTCAGGCTGTTGTATTGCTTTCTGTCCCACGTTAGAACTGAGCTGGGTAAAAGGGCCTTTTTTTTATTCAGCACCCTTTACATGGAATTTGCTGCAGAACGACTTAAAACGTAGTAATTTGATTCCTTTGAGTGTTTTTAAGTCAAAAATGAGATGGTTTGAGTTGGATTCCCGAACATGTCAATGTTTTTAATTCAGATTTTATTGTAAGTGCAAAATTGGCCTTCAAATGTTCTTCTGTGTGTTTCTGTATGTATGTAATGATGTGATGTAACTCAGAGATTTTTAATCTCTATGGGCCTCTCCTGGTTAAATAAAGGATATTATAATAATAATAATAAAAACCTATCATCTGCAATCTTGTGTCACTGCCCTGTTAAAAGCTACCATTTTAAATCTTGGACCCTCTAGTGCGTATGGACGCCCATATAAATCAGATAGTTAAGTCCTGCTTCTTCCGGCTTCGTCGGTTTTCTAAATTCAAGCCGTTTGTGAGGAAGCAGGACTTACATTCTGTGGTTCACAAATTTGTCACCTCTCTTCTGCATTATGCAAATTTTCTTTTATTCAGTGTATCGGGTTCTTCGATTAGGCGCGTCCAACTGTTGCAGAATACCGTTGCCTGTTTTCTGGCAGGGACGGCCAGGAAGGAAGACAACACACCTGTGTTGGCTCGGCTTCATTGGCTCCCGATCCCTCATCGATAATAAATATAAAATGATCTTGCTAGTTCATTAATCTCTCCATGAACTTGCCCCGCCGTATTTGGCACATTTGTTTTCCCCCTATATCCCAGGATGAACTCTTACGTGGACATAACATTTCTTATTCAAGCTGAGCGGGCTTTCTCGGCCTCTGCTCCTAAACTGTTGGAACAAACTCCCGCTTAAGATCAGATTGGCAACCTCCCTCTCCTCTTTTAAATCGTCACTAAGAACGTGTTTTCTATATTCTTTAGCATTCGGTTTATCATAGTCTGAACGCGTTTCTGTACAGTTTTCTGATTTCTTGGGGTTTTATTTTCGGATTTTACTCTGTTTTATATTTCTTAGTTTTGGACTTTGTTGGGCTCGTCAACCGTTTGGGTCCGGCTTTTTTTTATTATTATATTTAAATCCTGATTTTTATTTTAGGTTTTGTACCTTTAACAGCACTTTTGGTCGGTATGACCAATGTTCGTAAATGTGCTTAACCCTTAAGAACCCAGAACTATTTCTGTTTTCATTAAAATTATTGCGGTTGTAAGTTATATCAAATGTATAATATATAACACATTTCTGAATTTTTTTTTTGCAGTAGCTTCACCCACTGGCCCAGATCTGAAATGTCACACATGCGTCACATTGGGCATACAATATATATTTTTTCCATATTTAGAAATTAATTCTGTAAAGCTTTCTTGCTTTTAAAAACTGAATTTTACGTTTATTTTCAGATTCTTAACACGCATAATGATGGTAGCATTTCTTGGTTTGCTTTAACAAGCTACTTGGAAGAAGAAAAAAAACTCTGCCTAATATTGGAGGTACAATTGAAAACGTCGCAGAAACAAAAAGTAACATTAGAGAGGCGTAATTAACTTTAAACATGAGCACATAAAAAATTGTGCCGAAATAGAACAGAATATTACATAAGTCCAATAACCTAATGAAAAGGCTGTTTTCATGGCTGTTTTTAGAAGTTTACCTGTGGTAATGGTAAACTTTGAAGTACATCATATTTTTGAATGAGGGTGGTGGTTGCATTCACCTTGCAATCTTTGCACCGATTTCGCTTTTCACATTTTACATGCCAATGTGTAACCTCGTCAGTGCGGACATCCACTGGAACTCCGATACAAACTCTCTTGAGTTGGGGGGGGGGGGTGATGAGATGTTCTGTGATGGGCACCCCCCATGTGGTTTCCAAAGGATCAGGCTTGTGGCAACTTCTGCCTGGAAGATCCTTCGTTTCAGTGGCTTTGGGGCGGCCAGCAGCTTGCAGTCACGACGGTAAATCAGCCATCCACTAACAACACTGAGCATGAACAGGTAGAGATACCACCTCCGTGACTTCATGTGCTATTTGTCATAATAATAATATTAATGCATTTTATTTAAAAGCGCATTTAGGACACCCAAGGTTGCTAAACAGGGTAAAAATACATTCAATAAAAACAATAAGAAACAAATTAGAAATAAACATCAAACAAAATCAGAGGTGGAAGGCAGATTTAAACAGGTGAATCTGGATTTGAAGAGGGTGAAGCTGTCAATATTTCTGATGTCTGGAGGGAGTGAGTTCCAGAGACGAGGAGCAGAGCAATGCAGGCGTCAAGAAGGTCAATACCGCCCAGGAATGTGTTGTACTCCTTAACAATGTGCGCCCTTTTGACCTCAACAAATGCCCTGCCTGATTCGCTCCAGCAATGGACTACATCTTGAGGCTCAGTTGCACGATAGGATGAGATGAGGGTAACATGTTTGTTGTCTTACGCCTTCACAAAAACCATGATCTCCTCCTTTATTCACGCTGGCATCAACAGGTCCTCTGCCTCTCTGAGCAAGATCTTTTTCATCTTCAAGCTGACAACCTGCTAATTTCCACAAAGTCTTCCTACAAAGTAGATCTGTCGCGGAAAAAGGGTGAGCACAAGTGGAGCCGAGGAGGAAGAGTTATCAGCAAAAACGTTGTAGTTTTTCCACAGCTTCACCACAACATCTCCTCCAATTCCAAGTAAATTCTTCACAGTACCTCAATGTGATGTACGTCTGTGTTTCACCGAGGAAAGACATTTTTTCAAAGGTTACCAATACCAAAGGTACGTTTCTAAAAACAGCCATGAAAACAGCGACTTGAGCAGGTTATTGACTTTATGTAACATTCAGTTCTATTTTGGCACAATATTTTAATGTGCTCGTGTTTTTAGCTCATTACACCTCTCCAATGGTATCTATCCTACAAAAGAAATCACAAATAAATAGGGGTTAACAGGAAAAAGACTCGACAAAGCTAAAGTAACGTTCCATCACAAATTCAGTTAATTAGTTATGCTTGAATTTAGTTGAATATGACTCAGAACTAACAACATAAAATAAATTTACTTAAAATAACTGAATAAGCGAAACTGACTGGGCAAATGATTCGTTTTTGTCTTTTTGTGACAAATATGTCACATCAGTTTTTTTATTTATTCAATTGGAGTTTAATTCCCGATGTGACATATTTGTCGCAGCGATATTTAACAAACTTACTCTACATCAAATTGTTTTAGAAATATTGCCAAACTGGGTTATAAGTGACCTGTGACATCTTATCTAAAGTTTAGAATTGCTGAATGAGGAAAAACGTACCTTTGCAAAGACAAAATAAAGTTTTTAAAATTAGCTTAGTGGTCTCATTAGCTCATCAGGCAGACCAAGACTTTGGAAATCGTGTCTTCAATTCCCAGAGTCCCTCACTAGTCATATGACTGAATCGAATAATTTAAGTGTTATTTAAGACTTTAATACGTTTTCTGCATTAGTATTATCAATGAGCGAGTTTTTACCGTCTGCGTCAACATCGTTTCTCTTTCCGCTGATGTTTCACGATGCAGATGTGTCATGGAGGTGATTGGTTCCATTTTACTGCCGTATAGACAGCATCATATTGTTTTTTCCAGACACAGGTGAATGTGAGGAAAATGATTTAAATGATTATGATTCTAGTAGACATTCTTGATGTTCTAAGGCTGAAAGTCGACTTGTTTTAAAGCAGGCAGCAAATTGCATCTTGTACTGGCTTTGCATGTAGTACCGAAGAATCGGGCTAGGGGGCAGAGTACAGACTCAGATGGGATTTTGCCAAAGAAGAAGTAAAATAAACACGGTGACCGTAGGAGATTATTAGCTGGTTAATATTCAGATAACAACAGAAAAAAAGACGGACGGCAGAAGTATCGTAGATGGTATGTAAAACATTTTTTACCGCACTAGTTTTGATTTTTTTCCCCTACTGGTTTTTCTGCCGTTGACCGCGTTTACCTACAGACTACAAATAATGCTCAACACTCCCCCCTACTGGTTACTCGCAATAGCGCTTGTAAAAGGTCGGCTGTTCGGTTCTCGTCTGGGTTCTGCCGATAGTTGATTCGATCAGGATGCATCTAAACCCTTATTCCTTATGTAGACGTCTGATGCGTAGACATACAACACGTCTTCCTAAAAAAATGAAGCTATTTGGGCTATAATTTGATTGTGTACATAATGATGAAAGATTGTAGATATAAAACCGTGACCATAAAAAAGAAACGCACACTCTGAACAACATCGTATCTATCCGATTTAAAAGTCCTGCAGCCATATTTGTTTACAGCGGAACCTGCTCCCTGTTAAATAAGTTTTCTTAAAATTCAGTCTTTTTCACACGTTTCATTCTTGCATTTATTCATTCATATTTTTTATTGAGTCACAGATTTAAACAAAAATTATGATCCGTACAAACATTACGTTATTAAGTGACGTAAAAAAGCCCAGGCTGAAGCATACTGCATATATTTATGCCTGTCCTTTTTAACGAATCAAACTAACCATTAACATGTAAAAAAAATATTTACAAACAATGAAAACAAAAAGATAACAGGAAAGTATCAGTACAATTGAGTTAAATAGATAATAATAATGCAAAACAATAAAATAATAATGCAAATTATAAACTCTTGTAGCCATGAAAAATTGCCATACTTTTGAAAACCAAAAATTTACCACAAGTTCTTAATTTTATTTTAGCATTTTTCCACAATGAAATCTAAGCAACAGATTTAAATTTTCTCTCAATTTTTTCTTTTTTTGCCATTGGAACTGTAATTTTGCAGACATATCTAAAATAATACTTTGCCTCTACAGAGGAAAAGAGCCTTCGTGTGCGAAACCTTGAGTTAACTTTATACGTGTTTTGCATTTTTTATAATATACCAGATCATTAAATTTTATAATATGTGATTTCATAAACAGCGGATGAGTATGTGCATAATAATCTGCCTTATTAATAATCCGTATAGAGAACGAATCTGCCAGGAGATGGATGGGAATTAAACCCAGGACCAGAACTTTTGCTCCTTCTAAACAGAGTTTAAAATATGAGAGGATTATGGATCATAAAACTGAATTCATTCTTAAACTGAACCACTTTTTTTTCTTTTAATTAAAATAAATAATGAATCTCAGCTTCCTCATCAGTTATTGATGCGTATTTTTGCAGATCTAATCATAATTTTGTGGGTAATTTTGTAGAATATTTGTCCGTTTCAGTTGCAGGCTGTTGAAATGTGGATGACGTGGATTATGAAGCTGAAATGTGGACATTTCTGATGAATCTGCTGTTTGTCTGTCTGCAGGCTAGTAGACGACCGCTGTGTTGTGGAACCGGCTGCTGGAGATCTGGAGAATCCTCCAAAGAAGTTCAGAGGTAAGAATTTTTTGTCCTGATCCAAACGTTAAATCATTGAATCACCAGAATAAAATCCGTATTTAAACGCTTCTGACAAAAGAACCTCGGCAGCTTCACAGCAGCTGAGCTCCAAACATTTAATCTGTCAGCGGATTTCCTTCACGACATCTAAAAAACATATTCTCCCTAAGGTTCTGTTCATCCGTGTGATAAATAATTATTTTATTAAGTTTATTTGTGACGATAAGAGATAAACCACCGGACGGTGAAAAGGTTTTTTGTCGTCTCTTTTCGAACACTTTAAAACATCGTCTTCCTGCTAATACCTCTCGTTATGATGATGAGTATCTGTAGAGAGGAAGGTTAAAGTACCAGCTGGTAAATCACTGTTATTCATTATGGATTTATTCTAAATGTATGGGGGGAAAATAAAATAAATGAATGTTTCCCAAATCTTTAATTTGGACCTACTTTAGCCTGAATTATTGGGGCCAACCCCCTTAAATTAGCACAATGCCTCGCTCAGTTTCTGTGCACCAAAAATACCAATATGCATCACTTTCTTATTAGATTATTGGATCCCAGGCTAAAGCAAAGAGAACGTAATAGCAAACTAATCTGAAGAGGGTGAAGAACCAGAACCAAACACAACAAACAAACTCTATTTAGCGTTTCTACCTACAGCACGTCTAACAGATTCAGTTAGTAGAACGGAGAAAACAATTAAAAGGTTTGGGAGACGTCGGAAAAAGGTTCCTTTTGTCTTTTTTTTATTCTAACTGGCAGTAAATTAATCACACTCTGGATTCTTGGTGGATTTTATGAGATCATCTCAGCAAAAATCTGTTTTAGTTAAAGCTGTGATCGGAGGTGCTGGGATCCTCGATCCCTGGTGTCTGCAGGTCTTTAGCCTAGTTACCGTCAAGTTATTGTTAAATGAATTCTTCCAAAATAATCACCTGTTAAACTTTTGGTAAGGATTAAATTATGAAATATGCAGCGATAAAGAAAGGAAAACATTAAAGCTAGCAGGAGACATTTCCCCCCCCTGACTTTATCTTAATTTGGTTCTTTGTCTGGATCAAAATTTTGGTCTTAATCTAAATCTTTATTTGAATCTTAATTTAAATCTTTATCTGGAATTTAAAGTCGGTCTTAATCTTGAATTTAATATAGATTTTCCATCTAGATTTTAATCTTGATCTTGATTTATGTTTCAATTTTTATCTTAATCGGGATCTAAATCAAAATCTTTATCTCTATATTAATCTGGATTTTAAACTGGGTATTTACTTTTATTTTAATCCAGATATTAATCTTGTTCTTAATCTGGGTAGTCATCTGGATCTGAATCCAGATCTTTATCTCGAATTGGATTTTGATCTAGATCGTAATTGTACATTTAAACTGGATTTTAATTTAAATCTTTATCTGGATTTTTAACTGGGTCCTAATCTAGATTTTATTCTGTGTCTTTATTTGTATCTTAATCCAGATCCTAATATGGTTTTAGTTTGGATTTTAATCTGGATCTAAATCTTCTTCTTAACCTAGATATTAATCTGGATGTTAATCTGCATTTTAATATAAATCTCTATTTTAATCTAGATTTTAATCTGGATTTTAGTTTGTTTTAATCTGGGTCTTTATTTGTATTGTAATCCAGGTCTTAATCTAGATCTTAATCTAAATCTTTGTCTGGATGTTAAACTGATGTTAAAATGTTGTGTTTTAATGCAGATCTTAATCTGAGTCTTTATTTGTATCTTAATCCAGACGTTAATCTAGATCTAGATCTGGGGATTTTCTCAGGGAAGCAGCATAACTAAGAAACTTTGTTTCTATAAATCAAAAAATAAAAAATAAATAAATGTTAAAAAGTGTTAGATTTCAGATTGCCGTCTGAGAAGAAAATTATGAACATGTATAAGCATGCATGTTTGTCTGTTTCTGAAATAGTTTTTATTAAAATATGTATTGTTTTAATCCAGCTAAAAAAAGACTAAAATGTGTGGAATATTTGGTTCCGCTTATATGATTAATATGTGAGCAGAAACATTATTAATGCTGCTTTTTCCTGTTTTATTCATGGCTAAACTCAGACTAAAAGATGCTTGATTTTGCTTGCAGAGGCTTCGGACTTCTCATTTTAACTCGACTCAGGTGTCACACTTTTTATTAAAGCATTTCCAGGAATTATTCTGGTCTTCTGGAGAATTTCTGAAGCTGGAGGTGAGATATTTACTGCTCATTACCTCTCAGCAGAACCCCACTCAGCGCCGCCTTCCTGCACGTTATTACAGTACAAGTTGTTTAGTTCCAGTTTGACTCTGAACCAGTTTGTCACTGGGAGCCTCTGAGCTGGTGTGGACAGCAGACTCTGTTCCTGGGTCAGCAGCAGCCTTTAAAGCCTCTCAGCTCTGTTTGGAGCAGAAATAACGCCTCTGATCAGAGTCCAGCTCCGATCTTCAGGGAGCTGCAGCAGCTCCGCTCCGCTCCGCGGGGGAAAGTGATCCAGTTTAGAAGTGGCTCACTGAGAGTGAAGGACAGCGAAAACTTTCAAACCAGAGCAGACCAGAGGTCAGTTCCTCTCCTAACGTCCATCAGCCGACTTTCTACCTGATATCAAGTTGTTTAGTTAAACATTTAAAGAACATTTGATTATATTTTGTAATAAAACGCTCCAAAAAACGTTATATTTCATTGAAGTTTGACTCTAAATCTGACTAAACTTTCCTGTCTGAGGTCGGTTTGGATTATCAAAACTACACGACCCAGTTCCACCAGTTCCATCCGGAGGTACAGAGATAAATCCAGAAAACGTCCTGAGAAGCTTGAGGAAGAGAACGTAGAACATTTAGAACATAAAAAGTCCCGATCGTCTATCAGTGAGGCGAATCAGGTCGCAGCTGCAAACTACAGCGAAATAAGATGAAATACAGTAAAGGCAAATTACAGCACAGGAAAAATAATACTATAGCTATTAACTATTGCATGACTGTTTAAAAGAAATGTGCAGCTGAGTAGAGGAATATAAAAACTGTACATAATGTGCACAAATATTTCTGCATGAATAAAACAACGGATTATTTGCAAAAACTTCAAAAAATGCAAGAACCAGCAGGAATTCGGCTGTTCAACTGATTTTCTCTCAGAACATGAGGAAATGGATGGAAAATGTCGGCGTAATATTTATGCCACCAACCTGAGCGCGCATCTATGTGAACGAACAATAACAGGACTTTTTAAAATAATATTTCAGCTATTTCCATATTTTTTGACTTATTGTGTTATTGTCTTCTTGTATGCTTATTCAACAATAGTTAATAGATGGTAGAAAACAAGTCAGATGAAGAATATATTTTCATTTGGGTCTTCCACCCAAAATCTACAGTATATTTCTAAAATATTGATGGATATTCTTTGTTTCCCTCATAAAAACACCAAATGTTTTTTTGGAATCCTAGATTCCCCCGAGTTGGTTGATTATGAAGGACCAAGACAAACAATTCAACTTTAGTTTTTTATTTAGAAACCAAAAATGACATGAGAAATTATCTGCATATATGAAAGCTACTTTCTTTTTGTTTCTCATGAATACAGTCGGAGGAGACCAAAATCTTACCTCCTCGCACTTTTTCTCACGAATACTCTAAGCTGTAAAACATTAAGCATAATATAAAATATGTAAGCTTTAAACATGATATTAATATGAAGCTTACTAATTTAATTTATATGAAAACTATCCCACACTGTTCAGGAACTGGAAGAAATAAACTCTTAAAAATGAGAAATGGAAAGCAATTTTTACGCGTTGCATTGCTTAAGAAATGTGTAAATACGACAAATATACTCAAAATAAGCAATCATCTTCATATGCTTAATTAATTCTGTTAAATTTATTTTTATTTCTATAGCACAAGGTCACAACAAATGTCATCTGAAGGCACTTTACATAAAAATCATTTAAGTAAAATTCTACTAACATTCCAGTCAGTTAAAAGTTTTCTATGTAAGGAATCCCAGCAGATTGCGATCAGTCATGAACCCTCATACTGAGCAAGCATGTAGCGACAGTGGAGAGGAAAAACTCCGCTTTAACAGGAAGAAACCTCCGGCAGAACCAGAACCTGTCTCAGTACAAGCCTCATCTACCACGACTGTCTGTATTCAAAGTACAAAATTAGTGTTTATTTTATTAGTTTTTCTTCTCTTTTTTTTTGTAATGTCAGTCGTTTGTTTAGTATTTTGAGTTGCTAGTTGTGATTGGTGGATGCAGTATTTTCAAAAAACACTGTTTTAAAAAGAGCTGTCTGTGATTGGCTGGTGGCGGGGTTCGGGTTGCGAGGGGAGATAGAATTAACCGCAAGCACAAAGCAGACGTTGTTGTTCGTTCGCATAGATGTGCGCTCTCAGATCAGTCTCACTGCGCGCTCAACTTGGTGGCACAAATATTACACCATAGCAATAAGGTTAAAATAACTGACCTAAAAAAACAGTCTGTCTTATCATTCTGGATATAGAAAAATGGACATTTAATTAATCCTAACTGACCTGAAACAGATAAAGTTCAACAAAAAAAAAAAATATGTTTTTCTGAATAATTGAGGTAAGTTTTGACAAATAGAAAAAAAAAAATGGGGGGCCCTAGCCTCCTCGATTTCAAGTCAGCTTATTTATGTAGCAGCATTGATTCACAATCGATGACGTCTCAAGGCGCTTCACAACAAAATAAATTTCAATTCAATCATACAAAACACACCAATCAGTTTAAAGATTTTCTATCCAAGGAATCTCAGCAGATTGCAGAGTAGCCAAAAATTATACTCAAGTAAAAGTAGTCATCCACAAAATTATTTATTTAAGAGTAAAATAGTTTTTGGTAAAATGTAATGTATTCGTATTGGTGTCGGTTAGTTAGCTGATAACATGAAATGTTCATTAAAATGTGGAAACTTTCATAAAAAAAAATATTATATATATATATATATATATATATATATACCGTATATTGTTTTGGGGTTTTTTTACCTTAAATTTTTGTTTTGTGGTCATTTTTATCAATATTCTTCCAGAATTTTTTCATGTGGCATTTGTATCAGCATTGGTACACAGATCCAACTATCGGTATGGTATCGGTTTGAAAAAAGTGGTATCGTTGCATCCCTGGGGGAAAAAAAGTATTAATATTTTTTTAGCGATCTTAGCATGTTATTCAACATTCAAACTATGTAATAGGACTAAAATGTGGAGTTATGAGGAAATCCCAAAGACTAAAATACATAGAAATACATGACATATTTGTAAAGTTACAAATTTGACAAGGAACATCTTTTAAAACCGTTTTATTTTCTAAGAAAAACTAATGAAAACAATATTTACTGTAGGTAACATATATTATAAAGTATTGTACTCCCACTTGACTATTAAAATGATATAATTTTGTGTACAAACAAGAGATCTCACTTCAACATTAACTCTTTGAGTCTCAAGTATTTTTCGTTTAAAAAGCATTAATATTTTATAAAAATTGATCAAGTTAAAGTGAGAAAATATATCGATCCAACCAGCCAATTTATGTCGTTAATTCAGAAAAACAGAGCTTTTATTTTATTTTTTACTTGTGAATCTAATACATTTCCCCTAAACCTCAAACGTTGAGGGGAGAAAAATGCTTATTTATGAATTTATTTATTTAAATATCTGTGTTTAATGTGTCTTTTGCAATCATCCAGGCATTATTTATGTCTTCAGTGGGATTTTTTTGATTTAACCTAGTTTTCAGTGGAAATGGTAACTTCATTATTAAACTTGCATGTAAATATCTGGGTTCAGATGTAAATAAGTAAAAAAAAAATTAAAACAAAAGGAAGATTTCATCTTCATTCATTGTGTTTTCCATTAGAAACTGCTACATATTTAATTTTATATTACGTTAAACTCCGTCTATGACTGGATCTACATGTGCTTTCAATATCTTTGAAATCATGTTTAATAAAAGAAAGAATGTGACTTTTCTTAGAGTTGCTCTAAAAGATGAAAAGAAAGTATATCATGTTACACTTTTTTTTTTACATTTTAGTTGTTAGGGCTAAACTTGGATTTTCATATTTCTTCTTTTTTTCATGACTGTTTAATAAATAAATCCTAAAACCTCAGGCAGCTTTCATGGTTTAAAAGGCCAGATAGAGACACATTAGTGGTCCTGTTCCCATCATCTGGATCCACAAGCTGCTGGATCCTTCCTGGGAAACAGATCTGAACCCAGCTCATCACACACACAGCTATCTGCTGTTTGCTAAAGACACACAGTACAACCCGTGTTAACCTACAGGATCTGCTGCAGGAGAGTCAATATTGACTCTGTCTTCAGGGTTCCTCTCCCTCCAGCTCTGTTTGCTCTGCGGAAGTCGGATCTATCTCCACCTCTCTGATCCAGATGTCAGAACGGGTCCTGATCCCGTCTCCACGTCCCGCTCCGTAGTGAAGCAAACTGTGGGAACAGGTTGCCCTCTCTGGATCAGCCGAGGTTCTAGTTGGAGCAGGACGAAGGCAGGCGGTTGGGAGGGTTTGAACGCTCAGAAACCAAAGCAAAGCTGGCGTTTGCCTCGCTCCTCCTTGCAGGAACCTTCAGGCACTGATCGCATTTCTGTGAAAACGTAAAGAGCTGCATGTTTGGTCATGTCTGCACACCCAGCGATTCATCCCTCAGTTCTAGTCTGAATCAGCAGATCTTCACGTGTTTTTATTCACCGTCAGTTTGTAGCTGAAAAGCTTCTCCAACTAGAATAAATACAATGGAGTATCTGTGCCATTATAGAGTAAAGAAAATAATAATGTGACCAAAAGGTTTTAAAAACTTGCAAAATTATTTTACATTTTACCAAAGGTGTCAAGTAATGAAGTATAAATACTTTGTTGCCTTAAAGTAGAAATTTTGGGTATCTATATTCCACTGGAGTAATTATAGATTGGCCTACTTTTTACTTCTTCTCCTTGCGTTTATTAAAAATAAAGACAAAAAAATAATCTTAAAAATGTACCAAATGAATAGGCAAGGCAGTTTTATTTGTATAGCACACATTGAACACAAAACAATTCAAGGTGCTTTTATAATTCACGTGATTTCTTGGCAAGGATCCCAAATATATGATAAAAGTAGGAAAATTAAAAACAGAAAACAATGAAAGAGAATATTTAGCATTTGATTAAATCAACAATTTAGGAAAAGCACAATATTAAGGAAAATGTATGTAAAATTATGAAAATCAAGATGAAACACAAGAATCACTTAACAAAACAGTAATTAAAAGAGAACATTAGTCATTGGAGCACTGAAGAAAATCATGTTATTTGGAAAACAAAAGCAGTTGTCAAAGATCTATATTTGATTATTACCCCAAAGCATCCCTAAACAGTAGAGTTTTAACCTTTGAAAGAATTCAGCAGCTTTGCAGTTGTCAGGAAGTTTGTTCCAGATTTGTGGTGCATAGAAGCTGAAAGCTGCTTCTCCATGTTTGGTTCTGATTCTAGAATAATCATTTTAAACATCTACCATTCTGACACCCTGGATCCATCGCGAGTTCTGCACGCGAAACCGAATATTTTCATTTTTTGTCCACTTATTAAGAACGGTGGTAGAAAAATCTGAAGGCGGCTCATCATACACGGCAGACGCGCGCTGACATTTTTAATTTTACGCACGGATTAATAAATTAATAGTAAAAACGTTCTCATATAGGCAGTGTCATCTGAGACTGGGAGGCTTTGGAACGTGACTGGCTTCAAAGATCCCGGTGTTGCAACAACCGCCCGTAGAAAAGGAATATCACGGCTCGGCTAATTCTGCTGCTGAAGAGATAGGAAGCTGACTTCTGGCTGTGCATGAACCACTTCATAGTGCAGCAGGACGAAGCAGACGGATGTTGTCACTAAGACAGAGACTCAGGCAAATACACCGATATATGTAGAAGGGTTTTTCCTGGCTCACATTGAGGCAGAGGTGGAACCATCCTGACCAGGCTTCAACACATGCTGCGCATTCAACCGACTCACTTTTTTACAGACAACATATTTTTTAGTTAAGCGTTCTAATAAGAATATGGCAATTATCATGTTAAAGCATTATTTTATCAAAACAATATACATACAAAAATAAGGAGACAACTTTAAACTGAAAGTGCATTAAGTTGTAGGGATTAATCCACACATCTGGCAGCCAGACATGAATTATTATTAACTTTAATTTGTAACTATTCATAACATATTATTATTATGTAACATGTTTCATCACAAAAAGCACTGATGGTATAAACAGGGGTTGAAAAACGCATCTTTATTAAATTAATAACAGTTGAAAGCCAAAAGATTACGTGTTTTGTTTCTCTAATGACAGACATTAGACAGAAGAATATGTGCAACAATAAAATGCGTTCCCTTTATAACCTTTGCTGTTTTTGCCCGTTCTGTGCAGAGAAACTTCTACTTAATTTACAGATCAGAGTCCTGCAATAGAACGGGTTCCTGCAGCTTACCTGCTGTTTCAGGTGGACCAATCAAATCTCTCTCTGGGAGCGCTGGATGCTGAGATAGTGAGAATAATCGGCATTCAGCGCAAAGATGGAGACATTTTCAGACTCTTTCAACTCAATGGAAAATGGGAGTTTACCAAAAATAATATATTGATATTTTTCACCCATCCATGGTAAAAAAAAACAAACAACTTCCGCCAGACCCATTATGTTTAGATGATGTATTTTATTCCATCTTTAAACGTTACCTGCAACATTACAGAACGTTTTTGGAGCAGAAAGGAGTCTGTAAAAATGTTGAAAGTAGCATCTGTGCAGAAAGAAAACATGACAGTGTGCGCGGTGGTAGAGAGGAGTATTTATTGTTGAAATACACAGATTTATCTCCTCTTCACATTTAATAAATATATTTTCTCTTTCTGTTTCCCAGCGAATTAGACAGGAGGAAAGCTCTCTATATTATCTCTTTAATCTGTTTAGATCCATAAGAATCTGCAGTACTTTATTTAGATAAATTGCCTTTAGTTTCACAGACTGGATCGCTTGCGTAAAAAGTAGGTCAGACGCTGAAACGATCAGTTCAAGTCGCTCCGCGGCTGTTATGAACCAGGCTTCAGGTTTGGTGGAGACGAATTCGTCTTAAAAAGTGTCCTGCATTCTGACCCTACCCACTCCCTGCCTGCAACTTTCACATCTTGTCACAACCATGATTACCTTTTAACTGGGAGTTTAAGCTCCTCCCCTTCCTGTCGGCCCTTATGGGTCCCCAAACCAAAAAATAATGAATGGAAGTCAATGGGGCGATAAAAGTTATTTTCTGGTCCGCTTTGTCTTACGTCCTGAATCGTCCTGAATCATTATAGCCATTATGGTCTTTTAGTAAAAGTGTTTTTAGGAAGTGTGGTAGTGCTCTGGTTCAGGTTAGGCTTTAGTTTTTTACAGCATTTTATTTAAAACTTACTCTTTTATACTTTAAGTAGTAAAACTTGACTTGATACTTCCACAGAAGTCTTTTTAAACCCTCAGTATCTGTAATACAATTCAATTCACTTTTATTTATATAGCACCAATTCATAACAAATGTCATCTCAAGGCACTTTACAAGAAAAATTATTTCAAAACAATTATACAAACATTACAAGCAGTTAAAAGTTATCTATGTAAGGAATCCCAGCAGATTGCAATGATTCATTTTTTCTAATTTATTTTTTTATGTGTTCTGTCGAGCAGTTTGCTTCTCAGAATTGGTGTCTGAGTACCAAGTCCAAGCCCAACAGATTTACTTTCCCAAGCAGAGCATCACTATAGCTTTACTATAGTACTACACTTTATATACACGTATGAAAAATCTTTATCAGTGATTTTTGTGGGTTTAATTTCTTGAAGTTATGGACAATAAATTGAGATAAGAAGGAACAAAGAGAAGTGGGAAAAACAAAACAAACAAAAACCACCAGTAGAACATAAGGGTGGGCGATATGGCAAAAATAGAATATCACGATTTTTCAATTATATCATCACGATTTCGATTTTATCACGATTTTTTTTTTAAATGATCGCCAAAAAATCTTAAATTACACATTAAAGAAGAGAAACATTAAATAAATAAATTCATTTAAATTATCAAATTAGGGACAACCAACACAGGGATAAAATACTGATATGTCTGAATGAAACTATACATACACTGTATATATATACAATATATATATATATATATATATCAAATAACCTCAATGAAAAATACATGTAAATCATAAACGTATTTAAATGTATTATATAAAATTTTAATCTTGACTTGTCTACTAAAACAGAAATCGAACATTAACTTACTTTAGTTTAAAAATAGGATATTCAGAAAATAGAATAAAATCTAATCTTTTAAAATAAAAGTCTAATATGTAGCTGCAAATACAGACGTGGACAAAGTTGTTGGTACCCTTCATTAAATCAAAGAAAAACTCATAATGGTCAGAGAAATAACTTTAATCTGACAAAAGTAATAATAAATCAAAATTATATAAATGTTGACCAATGAAAGTCAGACATTGCTTTTCATCCATGCTTCAACGGAATTATTTAAAAAATAAATGCATGAAACAGGCCTGGACAAAAATGATGGTACCCACAACTTAATATTTGGTTGCACAACCTTTTGAGGCAATCACTGCAATCAAATGATTCCTGTAACTGTCAATGAGACTTCTGCACCTCTCAGCAGGTATTTTGGCCCACTCCTCATGAGCAAACTGTTCTAGTTGTTTCCGGTTTGAAGGGCGCCTTTTCCAGACAGCACGTTTCAGCTCCTTCCAAAGATGCTCAATAGGATTGAGATCAGGGCTCATAGAAGGCCAGTGTTTTCCTCTTAGCCCTTCTTGGGTGTTTTTAGCTGTGTGTTTTGGGTCATTTTCCTGTTGTAAGACCCGTGACCTGCGACTGAGACCATGCTTTCTGACACTGGCCAGCACATTTCTCTCTAGAATCCCCTGATAGTCTTGAGATTTCATTGTACCCTGCACAGATTCAAGACACCCTGTGTCAGATGCAGCAAATCAGCCCCAGAACATAACCGAGCCTCCCCCATGTTTCACAGTAGGGACCGTGTTCTTTTCTAGATATGCTTCATTTTTCCGTCTGTGAACATAGAGCTGATGTGCCTTGGCAAAAAGTTAAATTTTTGTCTCATCTGTCCACAGGACATTCTCCCAGAAGCTTTGTGGCTCGTCAGCATGTAGTTTGGCATACTCCAGTCTGTTTTTTTTTATGATTTGTCCTCTGGCTCAAACAGCGAAGGATGTTCCGATCTGACACTGATGTTCCTTGAGCATAAAGTTCAGCTTGGATCTATTTTGAAGTCTTTCTAGGCTCTTTTGTTACCATTTGGATTATCCGTCTCTTTGATCTGTCATCAATTTTCCTCCTGCAGCCACGTCCAGGGAGGTTGGCTACAGTCCCATGGATCGTACATTACTGAATGACATGTGCAGCTGTAGTCACAGAAACATCTAGCTGCTTGGAGATGGTCTTATAGCCTTTACAGTTAACATGCTTGTCTATGATTTTCTTTCTCATCTCCTGAGACAACTCTTTCCTTTGCTTCCTCTGGTTTATATTGAGTGTGGTACACACCACGTCACCAAACAACACAGTGACTACCTGGAGTCCTATATATAGGCCCACTGAGTGATTACAGGATTGTAGACACCTAGGATGCTGATTAGTGGACATACCTTGGATTAACATGTCCCTTTGGTCACATTATTTTCATTCTTTTCTAGGGGTACTATCATTTTTGTCCAGGCCTGTTTCATGCATTTATTTTTTAAATAATTCTGTTGAAGCATGGATGAAAAGCAATGTCTGACTTTCATTGATCAGCATTTATATATTTTTTATTTATTATTACTTTTGTCAGATTAAAGTTATTTCTGTGACCATTATGAGTTTTTCTTTTATTTAATGAAGGGTACCAACAATTTTGTCCACGTCTGTATGTGCAATTTATAATACGGCAATTAATAATCCTAATACAACGGGGTAAATGCAGTTTTAACTGGTTTAAAATGTTTTTTTGCAGAATGCTGATGTTATAAACAGGCACACATAAAGCTGCCTAATAAAAACGTGAGTGATGACAATGTAGTGTAAAAACACAACGGTATATACAAAGTGCTGCTGCTACATAAAATAATGAAGGTAGACTGTAATGTAAGCAGTTCTAATTATTCTTCCATCCATGCAAACATATTGTTAATATTCCCTGCAACTATCTGAACATTCAGCGTACATGCGTGTTATGGCGATGTTTGGGAAAAAAAGGAAGCTGGGTAAATGCACGGATAGTTTGCTGTCTGTGTCGTAGGGAGTGAGTTTTATGATTATTTTTCTAGCGCTTGCTTAACTAAGAAGAAGAAGAAGCGCTAGCTACTGCTATTGCAGTCGGCTTTATAGCTTTAGCTGCCAGACGGCTCATTGTGTTGTTTGGTATACATTCTCCTCAAGTGATTAAACAAGTTTATGGTGTTACGATCACTTGCCTTGACGCTCTCCTTGCAAACTTTGAAAATGATGTTTGTAGCTCTTTGTCGTCTGGTAAAAAAAACAACCAGTTCCGTTCAACGGATGAGGACTTTGAATTCGGACCGAAACTTCGTTTACGCTCTCAGTCGCGGCAAAGCCGCGCTTGTTTACAGGTTGCGCACATGCGGAGGGGGATGGAGGAAAGGGGCGGGGGGTAATTTGCTTAGAGCAGGGAGAGAGAGGAGGATTTTCTTGTTTCACAGAGGGAGAAATACAGACGCAGAACTGTGAATCTACTTATCACAAAAATGGATTAATGAACACAATACTAATGTTGCCAACTATCTATTGACGATAACCTAAGCCCAAGAATATGTCTGTACTCACCAATTTCCCCACACCAATAAGTGTGAGCGAGCATACAGAACAGGACCCGGAGGCCACAGAGATCAGGGGCACCCCGCCCCCTAGCGGGGCCCCGACCAGGGATCGGCCTACAAGGGTTCCCCGCCACAAGGCAGGAGGGACCAGCATCTGGCACCAAGGGCCAACCCCCAGGGTCCAACCTATTCTTCAACCCTGGCACCCCCATAAGAGGTGCCCCAGTGAATCCAAGCAGGACATCTGCCTGAAACACCGGCCGCTCGACACACCAGCCCACCCAGGACCAGCCAGGCATGCACCAGGGCCAAGCCGAGCTGCATCCAGGCCCCAGCCCCAGACATCAAGAGCTACCAATGACCAGCGGACAGGGGGCATCCGTCACCGACAGGGAGCGACGGAGGGGAAAAAAGGCCCCCAATGGATGTGGGGCCTGAGATTCGCCAGGCCAGAGGGCAGCCAAAGACCCAACCTGACAAGTAGACGGAGACAATCATACGTACTCTCCGTCTTACGCGCACACATTCTCACCAACACAGGACACCCGAAAAAGGACACTGTACACTCATTCATACACCCCATACATACACTATACTCCCAGGCCCAGACATCGATGCCCCAATAGAGCAACTTGCCCCTGCACCCTGGAGACGAACCCCCTACCCACCAGGATGGGGGCTGGGACCGCCAAAGCCCCCACCATGGCAAGAGTAGCCCACCGGCTGAGGTACCCAACCAGACGGCCCTGATATACCCCCCAGACTCCAACCCCTGATGGTCAAACGAACAGGGGCATGGGAAGACCCCCAGCCTCTCTCCCCTAGCTCGAATGTTTTATTGTTGCGTGTTGGTTCGGTTCTTTTTCCTGTTTCAGAAGCAGAAAACCTCCATATCCTGTTTTATCTACTGCAGAATGACATTCTGCAGCCTCACGTGTCTCAGGGCACAAATGTGCTTAAATGGGACAGAGACGTGGAAAATTAATCTGAAGGACGTGTAGTTCTGCAGACCAAGTCTCAGATTTATCAAAATCCCAAATGAGGAGGGTAATATTGAGGTTGTAGTAAAAGGTTTTCACCTGTGGGTTGTCCTTCATTTGCCGGTGATCTACGAAGATTGTGTTAGCGATTCATAACAGGCGCAAGGAGCCGTAATCAGGAGGAGATTGGGGGGCTGTTCTCTAACCCAATATTTTGTGTCGACTGACAGAAACGGCCATACTGCAAATCGCTAAATAGATTGTGTGCATCTTGCTCTGGGTTTAACAGATGCAACGCACCTGTTAGTAAATCAGCTACAGCCCGTTTTTGCGACTCTATGCGGTTTGCGCTACTTTTAAACCAGCGAAAACAGTTGATAAATCAGGCCCTAAATATTCCAAAATCAGCCTGTGTGAAATGCAACTGATAAAATTTGAATGTTTTGGTGTGTTTTTTTAGACTGCCTGTTCAAGGTTTGTCCGATGAGCCGGTACTCTGCCCAGAAACAATACTGGAAAGCCAAACAAGCCAAACATGAGAAGGACAAGATCGGTGACGTGGTTCTGCTCCAGAAGCTGCAGGTAAACATCTCCTGGTCTCATCCTGTTCAGGTTTCCCCTCAGCGGATTCTTCTGCCTCCACCTTGACCTGCCTTGTGTGCGATAGTTTCACTGTGGAGGAGGAAGCAGACTGTTGGCTTCACGGCGGTTTAACTCTGTCTCTGGTTCCCTGCAGCACGCGTCCAATCTGGAACAGAAGCAGAACGAGACGGAGAACAAGAAGGTCCACGGAGACGTGGTCAAGTACGGGACTGTCATACAGGTGATGGGCGGGTCCATTTTCCAGATTCTTTTGGGGCGCAGTGAACGCAGCACCATGTCAAGCTGGGGTTGTATCTGGAGCGGTCGGATGTTTCCCCTCAGCGATGTTGAAGAACCATCTTCCAGATCTCTTCTGGATGTTAATATTGTTTTTATTAGTGGTGCAGAAAACATCACAAATATATTATCATTACTATGTCTGTATGCTCAATATTAGGGGGGACCAGTTTTGCCAACTTAACGACTTTGTCGCTATTTCTAACGACTTTTCAGACCCCCTTAACAAATTTTTTTCAAAAAGTGCCTAGCGACAAACCTAGCAACATTTCTGACCACCCTCAGCTACTTTCCGTGGCACTGTGTTGCTGATAATCCCTGCACATTACAGACCCGACTAGCTCTGCTCTGAACCGTCTTTTAACAGGGGAATGATCTACGCAAGCTCAGACAGCATGATCACACGTCGTAAACCTCTCTGTTCATTTCACCCAGTCACAAAAGAAGTTTTATCACTTATCTATAATACCCGATCGTTATTTTTTCAAGCCACACAAACATCATTCTTTACCTTCATCTTTCAAACCTCATCTTACAAAGGGGGAGAAATGTAGAAATTGTCTGGCCACTGTATTTGCACCTGTGGTGCATTCAAGAAACCTTCAAAATGTACGGTTAGTTCAACAACTGTTGGCAAGCAGTGTTTGGTGCATACTAAATATGCCCAACTTTTTTTTTTAACAAAGTACTAATATATTTTTTCATCAGAATTAAAAATGTTGCTTGAAAAGTATTGGATGTCCAGTTATGATTTGATTTATTGTACATTTGGTACCAAAATAATATAACATGTTACACAAAGGTTACATCATGTCGCTTTGTGAATGCGGTTTTGTGGAGCGGCTCCGACTTATCAGTATCCGACCTGCAGTCAGAGTGATTTCAGTTTGGAGGACTGGTTGTCATGGTAAATGGTCCAGTTTTACTCCAGCTAAGGCTGTCAGAAACGATTATTTTGATAATTGACTAATCACTAATTATTTAGCCGACTATTTTAGTCGACTAATCGGATCGCATGTAAAATGCATTTTATTGCAGGAGGAGCTGCTTTAACATACAGTATGTGTGTTAAATCAAAGTGTTATGTTGTATCTAAAATAGCAATTTTTAAGATAATAGCTCATTTAACAGTTAAGAACAATATAAAAAATTAAATAATGATACAGCAGATACACGACGCGTGCTAAGCGTAGTGAAATTACCGTCAGCACTGTTAATGTTAAAGCCATCAGTAATACAACAGCCTCTTCAGTCAGGAGCTTCATCAAAACTACTGAATGATCCTTCCAGAAGGATTCTTCCTGCCCACAGATATTTAACCTCTAAAGTACGAGTAAGCATTACATTCTGACAAAATTAGTATTTAAATGCAATATTAAGAGTAAGCAGCAGAAGTTTTTTGTTGTAACACCTGCACCTTGATGTCCTGTTAGCTGTAGCAGCTGCGCTCTGTTCGGTCTATAAACGGATCAGAACCAGAACCTCTAACAGCAGATCGGGCCGTAGATAACGTCAAATGAGAGAATCTGGACATTTCCATCAATCTATGAATCCCCCTGGATACCAAGGGGAGAAGGCAAAAAGCCGACATGTCGGGTAGAAAGGAGAAAATGGCTCTATTGTTAATGCTAACGTTAGCAGCTAAAAAGCTAACTAGCTAACAGAGGCTACTGTCCGTGTTTGTCATCAGCCACAGTGGGATAGAAAGGAGAAAATGGCTCTATTGTTAATGCTAACGTTAGCAGCTAACAAGCTAACTAGCTAACAGAGGCTACTGTCCGTGTTTGTCATCAGCCACAGCGGGATAGAAAGGAGAAAATGGCTCTATTGTTAATGCTAACGTTAGCAGCTAACAAGCTAACTAGCTAACAGAGGCTACTGTCCGTGTTTGTCATCAGCCACAGCGGGATAGAAAGGAGAAAATGGCTCTATTGTTAATGCTAACGTTAGCAGCTAACAAGCTAACTAGCTAACAGAGGCTACTGTCCGTGTTTGTCATCAGCCACAGCGGGATGGGGTGGTTTTGTTTGTTAACGTTAGCAGCTAACAAGCTAACAGAGGCTACTGTCCGTGTTTGTCATCAGCCACAGCGGGATTCCCTTTAAGAAGCTCAAACATCACTGCTGTGGGAAGCAGCTTCTACATTGTGAACATGCTTCTCTTTTTATTTAATAAAACTGTAGAACGTTAGCGCTACGTTGTCGGCTAACTGATGTTAAAGGTTTTCTAAGCTGCAGCTGATCCTTATTGGCACAACTGAGCATTTTTGTGAGGGGCAGAAAGGCAGCAGATAAAGGGACAGAGACGGTTTTAAGAGAAAAACAAAGCTTTAGAAAATAATACGGTGTATTAGGGCCCTTGTAAACAATAGAAAAATATTTGGGAGTAAATTTCTGCCCAAAAAACTCTGAAATTCTGAGATTAAAGTCACTTTATTTGCCAGAAAAAAACTCAGACTATGTCGGATGTCACAAAGTAGCAAAGTTAGAGTAAAAACTCTGAATTTCTGAGATTAATTGCACATATTTCCAGAAAAACAGTCAGAAAATCTCTGTCACAAAAGTTGTAAAATTACAAGTTATTCAATTTTGGATTCTTTTCAGACATTTTTTCTGAGAAAAAAACCCACGTAATTCTCTGATGTAGAAAATTTGTGAGAAACAACTGATAAAATTTCTATTATTAAAATAATAATTTTTTTTTTACAATTTTCCGACTTAACAATGTCATAAATATCTTAATTTAGATATCGAAAATGTATGCCTTTAATCTTAGAAATTAGTTTTTTCTCACAAATTTTACTCTTTTCTACATCAGAGAATTACATATTTTTCCTGGAACATATATGAAATTAATGTCAACATTTCTGTCTTTTAACTTGTAATCTTACAACTTTTTTGACAGAGCATTTCTGAGTTTTTTTGTTTCTGGAAAATATGTGACTTTAATGTCAGAATTTCTGAGTTTGTTGAGTGGAAATTTACCCCCAACATATTTTTATTCTGTTTACATAAAATAAAAGATAATGTTGATTACTACATTTTTTTTTCTGCAAATTTACTCGTCGACGTTATTTTGACGAATCAACGAATTGTGGCAGCCCCAACTCCAACTGTTTACTAACTGGGACGCTTTACAACCAGGCAATAACATCAAAGGGTTCTGCGGGACCCACCTCAGTGGTTAATCTGGACCTTTGACCCTGCAGAACCGGCTGCTCCAGCTCTTTTGGGCCTCGTTGCTCCTCCGTAGATCTTATCTGAACCGTCACACACCCAGCCCAGCCCGCGTGTTTCTTATCAGGATGGCTCTGCAGCCGTCAATATTAACTCTCTGACATAGCGGCACATAAATACTCAGGTGAAGACAGCAGCAAGGTGTGGGTGTGTGGCGAGGGTGTGGAGAAGTTACCTGAGTGTGCAGAAACAGCAAACGAGCTCCAGCTGCACCAGATGTGTCCCTGAATTCAGGAGAACTTCACCGATCCTGAGCAGAACTCCTCTTCTTCCACTGGTAGAGCTTTAAAGTTGGGCCGATAGAAGTAAATCGGCTGCAGTTTGCTGCAGTGAGGCTTCACTTTAAAAGTAAGATGGTTGTGAACAGCAGCTCTCCGCTTAGGAGGTTCCTTCTAGAGTTTTGCTCCTTTTTTTTTTTTTACTGAAAAATCGATGAACCTGAACTGATTCTTGATTTGGAACAGATTCCGAAATATAAACCTATTCCTGACTTTAAACACAAAAACTACAAAACTGTTCTGGATCAGTTGTTCGTTCGGCTTTCTTGAAGGTCTTTCTGTTTTTCTTATTTTCTTTGGGTTTTGGCTTCTTTTTCCTCTCACGTTCTTTTCAAACCACAAAGAGTAGAAATACTTGAATTACGTTAAAATGAAACTTGAGGACTGGGTCAAGTGACCTCTTTTTTTTAAAAGTCGGTAAATCATCAAAACACACAAAAATGTTCTAATCTCTGGGTTATACCAGACACTTGGGATCCTCATTATTTCTACTGTAAAATATGAACATTTGTAGGTTTAAATATTCCGATTTTGATCAATATGCTGGCCACTTTTATAATTCTAAAAAACTGTTGAGGAAAATTACGGGGGGTGTTTCTGCACCTGATTTCTATCATGCATTCATTAGTTCATTTACTCACCCAGACAAGTTTGGTGCAACATGAAGTCATTCTTGGAGGCGCTTTGTTGTTGTCTTTAGGGTGTTTAACTGGTTTTTAGTCCAACTCCACCAACCAGTGATTTTAGTGACTTCACTGCCGTTCTCCATCCTAGCTGTAGTCTGAGCAGGACTTTCACTCTGCGCTCTACGGCAGTCGGTTAGACAGTACTGCAGACATCAACGTGGTTCCCGTTTGAGTGTCTCCAAATAAGAAATATAAATTGAGAAATATAAAATGACCAAGGGGACTAAAGTTCAGCTTCTACAGGCTCCTTTTCTCTGCTGCTCAGGCTACAGCTGCAATGGTGGACGGCTGCATCATCACTGGTGTAAATTGGGCTAAAATCCCTGAAGACAACATTTAATCTACTGATTCATGACAAAACGTTGGTGAAATGGAGGAGTTTTGTGGCAGATAATTCCTCTTTTATAGGCTGACCTTTGGCTGACCCATTAACTCCCGTTATATGAGTATAAAAGGGATTCACCGATCCACTTTTGTCGTGTCCTATACCGATATAGATATCTGAGGTTCATAAACCGCCGATACCGGCAGTAAATTGGAAGGCAGGTTTTATTTTCCTCGTTGCTTGTTATCGCAAATTATGGTGAATAAAAAAGAAAGAAATATTAATTAAAAAAAGACAACAATAGTAACATTTCAAGTGTAAAACATACATTTTCTGTGAAAGGACTGCAGTTTCAACATTTGAAGTATGGCTTCATGGTATCTGCTAACAGACTGATACTGATATTAGTTCATTTGAACAGTTTGGGCCCCGATACTTGATACCAGTATTGGTATCGGTGCATCCCTAGCCAAGGCAATTTTATTTGTATCGAAAACTTTCAACACAGGGCAATTCAAGGTGCTTTAAATGATTAAAAAACTGTGAAAGTTAAAACGTAGAGTCACTAAGAGAAAGCATAAACCAGAGAACTTTTTGCTGCTAGGGCCAAAATCATCGAGTCGAAATTGCCCGTGGGCCACAAAAATAAGATTTTTCTTTTTTTGTTACGTAAATGATTTTTTTTTACCTGCTTAACAATAAATTTAACAGTTAATATTTTAACGGAACACAAGGTAGGAATTCTTGTAGAAAAGGGATTTTTAAAGGACTGTAGATTCAAAACACAAGGCATTTAAGTTTTTAAATAGTTTTCAGATATTTCATTTTTTTGCTCAGCAATTTGGGTCTTTCTTTGTAAATAGGTTGTTTTTTTTTCTGTTTATTTTATTTATTTATTTATTCTTATTTTGTTGTTGTCTCCATGTCTGATTTTGGTTACTGCTTTACAGAACGAAATTAATTAAATGAAAAGAAAACAAAAAAATATCGTTAAAAGATGAATAATTAGTTTTTGTACAATGGATCATTTTCTAATCCTTTTTATTTGTCAACAAAAATGATGCCGTTTATGAAAGAAAGTTTCCATTTTCATAAATCATTTGAGTTGTGGTGCAAATTGCAGAAAGTGCCGAATGGTGGTCAAGGGCCGTTCAAAGTCAGTCCAAGGGCCGTAAACGGCCCCCGGGCCGCGCTTTGGGCATCCCTGGCTTAAACGAACATTCATAAAAGAAACAATGGTTTGTGATTGAAAACAACAATTCAGGATAAAAACATTAAATAATAGTATTGGCAATAATAGTGTCGTTTACTCAGATGTAAGTCTGATTAGGTACGTTTTTATTTTAGACTTAAAGGAGTTCAGTGTTTCTGCAGCTTTGCATTTGCCTGGCAGTTTTCCCCTAGAATAAATACGCATCAAACTTGTCCCAGTGATAAAATCATCGTAATACATGCTAGAAATGAGACAAAAATATCAGTCCTAGTCAGGTGGGGAAACTACTCCTTCTGTAAAGATTCGCACATCCAGACTGGAGCAGATTGTTTGGTGACGCTGATCCGTCTCTGTGTGCAGCTGCTCCACATGAAGAGCAACAAATACCTGACGGTGAACAAACGGCTGCCGGCTCTGCTGGAGAAGAACGCCATGAGAGTCACGCTGGACGGGACGGGAAACGAGGGCTCCTGGCTCTTCATCCAGCCCTTCTGGAAGCTCCGCGCCAACGGGGACAACGTAAACCACAACGCCGCATCATTACTGCTGACTCAGGATTTACAGACAACATCAGTCCATACAGAAAATGAGGAAAAATTCAGTATTAGCATGTTATAAATGTGATTCTTTTAAATTACATAATGAAATAAAAAGACATGCGGCTTAAGATGAAACTTAAATCAAATGTAATTGATAAATAAGAACGTACATTATTCCTAACCAAATTCAATAAGCTGAACATAAAAGGCACGTTTTCAAAAATATGAATAATAAAAAAGATTCATGCTAAAATGGAAACAAATTTAAAATCTCCTAAAATCATCATAAAAACTCGATTTTTTTTTCCGTAAGAAAAAGTTTCAGTTTATTTGATTAATAAATACATGAACATCATGAATATCTATTAATATTTATAAAATAATACTTATTACACACGGTAATATAAAATATAAAAATATTAATACATTATATATAAATACGGACACATTGAAATCTTTATTAACTCCAACTTTTATTGACACTATTTTTAAAACAAATAATACGTATTGTTATTAAGAAGTTTATAAAAAATATTTTAATTGTTTGGACACAAATAATTGATTGTAACCATCTATTTATTAATTTTGAGAATTTTAAATAAATTTTTTTTTTATAGATTTCAATTTTATTTCTTATTTTAAAATATTTAACATTTCCCTTATAAATGTAACTTTTTTTTTCTTAAGTATAAGTAAATAATCTTCATTTGTAAAAAAAAAAACGTTATCAAGTTTGAGGAATCAGACGGACTTTACATCAGATTCAATCATTCATTCAGCTGCTAATACTCACCAGCATTAACTGATCCAGGGATTCGAACCAGCAACCCACCAGTTGCTGGACAAACTCCAGAATTTTATAACATTTTCAAATACGCCTTTGAACATTCATTTCTAATGAATTTGAACTCATCATTTAATGCTATTCTCATAATTTAGTTTTATGTAATTTTATAAATATTTTAAGTGTTTTCATTTTCTTTTTTATCTTTTTCTTTTCCATCGTTGAGCAGTAAACACATAATTTCAAGATTAATGACGTAATATCCAGTTTCATATGAAAAAGTACTCTCTGTTGGTTAAAATCCCGGTTAGATTTTTCGATTCATTTGTGACGTTGTTCTGCAGGTGGTGGTGGGAGATAAAGTCATCATGAATCCGGTGAACGCCGGTCAGCCGCTGCACGCCTCAAACTACGAACTGAGCGACCATCCAGGATGCAAAGAGGTGAGAGGGGCGGCCGTCCCAATAAAACCGGAGAAAAAACGACGAAGGAATCCCAAAAATACAGAGAAAATAGCAGACTGGTCTCAAATAAAAAGGGATAAAAGAGACAAACCCAAGCTAAATATTCAAAGAACGAGAAAAAAAATAACTTTAGGGACATAGAATATTTTTACAGAGACACAACAGCCTAAATCATGTCCTCATACTCCGATAAAAACTCCTCAAACTGCAACATGATGGGTGTCTTCCTCCCCCTGCAGGTGAACTCTGTGAACTGCAACACAAGCTGGAAGATCAACCTGTTCATGATGTTCAGCGACCACAGAGAGGAGGTCCTGAAAGGAGTGAGTGACACCTCAGCAAGCTCCTTTCTACTCATTTCTTCTTCCAAGTTGCATCAAGAGATTTAAAGGCTGCAGCATTAATGTGAAACCATGTGATTCGATACTTTGTGCAGAGATGAACCCCGGGAAGTGTAGTTCTTACCTGCCTTGACTCTTTAGAGAGCAGAAAATCCTCACGCACTGCTTGGATCTCTGTGCCGTGTGTCTCTCAGGGGGACGTCGTGCGTTTGTTCCACGCCGAGCAGGAAAAGTTCCTGACCTGCGACGAGTACAAAAGCAAGCTGCACGTTTTCCTGCGAACGACGCTGAGGCAGTCGGCGACGTCCGCTACCAGCTCCAACGCCCTGTGGGAGGTCGAGGTACACAGTAAACCCAGACAAGCGTTCACGGAAACATGAAGCTGGGCCTTGAGTATGACACGAAAAACATTTAAATAAACCTAAAAATTAAATGCACGGCCTAAGCCGGAATTTCATTCACTTCTGACAGAGATATCATACCTTTTTCTGAACCGGTTAGAGGCAGAGTCACAGGTCAAAGTCTCATCACAATTACCCGAAAAGACTCCGGAAATCTGAATATATCCAGAGTTTTTATTTATTTTGCATACATCGTAGCAATACGTGTTTGTGCGTCGTAGACACACGCACTCACGAACACAGACACTCGACATCTATGGGGTCAGAATGATATCAGCTTAAGACGAAACTGAAAATAAAACTTGGCATTGAAAAATCTAATTGTAACTGACATTTTTAATTTCGAATGTGATATAAATGTAGAGAAAATTTCTGTATTAAAAGTGATTTTTATTTTAATGAAACTCAAAATATATGGATTAAAACAAATGACTCACAATCAAGTTTTCTTGCGCGCGTGCACAAAATGAAATTAATATCAGCTGAATGAATGAAAGTGTGAAAACTTGATTATTTTTTAATTTTCGTTTCAATTTCGATGCAGAAATTTTCACTGCATTTTTTTTTTCAGATTCAAAATTAAGATTTTCAGTTACAAGCTGAATGCTTAGAAGCCTGCAAATTCTTATGTAAACCACATATTCTCCTGCTAAAGTCTTCCAGTACCCTTGATAAGAAACATTGTTAGCACTTGATAATAACGAAACTTCATTGAACCTTAATTACACATATACATAATTGGTAAGAAGAAGTTGATTAACAATGACTCCTACTTAAAAGGCCATTAACTAATGCATTAATTATTGGTTCACGTTTAGTGAATAGTCCCATGTATGAGCAGTTTACCCCTTACTTATTTATACTTAGCAAACCACAAACAACCTCTTTGTAATGGCATTTATGAATGAACTGTTTCACATTGATTTAGAGATGTATTAATAATTACTAAGTATTTTATATAAAATTAACTAATGGTGCAATGCATTATTACTTATTTAAAAAACGTAAGTATGCTTCTTCCAAATAAAAACTTGAATGAGAAAATACTCAAGGCCAACAGGCCAAATCCGGCCCACCACAGCTATTTATGTGGCCGTCTAAACTATAAAGCACAATATAAACATAACCTTTAACTTCTATCTATGTGCACCTAAACACTAATTTATTAGTCAAATCAGTATTTAATTGCATTATTCTAAATTACATCATGTTGATAAGATGTTAAACACTTCGAAGTTTAAGAACTTGTTGAGACATATATTTATTTTCTGTATTTTAACAGCTTGTTAAAGATTGTTTTATCAATACTTTCTGCCAAATGATCTTGATGTGGCCCGCGAAGGAAATGAGTTTGATACCCTAGGTCTAGAGGGAGCAGTGAGACAGTCGTGAGGTGTGAGGTAGGAGTAGCAGTTGGGTTTCAGGATGGGTCGTATGACGGCAGGGCAGTAATCAGACAAGCCACCAACCTGTTTAATTGACCTTCCTCCTTCAGCTCTCTCAGTGTGTGTCCTGATTGGTCCGTCAGGTCGTCCATCATGACCCCTGCCGTGGGGGGGCGGGGCACTGGAACAGTCTCTACAGATTCAAACACCTGGCCACAGGAAACTACCTGGCTGCAGAGGTAAACACCATCATGTTGTTCCCGACCCGTTTTCCTTTAAACTCGTCCTGATCAGCGGTTCTCTGGACGTCTTTCACTGTTTCCCTTTCATGTGTTGAGCTGCTTCAAACTGTTTTTAAGTGTCGACTAATCCAGACAACAGAACAGATGATCAGTAGAGAATTAGCTCAGTTACTACCTTATATGTTTTTTATATATAGTTTCAAAACTGTTTCACATCAGCGTTGTCTCGGGAGTTTTGACCTGAGTGGTATTCCATGAAGCAAGTTAACTCCAAAAGCCCGACTTATTTTGATATAATCCTGGTATTTTCTTGCTGTTCTCTCCCTCAACACACACACCATTTAATACAACGTTATTAAATTGTTTGCAGCAGCTGCAGTTTTCTTTTTGATGCTTAAATATAAAAATAAAAGTGTATTTAATCTTTACTTGCCACTAGAAGTTTTTAGTTCCACCAATGTTGCTCCTAACACAAAGCTATTAATAATTACAATGAGATAAATTCTGTCTAAGATGGAACCATAAAATCATCATACTCCTCCGTCTAAATGTATAAAATAGCCTTATAATGCCTTGCTAACTGGTAAAAAAAATACAAAATGTAAATTTAAATACAGTATTAATCTAACTATAGATTTTAAAGTCTTGATAATGTTCTTATTTAGTTGATAAACATTTTTAAATCCTTTCTTAAATCATGTTTTAACACATTGAACCTGTCAGCTTTTTTCTCTCATGTATTATATTCTGGTTTTAAAAATTCATTACCGTCTCCAGATTATCTTGCCCTACCCAACCAGATAATATGATGTATTAACATGAATTCTTCTCAGCGCTCACTGTGTCACGCTCTAAACCGTCCGTGTGGCAACGTCACTTAATTCACATTATAGCACAAAGCAGCCTGAGGATCTTAAATATGCAGCTGCTGTTCCCCTTAATGGTTATGCTGTAACTGTGATGCTCATAGGCTGCATTAATAAGTCTTTCTCAGACTGGGACTAGAACGCAGCTCTTTCCTTTCCTTCTATTCTCACTTATCTAGCATCAATTAACAGGAGATGCCTTTAATGTAGCGTAGGCGCACATGAGCCTGGCTTGTTAAGCCTTGTTTGAGTTAGTGCGGATTGAATCAACCTGAGCTTCTATGGTGGAACCGATAAAGCCTGTGGTGAACTGTTGGATTAATTCAAGCAAAGACATTTCAGATGAGCTTCGATTTGTCGAGCTCGCTTCGTGGAACGTCTTGTGGGGTGAAATCCTGGTATTTAATTGGTTTGTTGTTGCAGGAAAACCCGGGGTATAAAGGAGACAATCCTGAGCTGTCGTCCTCGGTGAGTTTCCCCGTATCAACACCAGGGGGCGTAAGGGATGATAGAATAGAATACGTGAAGCTGTCTGTCTCGGCAGATGGACAAAAGTCGGAGCAACAAGCGTTCCTACGGCGAGAGGATCAAGTACAAACTGGTGGTGGTGCCTCATGGGAACGACATCGCCTCGCTGTTCGAACTCGACCCGACCACCCTGCAGAAAACCGACTCCTTCGTCCCGCGGTGAGAAACTTCCTGCTGGTCTGTCACATTAAAGGTCTATCTGTGTTTATTCTTTTATATAGCTGAATTTATCCCTCCCTTGTTGGTAAGAGTTTACTGAATTAAGCTGAGGAGGTCGCTTTAAATAAGAGTGATTTTGTGCAAAGAACATGTTTTGTACACGCCATCAAAACTGGTTTTAAAAAGAGGCATAACGCGGCTCCTTTAAGGCTTTTAACACAGTTTTACCAGGAGGAAAAGCATCTGACCAGATGTATAAAGTACAGATACTAATAAAATCTGGATTTTGAACAATGAAGAACAGATATCAGCAGCACCACTGTATTTTTCGCGCTCTGACAAAAGTAAAACCCAATATCAAATCAGACTTTATTTATAAAGCTCTTTCCATACAAGAATCGCATCTCAAAGGGCTTTAAAGATTAAAATGACCACACATAAACCGCATTCCAATCCTTCCCCCACTGATTTAAAAGCATGAACGCAGTTTTAACCCCACCAGCCCACCTCCTATACGCACACACGGTTAAAAGCAACCGTAAAAAAGAACATGAGGCCGAGTACAGGTACGGAAACGCAGTTAAACAGCTGATGATTAATGGTAATTCATTAAAAACATGAACGTTCTCTGCGAGTTTTGTAAAAGTTGTAAACTTGATGTAGTCTTTTTGGGAAGACCAGTACGAAGGGCATTACAGTGGTAGATTCTACTGGTGATAAAAGCATGCATCAGCGTCTCCTTATTGGCCCGAGAGAGAATGGGGCGGACTCCTGCTTTAGTAACTCTGCAGGGTGGACCCTCTCTCCCACCCAATGACCGATGAATGGTGATGAATGGACGGGTCAACTGTCTTTTCTTCCAGAAACTCTTATGTTCGGCTGAGACATCTGTGCACCAACACCTGGATCCAGAGCACCAACGTTCCCATCGACGTCGACGAGGAACGACCCATCAGACTCATGGTGGGTTCTTATTACCCCCGCTCTCTGCTTCTCCGTCGGTTCATGAAAAGTCCCGTTGGGCGGATCATTTTCAAGAGAATGCTGGTTTATGATTTCAGTTCAACCTTTATCTGAACATTGTTTCTGCTGGTAAATCGTCCTGTAGTTGGGGACATGTCCCACGAAAGAAGACAAGGAGGCGTTCGCCATCGTTTCTGTTCCCGTCATGGAGATCCGAGATCTGGACTTCGCCAATGATGCCAGCGCCATGCTGGGCACCGTGGTGGACCAGTTCAGCTCCGGCTTCATCAGCCAGAACGACCGCAGGTAAGGAGCCGCTGAGATCTGTGGAGTTTCCTTCAGTGGAAAATGTTGGGAAGAAAACCAGCGACCCTCTGCTCTGCTCCTTCTCCTCAGGTTCGCCATCAAGCTGCTAGAAGACGTGGTTTTCTTCGTGGCTGACGTTGCCAACAGCGGTCAGCCGGTTCTGGATGTGGTCATGTCCAAACCCAACCGAGAACGGCAGAAACTGATGAGAGAGCAGAACATCCTTAAACAGGTTGGATCCTTAAAACCGCCTGAAATAGAAGAACGTCCGCTTGTTGCTTTTGATCCAGAGCTTAAAGATCAATGAACAGCCATAGAAGAAACCGTAGTTGGGTCTGCAGGCCTCAGTGACCTGCAAATGTTCTGTTCGGTAGTTCTAACGTCTTGGTTAAGATCTTAGAAAAGCTTGTTTCCTCTGGAGTAGTTGGACAATGATTGGGACTCTAAAGCTGACACCAGAGGAGAAATCAGATGGACACATACAAGTTTATCTGATAACTGGAAACCAGTCCATGCTGGGCTCTGAAGGAGCCAGTGGTTTCTCTTCCCCTTTGTCCTTATTACTGTACACGTCTGGATCAGTTGGTGATACTCTGTTTGTGTACAGATCTTCGGCATCCTGAAAGCCCCCTTTAAGGACCGTGGGGAAGATGAGGGACCGCTGCTGCGTCTGGAGGAGCTGGCTGACCAGAAGAACGCTCCGTACCAGTACATGCTACGGCTCTGCTACAGGGTCCTGAGACACTCACAGGACGACTACCGCAAGAACCAGGTCTGTTAGCTGTCAAGAATCTATCTCAAACCTGAGTGTGTGATCAGTGTCTGTATAACGCCCCGTCAGCTTTCAGACACTTCATAAATCCAGCAGAAAACTTTCATTCTTAGAAAGATGGGATGCCTTGTCTTTCTGATTGGGTTTCTAAGGATTTCCAGCATTGGTTTCAGTGGTGATTAAAATAAAAAAGAAAGGAAACTGAACCTGAAGTTTGTAAAACCATCAGGTTTCTCTGGGAAAATAATCTTAAACTGCGTCTGTCCCAAAGGTTTTGTTTTCTGAGTTGAAACCACAAGCATAAATCTTCATCTGCATAAGCAGAATGTTGGTTAAAGCATTAAGATTCACGATTCTGACAGAGTCCGCTGTGTATCAAAGGATCGTCACCAGGATTAACGGCCTTCTCCTGCAGGAGCACATAGCCAAGCAGTTTGGAGTGATGCAGAGTCAGATCGGTTACGACATCCTGGCGGAGGACACCATCACCGCCCTGCTTCATAACAACCGCAAACTGCTGGAGAAGCACATCACCAAGACCGAGGTGGAGACCTTTGTCAGCCTGGTGCGCAAGAACCGAGAGCCCAGGTACATCCTGCAGAAAAATGGAACCACAAAAACAGTCATTATAAAGCGACGGAACAGTAGAAGCAAAATTATTGCTCCTAGTTTGTAAAGTTATGTCCACAGCATAATGTCAAACCAAAGATACAGAATTATTTTACTGTTAGCGTCGTCCTACCGTCTACAGAGGAGTCACTGCTTTGCAAAACTGAATAAAACATCTTGTTCAACAGCATATATCCTAATAATTATATCACATGATACGTAACGAATCTGCTTTCTATGATTTATTTCAGGTTTCTGGATTACCTCTCTGATTTGTGTGTGTCAAACAACGTGGCGATTCCCGTCACCCAGGAGTTGATCTGTAAATGTGTTCTGGATCCCAAAAACCAGGACATCCTCATCAAGACAGAGTGAGTCAGAACCAAAGAAAGGAAGGAATTCTCATTCAAGTCAGTCTTTATTATTTGCTTATCCCAAAAACCTCTTGCTGCAGCCGTCGGATCGGGCCGGAGTCAAACTGGGCACACTCCGACCTTTGAACACAAATCTTTTAACCTCACCTAAAAATCACAGGGATGTAAAGATTATTATTCTTTTACAAAAAATGCATAGAAAAACTGCAATTAAATTCAGTATTATAGGTAAAAAGTTGACAAAAGGACATGGAGAATGTTCGGTCGTTTGGAGCATCATGCAAATTAATGTTCCCATCCAGCAGGGGGCGTTGAAACTGAGCAGGATACCGGACCAGGTGGTGCTTCTTTGGGGAGAAAACGCTGAGAAAACTGGGTTAACAATCGCAATAACAGAAGAGAAAAATATATCTGGAGAGTAGTAGAAGAGAAAAGTAGAAGAGAAAAGAAAAGTGTTCAGTCTGTCCTCCAACAGTCTAAACCTATAGCAGCATAACTACAAAAATAGCTCAGGATAACCTAAGCCATTCTAACTATAAGCTTTATCAAAAAGGAAGGTTTTAAGCCTAGTCTTAAAAACAAACAGAGTATCTGCCTCATGGACTAAAACTGGGAGCTGGTTCCACAGGAGAGGAGCCTGATAACTAAAAGATCTGCCCCCTATTCTACTTTTAGAAATCCTAGGAACTACCAGTAGACCTGCATTCTGAGAACAAAGTGCTCTGTTAGGAACATATAGAACAATCAGATCTCTGATGTACGATGGAGCTGATTATTAAGGGCTTTATAAGTAAGGAGGAGGATCTTAAACTCTATTCTGGATTTAACAGGGAGCCAATGGAAAGAAGCCAAAACAGGAGAAATGTGATCTCTCTTTTTAATATTCATCAGAACTCTTGCTGCAGCATTTTTGGATCAACTGAAGGCTTTTAATTGCATTTTGTGGACTTCCTGATGATAAGGAATTACAGTAGTCCAGCCTTGAAGGAACAAATGCATGGACTAGTTTCTCTGCATCACTCCTGGACAGGATGTTTCTAATTTTAGCAATATTCCGGAGGTGAAAGAAAGAAATGGATTTAAATGTCATGTCTCAATCAAAAATTAAACAGAGCTGCTTTACACTTTTACAAGAGGCCAATGGATGGATGGATGGATGGATGGATGGTTGGATGGATGGATGGTTGGATGGATGGATGGATGGATGGATGAATGAAATGACGGATGGATGGTTGGATGTTAGATGATGGATGGACATATAAATGGATGGTTGGATGATAGATGGTTGGATGATGGATGGATGTTATATTATGCTGGATATAATATTGTAAATCTGGTTTTAGGCGCCGTGTGCCCAAAGAGGCGCCCCTCGGAGGCGTTCAGGGAGATTACGTGGGGATGGACGACTATGGAGACGAGGATGAGGTCTGTCTCAGCACACGACCCGTTTATCCAGCAGTACCAACATTTAGTCTGTTAGAAGCTGCAAAGCAAACAGCTAAAATGCTAAAAGCCTTGCTACTACTGATAAAGTACTGCCAGCATCAAGTCATTGTATAAAAAAACCCGGTTCTGTTGTTCAGGTCTGGCTGATGTGGACTGATAAAACCAACGAGAGACAGGAGAAGAGCATTAGACAGCTCGCCCAGGAAGCACGACAAGGAAACGCTCATGATGAAAATGTCCTCACATACTACAGGTGAATCTCCCCAGAAAACTCCCACAGATGCTACATGCAAACCCCACCAGTATGTTGTAAATGGACGCGTGATTTTCTCATCAGGTACCAGCTGAAGCTCTTTGCTCGAATGTGTTTGGACCGTCAGTATTTGGCGATAGACGAGATATCCAAGCAGTTGGATGTGGAACTCATCTTCCTCTGCATGATGGATGAGACGCTGCCCTTTGACCTCCGGGCCTCGTTCTGTCGCCTCATGCTCCACGCTCATGTAGACCGAGACCCCCAAGAACTTGTGACCCCCGTCAAGTTCGCTCGGCTCTGGACTGAGATACCCACCTCCATCACCATCAAAGAGTTGGTATACTTTAATATTTTTGTACATTTCCAATCCAGAACATCAATCAAACCCATGTTTCAGGATCTAACCATTTCAACCACAAGTTTTTTCAAAGGTATTAACTAATAAAAGTCTAGAAAAACCTTCAAACTTAGCCATGTTAGCACATTGTGTGTAGGGGTGTCATGCTCTCCATGTCACAACCTCACGCATCGAAATCTAAAAAGACGATTGCGATCACCTCCTCCCATGTTTACATACTGTAGCGTCACTAGCATCCCACTCGGACTCCGTGGCAACAGTTACCAAGCAACTCAGATTATCTCATCACAAGGAACCACACATTGCATTTTCCCTAACAAGTAACTCTTACCAGTTCTCATAAAACTCACTGCAACAACCACTATATCATAATAAGAACATCTCGGTGGACAGAGAACACCGCTACAGAGCATATTAGCTAACAATAGCAAGTAGCTATTAGCTAAGCTATAGTTAAACCATGGCTAGAAGAAAGAAGCAGCGGGCACGGAGCAAAAGCCGCTCCTTCTACTCTAATCACCACTTAGGAAATTTTCAGTTCCCAGTAAGTTACGTTGAAATTCTCGTTATCAACAAGAGGACCGCTGTTAGCTGCACATTAGCTCGTTTCTCTGAGCCGGCCGGAGCTAAAAGTTGTTGCGCTGCAGTAACTAGAAAGAGTCACTAGATGGCAGCCGCCCTCTGTTACTAATCATTTCTGTTATTTATTTAAACAAGATTTTTACACTTATAAGTGTAATTATTTATTATAAATACAATAATATTGTAACTAATTAATTCAATTTGACCATTAATGCCTAATGTGGTACATTACACAAGAATAATGGAAATTGCATCCAAAACCAATGATCATAGACTAGACTAGTCTGAAAATGGCATAGGGCTCTGTGTTGTAAAAACCCCCAACAAATTTGGAGAATCAAATAGAATCATGACCCTAAAACCGAAAACCAAATTGAATCGAAGATTTAGAGAATTATGACCCCCCCCCCCCCCTAATTGTGTGCCAAATGTTTGAGGGTTTCATTGTTTCACCACTTACAACTCAACATAGAAAGTCATTCCACCTAACGCCAAATGTTTTTGGAAATGAAATGAGTCAAAGTAGTGGCTAGTTCTATCTAACCGTCCACCGTCGTAGAGCGCGTAGTGAAAGTCCTGTGAGGCTAACCTGCAATGGCGCATAGCATTGGCATAATTTAAATCGCAGGTTGGTATAGTTGGAATAATAACCTTTAAAACACCCCAGATGACACCAAGAAAGTACCTCTGAGACGCTCCGAACTCAAACGGGAAAATAAAAACTAAAAGCTTTGGTGAAATCCCTGATCAGGCGAATTGTACTCTGTGTTTTTCCCTTGATGAGCAATGGTGTACACAAGATCTTAAAACACTTAGCCTTACAAGTCTGAGCCCAGGATTCAAGTCCCTGTTGAGGTTGTAATATTTAGTTTCCTATTGGTACCGCCAGGAATGGTCCAAAATGCCATTAATGTAAAGGCACTTCAATATTTTCACTAGGGCTGCCACGATTCGTTGATTCTTCACGACAACCTCGACGAGTAAAATTATTTTAAAAAAATTTAGTAATCGAGTTATCGTTTATTTCTTAAAAGCTTAGATTTTCTCTTGAAAAAACAGTTGCTGTCCCTTTATCTGCCGCCTTTCTGCCCCTCACGTACGTGTAGTTTTAGCAGTCGGGCTGTGCAGCAGCTCAGAAAAGCTCTATCAGCAGTTAGCCGACAACATAGCGCTCAAATTAAGAGTTTTTTTAAATAAAAAGAGAAGCATGTGTACTGCAAAACTCAAAAAGTGGAAGCTGCTTTCCTCGGCAGTGTTGTTTGAGCTGCTTAAAGGGAAGCCCGCTGTGGCCGATGACAAACACGGACAGTAGCCTCTGGTAGCTAGTTAGCTTGTTAGCTGCTAACGTTAGCATCAACAATAGAGCAATTTTCTCCTTCCCCACAATATGTCGTCTTTTTACCTTCTGTCCTAGGTATCCAGGAGTATTCATAGATCGATGTAAATGTCCAGATTCTCTCATATCACTGCTTAGAGGCTGGTTCTGATCCGTTTATGTACAGATCAGCAGCTAACAGGACATCAAGGTTCAGGTGTCACAACAAAAAACTGCGGCTTATTCTTAATATTACATTAAAATACTTATTTTTCCAGAATGTAATGTTTAATTTGACTTTTAGATGTTAAATGTCTGTGGGCAGGAAGGATCTTTCTGGTCGGATCATTCAGTAGTTTTAACGAAGCTCCCGACTGAAGAGGCTGTGTATTACTGATAGGTGCAACATTAACAGTGGTGATGGTAGTTTCTACGCTTAGCACACGTCATGTATCTGCTGCGATCCGATTAGTCGACTAATCGGCAAAATAACTCGCGAATAGTTGGTTATCAAAAGAATTTTTTTGCGGCAGCCCTAATTTTCACCAATAGTACAAGTGTTTGCAGTATTTATATTTATTAGAAAGACGCTAGTATGAATACCAGCAGTACAGAGAGGAAATCTGAATGTGCCCTCTGTCAACAGTTAACCTCATTCTCGTTCCTTATGTGTATTTCTGAAGTTGGGTTTGGGGTGTTCAGCGATTTTGGCGCTCTCAAACGGAGCCTGAGTAGCTCAGTCGGTAGAGACTTATTAGTCTGAGGGTCCAGGGTTAAGTTGGCAGTGGATAGATACATGCTTAGGCTGCTGCTCATCTCCAGTTATTATCGTGCGAAAGGATTTAAATAAAATAATTAAATTCTATTTAAAAAAAACAAATATAAGAATGAAGAAAACGGGGTTAACCCAGGACGGTAATGTTGTGGCAATGATGTTTTAGTTTGATCGTTTTATAATTTGAGAATCTGCATGTGAACACATTCTGTGTTTATTTATATGAAATAAATTATACAGTGGTGGGTCTTATTGATTTGTTCTTAGTTTGTTTTTACTTTTGTTTCATATGTAGTTTGTTTAAGATTAAAAGAAAATTAAACGAATGAGAGAAAAAACTAAGGGGTTTGGGCCGAACAAGTGTATACTTCTGCCTACTCCTTTTCAAACAAATGAAAGGAATGATATTTTCTAATGATTGTGAATGAACATTTCTGAAATAAAAATGAACTGAACTGAATTTTAAGTTTGTCCTTTTACAACGGCAAAAAAGCAGGGATTCCAAAGTTAATTCCTGAAGGGTTTCCCAAGTGCAACACACCTGAATCAAATGCCTCAATAATTTTTTTCTCTCACCTTTGGCCTGGCGAGAAGCCATTCTTTTGATTCGGGTGTATTTGAGAGGCGATTCACTGAGAACGATTGCAGTCTGGAAAAAGCCATTATCACTAAGAAATATGTCTGAGACCACTTTAAAAGTAAAACAAAGTAGTTGAAACATAATAAGGATAATGTGTCTCCTTTTTATGTTTTTATTCTACCTCTCCTCATAAACTGTTTGGTGAAGAAGTCATAACAGTGCAAAAGTGACCTTTGTTTATCAGCGGTAGGCTTTAGCTCATCAGATATTTTTGTGTCATCCTCAGTTACGATTCAAATTTGGACGACAGCAGAGACAACAAGAAGAACCGTTTCGCTAACACCATGGTGTTCATGGAAGAGTATCTCAACAACGTCCTGAATGACGAGCTACCTTTCCATAATGAGGAAAAAAACAAACTCACATATGAGGTATTTTACTTCTTTTCCCCGTTTCAAAGCAATCACAATCTATCACGTCTCTTTTTGTTCCTCCTAAGATCCGCTGTTCTGTCCTTTTCTTTCATGTAGGTGGTGAGCTTAGCGAGACATTTGATCTACTTTGGTTTCTACAGTTTCTTTGAGCTGCTCAGACTTACCAGGACTCTGCTTGGCATCATTGACTGTAAACCGAATCCCGCGCACACCAACCTCCCGTTTCAAGAGGAAGGATCAGGTAATAATAATAATAATAATAATAATGCATTTTATTTAAAAGCGCCTTTCAAGAAACTCAAGGACACTGCACATTAAAATTAGTACAATCCTCTGCTTATGATTAACACTGCCTGATAAATGCAGTCTGCTCCTTCCCTGAAGTTTATGTCAACTTTTTCCCATGGTTGAGAAGAATAGTTTGGCTTTTTATCATATTTATACCTCCACTATGAGAAACAACATGAGAAGGAAATCCAGACAATCACATGGGCTGATTTTTAAAGAATTTATTTGCAAATTGTTGTGGAAAAAAATATATGTCAACAACAAACAAGGCACAGACCCTTTAACTTGTTCTGTAAGAGACTTCTTTGTCCTCCACTCCTTACCTGTATTAATGGCTCCTCTTTGAACTGGTTACCAGTATAAAAGACACCTGTCCTCAACCTCAAACAGTCAAACTCCACTGTGTCCAAGACCAAAGAGCTGTCAAAGGACAGCAGAAGCAAGATTGTAGAGCTGCACCAGGCTGGGAGGACTCAATCTGCAATTGGTAAGCAGCTTGGTGTGAAGAAACCAACTGTGGGAGCAATTATTAGAAAATGGAAGACATCCAAAACCCTCCATCTGGGGCTCCACCAAGATCTCACCCTATGAGAACAGTGAGCAACAATCCCAGAACCACACGGGGGGACCTAGTGAATAACAAAGGCTACCATCAGTAACACACTGCAGCGCCAGACGTGTCCCCCTGCTTAAGCCGGTACGTAACCAGGCTGAATTTGCTAGGGGGCATCTGGATGATCCAGGGAGATCATTGGGAGAACGTCATATGGTCAGATGAAACCAAAATAGAACTTTTTGGTAAAAACTCTATTTGTCGTGTTTGGAGGAGAAAGAACAGCATAGTTACTGTAAAGCATGGGGGTGGAAGCATCATGCTGCGGGCTGTTTTTCTGAAAAGGGACCAGGACGACTGATCCGTGTAAAGGAAAGAATTAAGGGGGCCATAAATGGTGGCATCAGTGAGAGCGTTGAAGATGAAACATGGCTGGGTCTTTCAGCATGACGATGATCCCAAACACATCGCCATGGTAACCAAGGAGGAGGGGCTTCCTAAGAAGCCTTTCAAGGTCCTGCATTGGCCAAGCCAGTCTGCAGATCTCAACCCCATAGAAAGTCCCAAAACATGGAGGAATGGGCCAAAATACCAGCAACAGTGAAAACCTGCTGAAGACCTACAGAAAATGTTTGATCTCGTTATATACCAAGCGCTGAGCGTAATGGCAAAAGTTTCACGTTACAGTATTTTTAAAAAACATATATTACAGTAATTGACAGTATTTTCTTGCATACAAGACCTTTCATACCCACACTATCCTATAATAAAACAATTAATACCTTAGCTTAGCTTTAAATAGTCAAATTTACTGTCATATGGACTGGGTCATGTTGTTGTTTTCACAGGTAAATGCTATGGAAAAAAAAATATTACTATTATTCTACACAAAATAGAATGGAGATTCTTGATTCTCTAAGGCTAAAGATACATTTGCTTTTTAACCTTGGGTTGACACAAGCAACAGGGCTGCATCTTGTACTTTCTTTGGGTGTAGTACTGCAGAATTCAACTAGGGGGCGGAGTACAGAACTCAGACCGGATAGAGTGCTGAAGAAGAACCAAAAAAAAACATGGCGACCATATTGGATCATTAGCTGGTTAATATTCAGAAAACTGAAAAATAAGCGGCAACAGTATCGTAGATGGTGTGTAAGACCAGATTTACCACGATTGTTGATTTCTTTCCTGCTGGTTTTGCCGGCGTTGACTCCGTGTATCTACAGCCAGTCAAACACTCCCCCCTACTGGTTACTCGCACTAGCGCTTGTAAAAGATATTCTGTTTGGTTCACGTCTGACCTCTTAAAGCCCATAAACTTATAAACTACAGACGTGGGTCCTCTGGTTGGAATCTCTTCCTCTGGGTCAGCATTTTCCCCTTCTCTTTGACAACTCCTGCCAACAATCATACTTAGTTCAAAACTTTACTTTTCATGCTGTAGTTAAAAAAGCGTGTAGCAGTGAAATCGGTCCCTGCTGTAACACTTCCCCATATCAAACATTCCGGAAATTTACTGAGCTAGTTCCAAATTCATATATAAACGAAAATAAACACCCGTTTTCTGCATGAACAGGTATACCATCCAGGTCAAAATATATAACAAGTATTCAGATGAACTTTTGTTTTTAACCAAATACTTTTTTTTTTTTTTTTACCTGAATTTGCAAAAAATAAATCTTTAAAAACCGGACAATGTGATTTCCTGGATATTTTTCTTCTCATTTTGTCTTTTAGTTTAAATGATGAACATTATAGACCTATCATCTTTTTAAATGGGAGAACTTGCACAATTGGTGGCTGACTAAAACCTTTTTTGTTCCACTGTATGTGTTTGCACGTGTAGCAGAAAGATGTGCCACAGTGAGCTTTTTAAAAAAGTAAATAACTGCGCTTTTCATCTGAACACCTGTGCTGCTACACTGATGGCTGTTTTATCAGTTCCACAGACCAGATGAGGATTGCCAGTCTTCTCTAGCTCCTATAATGGAGTGATGTTTGTCATTTGTGTATAAAATCATCAGTCTGGCTGGTCTTTAGCCTACCACCAATCTTTTCTACGAACTCACTGAAATACATGTGTTTACTCTAGATAAAGGAACTATTGTTGATAAGAACTTCACAGAATCCCACTTCAAAATGTCTGAATTAATCTCGGTCTGTGTCCAAAGGGAGGAACGTAAGGCGCACCATACATGGGATGGGTCAGATGATGTCCACTATGGTCCTCAACCGGAGACCGTCCACGTTCGGGGGTGCAGGGCCTCGAGGGGCTGGGTTTGGGCTTGAGGGACAGAGAGGCACTAAAGACAGCATTGACAATTTGGATCTAACCGTGATGGATACCAAGCTGAAGATACTGGAGATATTACAGGTAAGGGAAGTTTTCATTAACATTGTTACCTTAACATTTGATCCAACCGTAGAATGAAATGTAATCCAATCTTCCAATGCAGCTAGAAGACAAAACGTATGTGATGTAGCAAATAACTTATCTACTGAAAGAAATTAAAACAAAGTAAGACTGAAACCAAAATATTATTAAAAGGACTATACCATGCTATTTTACAGCTTTCAACTCCTTGGACAGACATATATATGATAAAATGCTACTGTTGGTGTTTTACAGTAATAATTTGTCCTGAAATTTAACCTGTATCCCGTAGTTAATGTTAGACCAAGAAGTGAAACGGCTCGTTTCTCTATAAACCTGCCTCCTGTACCCCAAACAGCAGATCAAACTGAAACAAACAGTGCTAAGCTTCATCACAAAATGTATTCTCACAAATAATTTGAAAAGAACAGAGTACCACAATGAAACTCTGTTATATTAAGGGCTCAAACGTTTGGTTTATTTATTTTGTTGTTGTAAAAAACTAAGTCACTAAAGCCTATTTCATTTGCTAAATCTCCAGGCTTTAGACAGAGCCCAAACCAACATAGCTGCATCCACTAAGCAAATCTTTCCAGCCCAGTATATAAAAAGCCGTGGGTGTTGTTTACTAAGCATTCTGAAATGCTACAGATAAATTAATTAACCACACAATGCTGTTATATGATCACATAAGCAGCTTGATAAATGGCTAACACACATTAGCATTAGCATGTAGCCACTTATTTATCAGTCCATCAGGCGTCTTTGTTCTTTGATCCAGCTGCTGTTCTTTAGGAATGCAGAGCGTTTTCACAGCGAAAGCAAAAAAAATCAAACAAAAAAGTGTATTAAGCTGCCAAAAACCGAAGCAGCCATGAGCTTTGAGAAGGATGAAGGGTGTGTGTGAACTCTGGCAGAGGTAAGCCGCTCTGCCTGCAGGGGCGGTGCAGACACCTCTAGCACTACCTTGTTTTCAACCTGTGATGTTACGAGTTATGCTGTCGATTTCTAGTAGAGGGAGGGGCAGCTGCTAAGACAGCAGGATTACTCAGACATGCGGAAATTAAGCAAAAAATGACTCTGGTGGGGGTTTTTTATGAGAAAATTGCATTACCAAATGTTTGGAAAGTCCAAAAATTTGATTTTGCATGATATAGGCCCTTTAAAAATAATGAAAAAGCATTAGTTTCAAGGATATTTATAACTTGGACCAGAGGTGGTAGTGCCTGGAGGAATGAGTCCAGTAGAGAGCCATGGCCTCTGGAATAGAGCGTCCATTGGCCACTCAGCTGCAAACGGCGGCCCTACCAGCTGAAAATCACAGTCAGAAAGATGCTAACAGAACTACATGGTCCAGAAGGACAACTTCTATCCCCGCAAGAGATTTTTCCTTTTAAACAATTAAAGCCTCTTTCCTTCTGACCACCTGGTACCTGCCTGCTACTTCAGGAGTTACTAAGTACAATCAATTCTTGAAGGACTCTTTCTTTAGTTGCACAACTCTTATCAAAGGGTCCAATCACTGCCGCCACAACAGCCACCTGTGATTTTAAGGCCGGGGGTTGTGAAAGTTGAATCTCTAACAAAGCGCCTAAACATGGCAATTTAAGCCCCTAATCTACTAGGGTCGGCTCGGCCCGGACCGGGTTGATTCCACCCATATCTAGCGCGTTTCCACAACCTTTGTCCGGGCTGAGCCAACACTTTTTTGTGGTTTACCTCTGGCTCAATCCGAAGCAGGCTAGGGTGACCCAACGCTTCCACCTATGGACTGATTGGTCTGATAAAGTGATGTCCAGTCGCACTTCTACCTATGTATTGGTAGCCATTGATTGGCCTGACGGTGTTCGTCTGAAGTGACGTCACAGCATGGCTTCTAGTGAGTTCAAAACATTGCTGGGGGAAAGAGAATATAGAGCCGTGAACAAGCATACGGATGGAGTGGGACAGACTGCAAACATTGATAGTACTTTGCCGAAATGGATGGCAGTAATGGTGGTAGAGAGGTTGTTTCACTGGAACTTTTACCCATTAAGCCCTCTCGTGTCCTCACCCACTGCCGAGTTCCTGAGATGACAATGGAAACACAACCAGATCGTTCCGGGCCGTGCTGAGCCGACCCTAGTGGAAAGGGGGCATAAAATTCCACATGGGACATTAGACAAAACCATAAGATCTCCCACACCATCAGACCTTCGCAGTTAACCTTCCCGACTGGTTTGGTTTTCTCAGCCCCCCCACCAGTTGATCCAATTCACCGACAGGTGGACTTCTCTTCCCCCTAGGGTGGCCATATTTTACACTTAGCCAAGATTTTTGATTGCTGTCAACATATTTACACCTGGCACAACAAGTACCAGCAGTAGTCTGTTCCTGTCTACACTGTAAACGGTAGCAGCAACGTGCTCGGAGACAGTTCAGTTGATCGGACCGCTTTCCGTTTTGTCTATAAGTGAATCATAGCCATGCACTAATACATTTGCAGTGTAACGAAACCGATATACGAACTGCACTTGTGGTAGCAAACAGTCTTCCTCCACATCCCAATCCAGTTCCAAAGATCTACATGGAAGTTTCACGCTGTTCTGTCAGATGAGTCAGTTTTACCTGGGTCTCAAACAGGCAACGGCGTCAAATTACCGCAATGATTTATATGCCACTGAAAAGCGCGGAGTCTCGTCTTTCAGAATCCGTTTGAATTCTGTTGGTGTCAAAAACAATTGAAGAGTTACGGTAATTGAAAGTCTAAAAGCCATTTTGTGTCCAACAACAAAACAGACTCAGATCAGAGAGGGTAACTCTCCCAGTCACATCCCTCTACATAGATCTGTCATTACCCAACTGGGTATTAAACCCCCTTCAAGAACACAAGGGAAATCCTTAGATTCCTCTCCAACACCTTCTGGTACAATTATGTATGAATATGAATGATAACTAATTTTCAGTGCATAAACACAGACTACTGTCAATGGCAAACCTCTAAAAACCACAAACCAGTTAACATCCCACAGTCCAAAGCCCAATCTTTGAGTGGAGGTTGATCCAACTACATCTAGCTGCTACCATTCCACCTTGCACAGGGTCATATTCCAATGACCCTAGAACAAAATTTTGATTTTGGTGCGTTCACCAGAACCCCACTGTACCAATGGGGAGTGTAATCCATGGTTTTAATTAAAGCTGGGCTCTACCAAGAGCCAAAACTATCCCCAGGACTCCCCCCAGGTGCAGGTCAGAGTGGTGGCTAGGTCCCTATAATCCAGGCATTGTTTGCCATTTGATAATGTGTATCAGTCTTTGAAGTCTTCTTTGTTTTCATGCGTTTCATACCAAGTAAGTTATATTGTCCCCTTGGTCAGTTCATCCTGAACGTTCGCCTGGACTATCGTCTCTCCTTCTTGCTCTCCGTCTTTAAAAAGGAGTTTGTGGATGTTTATCCAATGGGCGAAGCCGACGCCACCACCAATATGGAACAAGCAGGTAGACAAAAATGTAATATATTTAAAATGCTGTAATGCATTCCTGTAGTCTTGTATTCTGTTGGAACGTTTTGCTCTTTTCTATGAGTAATCACCGTCTCTGTTTTTGACTCAATCAGCCGCCATAAACCTGCAGCAGATTGGAGACCAAGCTGAAGCCATGTTCGGAGTTGGGTATGTGTGGACCTCTTTATTTACCAGCTTTTATCCGCTTGACGTTTGTAGGCTGATGATAAACCGTGTCTGTACAGGAAGGTGAACAGCATCCTGGAAGTGGATGACGAAGGTGGCCGAATGTTCTTGCGAGTGTTGATCCATCTTACAATGCACAACTACGCTCCTCTGGTGTCTGGAGCGTTGCAGCTGCTCTTCAGGCACTTCAGCCAGAGACAGGAAGTGCTTCACACCTTCAAACAGGTGCACAAGTTTGTGTTGATTCAAGGACGCACAAAACTAATCCAGGCTTGCATGTGTATGCCTCAGCTTCCTCCCACAGATGACTGTTGGTCTCTCAAATATATGTCCTTAGATGGCCGTTGGTCCTGTGTGTTTCTGTGTGTTCCTGCAATGCACTGGTGTCCTGTCTAAGGTGTACACCCATCTACGCCCAATTACCCCTATAGATAGGCACCACCTCCCCCACCATTCTGCAAAGACAAGTGGGTGTAAATGGATTGTTGCAGTAATTTAAAGGGAAGCATAACTATCTTTATACCAATAAATGGCATATTTGAAAGATTATGGCTGGAATATGTGAGAGAATGAGGATCTAAGGGGTTTGCTGCGATGTGGGAGTTTAAAGAAGGACATAAAGATAGAGCGCTCAGCATAAACCAGTGCACCTCCTTTAAAAAGTATGAATGCAATCGGAAGCTCATTGAACAAAAGAACAATTTCCAAGCTTTTAACAAGGTTGAGTTTTATTGAACACTTATTTAACTCCATATGAAATTAAGGTTAATAAAGTAACTTAAATCACAAAATCTTCAGTTTTGCTCAAATTGGTTGAAGCAAAAATGAATACACCCCGCAACAAAAACGACTACATCTAGTATTTTGTATTAGCACCATGATTTTTAAGGACAGCAGCAAGTCTTCTATGCGTGGAATTAACAATTTGACGACATATTACAACATCTATCGTCAAAACTTAATCTTGTGTCCTGAAGTATAGGAGTGCCAGCCCTTCATCTGCCGTGGTCTCCGGTTAGAGAGAAGAATGAACCAGGCGTAGTTCCAGTATCAAACCGTTTACTTTGGATTAAACTTGAATAGCCATACATCAGTCCCACTACATAAATATGTGGACGGTTCTGAAATGACAAGAAGTGAAAGTACAGACTTTAGCAATGCAATCACTCCAGCAGTATCATAACAAACTATAGAATGTCAAATCTAACATGATTCAAATCTGGTTATTATGCTCTGTGAATGCAACAAGCTAAACTTAATTTCAAATTAAGCAATGAACGTTGGGATTGACTGTAATTGTCATAGAAATACAGCTTGTCATTCCCAATAAGTATAGAACGTAGTATTTAAGTATTGAAGATGCACCTTTCATGTGTAAACGATTTACTGTAACTCAAACACGCATATAATTTTCCTCTGCTGCCGGTTTCATCTGAACTGAGGGTAAAACAGACAGGAGTTGCATTAGAAAAAAAAACTCACTCTAAACAGCTGCTTCTGCCTGTTAGTCTTCAAAAATAGAGCGACACTGCCCTCTAGTGGGAATTCAGAATTTCTATCTTTTTCCATTCTTCCAGAATAACCTCTTTTAGAGCCTGGATGCTGGATGGAGATGGATTCTAAACTTGTGGCTTCAGAATTCCCCACAGGTGTTGGATTAGCTTCAGATCAGGAGACAAACTTGGTCATTCAGTCACCTTCACCCTGTTCTGCTGCAGAAATGCAACAGTAGCTTTAGATGTGTGTTTTTGGATCGTTGTCGTGTTGGAAAAGTGATGGCAGCATCTTCTCCTTCGGTAGTACATTGTTGAGTTCATGATACCATCAATGAAATGCAGCACTCATGCAGCCCCATATAATGACACTGCCACCACCATGTTTCACTGTAGGCACCATGCATTTTTCTTTGAATTACGACACCATACAGTTTTTAAACCATTAGTTCCATAAACAGTGATATTTGTCTCATCACTCCAGAGTTAAGAGTCCCAGTAGTCTTAATCTTTTTCAGCATGGGCCCTAGCAAATTCTAGGCGTGCTTTTTTGTGTATGGGCTTTAGGAGAGGCTTCCTTCATGGACGATACCCAGCATGCCATTCCTCTGCAGTGTGCGCCGTATGGTGTCCCAGAAAACGGTCACTCCAGTTTGGCTTTCTACTGCTTTAGCTAACTGCAGTGAACTTGGATGCCGATTTTCTTCAACCCAATTAATTTGTTGAATGAATTTGTTAGAAAAAAAATATTTCTTTGTGTGTGTGCAAATAAGCAAAACTTGTTTGCAATCAATTGCCCACATTTGTGGGAGTATTCTGTAGTATAGTGTCTCATAGAAAATGTTGATTCTGAAAGGAAACGAAAGGTTTTCTGAAAAATTTAGTAGGTATACTCAGTTTTGCTAAGCATTGTACAATGGAGAAGAATTATGGATGACTTGATGGGGTATAAAAGTATGTTAAACTCAATTCTAAGTCTAATCCGTTACCAGTGGAGCTGCTGCAAGGCAGGAGTGGTATGATGAAATGAAGAAGTTTTGGTAACTATATGAGCTGCTGAGTTCTGAATTAGTTCTGATCTATTAGGGAATTTCTGACAAAGACCACAAAAAAGTGAGTTGCAATAATCAATGGAACTCGTAATTAGGCTATGAATCGCAGCACTGTGGGAAGAGACAGAGGGCCTTAATCGGCTCATGTTGTGAAGATGAAAGTAGTCGGTTTTAGTAAGATTCTGAAAGTGATTCCGAAAAATGACACCCAGACTCATAACCTTAAGGTCAGGACTATCTAGAGAATTATCAATATTAAGTGAAAAAGTATTAATCTTAGACAAAGTAGATTTTTATCGAATCAGGAGTAGCTCAGTCTTATTGCTTTTGAGTTGGAGAAAATTAGACAGGAACCAGGCTTTAACTTCTGGAAGGGAGTTAGTTAATGAAGGGGAAGTGAGTGAAGTAGATGGGTTTGTGGGAAAGTACATCTGGGTGTCATCAGCGTAGCAGTGAAATTGAATATTGAATTTACGAAAAATATACCCAAGAGGTCCGAGTACTGAGCCCTGAGGAACTCCAGAGGTAGCTAATGTTGGATGAGTCATAAAGGATTTCAGAAGAACAAACTGTTCGGTCAGAGAGATGATATTCAAATCAGGGCAATCGGGTATGCATTATGCAAATGGTGGCGAGAAACAGAGTAAATTCCTGCAGATGCAAATACAGGTAACAGAACAGAAAAGACTAATTGGAGTCTTCAAAAGAGGCAGCGCGGTAAAAAATCAATTTTGTCCACACAGTTCCACACGACCAGTTGAAGCAGCTGTGTTAGACCTATGTTAGGCCTGTTGGTGGTGCTGTGATGCGGCCAGGGAAACACGGAAGAGAATACTGAGCATGTGCAGTGAACCAAGTGGCAAAGGCGACTAATGAGAGCTTTATTCTAAAGCATGTGGCGCCTGAGTTTCTCTAGATCTGTTTTTTGGCTGCTGGTGATCGAGGAGAGACAGGAAATCACCTTTTAGGATCCAGTATTTCTTCCAGTACACTAGAGCGCCATGTTTGTTTACTTCATTATGAAGTTGTGCGTTAAATATAGGAATAGGGCGGCGATGTCATCCACTCAGAAATCTCGTTTATCACGGAGATAACTGAGCCAGAGTTGAGAGGTTTCTCCACTTTGGGACCAGATTCACACAAGATTCTTCACAGTGTCCTGAAACGGCGCCTCCCTGTGGATGAAACACCGATCCAAACAAAATAGTTTGCTGCTACGCACGGTTTCATCATGCCTAAGAGTATCTCCCCGAAAACTAAAGATAAGACACTCCCCGTCTGTATTAAAATAACTGTTTGTTTGCACTGACAGGGTCTGAATTCCCAGTCCCCGACCTTTTGCTGAGAGACTAACACTGAACCGTTTATTGGCTTCCTGTGTGTTTTTAGGTCCAGCTGCTGATCTCATCTCAGGATGTGGAAAACTATAAGCTCATCAAGGCAGACCTAGATCGTCTCAGGACGCTGGTGGAGAAGTCGGAGCTTTGGGTGGAGAAAAAGAGCTCAAGTGGAGGAGAAGGGAAAAAAGACAAAAAAGACAAGAAGGAGAAAGTGGAGGTAAGACGGGACAAAGAGGCAAGGCAATTTTATTTGGATAGCAGACTTTCAACACAAGGCAATTCAAGATGCTTTACATGATTAAAACTAGAACACAGAAAAGAGAGCATAAATCACTTTGAAGATTAAAATACAAGAAAGCATTTATAATAAAACAAATAATTTGTATGAAAATTCAAAACAAGCAATAATAGGATCAGTTAGTCATAAGCAATTCTAAATAGGTAAGTTTTAATTTTAGATTTAAAAGGGTTCAGCGTCTCTGCAGCTTTGCATTCTCCCGGTAGTTTGTTCCAGATATGAGGAGCATAGAAACTAAAATCTGCTTCTCCATGTTTGGTTCTGGTTCTAGGGACGATCAGTAAACTAGAGCTGGAGGACCTGATTGGTCTGGATGGTTTGTACCATGATAGCAAATCTCTAATGTACTCTGGTGCTAAACCATTCAATGATTTATAAACTAATAAAATTATTTAGAAGTTTATTCTCTGAGCTACAGGGAGCCAGAGGAAGGACTTAAGAACTGGGGTGATGTGTTCTACTTTCCTGGTTCTAGTGAGAACACGAGCAGCAGCGTTCTGGATCAGCTGCAGCTTTCTGATTGATTTTTTAGGTAGACCTGTGAAGATACTGTTACAGTAATCATAAATGCATGGATGAGTTTTTCTAGGTCTCCTTGTGTCATCAGTCCTTTAATCCTATAAATCTTCCTCAGGTGATAGAAAGCTGACCTTGTTATTGCCTTTATGTGAGATTTCTGGTCTGGTTGGTAGTTTCTAGTTGGACCTGTTTAAGCTGATAACTGATATCAGTTTTGTTTTGTTTTTTTTTCAGTTGGAAGAAATTATGAGACATCCAGCTGTTAATTTGCTTAATGCATTTATTCAGGATTTGGACGGGTTCAACATCACCTGGTGACAATGAGATATAAAGCTGAGTGTCATCAGCATAGTTGTGGTAGTTGATAGTGTGGCGGTTATAAGGAGAGAAGGAGAGAACACTGGCCTTTAAAATGTTTAGGAGGTTTCAAGATCTGAAAGTTGAATTATTTAGAATTTTCATTTTAAGTGTTTGTTCAAACCATAGACTGTATAAAGATGGGCGGAGCCTCGGTGACGTCACCTGTACGTTTCTGAAGAGCTGAAATGAAGCCAACTGGATCGTTCCCAATGCCGCCATATTGGCTACGTCACCTGTTTCGTCACACCGTGAAAACACAAAAAATTGGGCAAAAAGGTGGAGCTGTGAGGGTTAAGTCGGATGATTGACACTCTGAGCCGATGTAGCTATGACCTAACTGAGCTAACCCAGAGCTAACCAAAGCTAAAGAAGGTTAGCAGACACTTTAAGCCAGAAAACCACCGTTTAGCGACTCTGCTACCCCTTTGGCTTCTAGGCAGATTTATATCGGGGAATTTTACTGCCATAACTCGAGAATAGCTGCAGGCGGCTTTAGGGTATGTTTGTTTTGTGAACTAGGCTAGCCTATGTGGCTACATGTCAGTGTGTCTGCTGCTACATTTTTATATAAAATCACAATTTATATATTTTAACGCAATTTATATGTTTGTAAGATATTACGATTTTGTTTATCAGACTTATTGTATTGGTTTCATACTATGTCATCATTTGAGGTGATGTATTAAATGAGCTTAAACTTGTTATTTATTTTTTTCTATATATAGAAATAATCTGGTACTGCTGTTATGCCACAAGAGCAGTAACTAAATATGGATTTCACAGCTTTAGAAAATTTTATTTTCTAAAGCATCAATAAAAAAATGCATCAATAAAAATAAAAAAAATATTAAGCTAAACAATATTTTTAAAAACAACAAAAAAAACTTTTTTTTTTATTTAATAGAGGAAATTTAATTTTGCATGCTTTCACTTTGAACAGCAGTTTCAAATAACATTGAGAACGTTTTAAATCAACTCTTCTGAAAAATGTAACAAGAACATATTATTACAAATCGACAGTTTTATTTTCCTTCTTCACAGAAAGAAAAATCTAAACAATTTCTCATATTAACAAAAGTTAACGGTTACAGCACACACGAAAGAACAAACATCAAGCAACAGACCTTGCACTAACAAATATAGTCTCTCTTAGGTTCTAACAATTTAGGAAACTTTTAAATAATAAAAACGTGTTATTGTCCTGAAAACATGTCACAATTCCCTGAAAATGATAAATCAGAGTGATTGTGTATTGTGTAGAGAGTTATTTCTCTCTACATGTAGCCCAGCTGGCACACTAACATGTAGCCACATAGGCTAGCCCAGTTCACAAAACAAACATACCTTAAAGCTGCAATAAGGAGCTCTGTCTTTGTATTGGCTGGAACGGTTGCTGGGCGACGACACTTCTGATCCATGAGAGAGCTCACAGAATCCGCAAAGCAGAGAAGATCGGTTTGCACGGCCAGTTTTGATCCGTGCAAAGAGACAGTTTGTGCGGAAGGAAAAAATCATTGAGCAAGAAGCATAAAATCAGAGCATGAAAACAAAGTTTTGAGGGAGAACAGAGATATTTGAACGCGTGTCGAAGTTTTGAAAGCAAGCTTTACAGATTTACAGAGAATATTTGAGAAAGAGCATACATTTTTAGTGCAAGCATTAAAGATTTTGAGAGTGAAGACACATAAGCCTGCTCTCAAAGTGTTAAGTGTACGCTCTTGAGTTATGGCAGTAAAATCCCCCGATAGTTTCACTATTTTGTCAAATAAAAGCATTAAGCCTTGCCGGACTATAAATCTCACTTAAACTATGTGAATTTGAATCAAAACAAGTTTTAATAACCACTATTTAAAGAAAAAAACTTGATCATCTCTACCCATTGATGGCCAAGCAGCGTTATCTTAAATACACAGCAGAAAGATAATTATACTCACTGTAAGAGACTTCTTGGATGGTCTGTTAGTGGAAAAATCAGTACCACAGCAGCCATCTTTGTCCAATAATCAGTGATGGGTTGTTTGAAGCTGAAGCTTTGGTACAAGTGTCAAAGAAACCCACACAAAAAAAACGTTGCAACGCTTGATTCGTCTGAGCCAAGTCATTTGATCAATGATGTCCAAACCCCGATTGGTACATCAGTGCTTGAGTACCCGATTCAGTGGTTCAAAAACGACCTGAACCATTGGCTGAATCTGTGGTGTGTTCTGGAGGTGAGTAGCAAAGACCAGCTAACAGGTGAAAAGAAGAGAATAATCCAGAGATGTGAAATATCCTGTGGTGTAAAGTTAGAGTGGCTCACTCTTACACAGTGTCATGCTTCCTTGGGTTTGACTCCCAGTCACTCCGTTTATTGTTTTTTTTTATATTTATGTCAACCGAAAGCGAAACGTTCATTAATTGGCAAGCAGTTTGATTCAAGTTGCTGTTCATACTATAGGCTACTAGATGTCATTGAAGAGGAATGTGTTAGAAAGCTTCGAGTGATGATGCGTTTTTTTTATACAAGCTTCATGTGCTTCAAAAAGCTTCATTTGGCGATAACCACCAATGAGTGCACGGTTTTTATAAATGAACCAATTCCATCGAATAAGTGCACGGTTCACATCCGAACATGAATAAACATGGTGGACGCAGCTGATGGTAAAGTTCACAGAAACAGAATAGCTTCTGACTGCTAACGTGACTCCAAGGCTGCGGCCTTCCCTGGAGCTAGCTGTTAGCCACCTGCGCTCGCACTCACAGCTCACCTGAGACCTGTAATAATTTCAAGCTTAAAATACATCTAAACTGTTGAGTTATAAAGAAGTTATATACACGTCCTGACGGTAAACCTGACCTATTAAACCTGGCTTCATATTTGTCTGGTGGAGTTTGCCGCTTGGTTCAACCACAACAATAATTATCACCCACTGCTACCACACGAAGGGCGAAGTTGTTCTACGAAAGAATCTGTCTCAGCAAGGACCCTTGTTTTTCAGTAAAATTATGATGGTGATAAATGTGAAGGTAGCAAAACACTTTGAAAAAGCAGAAACTGATGAGGTGACATTAAAGCTAACCCTAGGTAAGCGATTTAAGATAAAGTAAAGGGAAGAAAGATAGATGACAGTATCATCAGCATACGGCTTTACAGTAATGTAAAAAGATGCTGGTGGAACTAAAACCATAATGTGATAATAATATGTCTCCTTCATTCTGACTCCCTGTCTTCTTTGACCTTGGTGTGGGGTTTGTCGGTGACTCAGCAAAATCTGGTCCTGGGTTTATAGAGTCTGCATGTCTGAAGCTTCGTAAAGACGCCTTTCTTGCTTGTTTTTTTGTGTGAAACGAAAATAATTCTTCTGATATTTAAGATGAACATTTGAATTTGATGGGTTCATGTTACAACACAAGCCTAACTTCTATTGTGGTTTGAGCCCCTAGCTTCATGTGCTTTTCTCCTGAAACAAACGGGCCACAAACGTATATGGTAAACCCAACCTAATCGAATCCTGCAACAAGAGCAAAGATGTTATCTCTCAGTGAATAACCATTTAGATATTGTTAGTTTGTTTACTTGTTGCAGGTTAATACCACAATTCCTTAGTTTTATTTATCAGGATATGATGGACCTGATCTGGTCTTATCATATCATGCATCATATTTGTTCCTGGAAGTTGGAGTTGAAGCAACATTGATTGAAACAGTTGGGTTTTAGATACAGAATATGTCTATAATCGTGTTTTTGCTTAGGAAACAGACATTTTTACTGTTTATATTAATCAGGGATGCAACGATACTGATACCTGGATGTGAGTACTTACCGATACCAAATACCAATAACAATACTTGTACCACTTCTTTTCTGTTTGTTACAACAAATGATGAGGAATTAGACAAAAAATGTATATTAATAACAATTAACACAAAACTAACATTTTCAAGTGAAAAATAAACATTTGTCTGTGAAATTATTGCAGAGTTTCCACATTTTAAATATCAGTTAATTGTATCTGTTAACTACCAGATTCAATTCACTTTTATTTATATAGCGCCAATTCACAACATATGTCATCCCAAGGCATTTTACAACAAAAGTAATTTCAATATAATTATACAAACATTCCAATCAGTTAAAAGTTTTCTATGTAATGGATCCCAGCAGATTGCGATGCAGATATAAGTACTTTAGAACGGCATCAGTCCCGATACCAGTATCGGTATCGTGCATCTCTAATATTAACTCAGAAAACAAGTGTTGCTGAATTTTTTTTATATAACATTAAATAGGTGAAGGGCTTGCCATAGTCACAGTTCCTCATCAGGCGGATCAACCTGACCAATCAGGTCAGGTTGATGGTTTCAGGAGATCAGCTGTTTTTTGTGGTTTGCAAAAAAGCAAATTAAATGTGCACAATCATAACAAGAGACCCGCACACGCTGTCTTACCTTCTACGTCCTGCAGGGGGCATCAGCAGACCCATCGCCAAAGAAAGAGAAGACGCAGAAAGGTAACGAGAACTACCAGAATGTCAAAGAGGTAAGAAAAAGGTTCCTCAGTGTCTCAACCAGGTGTGTCTTGTCTTGTTTCTTTTTCTGCCGTTTTTCTGCTGGGTGGTTCATCAATCACATCGGTGTGGGCGTGCCTGGGAGGTGGCGTTTGCTGACTCGCTCTGATTGCTTTCCCCACCGTTTCCAGCATCCATCAAATGTTGCTACTCAGTGAAAAACCCAACACATGATCTCAGTGTTTATATTACAACAAACAAGGAATCAGAAGTCCAATTTTTTTGCTAAGTTAATCTGCAAATCAGAACGACTGTAAATAAAAATGTTGTTGCCCTGAAGTGGTGATTTTCACCAAATATGCTTAATCGTAGTTTAAACTATGTAATAAAGGCAAAAAAACTCATCTTCTGCCATTTTCACGCAGCAATGAACCGAAATAAACAGAAAAACTCCTCTTTCAACTCCTGCAACGAGGAAGAAGGAAAAAGCCAGACGCTGAACTGCACCTGTGCTGCGTTCAAATAGCGTCGGAAATCTATGCTGAGTTCTGGAGCGTAGGATATTTCATCTTCTAGTGAAAACACCATTAATAATTCTGCAACTTACAAACTTAGAACAATGTCGGCTTCTAACGCGCATTCACTCCAAAATATAGTGAATGTGATCCCATGACAGTAGAGGGCAGCACTGAGCACACCAGCATATAGCCTTCCTAAAATACTTTTCTCAGTAATACTGTACCAATCATAAGTGTCTGACTTTTACTGAACTGAAGCTGACCTTTAATTATCTGTAACATTCTGATTTCATGTCATTTACAACAATAATGGTAATGCTTATTAATTAAATTAGTCTTACTAAAAAGTTTATTATAAATTTCAATACTTAAGGCAAGATTTCGAATGGGGAGCCGAAATCGGATCGGATTTGGGGTTAAAAGATCGCATCGGGATCGGAGGCCTGCAGTGCTGTTTAAACATGTGCTACACCTGGTTACATGGCAACTGGACTGAACTCGTTTATGGTTGTCTGATAGTCATCTGGTCCCGGTAACTATCACCACGATTCTGCTTTGAACGGTACACGATTCCCTGGACCCGGACCCTCATCTTCTGGCATGGACAGACAGTACCAACATCCGTCCAGCCATGTTCTCCGCTTTATCCGGGGTCGGGTCGCGGGGGCAGCAGCTTAAGCAGAGAGATCCAGACTTCCATCTCCCCAGCTGCTTGTTCCAGCTCCTCGAGAGGAATCCTGAGGCGTTCACAGGCCAGCCGAGAGACATAGTCCCCCCAGCGAATCCGAAGGGATCGTTTTACGGGCACAACATTTTCGTTATGCATGATGTGTTTTGGTTGTTAAAAAACGTTTTTTTTTTTTTAACTATCCGATTAATCGAATCGCTAAAGTGCTAGACTAATCGATTACCAAAAGAAACGATAGCTGCAGCCCTAGTTCTGAGTGTTTGAGCCGGGCTTCCCCTCTCAGATCGTACATTTTATGAGGATTACTCAGCAGCAGGCGGATATAAACCTTCTCTCCTTCCTCTGTGCAGATTCTGGAGAGGCTGCATAAGATGTGCAGCACTGGAGTTTGGAAGAAGCAGCAGAGGCTGCTGAAGAACATGGGAGCTCATAAAGTCATGCTGGACCTGCTGCAGGTGTCCTACGACAAGGTGAGGCAGGCTACCCCTTCAAAATAAAAGCACATAGGCAGAAGATTTCCTCAGTATCTCTCAGAGGGATGTTACAGGCTGTAAAATGAAGTTTCTGAAACTGTTTTCTCTCTTCTTCTCTGCGCAGAATGACGTAAAGATGCAGGAGATCATCAGGTACACTCACTTGTTTCTGCAGAAGTTCTGCATGGGGAACCAGGAGAACCAGGCTCTGCTGCACAAGAACCTCAACCTCTTCCTCAACCCCGGGGTACGCCGCCTGTCGTCTGCCACTCCAAACGGTTATGAGACCCAACCTTCTAGCCACACACGGCGAAAAAAGATGAAAAATTACTGATACTAAGAAGGTTTCAGTTCGCAATCTTTGACTTTATTAATCCCACTCTCCCTAGCAATGTGCTCAAGTGTTTTTGGATTGTTTCCCACTTCCTACACACCCGCTTTCTGTCATAAAATCAATCAAAATAGACCAAAAAAATTAGTAATCAACGTTTATATTTATTTTTTAAAAGCTTTGTTTTTCTCTTAAAACGGTTGCTCTCCCTTTCTGTCCCTCAAACACATGCTCAGTTTTGGAAATCAGGCTCACCTGCATCTTAGAAAAGCTTTAACAGCCGTTAGCCGACAGCGTAGCTCTAACGTTCCACAGTTTTATTAAATAAAAAGAGAAGCATGTGTAAAGTAAAATTCACAAAGTAGAAGCTGCTTTCCACAGCAGTACAGCAGTGATGTTTGAGCTTCTTAAAGGGAAACCCGCTGTGGCTGATGATAAACACGGACAGTGTTAGCTAGCTAGCTAGCTTGTCAGCTGCTAACATTAGCATCAAAAGTAGAGCCATTTTCTCCTTTCTACCCGACATGTCGGCTTTTTACCTTCTCTCCTAGGTATGCGGGGTATTCATAAACAGTGTTGGGCAAGTTACAAAGAAATTGTAATATATTTCACATTACTAGTTACAATGTCAAACATGTAATATGTTTGCATTACATATTAATGCCTTAAAAAGGTAACTGAGTTACGCTACTTTAAGTTACTTTTGGCCAAATATTTTAAATATCTAACATGTATTCTAAGCACCGTAACCTATCAATTTACATTTTACACAAGTGTCACACCACAAATACTGTATTTTTAACACTATTTTATTAAAATTAAGTCTCTAGTTCCTTTGTATGCCTTCTATTTCATGGTAATGTTTGTAAAATCTAATCAAAAGAAGGCGCTGAAAGTGTTCATCACAAAGATGGCTGACAAAGATGAGACTCTGATGTCTGAAGTCTTACAACAGATGTTTAGGAAAACAGTGTGAATAATGTTTAAATGTACAGTCCATCTTTTCCTCAGCCGTCCTGATTCTCTGATGTTTTAGTTTGGAGCAACAGGAAGTGGATCTTCTTCTATGGTATCCAGCTTGGTTTGGTCTGTTGCATTAGTTGGCCAGAAAAACGATTTAAAATGCATTTGTAACTTGAGTTACTGAAATTGTAACTAGTAATATATTGCTGTATATTTTGTAAGTAATGCATTACACTACTCGGTTACTGAAAAAAGTAATATATTCCTGTAACTCATTACTTTTGTAATGCATTACTCCCAACACTGTTCATAAATTGATAAAAACGTCTATATTCTCTCATATTCTCTCTACGGCCCGATCTGCTGTTAGAGGTTCTGGTTCTGATCCGTTCATACACAGGACAGAGCTCAGCAGCTGCTGTTTTTTTCGAGACATCAAGGTGCAGGTTTCGCAACAAAAAACTGCTGCTTATTGTTTTTATTATTTTGTCAGAATGTAATGTTTAATAAAGACATTTAATAGAGGCCAGGATAAAATGCAGTGCATTTCAACAACATTATTATAATACGGACATCTTAGCGACTTTGTTCTGGACATTCAGCTGCTTTAATCAGTCTGATTCTGGACTACGATGTCGACATGAAGCAATAATAATTAACTCTGTAACAGCCATAGAACTGATACTGTAGGTGCTCTTGTTCCAAAAACGCTCAGCCTTCCAGTGATTTTATTTGAACTTCCATGAGTTTCACAATTAGACAATTAGACTTACAACCTGATATCCAAAACTCCCGAAATCATCACGACAGCCTGGACTTAAGCATCATACGTGACAAATGAAACGTAGGAGAGGAAACATCTGGATTTTCGTAACGTGCCTAGAGTATACTTGGTTACTTGAAGAGGACATTTTATCGTTTTTATTGTCTGGCGCCGAACGCCTGGCTTCAGAGCACGAAATGACCGTTGGAAAATGCTGTCAAGCAGTTTCCCAGTGAAAGTGTTTACTGGCTCTGGCCAGTTCTTACGTACTCATGGAAGAAAGTCTTCTACAGCTAATTAAGATATGTTTGGAACTACACGTAGCCACTTCTGGCTCAACGTGATGTTCTAGGCCCAATTTCGACTACTACAATACGTATGTCGTCTTTTCCCCTTTATTTGCCAAAGAAGCGTCCATTCGCATAATCTTCCTCTCTCTACTCCTCATTTAAATACTGCTCCCTGCGCCTGTTAGGAATCGCTCACGCAATCTTAGTAGATCACCCGCAAATAAACGACAACCCACGGTCCACAAATCTTTAGAGCTGAATGAATTTTTCCAATCATTATTAAGAATCTTGTTAAAACTAGGGTTACTAAAAGGTCTTATAAAGCTTTAAAAGTACAGAATTTTTGAATTTGGAAATAATACATTAAAAAGACTTTAAAAAGTCTTGAAATTTTAAATCTAGGTGTTAAAATTGTGTGCTGCACTTAATTACTTCGTATTGTAATTTTCCTCAGAAGTTTAATTTGTCAACCTCGATGGTTTTTGATTACATAAAGTAGCATAAATAAAAATTGGCAAAGCCAGTAATTTAGAACGCTACGAAGTCCCGTTAAGGTCAAAATACTCAGAAGACGTGACGTCTTCAGTAAATGAAGATTAATGTGAAAAACAAAACGTAACCATGTTAAAAAAAATAAAGACAAACATTGTTCAGCAAACTTTCTTGTGACCTGCTGAAACTTTCTTTGATTTTTCACAAATTTGATTGGCTTGTTGTCATCTAGTATGTTCAATTTTTCTGAGAATTAAATGAACACAAGTTTAAACATTTTGTTTTTTCCTGCTATCGGTGCTGTGAAAATTGGCCATGAAATTGGTATTCATTTTTTACATAAATGGTGTTTGTACAGGTCTTAAAAAGCCTTGAATTTAACTTGAAGAAACCTGTGGGAACCCTGTAAAACAGGCTGTAAGTATAGTAACACATTATTTGTGTTATTGTTTAACACATCTGTTCTAAGAGTGCAGGCCCGTGAAATTAGTATAAATTGTTTAAATAAATAGTCTTGAAAAGACTTGAATTTAACTCAAAGAAACCTGATTAAATCCAGGGATGTAGCTTTTAGATTTGGCTCCTGTTTCCAAGCTGGAACGAACTGTCACCGGAGCTGCTGATGCAACGATTCTCTGAGGGGCTCCAGAAACGAGTTTTTGTTTTGCGATATTTGCCCGCAGCTGCAGGAGGCGGACACGGTGCAGCACATCTTCAGCAACAACTACCAGCTGTGCAGCGAGATCTCCGAGAGCGTCCTGCAGCACTTCATCCACTGCCTGGCCACGCACGGCCGCCACGTCCAGTACCTCAACTTCCTCCACACCATCATCAAGGCCGAGGGGAAGTACGTGAAGAAGTGCCAGGACATGATCATGACCGAGGTGAGGACGCCGCCGCCCACACGTCCCCGTCCCTTCGCAGTGATGTCATCACGCTGTCTCCCTGTCTCAGCTGACGAACGCGGGCGAGGACGTGGTCGTCTTCTACAACGACAAAGCGTCCTTCAGCGTCATGTTGGATCTGATGGCCGAGAGCAGGGAGGGAGTCGGGGAGAACAGCCCGCTCAGGTAACCAAATTAGAGATGCTCCAAGCAGCCGCTGGTTTCTGCTTTTCTTTGACGTCCCGTTTCTGATTTTTCATTCCAAAAAGAAAGAGAAAAAACATCCTCAGGTTCTTTAAAACTACTTTCACATCAAAGCCTCAGACCTACCAGCTCTTGGTCGATGTCTTTAGAAATAAAATAAATACGTTTCGTAGCAATTTATTGACTCAGACTCAAAAACCCAATTTTTTTAGCGTCTGTCTCACTGATTGAGTCGATCAAGGAACAAGACAACTCAATGAGTCTATTTATGTCACCTCAAGGCACTTTATAAGTGAAGTGATTTCAATTCAATCGTACAAACATTCAGTTTCAAAGTTTATGGAATCCCAGCAGATTGACTGGAAGTTTTTCCCCGTTTTAGGAGGCTTTACAACCTCAGAATCCCTCATATTGAGCAAGCCTAAGCCCCGCCTTTCTACTTCCTGTCCATGGGTCCCCAAATGCCCCAAAAAATGAATGAGAGTCAATGGAGCGATAAAAATTATTTTCTGATCCAGTTTGATCCAACATATGATGTCCGTGAATTTTATGAACTAATTTTGATGCAGAGAAAACGCAGATTTTCGACCGGAGTCAAAAGTTACTTTAGGTTTAGTATAAAAACGTTTAGTGGACTACAACTGCAGAAGAAAAAGGAGAGTGATGGTCGTAGCCTCCAGGATGAAGAAAGGACTATTAAACACGAAGAAAACCTGTATAAATCTGATCATGTGGAAAGTAGCAGCTATGTTGGGGGTAAAGCAGTCGGTGGAGTGAGAGCCAGCATGGAGGAGAAGCTCTACAAGCTCTAGGTGAAGGTTTTACGTGCTATAGCTAGTGCTAGCTCCCGTTAGCTAAATGGTGTCATAAATGCAACTTCAGACTTCTGATTTGTAGGCATTTTAAATGCGAATTTTTACAATCAAATAAATCCCAAATAACTGGACAAACACATTAGAATGTACATCATTATTTATCATTTAAATCGAAGTAAAAAATATGTGGGATTCAGGACGTAATACAAAGCGGACCAGAAAATAACTTTTATCGCTCCATTGACTTCCATTCATTATGTTTTTGGCCAGGGGACCCATAAGGGCCGACAGGAAGGGGAGGAGCTTAGGCTCCCTTTAGTGATGGTGGAGAGGAAAAACTCTCCTTTAACAGGGAGAAACCTCGAGTAATCCCTGAACCTGGCTCAGTACGAGCTGTCATCTGGACCAACTGGGGTTGGAGACGACAGGGAAAGAACAAAAATCGGATTTGATTGATTCATGCATCAACCAGTCCAAATCTGTTTCTCTCCAAAATAACTTGAACACATTTCCCAACTGGGAAACATCAATGAAAACCTGGATGATTCTAAACTTTCTCCTTTCAAATCCAGAAAAGACAGAAGTACAGACGTGGACAAAATTGTTGGTACCCTTCATTAAATCAAAGAAAAACTCATAATGGTCACAGAAATAACTTTAATCTGAAAAAAGTAATAATAAATAAAAATTATATAAATGTTGACCAATGAAAGTCAGACATTGCTTTTCATCCATGCTTCAACGGAATTATTTAAAAAATAAATGCATGAAACAGGCCTGGACAAAAATGATGGTACCCACAACTTAATATTTGGTTGCACAACCTTTTGAGGCAATCGCTGCAATCAAATGATTCCTGTAACTGTCAATGAGACTTCTACACCTCTCAGCAGGTATTTTGGCCCACTCCTCATGAGCAAACTGTTCTAGTTGTTTCCGGTTTGAAGGGCGCCTTTTCCAGACAGCACGTTTCAGCTCCTTCCAAAGATGCTCAATAGGATTGAGATCAGGGCTCATAGAAGGCCAGTGTTTTCCTCTTAGCCCTTCTTGGGTGTTTTTAGCTGTGTGTTTTGGGTCATTTTCCTGTTGTAAGACCCGTGACCTGCGACTGAGACCATGCTTTCTGACACTGGCCAGCACATTTCTCTCTAGAATCCCCTGATAGTCTTGAGATTTCATTGTACCCTGCACAGATTCAAGACACCCTGTGTCAGATGCAGCAAATCAGCCCCAGAACATAACCGAGCCTCCCCCATGTTTCACAGTAGGGACCGTGTTCTTTTCTAGATATGCTTCATTTTTCCGTCTGTGAACATAGAGCTGATGTGCCTTGGCAAAAAGTTAAATTTTTGTCTCATCTGTCCACAGGACATTCTCCCAGAAGCTTTGTGGCTCGTCAGCATGTAGTTTGGCATACTCCAGTCTGTTTTTTTTAATGATTTGTCCTCTGGCTCAAACAGCAAAGGATGTTCCGATCTGACACTGATGTTCCTTGAGCATAAAGTTCAGCTTGGATCTATTTTGAAGTCTTTCTAGGCTCTTTTGTTACCATTTGGATTATCCGTCTCTTTGATCTGTCATCAATTTTCCTCCTGCAGCCACGTCCAGGGAGGTTGGCTACAGTCCCATGGATCGTACATTACTGAATGACATGTGCAGCTGTAGTCACAGAAACATCTAGCTGCTTGGAGATGGTCTTATAGCCTTTACAGTTAACATGCTTGTCTATGATTTTCTTTCTCATCTCCTGAGACAACTCTTTCCTTTGCTTCCTCTGGTTTATATTGAGTGTGGTACACACCACGTCACCAAACAACACAGTGACTACCTGGAGTCCTATATATAGGCCCACTGAGTGATTACAGGATTGTAGACACCTAGGATGCTGATTAGTGGACATACCTTGGATTAACATGTCCCTTTGGTCACATTATTTTCATTCTTTTCTAGGGGTACTATCATTTTTGTCCAGGCCTGTTTCATGCATTTATTTTTTAAATAATTCTGTTGAAGCATGGATGAAAAGCAATGTCTGACTTTCATTGTTCAACATTTATATAATTTTTATTTATTATTACTTTTGTCAGATTAAAGTTATTTCTGTGACCATTATGAGTTTTTCTTTTATTTAATGAAGGGTACCAACAATTTTGTCCACGTCTGTAGTTGTCTTTGGACCAGAAGCTTTAAAAAGGAAACTGCTAATGCTGCGTTCACACCAACCCCATGCGTCAGCGTCGGTTTCAGCAAGATTACATGTAAAGTCTACGGTGGAGTACGTCAGAGGTCCGTCAGAGTCTCTGCGATGCGTTGTGTACGTTGGCTCCGTCAACTTCACTTGCGCTACATTCGGCAACGCAGCAACGCAGAAGTTCAGCTAGTTTAACTTTTGACGGACCAAACGCAGTTAACGCAGTGCGGCAACCAATCAGAGCGTCTCGCTGTAGTGATGTCACTATAAACGTATCTTGAACGAAGCGCAGGTCCAGTGAAAACATTTTCAATAAACGCAGATTTAAAAAATCATAAATAACACTTACCAAAGGCAGATGGACAGGCGCTCCTAAAGAGGAACAGAGAACCTGTTGTTGGTGTCCTGGTAGGAGATTTAAGCTCCGATGCGGCCGAGGAGGTCGTAAAATTAGGCGCGGGACAGACGGAAGTAGCAATGAAAGCGAACCTCATCCATAAGCAGCTCCTGGAGCAAATCGTTAAACTCCCCAAACTCAGAACGCATCTGAAGAAAGAGCGCTGATGCACCAGATGCCGACCTTATCTTGCTTTATCTAGCTAATAAAGCCGAGAGACTCTCTAGTTACGATCCACCATAGTTCAGAACGTACGGCAACAGACGAAGCCCCGCCCACGCGTTGTTTTTTCCTCAGAAGCAGGCTGAGGAAGCCAAAGGTACATACGTCAAACTTCATCCGTTGGATGCGCTGCCTGACACAGACCAGATGTGCGGTGTGAATGCACCATAAGTCAGTTCTTTAGTTTGTTCGGTTCGAACTTCACCCTGACCTTCCCTGACCTTTCAGCTTCACGTTTCCCCTGCAGGTACCACATCTCTCTGGTGGAGCTGCTGGCCGCCTGCGCCGAGGGGAAGAACGTCTACACGGAGATCAAATGCACGTCGCTGCTGCCGCTGGAGGACGTGGTGCGGGTGGTGACGCACGAGGACTGCATCACCGAGGTGTCCGGGTCAGGGATCGGTTCCGCTTCTGACGGCTGCGCTGCAGTGGGGGTGAGCTGACCACTCTGTTCGTGTCTGCAGGTGAAAATCGCCTACGTGAACTTCGTGAACCACTGTTACGTGGACACAGAGGTGGAGATGAAGGAGATCTACACGTCCAACCACATCTGGAAGCTGTTCGAGGACTTCACGGTGGACATGGCTCGGGTACCAGCAGCAGATCCAAACATTCAGAGAAAACGAACCCAGTAACAAGCACACCTTTAGGGACGGATGTTCACAACTCAATCTTACAGTTTCAAACCTGAAGCATCATTAATAATTTCTACATCTCTTTCCACTACTGACTCAGCTTCAAGGAGCGTGAAACCATTCCAGTAGCACTTTATAATAACTACACTTTAAGTAGCTTTAGGTACACATTTATAAATGCATAAATAATTAGTAACAAATGGTTAATTAACAATTATTTATACCTAATAGGTAGGGCTGGGTATCGATTCAAATTTCAAGAATCGATCCAATTCGAATTCTCAAGACTTAGAATTGATCACCAGGAAAAACTGTATTAACACTTTCAGAACAAAGCCTTAAAACGGCTGTTTGGATTTTTCATTCGTATTTTAATTTGAAACAAGGGCAAACTATATTAAACAATTAAACAGACTTTTCAACAAAGCCCTAAAAATATGTAATAAACTAATTCATTTATTAATGTTTTACTTCTAATAAATAGTCCCACTTATACTGTAACTTGTACTGCTACACAAGTATTATTAATTAGGAAGTATTAAATTAATTATTTACACATCCTACAATGCATTAATAATTAAATGGTATTCAAATAGCTAAAACACTTTAATGAGAATGTTTTGTAATGCAATGACTATGCATTATTACATATTTGTTGATGTATGAATGCTCACTGATCTGTACTGTGTCCTCACGAAAGACTTGAAAGAAAAAAATCAAATATTAATCGCTTTAATCTTGAATTTGTACATACATTTTCAGGATTTTGAGACAAACACATTTACATTTTAACGTACTTTGAGCCGCTGGAGTAGGACGACCCAATGCTAATTAGCTTGTTAGCAACTAGCTTGTTAGGCAGACATTTACTCGCTGCTTGTTTCACTGCCGTTCGCCGTCATTGTTCCCGACTAGACTTTGGCACACCTCAACCTTTATCACCTTTCTACGGAAGCATAGAGCTGCCAATTAGGCAAAAAAAAAAAGAGCTATATCACATTATTACGTGAAAACTTTATTGTTTAAACAATACATTTTTCACGTTTGTACAATATAATCATCCGTGAAAACTTTATTGTTCGAATAATATGCTTTTCATGTTTGTACAATCTAAATATATTGTACAAACATGATCATATATTGTTTTAATAAGAAAATGTTCACGTTATATCATTTTTTGTTTGAACACAATATATGGTTTCTTTAAAACGTAGTGAAGTTTATAACGGTGCAGATCAGCGCGTGAGAAAACGTCTCGTTTAATGGAATTCATTTAAGTTCCATTTTATGTTTGGATTTAGGCCTGGGGAGATTTTGTTTTTACTGTTTCAAAACATCCAGAGAAACAGTCGTTATCTTTTAGTTCCTGGAGACGATTCATCAAAAAACATATGCTGATATTACGTAAAAAAAAATTCGGTTAAAAAGAAATTATTTTTTACGTTCGTGTCACGTGGAAACTTTATTTTCCAAACAATAACGGTTTCACGTAATAATGTGATATTATATTGTACAAACGTGATATATTGTACAAATATCGTATTGTACAAGCATGAATAATATACTGTTTGAACAATAACGGTTTCACATGATAACATAATATTATATTGTGCAAATGTGAAAAGTATATTGTCCGAACAATTAAATCTTCACCTAATAACGTGATGTGGCTCGGTTTTCTTTGTTTCTTTTGGTCCGGGTAACAGCTCTACGCTTCGGTACCTTTCTGCCCAGCTACTGCGTGCATGAATGCTGATGATGTAATCAAAGCGAGACAGGGACCATTCCTGTGGGAGCGCCAGTGCTAGTCCTTGGGATAATAGCACAGATAAAACTATACAAAAACGAAGCATTTTATGGGCGGAAATTACCCGATTCACGTAGAAGGATTATAAATGGTGAGATGACAAAAAAATGTTATCAAATCGCTCCGGAAAAAGAAGTTGCTGAAGAGAAAAAGCTGTGCCCATGTTTAGATCTTTTTGTATTTCATTGAATAAAAAATATTAAATACATAAAATATGATCTTCCTTCCAGTGACGTGCATTGATTTATTTTTTGATGAGTCGCATTAATCTTTACAAAAGTACCTCCTGGTAACGTTTGATGGTGGTTGGGTAATAATGTAAACCTCTGTAGGGGTGCAAACAAGGACTCTTAGTTACCACAAATCTGCATAGCAGATTAAACACAATTCTTATATAGGTACACTTCAACAAACATGCTTTACTGTACTTTAAAATATATAATAAAGGCATAGAAACTCACCTTCTGGCATTAACACGCATCAATAAACAATATTAAATAGAGAAAAACGTATTACCTCCTGCAGCGAAAGAGAAACAAACCCAGAAGCAGAAATGCACCTGTGGTCATTTTAAATAACGTTTGAAATATATGTTGAGTTTAGGAGCATAGGAAATTTCATCTTATAGTGAAAACACTTAAAAATACTGCAACTCACAAACTTACAAAAAATTAACAAAAAAATGTTCTGCCTCCTGCAGGTCTGTAACAAACGGGAGAAGCGCCTGTCTGATCCGATCCTGGAGAAGTACATCATCAACGTGGTGTTTGACACCATCATCGCCTTCTTCAGCTCGCCGTTCTCCGAGAACAGCACGTCCCTGCAGGTGGGGGAAGGCAGCGACTCAGTTGCGACTCCATAGGGATCCCTTAGTGACTCAGTAGCAACACATTAGCGATGCAGTAACGACTCAGCAGCAACGCTGTACCGACTCAATAACGACGCTGTAGCAACACAGTAGCGACAATGTAGCTACTCAGTACCGATGCTGTAGCCACGCTGTAGCCACTCAGTAATGTACAGTAGCAACACATTAGCGATAGCAACGATGTACCGACAATGTAGCGACTCAGTACTGATGCTGTAGCGACGCTGTTGCTACTCAGTAATGTACAGTAGCAACACATTAGCCACGCAGTAGCCACGCAGTAACGACTCAGTAGCGACTCAGTAGCGACGCAGTAGCGACTCAGCAGCAACGCTTTAGTGACTCAGCAGCAACGCTGTACCGACTCAATAGCGACGCTGTAGCAACACAGTAGCGACAATGTAGCGACTCAGTACCGACTGAGTACCGACGCCGTAGCGACGCTGTACGGACAATGTAGCGACTCAGTACCGATGCTGTAGCCACGCTGTAGCTACTCAGTAATGTAACGTAGCAACACATTAGCGATAGCAACGATGTACCGACAATGTAACGACTCAGTACTGATGCTGTAGCGACGCTGTTGCTACTCAGTAATGTACAGTAGCAACACATTAGCGACGCTCTAGCATCTCAGTACCAACGCAGAAGTGACGCAGAAGTGACGCAGTCACGACGCAGTACCATCTCAGTACCGACGCTGTAGCGACTCAGCAGCGACGCTGTAGCTACTCAGTAATGTACAGTAGCAACACATTAGCGACGCTCTAGCGTCTCAGTACCGACGCAGTAGCGACTCAGCGACGCAGTACCTATTCAGTACTGACGCTGTAGCGACGCTGTAGCGACGCTGTAGCGACGCTGTAGCGACTCAGGGACGCAGTACCTATTCAGTACTGACGCTGTAGCGACGCTGTAGCGACGCTGTAGCGACTCAGGGACGCAGTACCTATTCAGTACTGACGCTGTAGCGACGCTGTAGCGACACAGCGACGCAGTAGCAATTCAGTACTGACGCTGTAGCGACATTGTAGCTACTCAGTAATGTACAGTAGCAACACAGTAGCGACGCTCTAGCGTCTCAGTACCGACGCAGTAGCGACTCAGCGACGCAGTACCTATTCAGTACTGACGCTGTAGTGACGCTGTAGTGACGCTGTAGCGACGCTGAAGCAACGCTGTAGCGACGCTGTAGCGATGCAGTAGCGATGCAGTAGCGACTCAGTAGCAACGCTGTAGCAACCCAGTAGCGAGGATGTAGCAACGCCGTAGCGACTCAAAAGCGACGATGTAGCGACTCAGTAGTGACTCAGTAGCAGCACAACAACTTGGGTTCTTCTGATATGTTTGCATTTGTCTGAATCAGACTCATCACACCATCGTCATCAAGCTGCTCCAGTCCTCCGTCAGGTTGCTGGACTGTCCATGGCTGCAGCAGCAGCACAGGGGACAGGTGGAGATCTGCATCAAGACGCTGTCCATGACAGGTAGCGACCACCTGGCCCCGCCCATTTCTTCTGTTGCACAATCCCAACATCAGAAGTGAAGAATGGGAAGAACAAAAATGTTTCAGCAGCTTTCTGTAATAATTTCTATACATCACATGATGGAATTTTATCCTGAAACCGTTTTCTTCCCGACGTCTTCAGCTAAGAACCGCTCCATCTCGCTCCCTCTGGAGCTGGAGGCCCAGATCAACAACGTGTTGTCCAGCTCGGCTCAGAACACCCTCTCCCGCTCCAACCCCAACTACAAGTCCTCCACCCGTTCCTCCAGGCCCATCGTCTCCAGCAACCCCTGGGACTACAAGAACATCATCGAGAAGCTGCAGGTGCACACAGCCCACCTTTATCTTCAGTAATCTGGTTGATTAGCTTTGATTAGCATCTGTAGCTTGCTGCGTCAGCTACTCTTCCTGGGGTCATTTTAACCGTCAAGCATATATGAACAATATCACATTACATAGTATAAAACAGATTAAAATCCAGTACACAATACAGATGGTGGGTTTCAGGTTAAAGACGAGGTAGATAATCGATTTCTGACTTTCGTGTACGTATGATAATTAGACCGCTGAGTCAGATTGATACATTTGTTGAACATAAAACATTTTGAGTTGTTGTTGGAAGTTATGAGTTTATATGGTTTTAAACAAGGTTCTGGGGATTGATTCAAACTTCAAGAATCGATTCGATTCTGATTCTCAAGAGTTAAAAAGTAGAAAATATTTTATTTTAAACGCTATTTCATGATGCCGAAAGTCATGATTTCACGCCGTCCGAAATTGTTGGCACTTTTTTTAAACAAGGGTTAAATGTGCATTAAATGTTATAAACTACAAAGTTTTTTGGTTGGGGTTTTAATTATTTTGTTTAAAAAATATTATTGGGGACAATTCGCAAATTATGCAAAATTACTTTGTTCAAAAGTAAGTTTAATTGTTCAAAAATACCAGTCCATAACTCCTCTGTCAATTCTGTTACTACATGTTATTGTCTCTTAAAATGATGGTGATATGTCCCATCAACCTCTATGAAACCCAAGATGATGTCACTTCCTTTTGGTGTTAAACCCTGAAGAACTAGGAGGTATGTGATTCGGTCTCTGTGACATCATGTCATTTTAAAGGCACTTGCACCAAGAGTTCTAGTATAAAAAGTAAAATCCACAATTTCACAGGGAAAGCAGAGTTCAAAGATATTAGGAGAAGGGGTTATTAAAAGTGTTTAAAGTCATCTGTATATTCAGGCCATGTGCTCTAAAAATGTGGTGAAAAATGCTATAAAAAATAATGAGTTAAAAGTAAGTTTCTGGTGACAGCGCGCAGTAGGCAGGGAGCAATGTAGAAACATTTATTCTAGACTTTATGAAACGAAAACACATTTTCTCAATATATTCAGTCAGTTTTGTTGCAAACTTTTTTCTTTTTTTTTTACTCCTGGTTTTTGATGTTTTGTTTGTTTTTTCGTTAACGCTAATAACCTTCCTCAGGACATCATCAACACTCTGGAGGACCGTCTGAAGCCGCTGGTGAACGCCGAGCTCTCCGTGTTGGTGGACGTCCTCCATCAGCCGGAGCTGCTCTTCCTGGAGGGCACCGACGCCCGGCAGCGCTGCGAGTCCGGAGGCTTCATCTCCAAGTAGGCCCCTCCGTGTCTAAAGCGCTTGCTGCCAGAGGCATGATGGGAAAAGGTGTTCATGGGTCTGTCTGCTTTGTAGGCTCATCCAACACACCAAGGCTCTGATGTCCTCCGAGGAGAAACTGTGCATCAAAGTCCTGAGGACGCTGCAGGAGATGCTCATCAGAACTCTGGACTTTGATGAAAAGGTCAGTGAGTCAACCTGAAGGTCAGAGGTCAACCAGAATCAGTCTTAGTGGCTCCACAAGACCCTAGAGAAGATACGAAAAAAGACATCAAACACGCCTCCCCTGACCTAAAACGGCAATAATACCTTTATAATGTATCAATTCCCCAATAAAAATATAGAAAATGGAAACTAAATCCTTTTTTTCTGCTTATTTCTCCTCCAAATGCGGTTTGATTCAGGGAACTTCACTGCGGAAAGTTTTGCTGCAGAACTACTTGTTTTCAAACAAGAAGACCAACCAGAAGAACGACTTGGCGGACCTGGGAGCTGCAGGTAACCCTGGAGGGAAACCAACACTTCCTGTTGCTCCTTCACAATAAAAGGCCAGGTTCAGAACAGTATAAAACAAAATAATCCATTTAAAAGAGCACCACAGTTTCCAAAACTCAACCTTTATTTATCCACAAACTCAGCTCTTCAAGAACTGAACATCTCAGACTCAGTTTTTTTTTTTATATGGAGGGCCATCCCTGACAAAAGTGACAATACATAATTAAATGTGTAAATAGATAAGTACATCAGCACATAAATACATTTCCTGATCGGATTGGTCCTCTCCAAGTCTCTGTAAATTCTCACTGAAGTGGCTCTCTGCTGAGCAGCGTTAGCATATAATTATGTATTGTTGTCAATTTTGGCAGGGATGTTCCCCCATAGGGAAGATGTTTTTTTTTTTTTTTTACTTTTTATTAGCTCAAAAGTATCTTCACACAATCTGTAAAAGATTCTTTTCTTGCATGCCTTTCTTTTTTTTTCTTACAAGAAAAATGACAGATGAAAAACAAAACAAAAAAACGGAAAAAAAAGGACAATGAACAATTAAACTGTAGGGAGTGCGAGGGCGATATGTATAAAAGAGAGAGAATGTTTTTATTGTAAAAATTAAAAAAGGAATCTGGTCATTTGAATCTGCAATAATGCATAGAAACCTTCAAATACATGATCAATTAAAGGAAATATTTGCATGTTTTTATCAGAATTGAACAAATTTAATGCGATTATAAAACTTTGATGACTTAAATCCAGAGAACTGAAATACAGAAAAACATTAGAGACAGGAAGGGGAAATACTACATTTTTAAGAATTCAAATGCATCATTGTTGACTGAATGTGTAGTTTAATTTCTTTCTGATTTATAAATCATGACTGCAACAGTAAAAAAATCCAACCACATCCACCCCCCCCATGTTTACAGTCAGTCAAACAGAAAGGAAAAATAACATGCATAAAAGTGTAGAGTTGTATCATTATTGCACGTGATGCATATCTGCAGCTAACAAGGAAATTCATATATTTAATATTTTTTCGCTCAGTGATGGTTCTACTGTAGAAAGTCCAGATGGGCTTTAGTGCTCTGCAGCGCCTCCTGGGTACCAGAGAGGAGTCCTGCACCGATACCGTTAGTAGGGACACAACAATGCCACTTTTTTCTAATCAATACGATACGGATACTTGGATCTAAATATTTGCCAGTACCAAGTACCAATGTCGATACTTCCGCCACATAAAAAAATGCAATGATTTGAAAGACAAAAAATGATGGTAAATTAGATTAAAAAATGAAATATTAAAGGAAATATTAAAAATGAGCACAAAACTAGAATTCCAAGTTAAAACTAATAATGTAACAAAAAAAAGTTTCCACATTTTACATATTGGTTTATGGTATCGGTTAACTTTAAATCTGCCCCAACGTCTTTGTCTCTCCTGGAAGGAATCAAAAGTCATGTCTGTTTGTTAATGCTTTTGGTTGTTCAGTCCGTCAACCTTTTCATTTCCTCACATTTTTATTATTTTTTTTTTTAGATTAACGCTGTTGCTGTCATGATATCATCAGATGTGTGACGAGTGGAAAGCGATCAAACTATTAAAGCGGGAAAAACAGTTGACTTAATACACAGCCTGGTGGTGCTCCGGTGCCGATGGTCAGAGTGGGAACGGTGTTTGTTACCTGCACATACAATTGGCTGTTGAAATAATTTGTTTTCACACAAGTCTTGAACATTTAGTGAATATCTTGAACTATTTGCTGCAGCTTTTCTCTTCCTTTGACTCAGGATCAAGGGATGAAACCGATGTTGTCGACACCAACCAGAGAACCTATGAAAACCCAAACCTGCATCAGCTCCACTCAGACTAAATGTTAACTATATTAGGTATTGAAATAAGTTATGTCTGAGGATGAGTGCGTGCTGCTGTGTTTGTGAATCAGGCGGCGAACAGGAGCGCGACTGGGCGGCGGTGGCGGCCATCCAGTGCCGCCTGGACCGAGAAGGAGGAACGAAGCTGTTCACGGATCTGGTCATGAGCTCCAAGAACGACAAGATCTTCCAGGAGAGCATCCAGCTGGCCATCTGTCTGCTGGAGGGAGGAAACACAGAGATCCAGGTAACACACCTGCTCCAGTCAGGGAAATGCTCCAGGCCGCAGAGTTACCCAGAAAATCTATGCCTTTTGTCTAGTCTACCTGGATGGCACCTTCGGAAACATCTAGAGCGTTTCTTTAGTCGAACTACCAGATAAACATAGAAAAAATACAACATATAGCAAAAAAAAAAATTCATTTAATTTATTTTAAACACTTCGTGTCTTGCGTTCGACTAAATTCAAAGAAACTAAAATGAATGCAACATTTAATATAAATGTGATGTGCGCAGCTTGGATTTGTAGGTAAACTAATATTTAGAGAAGCCAAAGTTTCCTGGACAAACTAGATGGTTAACAGAAATGCTCTAAAGTATGCGATTAATAGTAAAACACAATGAGAAACAAAGAATTATGAACCAATTTACCTCAGTTGATATAAAATCAGAATATTTGAAGTCGGAAGTTTTTCAAAGTGTCTCCGTTTTATCCTGCTAGTTTAAAGGCTTTACTGGAAAATCATTAATTTAATAGCAAATCAATGGTTTTAATGTTTTGCAGCTTGGATGATATTCAAAAGACCTGTAGCTATTAGCTGGTCTAGGATTAATTTGTAAATCGGAATTAAAAGATGGTTGCAGCTCCTCCTCTCAGTACTTATAGATTTGTGAAAATTTAAATAATTGGAAGGAGTTGACTCATTTATACACACATAATCCTCCTGCTGCAGCCAGGTTTCTGATAGACAAAACAAATCAATTTTATTATCAAATATCAAGCCGTTTACTGATAAAGTCTTGGAGGAGAGGGATTTTATGTTACATAAAAACTGAGAAAAAAAGAAAAAGTCCTCTGGTGGTCTGATAACCATCATAAAGGAGAATAAATTAGGTAACAGGTAGTGTAGAACGGGACTGGGTCACGTTGATCAGAGAAGCCGATTCCCCCTTCTGTGACGTTCCAGACGGAAACTTACTGTGGACCTCACTGAACAGTGTTTCCATCAAACCTTCATGTCCACTTTGTCTTCAGAACTCCTTCTACAAGCTGATGATGGGCGACAACAAGTCCGAGAAGTTTTTCAAGGTTCTTCATGACCGGATGAAAGAAGCTCAGATGGACATTAAAGCTACAGTGTCTGTAAACGTTGGTGAAATGACGCACAAGGCCAACGAGAAGGAGCTGGAGGCTGGTAAGCTGTGGCTTAGAACCACCTTAGGTAGTAGGAATCAGGGTTAAAAACCATCCCAATCACTGATGAGTGTTTGTGTTTGTGAAGGTGGTTCCACAACTTTGGTTCTCCCTGGTTCAGGAGGTCATCCTATATTGGTTCAGGGTCAGTCCATTGCCCCAGTTGCGGGCACCGCTGCGCTGCCGACTCAACCGGTAGAGGAGCAGCGGGAAGTGGAGACGGAGATGGGACCAGCGGTTACCATCATGAAGCCTATCCTGAGATTCCTGCAGCTGCTGTGTGAGAACCACAACAACGACCTGCAGGTTGGTTAACGTTACCTAACCAAAAACAACTAACCAGGACCTACAGGTTAATCATTGTTGACTAACCAATAATAACTAACCAGAATCTACAGGTTAGTCAGTCTTAACTAATCAATAATAACTAACCAGGACCTACCGGTTAGTCAGTGTTACCTAATCAATAATAACTAACCAGGAACTACAGGTTACTCAGTGTTACATAATCAATAATAACTAACCAGGACCTACAGGTTAGTCAGTGTTACCTAGCAGTAATAACTAACCATGATCTCCAGGTTAGTCAGTGCTAACTAACCAGTGATAACAAACCAGGACTTATAGGTTAGTTAATTTTAACTAACCAAGACCCAGATAATAGTCATTATTAACTAACCAACAATAAATAACCAGGGCTAACAGGTTAGTCAATGTTAACTGACCAATAATACACTAACCAGGACCTACAGGTTAGTCAGTGTTAATTAATGAGAAACTACAGGTTAGTCAGTGTTACCTAAACAATATTAACTAACCACAAACTACTTTTTAGTCAATGTTAACTGACCAAAATAACTAACATGGACCTTCAGGTTAATCATTGTTGACTAACCAATAATAACTAACCAGATTCTACAGGTTAGTCAGTGTTACCTAAACAGTAATAACTAACCATGATCTCCAGGTTAGTCAGTGCTAACTAACCAGTAATAACAAACCAATACTTATAGGTTAGTCAATTTTTACTAACCAAGACCCAGATAATAATCATTATTAACTAACCAACAATAACTAACCAGGGCTAACAGGTTAGTCAATGTTAACTGACCAATAATACACTAACCAGGACCTACAGGTTAGTCAGTGTTAATTAATGAGAAACTACAGGTTAGTCAGTGTTACCTAAACAATAATAACTAACCACAAACTACTTTTTAGTCAATGTTAACTGACCAAAATAACTAACATGGACCTTCAGGTTAATCATTGTTGACTAACCAATAATAACTAACCAGATTCTACAGGTTAGTCAGTGTTACCTAAACAGTAATAACTAACCATGATCTCCAGGTTAGTCAGTGCCAGTGATACCGGTAACGCGTTACTTAGTAGCGCGTTACTCCTAATATGACCACTTTTTTAGTAACGACTAATCTAACGCGTTTCTTTTTTCATGCAGGTAATCAGATTAAAATTACTTGTTCAAGCCACTGTGAGTTACTATTTTTGTCATTTTCTTGAGCAAAAAGATATATTAGGTACATGGCGGCATTAGTATTAAGAAAACAAGTATCAATAGCGGTAAATATGATCCTACCTTCTACTGCTGCCGAAACAGCTGATAATCTCCTTTGCGGGTGCCATGTTTGTTTTGGCCTGAATCTGAGTTCTGTACTCTGTAGGCCTACTCTGCCCCCTAGTGGAACTCTCCATTTGTACATGCAGTGAGAGAGCAAGTATGTCCCCAAGACACAGCTTATTCCTTTATAGTTGCTGGTGTCAATGTGAGGTTAAAAAACAAGTATATATCCGTTCTTACTGTTAAAATGCACTTCAAATAAAGTGATTATATGTAAAAGTGGTTATTGTGTTTATGTTGAGGCAGTGCGGAGTGTTATTGGGAGCTGCAGAAAGTAACTAACAAAGTAACTTGTAATCTAACTTAGTTACTTTTAAAATAAAGTAATAAGTAAAGTAACTAAGTTACTTTTGGAAGGAGTAACCACTAGTCAGTAATCATATTACTTTTTCAAAGTAACTGTGTCAGCACTGGTCAGTGCTAACTAACCAGTGATAACAAACCAGGACTTATAGGTTAGTTAATTTTAACTAACCAAGACCCAGATAATAGTCATTATTAACTAACCAACAATAAATAACCAGGGCTAACAGGTTAGTCAATGTTAACTGACCAATAATACACTAACCAGGACCTACAGGTTAGTCAGTGTTAATTAATGAGAAACTACAGGTTAGTCAGTGTTACCTAAACAATAATAACTAACCACAAACTACTTTTTAGTCAATGTTAACTGACCAAAATAACTAACATGGACCTTCAGGTTAATCATTGTTGACTAACCAATAATAACTAACCAGATTCTACAGGTTAGTCAGTCTTAACTAATCAATAATAACTAATCAGGACTTACAGGTTAGTCAATTTTAACTAACCAAGACCCAGATAATAGTCAGTATTAACTAACCAACAATAACTAACCAGGGCTAACAGGTTAGTCAATGTTAACTGACCAATAATACACTGACCAGGACCTACAGGTTAGTCAGTGTTAATTAATGAGAAACTACAGGTTAGTCAGTTTTAACTAATCAATAATAACTAACCAGGACCTACAGGTTAGTCAGTGTTACCTAAACAGTAATAACTAACCATGATCTCCAGGTTAGTCAGTGCTAACTAACCAGTAATAACAAACCAGGACTTATAGGTTAGTCAATTTTAACTAACCAAGACCCAGATAATAGTCATTATTAACTAACCAACAATAAATAACCAGGACTAACAGGTTAGTCAATGTTAACTGACCAATAATACACTAACCAGGACCTACAGGTTAGTCAGTGTTAATTAATGAGAAACTACAGGTTAGTCAGTGTTATCTAAACAATAATAACTAACCACAAACTACTTTTTAGTCAATGTTAACTGACCAAAATAACTAACATGGACCTTCAGGTTAATCATTGTTGACTAACCAATAATAACTAACCAGATTCTACAGGTTAGTCAGTGTTACCTAAACAGTAATAACTAACCATGATCTCCAGGTTAGTCAGTGCTAACTAACCAGTAATAACAAACCAATACTTATAGGTTAGTCAATTTTTACTAACCAAGACCCAGATAATAATCATTTTTAACTAACCAACAATAAATAACCAGGGCTAACAGGTTAGTCAATGTTAACTGACCAATAATACACTAACCAGGACCTACAGGTTAGTCAGTGTTAATTAATGAGGAACTACAGGTTAGTCAGTGTTACCTAAACAATAATAACTAACCACAAACTACTTTTTACTCAATGTTAACTAACCAAAAATAACTAACCTGGACCTTCAGGTTAATCATTGTTTACTAACCAATAATAACTAACCAGATTCTACAGGTTAGTCAGTGTTAACTAACCATTTATAAGTAATCAGGACTTACAGGTTAGTCAGTGTTAACTGACCAGTTAGTGTTGATTGACCAAAAATAACTATCCAGGACCCAAATGTCAGTCTGTGGTAACTAACTAATAATAACTAACCAGTAACTACAGGTTAGTCAGTGTTAACTAACCATTTATAACTAATCAGGACTTACAGGTTAGTCACTGTTAACTGACCAATAATACCCTAACCAGGGCCTACATGTTAGTTAGTGTTAACTGATCAACAGTAACTATCCAGGACCCAAATGTCAGCCAGTGGTGACTAACTGATAATAACTAACCAGGACCTGCAGGTTAGTCAGTGTGAACTAACCAACAAGAACTAACCAGGACCAATAGGTTAGTCAATAATAATTAACCAATACAATGTAACCATTCCTAGTCAATGTTAACTAACCATTAATAACTAACTAGGACCTGCAGGCTAGTTAGTGTGAGCTAACCAACAATAACTAACACGGAGTTACAGGTTAGTGAGTTTTTACTAACCAACAATAACTAACACGGACCTACAGGCTAGGCAGTGTTAACTAACCAATAATTACTAGCCATCACCCAAAGGTTAGTCAGTGTTGAGTATGATTAACTAACCATGACGTATAGGTTAGTCATTGTTAACTATTTTTAAAAAATCCATGGTCCAGAGGTTAGTCACTCTTAACTGATTATGTATAAAAACCAGGACAGAGAGGTTAGTCAGTGTCAGAGGTCACTAATAGACGGACCGGGTCTGGACCGAACTACTGTCTCATGTGGACCTGGACCCGATACTAAAACCTTACTGGGAGCTTCTGGTTCCCCAGCGCAGCTTTTCCCGTCTTTACGGCAGTGTTCAAACATCCCGGGAAACCAACGACCAATCACTTGTAAGTTTCGCTGTACCATGTGACACTAACAAGCCAATCAGCTCTCTGCATTCCAGCCAGTCCGGAAAACGCAGACAGGAGTGTGAGAGAAGTTTAAAAATATTTACAGACAAATTGCAAAAAGAACTGGAGAGATACCAACTGGTGAGATGGATAGATGGAGCAACACAGGCAGCAAAAAGGAGAAAATCTGGGAATTTAGACAAAAGGGGAAAAAAGATCCTTATATTTGAGACGGAGGAGGAGAGAAAACAGGCGGAAATGGGAGGAGAAACGTGCGGAGAAAGTGGGAATTATATGCTGAAAGAAGGGGAGATACAGACGGCAGAACTAGAGTTTATATTGAATTAAGAGTCGATGCTAATTTGGACGATTTTCTTCTTTTTTTTAAGGTGAAACAAATGATTTTTTTCTTTACATCTTACTGCCAAGCTTGTAGTCATCGTCAGAAGCGTCCATCAGTTTTTCACCTGTTTCACCACAAACTTCTGTGTTTAAGAAGAAAATCGTCCAAATTAATTACCAAGGAGACTAAATGAACCGTTTTCAAATAGAGTCAGTACTAGTTTTCCTTCTGCTTTTTTTCTCATATCACTGATGGCAATAAACCCGTTTATGGCATTCATTAAAAGTGAGAGAAAAACATACAAGTTTTGAACCAACATACCCACTCGAATCAGAAGTAAAATCAGGGAAAATATGTCATCTCAAAGCCCGGCATGACCAGTCCGTCGTCCATCCCACTGAACGATTTTATTTTATTTTTTACCATTTTAGGATCCAAATAAAACAGTGACGCACAATGAATGTTCTGAAAACCAAATACGTTTCCTAACCAATGAGCTCCTCCACACATGCATGAGAAACGCCTGGGTTTAATGTGGTTAGAGGGAAAGTAGCCTCACTCACGTTTCTCTTGAGTATAAAACAAGGAAGTAAAAGCCTAAAAAAGTTCAGCTTTTAAACGTCTTGAGATTCAAATTCTTTTAAATAGTTTCAGATGGTAGAGTGCACACCCTCCTTTTATGGTTTTCTGAATTTATTAATTTGTGAGCATGGACAGTTCCCATGTGTTATTTATCTTCTTATTGAAATTGTCTTACTTTTATTTAATAAATGAAAGAATATTAGATGAAAAAATAACATTCAGCACTTTGTTACGTGACAAATGTCAAAAAGTATTTCAATTAGACAGAATTTAATTGATTTGAAAGGCAAATCAATGAGTTAAAGTAAGAAGCTACTTTATATATCACCCTGAATTGTAAGAAATTGCGACCTTCCAGATCTTGGCCTCTAGAAAATTTCTCTGACTGGACCTCTTTAAAATGTATTTGCATCCCCCTGATCTACAGGTTAGTCCACAGTAACAAAATACCATCGTCTAACCAGGACCTCAAACCAAAAACAGCTAACCAGCTAATCTAGGTTAGTTTATGTTAACTAATCCCCGGATCACAACAAAGGGTTAGTTGAAGTTAGCCTAATGCCAGGGTTTCTGTCAACCAGCCACCTATTCAAATCCTGACTAATAGCCATTTGGTATTGATATTTCCCCCCCCCACACACTTTATGAACTGCTGTTAGAACATCATAGCACCATCTGCTGGTTGGAAGTAGAAGCACAATGTGTGTTTTCAGTATTGGAAATGGAGCTGAAGCAGCAGAGAGTGTTGAGCGATGTCGCTGTGTCTTCCCAGAACTTCCTGCGTTGCCAGAACAACAAGGCCAACTACAACCTGGTGTGTGAGACCCTGCAGTTCCTGGACATCATGTGTGGAAGCACCACCGGCGGGCTGGGGCTGCTGGGCCTCTACATCAACGAATCAAACGTCCACCTGATCATCCAGACCCTGGAGACCCTCACAGAGTACTGCCAGGGCCCCTGCCAGGAGAACCAGGTACACCAGCACTCACAATGCGCCTCTGAATCAGCAAATAGTCACAATCTGAATCAAACTTGGAATCAGTGACTGGAAGTTGCATCCAAAAGCAGCGCAATGTGGCATTTTGTTTAATAATGACTTCTGTCAGCACGTGAACAAACACTAGCGTCAATAGCTTTTCTACCAAGTGCAACCAATGTCCGTCATTGCCCCCAGAGTGCATTGCGTGTGGAAAACATGGCGTCCTACGTAGGTCAAAATATGTACTAAATATTATAAATCTCTATATCAATGGCAATATTTTATGTGTTTCTAACAACATATTTCGGTTGATCATAAAAATTGTGGCTTATCAGGGCCTACATGTCTTCATCGCCGGGGTTCCTTTTAATATGCACATATTTTTTATCGTTTGAAAGCTACCAGCCCTGTGATTTCAATTATGGATGACAAAAAAAGGTTACAATGACCACTGTAAGCGCAACAAGAAGTGAAAATAAACTTTTGAACTTGCCGCTTAGCGGTTTTACATGATTAACCCACCCCATCTCGATCAAAAACGTTTTTTTTTAGATCCATAAGGGTCTGATCAAAGTCTTCCATCAAAGTCGTTGGGCCACTGCAAAAATAAATCCACAAAACTATCAAATAATAGCCTAAAATTTTCAGCAAGATCAGTTAGTGAATAAAAGATTTGGTTTTTACCTGCTTGTCCTTACATCATTGTGTTTTCTTGATTATTGTCTTTTTGTAATTGCTTTCTTGTAATTTAATCATCAAATTAATTTATGCTGTGTTCCAATTTTAATCACGTAAAGCACCATGAATTGCCTTGTGTTGAAAGTGTGCCATACAAATAAAATTGCCTTGCCTTGCCTAAAATTGCTCTGCCAAAAACCAGAGTTTTCCTGATTCATCACAGGAAGTTACTTTTGACCCGTGATGTCACGTCCGCCAATGCACTTCTTATTGAAAGTATTTTCTCAATGTAAGCTTGAAAGTGTTACCTTTTAATCGACAGCTTACTCTACCCAGTATGAAACGGATAATACCTTCTACTGTCTCACGTTTTCAACAGAAAGAAAACTTTGTAAAAGTCAGTCTGAGGGAAAAAAAACCTACTTTGTTTGAACCAATCACAGCGCAGAGTTCTAATGATTGACGCATCGTATAGCCAAAAAAATGCTGAAAACGCAATAGGTCACTTAGAGGGGTCGGACTTTATCTTTACCATAGGAAACGGCCCGTGTAAAGAAGTTTACCCAAACACAGAAAGGAAAGGATTACGCACAGTAAGTAACCCTTTGAGTGCTGGGTCAAAACACACTTTATTCTTATTATACAACATGGTGGAGCTTTGTTTGAGACAAGACTGGTTATTCTGGGAGTTTTTAAGCGATTTTGCACAGATTGAACCTTTTTTGGGCACCTTTGACCTTTAGTTGATCATATATGATGGGAAATTCTAACTTTTTTTGTTTGTTGCTGTCATTTGTTTTGTGGATAAAGGTAATAAATCAGATTTTAGACCCACAACGTTTTTAGGGTCACCACACAACTCTAAAACTATTTTTTAAGCACATATTGTATACATTTTGATAAACGGACAAAACATTTTATATTTTCCACTGTATTAAAAATAATATAAATGGGCAACAATTGCACTTAGACATGCTTTCACTGTTGGGGGACACATTTCAGAGGGTTTTCTTGCCAAAGAGACCGCAGCCATGTCTCTACTCCAAATGGTTCAAGAACAGCTCTAATTTAAATTTGGGTATGCGTTTTAAAAATATTTTGGACGGAAATTGCAGGAATGTTAAGGGGTTAAGCTGCAGGCTGAAATATTGTGTGTATCCCTCCAAACTCACTTGTTTAAATGCCTTTTACCAAGTTGTACCTCAACCAAACTCCCTACCTGGCGTGTTTCTGTAAACACTCGGCCGGATATTTGACCGCTCATCTCAGCAGAACTGGAAGAGTCCGTTTAAATTCCTTACACTTTAAAGGCGCATTTCCACTATTGTGTAATTTGACACGGAGAGATTTTGGTGATCCATTTGCGTATTTAAGGCCTCTGTTAATCATTAGATATTCCAACACCTGGTTCACATAAATCTTTAAATGCAAATGATTAAGACAACATTCATGTTACAGCTGTGTGCTGAGCAGATTTACATTTGAAGCATTTTCTGGGTTATTTACTGTTCTTAGGGTTCAATGGAGCACACATCGCTATTAAATATTGCTCATCTCATGGATCAGTTTGAGACAATTTAGAAAAGAAATGCTTTGGGCTTTAATAACAGTGAGCTGAGGCCGTATTCCTGTATTTTTCAGACGTGCATCGTGACCCACGAGTCCAACGGCATCGACATCATCACGGCTCTGATCCTGAACGACATCAGCCCTCTGTGCCGCTACAGGGTGGAGATGGTTCTGCAGCTCAAGGTACGCTGCCTGGATCTGATTTTATTTAGCGCAGGTTCCTGTTGGGATGCTTCAATAAAAATCACTCTGACATGAGTAGAAACATGACAGGTTTATTGGTGCAGGAGCCTGCATGAAAAAATGAAACTAAGAGGAAAAAAATAAAATAAATTAAATGTTGACAAAAAATACAGATTTTTAGGGCTGCAACTAACGATTAATTTCATAATCAAATAATATGTCAAATATTTCTATGATTAATCGATTAATCGCTTTTATTAATAATTATATTTGGCTATTAATTTCACCTATATAAATTATTACGAACAAATTTTCATTAAGAACAAGGAAAACACAAGACTATTGTGCAGTTCACTGCAATCTATTTTATTGGACCTGAACACAGTTAACTGTGTAAAATGAGCGTAACCGTGTAAAATATTTGTCCAGAATAATTTTTAGGCGTAAAAATACAAAAATGAGGTAGAATTTCATACAAATTAATGTACAGCATGTTAACAAAAATATCTCAGCCCATGAAATGAAAATTATATTTTCATTTTATGAATGGAGGCTGACTTAGTTGGGCAGTATTTTTTGGGGCAACATTGGGGCTCTCAGAGTTAATTAATCTACCGTCACTAAACAGAACATTTTCATGGTCTGTTGGAGTAAATGTGGCTTTTTAAATTTGGATCTTCTGCTTTCAATTAAATGAACTCAAAGATCTGATCTGGGAAAGACGGCAGGCTGCAAAATGTGAGCTGTGCATAATTTTTCTTCTGGGTGGGAATGGGGGGGGGCAAAGACAAGTGCTGTGTTCACACTTATGATTGTGTCATTTATTGGCATATATGGTTAAAAAAAACAAAACTATTAATTTTACAATGATATAAAATGTATAAATAAAGGGATTAAAAAGTAAAAATGGCGGATAGGCCGTCAGAATGTTAAGGGGTTAAGCTAAACCGTGATTGTAAAGCAACTAATCAATGACTTAATTAGTTGTCAACCATTTTAATAGTCGATTAAATCGATTAGTTGTTTCAGCTCTAGTGATAATCCTCATTGAGGTCCAAATTTGATTCAAATCAGTAGCTACAATTCAGATTCAACCTAAATCCCTGATTCTTTCTCAGCTCAATGCTCATGTTTTAACCATATATTTTTATCTATGTCTGTAAAAATATGAAACAATAAAAAGGTACAGCATTGAAGCCTCTGGTTGCAGCTTTTAATCATTTTAATCATTATTTATTTAAGCTGCTAATAGTTTAATATTTGGTTCTGTTATAATAACCATTGAGTTTGATATTTACAAACACTCCAAAAAAAACTCCTCCTCAATACTAAATATACTTTTTTTAAGGAAAATGTTGTAAGGGAATTTTTCTTACTAAGATCTCTTGAAATGAGAATAGTTTCTAGATCTAAATAAAGCGAAAAAAATAAGTATTTTAAACTCATTCTAAGTAATGAACTAATACGTTAAAATCTTAAAATAAGCCTTAAAAACAATTTCAGGCAACAAATCAAGAAAATAAAATCTAAAAATAAGCATAAAACACTCATTTTAAAGAAAGATTCAAGGCAAATAAACTAAAAACTAGTACATTAAATCGCTATTAAGATATTACTTCTGTAATTAAGCTGATACATCCTAAAACTAGAAAACCTACTTGATTAGTTTCAGAAACATTGTCTATCTTATGACAACATATCATCCTGAACTTGTCATTACTTTAAAAAAAACAACACTAAATTACTAAAAATACAATAATGAGACACAAACTTTCTTATTTCAAGAGGAAAATTGAATGTTTCTTTTTTTGAGAAAGGTTTTGGGTTTTTTAATGCCACCTGAAGAAAACAGATTTTGCTTGAAATAAATGTAAAACAGTTCACTTTTAAATACAAATATTAGATCTCAAACATGCTTGTAAAATATTTTTGGATAGATTTAAGATGATAAATCTTGTTAAGCTACAGGGATTTTACAGCATTATATATCCTTCCTTTTTTTAAACTAAATAATTTAATGTTTCCCCAAATCCAGTTTATCCCAGATTTCCTGAAAACCTGTAATAATAATAATAGTGACGTTTGCCAAACATATGAGAACAAAAATTAGCTGTAAAAATCGCACATTTTCTGTTTCATTGTTTCATTTGTTCTATTTCCCTTTTATTTCAGTTCATCTTAATGTTTTGTTTAAATGTATATTGTTTAGATGAAACAAAGTCGGATAAAGTTTTATTTGACGGGATGAAATCGGATCCACATCCATAGCGGTGTAGTTACCAATGCTTGCCTGAGGAGGGCAGCGTCTGGCTTTTCTCCTGCGATCATTGGGGTTCAATCGACCGGTTCTGTTTTCCCTTTCCGGTTGCCAGGACAACGCCTCCAAGCTGCTGTTGGCGCTGATGGAGAGTCGCCACGACAACGAGAACGCCGAAAGGATACTGTTCAACCTGCGGCCGAGAGAGCTGGTTAGAACCGGAGCCGGGTGTTGATGAAGCGTCGGCGGGCGGTTCTGGTCCGGTTCCGTCTAACTGGGTGTGTCTGCAGGTGGAGGTGATAAAGAAAGCCTACCAGCAGGAGAGCGAGTGCGAAGACGTGGAGGTGGAGGTGTCTCCTCGGGAGGTGGGACACAACATCTACATCCTGGCTCAGCAGGTGACTGGACGCAGCATCCTGATTGGCTGCTGAAGTGTTGGGGTGTTCTAGGAGCTGATTTGATTGGATCAGATGTTTGTTCTGTTCCACCAGAACCAAATCTGTTGGGGTTTTTTTTTTTGTTTGGCAGCTGGCGAGACACAACAAAGTTCTACAGAACCTCCTGAAACCTCCGAAGAACAGCAAAGAAGGAGAGGAGGGAATATCCTCCATGGTAACAATTCATTCATTCATTGATCCGTTCATTCATTCAGGGATCTGTTCATTCATTCATTCATTCATTGATCCGTTCATTCATTCATTCATTGATCCGTTCATTCAGGGATCTGTTCATTCATTCATTCATTGATCCGTTCATTCATTCATTCATTGATCCGTTCATTCATTCATTCATTGATCCGTTCATTCATTCATTCATTCATTGATCCGTTCATTCATTCAGGGATCTGTTCATTCATTCATTCATTCATTGATCTGTTCATTCATTCATTCATTGATCCGTTCATTCATTCATTCATTGATCTGTTCATTCATTCATTCATTGATCCGTTCATTCAGGGATCTGTTCATTCATTCAGTCATTGATCCGTTCATTCATTGATCCGTTCATTCATTCATTCATTGATCCGTTCATTCATTCATTCATTGATCTGTTCATTCATTCATTGATCTGTTCATTCATTCATTCATTCATTGATCTGTTCATTCATTCATTCATTGATCCGTTCATTCATTCAGGGATCTGTTCATTCATTCATTCATTCATTGATCTGTTCATTCATTCATTCATTGATCCGTTCATTCATTCATTCATTGATCTGTTCATTCATTCATTGATCTGTTCATTCATTCAGGGATCTGTTCATTCATTCATTCATTCATTGATCTGTTCATTCATTCATTCATTGATCCGTTCATTCATTCATTCATTGATCTGTTCATTCATTCATTGATCTGATCATTCATTCATTCATTGATCCGTTCATTCATTCATTCATTGATCCGTTCATTCATTCATTCATCATTGATCCGATTCATTCATTCATTGATCTGTTCATTCATTCATTCATTCATGATCTGTTTCATCATTCATTCATTGATCCGTTCATTCATTTCATTCATTGATCTTGTTCATTCATTCATTCATTCATTGTCGTTCATTCATTCATGATCTGTTATTCATTCATTCATTCATTGATCCGTTCATTCATTCATTCATTGATCCGTTCATTCATTCATTCATTGATCTGTTCATTCATTCATTGATCCGTTCATTCATTCATTCATTGATCTGTTCATTCATTCATTCATTCATTGATCTGTTCATTCATTCATTCATTGATCCGTTCATTCATTGATCTGTTCATTCATTCATTTATTCATTGATCCGTTCATTCATTCATTCATTGATCTGTTCATTCATTCATTCATTCATTGATCTGTTCATTCATTCATTCATTGATCCGTTCATTCATTCATTCATTCATTGATCCGTTCATTCATTCATTCATTCATTGATCTGTTCATTCATTCATCCATTGATCCGTTCATTCATTCATTCATTCATTCATTCATTCATTTTTACATTCATTCATTGATCCATTCATTCATTCATTCAGGGATCTGTTCATTCATTCATTCATTCAAGGATCTGTTCATTCATTCATTCCTTCATTTATTGATCTGTTCATCCCTTCATTCATTCATTCATCTGTTCATTCATTTGTTCATTCATTCGTTCATTCATTCATTGATCTGTTCATTCATTCATTAATTTGTTCATTCATTCGTTCATTCGTTGATTCATTCATTGATTGATCTGTTCATTCATTCGTTCATTCATCTGTTTATTCATTCATTCACTCATTCGTTCGTTCATTCATTCATCCAACACCCATCCTTCCTGACTCCTGTTTTTTCTGTCTCCCTGCAGCTCAACCTGAACAACCGACCTCTGTCCCAGATGCTGAAGTCTTCGGCTCCAGCTGAGGTGGAGGAGCAGGACCCTCTGGAGTACTACGACCAGCTCACAGCTCAGATTGAGGTTCTCTGACTTTAACACGCCTCAGCTTCCGAGAAATTTACATCTCTGCTGAAAGGCATCAAGATTCCATGATGAATGATAAAAAGAAAATAGTTTTATGCAAAGTATGAAGTGTCTGAATGGCTTAAAAACACTGCTGTACAGCATCAAGACACTGAATGGCTGCCATTAGCTGCAGAGACACAAACATGACATGAGGGTCTCACAGAGTAGGAGGGTCAAAGGTCACCAGTTGGTCCAAAAGGCCCGGCAGAACCTCCACAGTCCCGCTCTAAATCCACCCTGCTTCTGCCCGTTCTCCAGATCGTCCGTGAGGATCGCAGCATGGAGCAGATCGTGTTCCCCGTCCATCCCATCTGTGAGTTCCTGACCGAGGAGTCAAAGCTGCGGGTTTTCAACACCACGGAGCAGGACGAGCAGGGGTCGAAGGTCACGCACTTCTTCGAGCAAACGTCGTTCCTGCACGGCGAGATGGAGTGGCAGAAGAAGCTGAGGAGTGAGCGCCGACACGCTAAGCTTCCCCTCCGGCGCCGGATGTTCCCCCATCTCTAACCTTCTTCCCAAACTGGGTGCAGGTATGCCGGTTCTGTACTGGTTCTCCGGGAGGATGACTCTGTGGGGGTCCATCTCCTTCAACCTCGCCGTCTTCATCAACCTCATCATCGCCTTCTTCTACCCCTACGACTCTGGCCAGGGTACGTCGACGCTTCCAGACCATCATGTGAGGCGGAGAATGGATGGTTCCCATCCAGACTCTTTGCTCTGTGGTCAAAGGTTCTAGGAAATCCTGGTGGTTCTGCTCTGATCCTGACAACGTGGCGGTTTTACCTTAGAATGATGCCGATGATGGGTTCCAATGTGCAGATAACGGATCTATGGTGGGACCAGTCAGAGATCCCATCATCTGCATTGATGTCAGTGGTATTTTGTGCAAGATTTAACCGATAAAACTGTTTATTACAGGGATGTTTGATGTTTTCGGCTTAAAGTCATAATCAGCTGATATTGGCTTTAATAAGTAATAGTGGAAATTATCGGTATCGTTTTGGGTTTTTTTTTTAAACAATGATTTTTATACATCACTTTCAGATCACGTACCGTATTTTTCTGATTATAAGTCGCGGTTTTTTTCATAGTTTTGGCCGGGGGTGCGACTTATGTGTGAAATTATTAACACATTTAAAAAAAAAAAAAAACGAAGGAAAGGCAGAGTTCGATCGTCAATCAAATTCAGGGATTGCGAGGAGGGGAGTCTTTACAGAGTCAGCGGAGGAGCTCACGCTTCGATCGGTAGCGGCAGAGAGCCCAGCTGGCAGCTGTACGTCGATATTTCAACCAGCTCGCTTCGGTGCTGCGGCTCCAATTTGTCTAGGCGTCCAGTCAGCTGCAGCAGGAGCCGCGGTCGGTTTGGGCGAGGGGTTTTTCACCCAGCTGGGATGGATTTTATCAAATAAATATCCCCAAGAAATGCGATTTATACTCCGGAGCGACTTACAATCCGAAAAATACAGTACGTAGTATACCTATGTCCTGTTGGATATTTTATTTTTATTATTCAAATTGCCCCTTAAATTTAGATGCTGGTTTTTGAGATGTGATGCCCATGACATCATTTCTTTTTTTTTTTTTTTTTGATACTTTCTTTTTATTGTTTTTCTTTAAGCATTATACAGGGCTGTGGGGTAGCAAAAACAAAAACAATCATCTCTCAATGTCAATGTAATTGTCTTTGTTCTGACAATTTTATGCAGTCGGTCCATTTCTCCCACTCGTGGCAGTACTGATCCTTTTGGGTCCTTATTCTATAGGTCAGGTGTTCCATAATATGTATTCCGTCCATGACATTCATCCAATCGTCCGTTTTTTGGTGGGTCTATCTTGTACCATTTTCTTGTAATTGCCTTTTTACAGGCTGCTAACATGATTTTCAATATATATCTATCTTCTCTCAACACAACATTTCCTGTAGGGGTGTGAGGAAAAATCGATACACGTCTGAATCACGATTCCTATTTAACAAGATTCAGAATCGATCCGAAATGTTTGAGAATCGATTCTCAAAAAATGTGTTTTCTGAACCTTTATACATTTTCGCTTCGCGTTGTGTTTGTCATGCAACGGCCACCGTCGCATTGACAGGTCTGATGCGCCGTTGGCTAGCTAGCGCTGCTAGTCAAGAGTTTGTATTTTGTCTTGGTGTTTAATTTGTGAATTTCTCTTGGAGATGAATAAAGTATCTATCTATCTATCTATCTATCTATCTATCTATCTAATAAAAAAAATTAAAAAGCTAGCGGTGCTAGCTGTGGCCGCTAGCCTAAAGCTAGCTAGCGGTGCTAGTGCTAGCTAGCTTTAGCCGCTAAGCTAAAGCTTCAGCATGAAAGACGAAAGAGAAGGTAAATGTTTGGGCCGTCTAAAAGGTCTTCTCCACGCTAATGAAACCCTTGGCTAAAGTTTTATTTTTATAAATCTGCAAGTATATAAGAGCGATCTTTCTTTATAAGCTACACATAAACATCCAGCAGCGCTTCACACCTGTGACGCTTTCAAGGAAGTCCAAAATATACAGTATGCTGAGTTCAACAACGTTAGGACTTTTAAAATTTATAACAAAAACAATGAAAAATAATAACATAAGCCATAAATTTCTGTTTAATGATGGTTGATAAGCAACATTTGGTGCATACTAAATATTTTCAATGTATTTTCTACTACGTACCAAAGAACAAACAAAATACATATTATTATTATTTTTTTTCTTCTTAAAATATATCAGCATTTTTTTTCAAGACTAGAAATTTTGTTTAAAAGGTCTTGGATGTCCAGTTACAATTTCATGTCTTGTTACTTTTGAACCAGTTCCCTTCTCTCAACATAGATTGTAAAATCAATTTTGTGTTGATGCCCTGTTACATTCATGGCTCACTTCATCACAGACACTTGGCAGATCAAGTTGTGTGTATTACAAACACAAATGATGAATGAAAGAGTATTGATTAAGAAAAAAAATTGATTTAATCGAGAATCGTTTCTGAATTGAGAATCGTCACCCCAAGAATCGGAATCGAATTGAATCGTGAGATGTTGTAAGATGCCCATCCCTAATTTCCTGTAATGACACCAAGATATAATACTGTACAGGACTTGGATACAACATAACCCAGGACTTTAACTATTATTAAATGAACTTCTTCCCAAAACTTAGCCATCTTAGGACAAAGCCAGAACACATGCGAATGATTCACGTTTACATCTCCACAGCTTCTCCAACATGGCTGTGGTAATGAAGTACGTTTATTTCTAATTTCGGGTGTTATAAAAAAATCTAATAACATTTTTCCAGCAATGTAATGTCCAGACACGAGATGACGTCGTCGATTGCTGCGTTTCCCAAATTTATGACCATTCATCATCGGATATGTTCACTCCCAGCTCTCTCTGCCACTTCCGTTTTACATATGTGGTTGTATTTCCTCTTGCCTCCATCATATGTCCAAAGATTGTAGAGATTATTCTAAACTTCTTTGCATTGTAGACTTCAGTTATAATTTTTATTACTGAATTTTCGTCCAGATTTACCTCGTGTTTTATTTTTTTTATTGAAACAGTCCCTTATCTGCAAGTATCTAAAATGGTTTTGATTACTTGGACCATATTTTTGTTTAATCTCCTGGAAGCTCATGAAATTCCCCTTTTTAATAATTGTACATATGGCTGTTAATCCATTAGGAATCCATTGTTTAACTCTTTGGTAGAGGGAACCAGGGGTAAAACCCTCGTCATAAGCTATTCACCGAAGTAGTCCGAGCTCTTTCTCTAATTTGTGTTTTTGTACCAGATTAAACCATATTTTTAGTGTAAACTGTATTCACCTGTTTAATTACATTCATTGCTTCTTCTCTGTCTCCAATAAGACTTTGAATTTCTCTTCCTTGTACCGATTTTTCTAAATTCTTCCATTTGGCTATATAGTCTTTGTCACACCAACAAATTGCATGCCTAATTTGTGCAGCCTGAAAATGTCCCTTAAAGTTTGGCAGTGCCAACCCCCCCCCCTCATCCTGACGTCATTTCTATTTATCAGGAGGAGACAGAAGATCCCCAGCCAGGTAGCTCAGCTTCAGACACAAACAAATCAGGGATACAGGTACATTTGACAGAATTGAATAAGTTACTAAATGTACATTTGACTTATAACGCACATTGGTGAATACATCGTAGGCTACAAGTTATTTCAAAGTTAGACACCATGTCTTATTTCAATAGGATGAAACTACAGCAGGTGGTTCAGGGAGAGATCAGGGGGAATCACAGGTGAGACATATGTCAGCATAGGTTATGATAGGCTAACTACAGAGCATTTTAGATCATAAAAAGGCAATACGAAGTTTGATTTAGAACAAAAATGAAACCTATTCTTTATTTGGTTAATTGGTTATTGAATGTGGTTTTGTTTGGGTTTATAAAAAAAGTGAACGTATCCGGTTGGATGATGGGGCCGGGGCGTTACGCCAAATTGTGTCCCCACCAATGTGAACATCAAAGTAACGCCCTCGGTCCAAGGGAGCCACCAAAGCGCTACGCGAACGTAACGCAAGCATAACGTTGTACGTCAGTAGCGCGCGCTCGGCACGAATGCTTCCGTGTTCATCAATGGGACAAGTCACACCGGCCGCGTGTGGCCGCGTATTACGAGCGTCGCCAGGCAACGCTCAAACAACCGTCACAGGAAACGGGAAACTTCCGCTAGACGTTCAAGATAAAAATCCTCGTAAACACCGCGTATGGCATATTTGGATGCCAAACAATTTATGACCAGAGGTTAATTGTCGAAGTTGAGAAGATTCCTCTCCTTTATGACACAAGAAACCCTATTAAAAAAGAGAAAGCCTTCGGGACTTCGCAGCTGGATATGAACTTCTCCTGAAGGACTCCCAAGTGGCTCCAAACTTGTCTGGGTGAGTAAATTAATGTAATAAATGCTAAAAAAAAAAAAAGTTCCAGGTTGAAAAAAGCCCAAACTGCTCCTTTAACAAGCTTCTGACCCGGTTCTGACCTGGTTCTGATTGGATCTTTAGCTGCCACTGTCCTGTTTCCTGCACAGACGGCACTTTTAAACATTAGCCCATCTGCTTCCTCCAAGGTTGTTGGTCAGGAACTTCCTCTGTCCCACAGCCGGTTTAGATGAGTTTGCTTTCCTTCATTTCCTGCATATTTCTGGGTTTACATGTTTTTGGTCCAAATGGGAATCGATTGGGCCGAAACAGAGCAGATCGGCGCCTCCTGAGGAAGGAAAGATCTTAATGAATCTCGCGGTTTCTACATTCAGCAGATGTTTTATCTTTGTTCGGAACCACTCAGAGCCCTGAGCCGATGACCGACGCGTTTCGTCTCTTCCTGTTTAGGAGCGATCGACGACTCCATGCTGCTGATGCTGTTCTGGATCCTGACCGGGCTCTCGGTCCTGGGTTTGTTGTCCAAGCAGTACGGCCTGCAGCCGCTCACGTTGGCTCTGATCCTCCGGTCCATCTACCACCTGGGCATCGGCAACACCCTCATCCTGCTGGGGTCGCTCAACGTAAGACACACAGCTGGACTTAGGGAAAAAAGGTCCAAATCGGGTCCAATCCTGATTAGATCTTGATCTGATCCAGATTCGGACCGGGTCCAGAACAGGCACAGTCCTGATCAGGTCCTGATCATGATCGAATTTGATCTGGCCTTTATGTGGTTCCGGTACCAATCCATTCTGGATCAGTTTCAAGTCTCGATTTTAATCCTGATTGGTTGTTGTTCCTTATCTAGTCTTGATCTGGTTCCAATCTAGATCTGGTCCTGATCCAGTTATGATCCAGATTCATTACTGATTCAGGTCCAATCCTGATCAAGAACTAGTCCTGATACAATCCTGATGTGGTCCTGATCCAGTATTGATCTGTTTCCAATCCTGATCCGGTTCTGATAGGTTGCTGATCCTGATCAGGTCTTGATCTGGTTTTGATCCAGATCCTTACCTGATCTAGGTCCAATCCTGATCTGGTTCTGATCAGGAACCAGCACTTATCCAATCTTGATCAGGTCTTGATCCAGTTCCAAACTAATCTGCTCCTGATTCAGTTATGATCTAGATCCATTCCTGATCCTGATTCAGTTCGGAAATTATCCTAATCTTATAATGATCCAGTTTCAATCCTGGTGTTGATCCGGTCCACATCTCAATTCAATCTGGGCTTTATTTGTTTCCGGTCCCAATCTGTTCTTAACTGGTTTCAAATCCTGATTTGATCCTGATTTGTTGTTCATCTTGATCTGGTCTTAATCTGGTTCCAATCCAGATCTGGTCCTGATCCAGTATTGATCTGTTTCTGATCCTGATCAGGTCTTGATCTGGTTCCAATCCCAATGCGGACCTGATCCAATCCTGATCCAGTTATGATGCAGATGCGTACCATATCCAATTCCGATCCTGATCAAAAAACAGTCCTGATTCAATCCTGATCAGGTCTTGATCCAGTTCCGATCCTTATCTGATCCTGATCCAGTCTCAATCCAAACCTGACATGATCAGGTTTTAATCTGGTTTCAGTCGTGATCCGATCCTAATTGGGTCGTGATCATGATCAAAATCTAGCGGATTTTAGCGATCCTGATCCGGTTGTGATCGGATCCTGATCCTAATCCAGTCCTGATCCGATCCTGATCCAGTCAGAACCGACAGGTTTTCAGAATAAAGTCCAGCTCCCTATCAGAACCAAAGCCGTTATCCGTCCCAGCGACTATGAAAGGGTCATCGGGAACGTTTATTGAGGCTACTTGGCAAGAAACGACTGAATCCTGAGATTTGTAGACGCTAACGTTTCACCACGAACGTGTCCTTCTGAAGCTCCGCCCTCCTAATAAACATGTCCGTCTCTCTCCAGCTGATCAACAAGGTGGTGTTTGTGGTGAGTTTTGTGGGGAACAACGGGACGTTCATCATGGGATACAAAGCCATGGTGATGGACGTGGAGTTCCTCTACCACCTGGCCTACGTCCTCACCTCCACGCTGGGACTCTTTGTCCATGAGCTCTTCTACAGCATCCTGGTAGCGCCGCTCCGGTCCTGCAGCTCCTCCTGCTCCTGCTGCAGGAAGCACAGCTGACCGTGTGTGTTTGTGCGCAGCTGTTCGACCTGATCTACCGGGAGGAGACTCTGTTCAACGTGATAAAGAGCGTGACCCGGAACGGGCGCTCCATCCTGCTGACGGCGCTGCTCGCCCTCATCCTCGTCTACCTCTTCTCCATCCTGGGCTTCCTGTTTCTGAAGGAGGACTTCATCATGGAGGTGGATCCTCTGCTGCAGATCTCTGCAGGTACCTGCAGTGTTTTCAGATTAAACCTTTGGCTTAAATCACAGAGTCCAGATTGGTTCACATTCGTATTTGATCAATCACACACAAACATTACATAAACAGAGTCCTTGATAATTCGGGTCTCATGATCTTGAATTTTTATTGAAATCAATTGAAATTACATCTTCGCGTATTAAAATCCAAAAGTGGATCATGATCACTAGGGCTGCCAGAAACAATTACTTTGATAATCGACTAATCACTAATTATTTTGCCGATTAGTCGACTAATCGGATCACGTGTAAAACACACGTTATTGCAGGAGCAGCTCCTCTAACATTTGCGTGTTACATCGAAGTGTTAAGTTGTATCTAAAATAGTGATTTTTAAGGTGATAGCACATTTAACAGTTACGATCTACAGTATATAAAAAATTAAAACATTTGAGTTACAGCAGACGTATAACTTATGCTAAGGATAATGAAATTACCATCCCCACTGGGATTGTTGCAGCCTTAACGTAATGCAACAGCTTCTTCAGACAGGAAGTTCATCAAAACTACAGAAAGATCCTTCCTGCCCACAGACATTTCATATCTAAAGCCTGCCGCACATGAGAGCAATCTGCTGAGCTAACAGTTATTCAAAGCCGTTTGTTCAGCACCTAGCTCGCTGTGTGTGCGGCTCATTTTTGGTGAGTTTTCTGCCCCATGAGGCGAAAATAAAACAGGTTTGACCTCACAACGCGGTCTCGGACCACAGGATTCCAAGATGGCCGCCCCATTCATTACCTCGGAAAAATGAATGACACAAAGACCGAGATGGATATGGAGGAAATGCTGCTACTCATTTTGTTGAAGCGTCGTCACATCAAATAAACCGGTGTAGTCCGGCGAAATTACCACGAGTCTTTATCTTCTAAAACGTAATCTTCTCCGTGGGCGGCCATCTTGGAATCATGTGATCGGAGACCGCGTGGCTTGAATATTTGAGCTCAGCAGACGGCTAACAGAGACCGCACATGCTAATACTGATTTCAGAACCATGACGGGTGTATTCATGCTGTCTTTTGCCCAGATCCTCAGCAAGCTGAAGCTTCTCAGGACTTCCTCAAGTCGTGCTCTGCAGACGGAGTCAGCTGCACCGATGAGACCAACGACAACGCGGTCACTGAGGAGGAAGGTAGGAGCTGCAGAGGTTCTCCTCTATGACACCCTCTGATCTTCTGTGACTCTACCGGAACCGTTTCGTTGTTCTCCAACTTGTGAACATGCAGGGAGGGACCAACGTCAGTAACTTATGCACGTTACATGCTCTGAGATAAAACTCGTCACACAGACCGCCACAGGAAATCCTTTCTCCCCACAGCCATCATGGTCTACAACAACAACTCCTTGAAAAAATGAATTCGTAATGAGCTACGACACTTCATTTCCCTCTGGGATCAATAAAGTATTTTTGAATAGAATTTGTCATAAACATTTTACTCAAGTGCAAGTGAAAAAAAAGGGTATTATTGTGTACTCAGTGCAAAAGTTAATGTAGCACTTCACAATAACTACAACTTTTTAGCATTAATTACACGTGAATAAATGTAATTAATTATTAATAAGTAGTTAATTAACCAAACCTCCTACTTAAAAATACATTAATAAATCCTTTCTAGCGCCTTCTCTAATAGGTTTACCCATTTCTCATGTATGCTTAGCAAACCACTAGCAACCTGTTTTGTAAGTGCATTTTCACATGCACAGTTACATACTGATTTAGACATGTGTCAATGATTAGGAAGTATCTAATACATAATTTACTAAACCTGCAATACATTATTAAGTGGATTGCTAGTTGCTAAATAAGTCTTTTTGGGGGGAATCCTTCTACTGTTTATGCTTTATTACATATTTATCAATGTATGTATGCTTGTCATGGAACTGGTGTCTCGTGTGTGCCTGGAAAAAATTATTAAAACAAGATCTAACACTGGAATGAAGAGTATTGTTACATTGATACATTTCCATATCATTGTCATGGATTCGAACCCTAACACTGAGGTGTTTGGGGAGTCTCAAAACTCACCGCACAGAAGAGGTTCACACAAGAGAAGCAGTCCATAAATGGACATTCAGCGATCTGTATGATCTGAGTGAGTTTATATTAGAAGTTTCTCTCAAATTTATATTTGTGCAACGGTTCGTGTGCATTTCTGATTGAGCATATGCATTCGTGAAAAACCCCTGCGTTAGTTCATTTAGACTTTTTCGGCTCCATAGTAAGCACAGTAAACCTACATGTTAAACCCCAGAAATGCAATATTATGTCCAAGTCACCATTCGTACTCTCATATCAGTGACAGAACAGAGTCATCTCGAACAAAAACAGGATTTTTACATCCATAAGCATGCAGTGAATATCATCCAATCAAATCGCTAGTCTACAACAAATCTTACATCCCCAAATCCAACATGATCTGCTGCTGAAAACTTATCAAAATTATCTTCAGATGCGTTGATTTCTCATCGTGACTTCTGTTATCATTCTCTATTTTATTTTAAAAGGTTTTCAGTAAATATTTCAGAAAACTAAAGGAATAAATGAGGGAATATTTCCAAAAAGTTAGCTTAAATTCCTGAAATTAAAACATTTCTGTAGAAGTTTTAGTGGTAGTATTAATTTATTTGTGATTTAACCCAAAGGCGTCGGCTGAAACCATGAAGGAACATTGTAATTCCCCCCACGGACTGATCCAAACAGCGTTCCCAGGCGGGAATAACGTCGGCGTTGCCTCTGTTTTTTCCCTGCAGGGCCCAACACGGAGCGGGCCTGCGACACATTGCTCATGTGCATCGTCACGGTTCTGAACCACGGACTGAGGAACGGCGGAGGAGTGGGAGACGTCCTACGCAAACCATCCAAGAACGTGAGACCAAAGTTTACTGATCTGCTCCAGATGGAAAAAGTTCACGAATCGGTTTTAAAACCAGGGAAAATCTGAAACCTCAGATCTCCTCCAGCTTTCAGACGTTTCTCCTGATCATTAATTATGTTCTGCAGAACTTCACCTGCTGAAAAGTGAATCAAAGGTGACAAAACTGCAGGACATAAAGGATGTAATTGAATTTTAGTAACCTAAACAAATCTATAGATAGCATATCTTATTGCAGATTATACTGCAATATTTCAGAACTGGTAATATAGTGACAGAAATACAAAAAATTATTGGAATTGAGATTATATTAGCATTTTAATTTGATTTTTTTATTGCAAAGGTTTATGCTTTAATAGAATCTGGAGTTTAATTTTAAATCCAAACTAAATTCAAGGCAAAAAAAAAAAAAAATGGTTCTAAAATAATTTTGCGACATATAAAGCTCTAATGACAACTCAGATAAACACTTCATTCGGATTCCTAAAAACTACCTTAAGACTTTTCAAGCAGAACACGGCTGGTCATCATTTCAGCCTGTAGAAGGTTTGGACCCGATTAAGCCTGGTACCGTTAGACAGCGCCTGTTACCGTTCGAGGTTTGGCACCAAATCACAGCCAGAATCAGAACCGCAATCAGTGGAAATCGGGTTTAATACAAGTACAGCTGGGAGACTAATTTGATATATTAAAACAGCTCCAAATTTATTGTTTTCAAGTAGTTAAACGTGTTCTACTCTGGCTATGTCTGCTTGTACTATTTTTTATTTTATTTTATTTTGTTTTTTTGATCGAATCACATATCCAGACAGTTTTTTGCCTAAAAAAATTACTATTTAAATTAATTATAGAACATGATAAAAATCTAACCATTTTTCAGGAATCAAAATAACGTATTCAGGAAAAAAAAAAAAGTTTAATGCTGATCAAAGTAAAAAAAAAAGAAGTCATATTTGTATATAATTTCTTGATTAAAGTTTATAACAAACATACGAACCGTGATTTTTGTGCAGTATTTCACACCTAATGCTTGTGGATATTTAGTCATAAAATCATATTTCAGTACAGCAAATGATCAACAGAAAGCGGATTTTTGCTGTAAATAATTCCTATTCTGCCAACCAAATGTCTCCCTGGAAGTTAATCCACTGAGCAAATAAGTTTAACAAAAAAGGATAAAAACCTGAATTCTATAGAAATATTAAATAGGCTACCGTCCAATAAAAAGTGAGACAGGAGTTTAGCTCCACCCAGATTAAAGCCAAGCAGGAGACGAGGAGCAGATGTAGTTAATTCAATATTTTGGTGCGTCAACCCAATATTAGTTTGCTTTTAAAAACAATCTACTCTAAAAATGAACTGTTGAATCCACCTAGAAAGAAAGCTGCCGTTTATTCCCCTTCATGCAGGAGCCGCTGTTTCCCGCGCGTGTCGTCTACGACCTGCTCTTCTACTTCATCGTCATCATCATCGTCCTCAACCTGATCTTCGGCGTCATCATCGACACGTTCGCCGATCTGAGGAGCGAGAAGCAGAAGAAGGAGGAGATCCTGAAGACCACGTGTTTCATCTGCGGTGCGTTAGCGACGCCGGGCCCAGGCTCCGACCCCCTTAGTTATCGTCGGGGACGTAAAATGCTGAGCCGCAGTGTCCCTCTGTCTCTCTGCCACAGGTCTGGAGAGAGACAAGTTCGACAACAAGACGGTGTCGTTTGAGGAGCACATCAAGCTGGAGCACAACATCTGGAACTACCTGTACTTCATCGTCCTGGTCCGGGAGAAAAACCACACAGACTACACGGGACCGGAGAGCTACGTGGCTCACATGATCAAGGTAGGCGGCAGGGGTGGTGGCGTAGACAGCTAGAGCCGTGGGGAACCAGATAGGGCTGGGTGATTATGAAAATAAAATAATCACGATTATTTTCACTGTATCGGGCAATCTATTAAAAAAATCTATTTTTTATTAGATTTTTATCTAATTTGAACAATAATAATAGAAAAAAAGTTAATATAGCCTTATTCAATTAATGTCGCATACATAGCATGTGTTCCGCTACTGTTGTATTGCTAACAACATTGTGCTAATGCTAACTGCTAACTTTCCTATTGCCAACATCCAATTACTTCAAAACTGCATGCTAATGCTAACTGCTAACTTTATTACTACCAACAACATCCCATAACTTCAAAACTGCATGCTAATGCTAACTGCTAACTTTCTTATTACCAACAACATCCCATAACTTCAAAACTGTGTGCTACTGCTAACTGCTCATTTTCTTATATCCAACAACATCTCATCACTTCAAAACTGTTTGCTAATGCTAACTGCTAACTTTTTTATTGCCGTCCACACCACATCACTTCAAAACTGCTTGCTAACGCTAACTGCTAACTTTCTTATTGCCAACAACATCCCATAACTTCAAAACTTTGTGCTAATGATAACTGCTAATTTTCTTATATCCAACAACATCTCATCACTTCAAAACTGCGTGCTTAAGCTAACTGCTAACTTTCTTATTTTGTAACATCACACTTCTTCAAAACTGCATGCTAACACTAATTGCTAACGTTATTACCAAAAACATCCCATCACTTCAAAACTCCATGCTAACGCTAACTGCTAACTGTCTTATTGCCGATCACACATCACTTCAAAACTGCATGCTAATGGTAACTGCTAACTTTCTTATTGCTAACATCACATTTCTTCAAAACTGCTTGCTAATGCTAACCGCTAACTTATTTATTGCCGACCACACCTCATCACTTCAAAACTGCTTTCTAATACTAACTGCTAACTCTTTTTTTGCCGACCACACCACATCACTTCAAAACTGCTTGCTAATGCTAACTGCTAACTTTTTTATTGCCGACCACACCACATCACTTCAAAACTGCTTTCTAATGCTAACTGCTAACTTTCTTATTGCCAACCATATCTCTTCAAAACTTTGTGCTAATGCTAACTGCTGATTTTCTTATATCCAACATCTCATCACTTCAAAACTGCGTGCTTATGCTAACTGCTAACTTTCTTATTGCTAACATCACATTTCTTCAAAACTGCATGCTAACACTAACTGCTAACTTTATTACCAAAAACATCCCATCACTTCAAAACTCCATGCTAACTCTAACTGCTAACTATCTTATTGGCAACAACATCCCATAACTTCAAAACCGTGTGCTACTTCTAACTGCTTATTTCCTTATATCCAAGAACATCTCATCACTTCTAAACTGCTTGCTAATGCTAACTGCTAACTTTTTTATTGCCGACCATACCACATCACTTCAAAACTGCTTTCTAATGCTAACTGCTAACTTTCTTATTGCCAACATATCACTTCAAAACTTTGTGCTAATGCTAACTGCTAATTTTCTTATATCCAACAACATCTCATCACTTCAAAACTGCGTGCTTACGCTAACTGCTAACTTTCTTATTGCTAACATCACATTTCTTCAAATCTGCATGCTAACACTAACTGCTAACTTTATTACCAACAACATCCCATCACTTCAAAACTCCATGCTAACGCTAACTGCTAACTGTCTTATTGCCGATCACACATCACTTCAAAGCTGCTTGCTAACGCTAACTGCTAACTTTCTTATTGCCAACAACATCCCATAACTTAAAAACTGCGTGCTAACAAAAAGCTAAAAAAGCTTAAAGTGTTTTAAAGACTGACCGAAGCTACAGCTAGCATATTTATTGTCTTATTTATTGTATTCCCTGTCCTCCATTTTCCTTCATAATTCTTCACCAGCTGTACACAGCACTTTTGTTTTACGTACAAGCAGGGGGGCCCCTGCTTCTCAGTACCGCATGTTCTTTCTGTGACTTGATTGGCCAGTTAGCTTGACATTGGTCAGTTGGCATAACGATTAAAAACGCACCAAACAATTATCGCGATCGAGCTTTTTAATATCGCGATTTCGATTACAATTCGATGTATAGCCCCGCCCTACAACCCGGGTTCCCTGACGTTCCCCTTCCCTGATGCAGAACAACAACCTGGACTGGTTCCCGCGGATGCAGGCCATGTCCCTGGTGGTAACCGACGGCGACGGGGAGCAGAACGAGATGAGGATGCTGCAGGACAAGCTGGTGACGACCATGAAGGTGGTGACGACGCTGACCGCGCAGCTGAACGAGCTCAAGGAGCAGGTAAAAAGGGTTGCTGGTTCTGTTTTATCGATCACCCGCACTTTCACACTCTCCTTACCATCCAAGCATTGATGGTTTCCGTTTAGTTTTCCCTCCATTAGCCACAGGGATGCTAAATAGATACTGAAAAAAATCAGCCTTTCTTTGTAGGGAAATGACCTTAAAGTGACAGTGTGTAGTTTTTGCAGTACATCTTTGAAAAAATCCATTAAAATATTATGTAATAATAATTACGTAAAGCACATTAATTGCAAAATATTGGCGATATTGTAAAATATGACTTTAAAAATCAGTTTTAAAATACATAGGCGCGGGTCCTCTTTTCAGGGGAAAGTCATACTAGATGACGTCTTTACTTCTACAAGAGCTGGATGGACAAATCGCACGGAACACGCCCGCTATTAAAACATTGATTTCCCCTCAGAATGCTAAAAAGTTTCTCCATAAATACATTTTTACCTCTTTGCTAGTTCCAAGCGATGAAAGAGAGACTGATGTGCTCGTCATGTTGCTGCAGATAGATCATTCTCAGGGAAATGAACGTTTGAAAACAGCACTAGTTGGACCTCCGTTGTTGAGTTTCTTACTCGGAGACACAGATACCGCATGCTTGTGATAATTTAGGAATGCAGTGCCCCCTGCTGACCGAAAATTACACACTGTGCCTTTAAGAACAGTTTTTACCGCCATGAAATACTAATAAATTCAGATAGCATGGCTGATGGTTAGCAACATGTTTAGATTTGAGCTAAATGTTTAGTTCGCAGCTAAAAATTGAGCTAATTAGTTTAGCTTGCTAGGTTAATATTTAGCTGCAATCTAAAGATTTATGTTGTTTGCTGAGTATAAACTTCCTATTTAAATGTTTAGTTTGTAGACCAAATATTTAATTGACAAGCTAAATATTTAGATTGAAGCTAAACAGTTAATTAACCATGTTAGCTTGGTAGCTAAATATTCACCTTCTAAAATTTGGTACAAAGTTAAATATTAAGTTAGTAAACTAAATATTTAGTTAGCAAGTTAAACATTTAGATTATTAACAAAATCTTTTTTCTAAAAAAATCAATATTTGACTTTGAAATTAATATTTAACTAGCACGCTGAACTGGCTAGCTAAATATATAGCTTCAAAGTAAAAATTTACTTCTGAGCAAAATATTATTCTAATATCCAAATTCAACTGCTGTAAAGTGGAAGTGGACTATCAAAATAAAAGCTGGGAATTGCTCATCTCCATATAAACTCCTGCTGGTGCATCGCTGTTTCTGCAAATTAATGGGTAAACATTTGTATCGTCATTAAAATGGCTCATCCTTCGGTTTAAGCATATAGTAATATTCAAAAACAATCATTTTTAAACATTAAAATGTATGCCAAAGACAATATTCATCTGTGATTTTTTGATGGTTAAATGTCATGGTGAAGATAGCGGGATTACTTAAGCCTCCTGGTTTCGACCCGACCTGATGTCAGGTAATCAGAACCAGAACCCACTGAAGGTTTTTGCTCCCTGAACTTACCACCTGTTCTAGCTTAACGGCTGAGGATATTATGACCACGAGACGAAGTATCCAGAATACATATATCAGTGCAGACCACCAGTAATACAGTCAGAGTCTACTGATTATTAAGCAACTATTTTAAAAGAGGTTCTGCCTCTGAAAGGAACTTTCTAAGAATGTCGTTGTCTTTGCAAGCATGAGGCGACAGTAGAGAGGAATAACTCTCCTTCAGCAGGAAGGAACATCCAGCAGAACCAGGGTATCTTTGAGCAGCAGGGAGCACAGCCAGATTGGTGGAGGAGAGCGCCCCCTTTCATCGGTACCCAGAGATAAAATGTCTGCATCGACTCTGCGAAACGTGACGGTTCGGACGCCCTGTTTGTCTTGCAGATGACGGAGCAGAGGAAGAGGAGGCAGAGGATGGGATTCGTGGACGTTCAGGCCGGGGCGAGCGGCGCTCTACCGCCGAGCGCCGCAGGAGGAAACCATCAGATGTACAAACCGTGAAGCACCCAGCTGGACTGATGCTGGAGAGCATCAACACACACACACTTAGGGTTGATAGAATTATCTAACGCTGTTCTGTTGCACAAGAACTCATAGAAATCAGCTCTGTCGCAGAGCGGACCGGTCGTATGACTCCCTGTAGCTTTAAAACCCTGCCGAGTCGGGGGTTTTGTGTGTGTAAAGATTAGCAGCATGAACATGCTTCTGCTTTCATAAATTATTCTGATGCATTAAAGGATCTCCAGGAGACTGAAGGTCCGATTTGGAGTCCAGACACTGCAGGAGGAGGTTCTGTTAGCTTTGACTAGAAGAAGTGTGAAAATGACTAAAGTAAGATCTGTGTGCTTTTTAAGGTAGAAGCTTGAATATGAAGTAAAAAAAAAAAAAACTGAAACATTTTTCCAAGAATTTTGTTTGGATTTTAAGGGAAGTTGTTGTAGAGAATAAAACATATTTTAACTGTTAAATTCATTTTCTGTCCATAAATAAAACCAGTGAGTTGAATAATTTTTTTTTCTCTCGATTGAAGTCTCTAAAACAAAATAGCCGCACCTGGGAGGAGATCCAAAGCTGCATTTGAAGCAGAACGTCTCGGCACAAATGCTTCCTAGCAGCTGTAGAGCGCAGTGTTGGAAGGGTGATGGTCCACGGGTCCTATAAGGCGGAGGCTCGGCCCAAAGTGACTCGTTAACAGAACCGCGAACACAGCAGAATGAATGCCGGACGGACGTTCCGATGATCTACACCGACTTCTACGTACATAAACGTGTCGTCCATCATTGCAAAGCTCTGAGGCTAGTGATTCCAGTGATGAATGCCAATAAAGGATACAATTATCATTTATTATAACTGTATAGACAACAAGCGTTTTTAGCAACAACCCTCCAGAAAGAAAAAAAAATGTCCAACTCAAAAATCATGGCCTCATAAATGTAAACAAAACCGTGTTTTTATGTCCACAAAGGTTCGACTAAAGTCCTTCAATAAAACTGTTAATCCACGACAAGTCTTGGTATTAGCGAATATACGAGGTTTTTCTTTGTTGAAAACTGTAAAAATGCAGGGTCGTGTTATAATGGGGGGCCTAAGTCACGAAAAAATTTATTAGAGTCAATGGAGCGGTAAAAGTAATTTTCTGATCCAGTTTGAAAAGCGCCGTGGATCGAACATATGATGTCCGTGGATTTTAAAAACTAATTTTAATGCAGAGAAAACGTTGATTTTCGGCAAGCGTAGGCAAAAGTTACTTTAGGTTTTGTGTAAAAACGTTTAGCGGACTACAACTGCAGAAGAAGAAAGGTGCCTTAAACACGGAGAAAACCTCTATAAATCTGACCGTGTGGAAAGTAGCAGCTATGTCGGGGATAAAGCAGTCGGTGGAGTGAGAGCCAGCATGGAGGAGAAGCTCTACAAGCTCTAGGTGAAGGTTTTACGTGCTATAGCTAGTGCTAGCTCCTGTTAGCTGCGTGACGTCATATATGCGACTTCGGAGTTCTGATTTGTAGGCATTTTAACAAAAATTTTGTAATCAAATAAATTCTAAACCACTGGGCAAACACATTAGAAATGTACATCATTAGTTATCAGTGATTCAGGACGTAAGACAAAGCAGAAAATAACTTTTAGCGCTCCATTGACTTCCATTCATTATTTTTTTCGGTTTGGGGACCCACGGGCCGACCGGAAGGGGAGGAGACTCACCGTACGTGCGGACCAAACACGATAGAGGCGACCACAACTTCAGGTTTACATGTAAAGTCAATGGATGAGAACAATCCAAGATGTGATGGAAAATTCACGCTGCATTTTATGTGGTGCGTTTTGTGCATTCGCGCTCATGGCGTCTTATCGCTCGTTTTGGAAAAATGTGAACTCCAGCGTCAAATCGCGCCGCGACAACCAATCAGGGGACAGAGTTTCAGTGATTCTGTGACTGTCATGGAGTCACGGCCTCAGCAGGACATGGAGGAAATACCGATAAACATCGTGGCTAATCACCCCGAGCTACATGACACAAGCAGTTTGCTATACAGAGACAGAAATAAAAAAATAAATTATAAGTAGGTTAAACTATTTAGGCAGGAATGCTCTGAAGAGGTTTGTGGGTGGCTCTTTAAAGAGGCCGTTCCGTCCAAAAAAACTCAGAAATTCTGACATTATAGCCACGTATTTTCCAGAAATAAGAAAATTACGAGTAAAAACTCAGATTAATTGCACGTATTTTCCAGAAAACAAACTCAGAAATTTTCTGATTTTTAATGATTTAAGATATTTTCTAGAAAGAAAAAAAAAAAGAGTAATTCTCTGATGTAGAAAAGCAGAAAGTTTGTGAAAAAACACAAAATTTCTTTGATTGAAGGCATAACTTCTGACTTTACATTGTTACAAATATCTTAGTTTAGATATCGAAAATGTATTCCTTTAATCATCATTTTATCTTTATTTACAATGGCCCTATACTCCGTCTTACTTACTTACAGACACTTTTAAAGCTTGTATTTTTAGAAAATGGCATAAAACGTCATCGTTTCCAATGCATTCTTATTTTTTTTTTAGAGGAAAATTCATAGTTTTTCCTGTCGATTTTTCTACTGGTTCAAGAACAGCTTTAATTTTTATTTTCGGTATTCATTTTTAAAACATTTAAGGTAAAAATTGCAGCACGGTTAAAGGATCTTAGGTTCTGGAGTTTCTTCTTGGTGGCATCAGCGGCTGCTGGTTCTGAGTGTGTTGGAGGCTCTTCTGGACCCATCATTCCGTCCGGATTTGTTCACTCTGACAATCAGAAACGAATAAAAAAACCCGACTGAAGTGAAGCGGCGTTGCAAAAGCAAGATCAGAGCCGAATTCCTCCCGGCGACGTGTTGGGAGTTCACGAGGATGATCTGCAGAGCTGATCAGACGGATTGGAGGAGACTAAGTCCAACTGAACCACAGAGAGACAGACGCCAGTGGAACCCGGAGGGAGTTATTCTGGGCGGCACCAGAATCCGCCGGCTGACAGCTGCTCGGCCTGGATCGTGTGTTCAGGGTTTAAAGGCTTCACCGGGAGCAGCATCACTGCAGTCATCCTCTATAATAGACCTGTGTACCAACAGAGCCATTTTCTCAGAGCAGACGTAGAACGTACAGCTGAATGTAAGAAAACACCAATATGCCAATAAAGTATCGATTTTTTTTCTTTTTAAGAGTTTAGATCGATCCGTTAATGATGGCAGCACAACTAAAAGTATTACTGGTAGCTGGTGGCGGTTTTCACCTTCTTCATTCAACTAGATCTAGTAATAAAACTGGATGAAACAGGTTGGAGTGGTTAGAATGCTGGGACGGATTTTCTACAGCTCAATAAAGTTTTAAATAGTCTTCCTCATGGTATCGCAGTATAATGCAATATAACATATCGCCCCTTCTGTATTGAGTGTATATATAGTTACACCCTACAATATTTGTCACAAAACCTTTACTTTCCTTTCAGAATCAACATTTTCTATTAGATACTACGTGGGCCATTGATTGCAAACAAGATTTGTTCATTTGCAAACACAGAAACGGGATTTTACTAACAAAGTCATTCAAGCCCATGTTGCAAAAATGAGTTCACCCCAATTATTGTCACTTAAGACTACAAACTTCTAATTAGTAGGCCTTCAACTACAGGTAAGTCGAATCAATCAATCAAACTTTATTTATAAAGCGCTTTTCCAACTACAAAGCTTCTCAAAGCGCTTTACAGACTAAAATGACCCAGCAAACTATAACCCCCCCCCCCACACACACTTTCAACACAAGGCAATTCAAGGTGCTTTACATGATTCAAATTGGAACACAGCATAAATCAATTTGATGATTAAAATACAAGAAAGCAACTACAATAAGACAATAATCAAGACAATACAACGATGTAAGGACAAGCGGGTAAAAAACACCGTTTTTTATTCACTAACTGATATCGCTGAAAAACCTCACAGTTCTTAATTCAAAAAGAACCCACAAGAAAGCATTTACAGTAATCAAGACTATAATTCGTGTGAAAATTAAAAACAAGCAAGTAGAAACAGTTACTCATAAGCGAGTCTAAATAGGTACGTTTTAATTTTAGATTTAAAAGAGTTCAGCGTCTCTGCAGCTTTGCTTTCTCCTGGTAGTTTGTTCCAGATATGAGCAACATAGAAACTAAAATCTGCTTCTCCATGTTTGGTTCTGGTTCTAGGGACGATCAGTAAACTAGAGCTGGAGGACCTGATTGATCTGGATGGTTTGTACCATGATAGCAGATCTCTAATGTACTTCAATCATTTATAAATTAATAAAAGCACTTTGAACTGCTCTCGCTGAAAAGCTCACAGTGTTAATTCCATAACTGCAACACAAAGCTGAGTACAGATGAGCCAGGAAACGCCATCATGGAGCCATCTGCATCAGCAGATCAACAGCAGCAGCCAAGGCACCGACCCAGGGCACCCAGAGGAGGGAGGGATGGTACGTCCACCTCCACCCAGGCAGCAACCGCCGACCACCGCCCCCCGAAGCAGGGGGCTCCCACAGAGGAAACAGTGGAAGGAAGATTAAAATAAGAAGTTAAAATATCAAAATAAACAGTAGAAAGTGAGATTAAGTATTAAAATACTGATAAAAATGGTAAGACTGATGGCATCCGAAATTATAAAACACAAGAGAACGATAAGATACGATCAGATAAAAGTGAAAAGCAGATACATAATAAATAATAATCAGTAAAAAGCTGGGTTAAAAAGGTGAGTCTTGAGCCTGCTCTTAAAAAACGTGCGGCCCTGTGAATGAATTGTGCTCTACAAATAAACTTGCCTTGCCTTGAAATTGATCTCAAAATTTTCTGTCTTTTAACTCGCAATTTTGCGACTTTTGGGACAGAGAATTTCCTAGTTTTTTTCCGGAAAAAAAATGTGCAATTTATTTCAAAAGTTTGGAGTTTTTACTCATAATTTGGCTACTTTTCGACAGACTATTTATGGGTGGAAATTCACTCCAAAATAATTTACTTTTGTTTACAATGGCCCTAACACTCCATCATACTCATATTTTAAGTACAAATATGATGAAAATTACAGACCTCTCTCATCTTTTTAAGTGGGAGAACTTGACCAACTGCCCCACCGTAGATCGGCTAAATAACCCAAATTATTGCTGTTAATTCTTGACCGTAAATTCCCAATCTGCTCCCCGTAGAGGCAGAAACAGGTGCAAACTGCAGCATCCTCCTCCTCTGCTTGCAATGAATGCGACGCGCTTCATGGATGCAGCAGATATATCGCATGCAGAGCCTGCAGCTTTGTCTGTGTCTGAGCTGCAGCTCTGCAGCTGTCTGAGTCATTGTTCTGGTTTTACAGCCGGTTTTCCAGGGATTACCGAGACTTTTCCCGGAGTTAGAGAGGAATGGTGACCGAAAAAAAAAAAGGGAAAAAAGGGGGATTAAGCAGACGGTGATGAGCTCTCTTCACCGTTTAAGACCTGTCCTCTGTCCCGCCGCTGATGGACGACCCTCTGGGACAGCTGGTAGGATCAGAGCATGTAAGCAGGGATTACTGGGATCTCTGCAGCATATTTAAAACTTTATGGCAAACCTCTGAGCACAAAGACCCAGAGAGAGAAGCAGAGGAGGCTCATATTCTCCTTGCTGGCGTAAAAATAACTTTGATTTCATAGTTTCATCCCAAAAGCTGCTCTGTGATAGTTTAATCGGAGCAGATGTTTAAAACACATGAAAAAAAGAGCCAGAAAGTTGAAATCTATCAAATTTCAATATTTAATGCACCAATAATTAACACAGCTTCTAATCTTAGGGCTTTCAAGAGACCCAAATATCACATTTCACCTAAATCTGTTGTTAAACCTTTTTTTATTCTGATTATCTTCTACATAAAACGTTTCAATGTTTAAAAAAACTAAATGATCAAATTGAACAAATATGAATTATTCAGTCTAATTCATTTGCAAACAATAAAAACCCATTTATTGGATATTTTATTTCAAGAGATATTCCAGTGAGAGATATTTTCAGTTTATTACAAGCAGAAATATGTTGTATTCAGGTAAAAGTAAACTATTAAGTCGCTTTGGGCCCCCCAAACCAATCCAGGGGCCCCCATACAAAACTATTCTTTACATTACATTACATAATATAGTTTTCATTTTTAAAAATGTATCAAAAATATTAAAATTTATTACGTTTAAAGAAATAAAATGTATACTTTTTACCTTTTAATTTTGATGATTTTTTTAAATTATATTACATTTTTTTATTTAAATTAAGATAAATTTTGATTTTTTTCAAAATACATGATTTGATTGTAGTGTTACGCTTGTTTATAAAAAATTTATTAAAATTATATTTTTATGTGAACGTTTAAAATATTTAAATCAAATACAGTTAAAGAAATAAAAATGTTTACTCTGTACCTTTTAATTTTGATGATTTTTTAAAAATTATATTAATTAATTAATTAAATAATTAATTTATTAATATTAATTAATATTAAAATATTTTATTAAAATTAAGATAAAATTTGAAAATACTTTTTTTATATAAATGGTTTGATTGTTGGGTTACCATTGTTTATAAATATTTTTTAATTAAAATTATATTTTTATTCAAATGTTTAAAATATTTAAATCAAATACATTTAAAGGAATAAAAATGTATACGATGTACCTTTTAATTTAGATTTTTCTTAATTATATTTAAGTATTTGAATTAAAATAAAATGTAATTTTTTTTATATTAATTGTTTGATTGTTGTTTTATCATTTCTACAATCTTATGCTTTAGTTTAACCTTTTTAATATGTTTGTTGAGTTTATTAACAATTATCTCTGATTAATTTTTAGGATCATCCAAATAAACTCCGCCTACTTTCCCAGATTAGACCAAATCTTTATGAAACGCTGTTATTGTGGGTAGTGGTCTTGACAGAAAGGGGGCGCCGCTGAGTCAAAGTCTGCTGTAGGCCCTGCATGTATTTAATTATGTGTTTAGTAAGCAAACAATTCAGAAGAAAATGGGATTTTAGATCCGGAAAGGAAGACTGATTTTAGGTTCCAGAGCAACCAGAGGAAGGATGAGCAGGAAGGTGGTGGAGATCCGAGCCCAGCAGCCTTATAAGGCCGCCCAGTCAGACCAGTTCACCCAGTGAGCTGCAGCAGAGAGGGGCGGGGGTCACATGCTGGGGAGGTTTTAAAGCCAGCCGAAGCCAAACATTCATCAAACCTCAGAGAGACTGAGAGAGAGAAGGCTGCAGGAGAGCTTCAGAGCCGGCAAGGTAAGAACAAGCTGGACTACATTACCCATCAGCCCCTCAGGACAACATTACGCATCTCACCGTCTTCTTTGGATAAAAGCTTTAGGTTTGTAAAGCTCATGGAAACTTATAGAATTTATAATATGTACATTTATAATCTGTGACCCAACGCTAACGGTTCTGCTCACAGACAAGCACGCAGATTTTTACTCAGCGGCGCCCCCTTCCTGTTAAAACCACTACCCACAATAACGGCGTTTCAGTCGAGATTTACGCGGAGCTTATTTAGCTGATCCTATAAATTAATCAGAGGTGATTGTTCAAACTAATGGATATTACAAAGTCGGTTTATATTTTTTTTAATTCAAAAATGTTTATATAATTAACTTTTTTCTAAATCAAAAGATACAATATATATGTTACTTCAAATGTATATTAATTAAATATTATTAATATTTTATATTAATATTAACAAATATTAATAAAACAGTTACTAAGAATCACACAAAATGTTAAATATTTGAATAAAAATAATCTACAGAGAAACAAAACTAATTTTTATACATTTTAACCTGCGTATTCTGTTCAGTTTGATGCGTTTGAGGGGCCATAAACAACCACTTATTTCGCTTGTGCCTTGGGCCGGATCTGCCTCCTAGCTTATTATTTAACTTTACATGAGCTACATTTTAAGTTCAAACAAATTTTTTTGTTAAGAAACTAAACATATAATTTGTAAATGTTTAGCTTTGTATCTAAATATTCAGATAGTTAAATATTAAGATAGCAAGTGAGTTTATTTAGCCGATCCTATAAATAAATCACAGGTAATTGTTAATATTACCTGAGAAAATATGAAGCGCAAACAAAATAAAATAAATGAATTCATATTTGTTCACTTTTATCATTTTGCTTTTTAAACATTGAAACATTTAATGTAGAAGATAGTCAGAATAAAGAAAGGTTTAATAACAAATTTAGGTGAAATGTGATATTTGGGTCTCTTGAAAGCCCTAAGATTAGAAGCTGTATTAATTATGTATACATTAAATTGATACACACGCACACATATTTCTGTTTCTTTAAATGTATTTGATTTAAATATTTTAACTTTTCTTTAAATAAAAAAATATTTGAATTAATTTGAAAAACTATTTATCAAATCAAACTTTATTTATAAAGCGTTCTTCAAACAGAATTTCTCAAAGTGCTTTACAGATTTAAAACCAAAAATAAAATCATCTTGACTACACCCCCTCCCAACCCATCAGCCAAACACAAAACCTTAAAAGCTACAAAAACAGCGGGCTGAGTACAGATGAGCCAGGAAACGCCATCATGGATCCATCCGCATCGGCAGCAGCAGATCAACAGCAGCAGCCAAGGCTCCGACCCAGGGCGCCCAGAGGAGGGAGGGATGGTACCCCCACCTCCACCCAGGCAGCCACAGCCGACCACCGCCCCCGATGCAGGGGAGGAAACACTGGCAAGAACGATTAAAATAAGTTAAAATATAAAGTTTATAAAGTGTATAAAATATGAAGTATAAAACAATAAGATAGAATCAAAATAAAAATGCAAAGAAGATTAATAAATAAACGGTTAAAAGCTAAATTAAAAATTAAATCAGGTAAAACATGCTGAGCGGTTGATCATATATCAGTAAATAATAATCAGTTAAAAGCTAAAAAGGTGAGTCTTAAAAACATGAACGTTCTCTGCGGCACTGAGATCCTCTATCAGCCTGTTCTAGAGGTGAGGGACGTAATAATGGAAAGACGTCTCATCATGAGTCCGTGTCCTGACTTTGGGGATGATAAGGAGACGGCTGCTAGAGGAGCGCAGAGACCGTGAGGGTTCATACGGTAAAATCAGAAAGATAAGAAGGCCCAAGAACCATTAAAACACTTAAAAACCATTAAAAGAACCTTAAAATGGATCCTAAAAAGGGTTCATACGGTAAAATCAGAAAGATAAGAAGGCCCAAGAACCATTAAGACACTTAAAAACCATTAAAAGAACCTTAAAATGGATCCTAAAAAGGGTTCATACGGTAAAATCAGAAAGATAAGAAGGCCCAAGAACCATTAAGACACTTAAAAACCATTAAAAGAACCTTAAAATGGATCCTAAAAAGGGTTCATACGGTAAAATCAGAAAGATAAGAAGGCCCAAGAACCATTAAGACACTTAAAAACCATTAAAAGAACCTTAAAATGGATCCTAAAAAGGGTTCATACGGTAAAATCAGAAAGATAAGAAGGCCCAAGAACCATTAAGACACTTAAAAACCATTAAAAGAACCTTAAAATGGATCCTAAAAAGGGTTCATACGGTAAAATCAGAAAGATAAGAAGGCCCAAGAACCATTAAGACACTTAAAAACCATTAAAAGAACCTTAAAATGGATCCTAAAAAGGGTTCATACGGTAAAATCGGAAAGATAAGAAGGCCCAAGAACCATTAAGACACTTAAAAACCATTAAAAGAACCTTAAAATGGATCCTAAAACTTACGGGGAGTCAATGCAGTGATTCTAAGACCGGTGAAATGAGCTCCTTCCTCCTGGTCTTCATCAGGACACGAGCTGCTGAATTCTGTAAAAGCTGTAAACTTGAGGTAGTCTTTTTGGGAATACCAGAAATCATTACAATAATCGGTTCTACTGGTGATAAAAACTGCATTAGTGTCTCTGTATTGGTCAGAGGGAGAGAATGCTAAACAAAGCTAAAAAAAAATAATCCTAAAACCAGACTGAACTTTCTTTTAGGACATTATGAGCGTTAATAAAATCATTAAGTCGAATAAAAACAAGTTTTTCTAAAACTTTGCTTAAAAATGGTAGGTTAGATACCGGTCGGTAGTTGTTTAAATCATTAAAATCTAAATGTCTCTTCTTCACTAGGGGCCTCACTACCGCCGCTTTAAAGGCGACAGGAAAAAAAAACCCTTCTGAAGGGAGCAATTCATAAAGTTTAAAATCTCGTCTTTAAAAGATCACACTCAGATTTCTTCAAAGCCATGTTAGTTTGAGAGGATAAAATATTATATCTGATGGTGTCTACCTTCCCCCTGAAGTGGTCTGCAAACTCCTCACATAGAATTATTTGTAAAATAATTATTTACAAAGTAACTTGCTTAGTTACTACACATTTAAACTATTAAAATAATTACACTGAAACAAAACAAAATAAAAATGGACTAAAATTCACATTTTCATAAATTTTAATATCTGTAGTCTCCGGAAGGGTTTGGGGTGGGGTGGGGGGGGCCTAAGCAACCGCTTAGCTCCTTGGCCTGGCCGATCTCCATTTAATTTTTCATAACAAAAATCAGAGTACTTGTATCTATATCTATCCATCCATATATATATATATATATTTCAATTTTTATCGAATTATGTAACGACATTCCACATCAAAATCTAAAAGACGATCGTGATCACCTCATTCAATGTTTATATACTATAGCGTCCCACTCGGACTCTATAGCAACAGTTACCAGGCAACCGTCTGTTTACTCAGATTTCCTCATCACAAGGAACCACACCTCGCATTTCCCCTAACAAGCAACTCTCACCAGTTCTCCTATAACTCACAACACCTGGTAACATTATTAACCGCTGTATCACAATAAGAACATCCCCCATGAACAGAGAACACCTCTACAGAGCACATGAGCTGACGCTAGCTAGTAGCTATTAGCTAAGCTACAGTTAAACCAATGGCTAGGAAGAAAGAAGCAGTGGGATTGGAGCTAAATCCGCTCCTTCTACTCTCAAATCATCAGTGAGGAAATTCTGAGTTCCCAGTAAATTAAATCGACATTCTCGTTGTAAACCAGAGGATCCCTGTTAGCTGCACATTAGCTTCTTTCTCTGAGATAGTCGAAGCTTAACTAAAAAAAGTCACTAGATGGCAGCCGCCCTCTGTTACTAATCATTTCTGCTATTTATTCAAACAAGATTTTTACACTTATAAGTGTAACAATTTATTGTAAATACGATAATATTGTAAATTAATTATATCAATTAAACCTATTAATGCCTAATGTGATACATTACACATGCATAATGGGAATTGCATCACTTATGTCTTTTGAAATAAGATTTACTGTACAAAATGTAATGAATAAAACCAATGATCAAAAACTAGACTGGTCTAAAAAAGGCATGAGGTTCTGTACTGTAAGAAAAAGAAAAAAATGCATAAATCGAGAACAGAATCGAGCCGAGGATTTGGAGAATCGTGACACCCCCTGGTCCAAAGTGGGTGGGCCTCAGCCCCCCAAGGACCACCCATAGCCACGCCCCTGTTCCTCAGGTTCCATCATGGTGTCTCTCAATGGATCAGCCGTCAGAATTTAGGCGCTCAGACAGAAATCTCTGATGAAGCAGCAGTTGGCTCTCTGTAGGTGACTCACAGAGGAGGACCTCTGCAGCGCCACCTTGTGGACTCCAGGATTCCCTTCACAGAGGGGAAAAAAACTTTTAAACTGGACTCTGAACAGAGCACTAAATAAAATAAACTTCAGTTTTTACTTCGCCATCAAAGCTCGCTTCTGACCTGAAACGTCTGCATGAATAAAAACAACCACTAGATGGAGCAATAGTTCATCATATGTATCAAATACATAAAGTTGATCATTTTAGTGCAATAAGAGGCTATAAATGGATTGCTTTACCACAATAAATGGTAATTAGATGTTTTTTCGCCTTATGTTTTGTTAATATAAAATAAATATTTGCAAGAACTGAAAAATATCAAGCTGATTATTGGTGCTGTGTTAAGTTATTTTTTTAACGCAGGTAAATATCTACATCTATTCTAAAACATGTGTTTAGCATTTTGATTCTTTTTTTGGTAATTTAGGTAGTTAATTTTTGTCGTCAAAGTAATTAATAAGGATTTTTATGTTTTGTTTTAATAGTTTATTTCCGATTGTTTTGTGATATCTTCCACTTCACGTTTCCTCTGAATCGTCTCTGAACATGAAATCATTTTTCTCCTCTACCTTTGGACCAAAATTAGACTGAGTTTGCTCCGACTTTATCTAGGAGCAGAGCCTGCGTCTGTATTTCTGAATTTGCAGCTGGTAGAAGAATAAAGGCTGGACACGTCTCCGTGTCCCCAGATGTCTCGCTTTTTGGACATGAAAGAGCTTGGAGAAGCTGCTCGTTATCTCCGTCTCTCCAACCTGGAGCAGTTGGCTGCCAGGGCCCAGGCCTTCGATGGTAAACCAATCTACACGCACCAGGCAGAACATTATGACCACCACACGCATGTAAGGCAAAGTCGGCCCTGGATGAAACCTGGAACCAGTTTTCCCAGAACTTGCAGTAGATTTAATTAAGATTTAAAGAATTTAAAAGTTGAAACTTTGGGCTCAGATGTATTCTGCCCAGTTAAATCCTGCTTTGCAACCACAAGATGCTTGAAGGTTTGATATTTTATGCAGCTCAGGAACATCTGACTGAAGAGCGAGCACAGAAATCTGTGATCTGAGTTTCATCCAGCAGGTTTTTCTCTGCAGAATATCTGACTGTTTAAACACAAAAGTAAGAGTAAGACTGAACATTATGAGCACTACTGCTGGAAGTGGTCATAATGTTCTAGCTGATTTCTACACAAACATGCAGAGTTAATCTAAACTCTTCCAGGGACAAAACGCGTTTGGGTGGCGGATGAAGCTGAAGCCTACATAGAGGTGGAGGTCAGAGAGCTGGATGGAGACAAGACGACGGTGGAGACCAAAGACGGACGGGTTGGTTAACCTCCACCTTAGTTAGTTGTTATGGGATCCCGTTTGTAAAGCAAAACTCTAAGTTATTTTAGCTGTAAAAAAGAGAAAGAAAATAGAATTTTCTAAGCAATATATTCCAAATTGTATTCATTCATTTATAAATGTCACAGTTTCCAACAAAACAGTAATTAGCAAGCTAAAGGTTTGATCCAAAACTAAAAATTAAGCTTCTCAGGTCAGCTTGCTAGCTAAATATTTAGCTTCCTAACTTTATTTTGTGATGCTGAATATTTAATTAGGAAACTAAATATGTGGCAAGCAAGCTGATTAAATATTTTATTAGGAAGCTAAATATTTAGAGAGGAAGCTACAAATTTTATTAGCTTGCTAGCTAGATATTTAGCTAACAAGTTAATTAAATAGTTTGTTAAAAGCCACATATTTAAGTAGAAAACAAAATATTCTGCTTCCTAATTAAATATTTTGTTAAGAAGCTAACTATTTAGCCAGAAGGCTAATTAAATATTTTACTAGTAAGCTTAATATTTAGAGGGGAAGCTACACAATTTAATTAGCTTGCTAGCTAAACATTTAGCTAACAAGTTAATTAAATAGTTTGTTGAAAAGCTACATATTTAGGTAGAAAACTGAATAATGTAATAATATATATATAATTAGGAAGCTAAATATTTAGATAGGAAGCTAAATATTTAATAACCTACTGGCTAATACTTAGCTAAAATTAGAAATAAATATTTAGTTTGTAATACTATTTTTTTCTAGCTAGATATTTAGCTAACATTGTTATTAAATGGTTTGTTATAAAGCCAAATATTTAAGTAGGAAGCAAACTATATATCTAATAATTAAACAGGAAGCTAAATATTTAACCTCCTAATTAAATATTATGTTAATAAGCTAAATATTGAGTAATCAAGATAACTACATACTTAATGAGGAAGCTAGTTACAAATACATAATTATTGTGATATATATTTAGTTTCCTAATATTTTGTTCAGAAGCAAAATATTAACTTGGCTTGCTTGCTAAATATTTATCTTCCTAATTAAATATTTAGCCACAAACTATAGTTTTGAATAGCATAAATTCAAGGTATTAATAACATGGACACAAATACGACTTCTTAAAATGAACCCTTATTCTTCCCTATTATGAAAAGCTAAATAACCTAAATTATTGCTCCTGAGTTTTGCCTGTGAAACTTTACAAACAGCAGCTTATAGTTTATTACTTCACTAGTATTAGTGATTGTGTACAAAGGTTAGGAGTTCTACCTTCTCTTTAGCTGACTAACATCCTGTTCAAAGGTTCAAAGGTTAAACCAGAATTTTTGCTCTGTTCTACAGATGCAGAAACTATTATCATGTAAACCACAGCCTGACTAATTTCGATGCTTCTGAACCAAAACTCTTCTAGCTGTAACTCTGGACGCTGTCACAGCTGTAAAACGTTAAATGTCTGACAGATCCAGAACCAGAACCGTTTCAGGTTATCACAAACTGCCTCTCTGACTGGATACGTTCTTCTGCTGACTGATTACAGTTCCTGATTGTTAAAGAAAACGACCTTCAGCCGATGAACCCTGCAAAGTTCGACATGATGGAGGACATGGCCATGTTGACTCATCTGAACGAAGCGTCTGTGCTCTTCAACCTCAGGAGGAGATACAGCATGTGGATGATCTATGCAAGTGTCCCAGGAGAATCCCAGAACCTGGCGTTGATGCAAAAATAAGCCTTCTCCTTTCCAGGCTCATTTGGATGGTGTTTTTTTTTACCGTTTTGTTCCTCAGACGTACTCCGGCCTGTTCTGCGTGGCGTTGAACCCCTACAAATGGCTGCCGGTTTACTCTGGCCCTGTGGTTACGGCGTATAAAGGGAGGCGGCGTGCAGACGCGCCCCCGCACATCTACGCCATCGCAGACAACGCCTACACCGACCTGCTGAAGAGTGAGTCGCCTCTGGCTGAAAACATGGTTTAATGTGGTTTCAGTTACAGGAATGTTGGTGTTCCACAAGGCTCCGCTTGAGGCAACCTGTTCATTTTATTATGTAAATCCCTAAAAAATGAAACAAAAACAGAGCAGCAACAATTATTAAAGGGCCTATATCATCCAAAATCAAGTTTTTGGAGTTTTCACCCATCTGGTAGTGTAGTTTTCTCATAAAAACCCCACCAGAGTGGTTTTTGGCTTAATCAGAATCAGAATCAGCTTTAATGGCCAAGTATGACAAACATACAAGGAATTTACAGTTTACAGTGCGACCTGTCCAAGATCATTACACACAACAACAAGAACAAACAGATCCAGGTCACTGTTGGGTGCGCCCATGTATGAAAAGATCAGATACATGTTGGGGGGGGGGGGGTCCATGGTGGGGGAAAAAAGCATTCACATGTGTTTTGATCCTTAGTCAAGAGTCAAAAATCAGGTAATAGAAAAAATTCATGGGAGCCAAAACAATAATTATTTGGATAACAGGGAGAGCAAATTTCCTCTCTACCCCTTCAGTCTGTCAGCGGTTTCTTTTATAGTCTAATTCAACCAAATTCAATTCCAGATTACTCCATTAATTTCCAGTTGCACCAATCCGCACTGACAGTTTCTCCAAGTCCGATGACAATTTGCGAGTGAGTCCCAAATCGCCAGCTAGATCGGCTCTTGCAGCGCCTAGCCTGTGCTCGAGCTCACCAAGCGTGAGGTTCTGAGGTCCATCAGCACAAATCTGAGCTTCAGACTGCTCCTTCAGCCGTCCAATCGCTTCCAGAACTGCCTACAATTTCAGTATTTGTTGCTCCATTTTGCCGCAGATCCAGTACATGCTCATTCCAATCAGCAGGAACCCGATCCACAAAAATCTAAATAGCCAGATATCATCCATACAACCCGGATCCCCTTTCCCGTGCTTCGTAGAGTTGAGTAGATTTTATCAATAGCATTCAGAGACCAGCTGACCTTTTCCATCTTTCGTTTATTCAGTTTTGGTTCGGAGAAAAACACAAAAAAAGTCACTCCAGATAGAGGCACAGGACATAGAGCAGTGGGATAAGACACAGGAGGAGGAGGGATAGAAAAGTGTGCGTCCTCGCCGAAAGCCACTGAGGAAAAACGTCTGAGTAATCCTCCTGAATCCTGCTCTCTGAGCAGCTGCCCCTCCCTCTCCTAGAAAACGACTGAGTGTTCAACTAGTGACATCACTGGTTGAAAGTTGAGTGCTAGAGGTGTCTGCACCGCCCCCTGCAGGCAGAACGCCTTACCTCTGCTAGAGTTCCAAACACACCCTCCTCCTCCTTCTCAAAGCTCATAGCTGCTTCGGTTTTTGGCAGCTCAAAACCCTTTTTCTGTTGGATTTTTTATTTTCTCTGTGAAAACGCCCGTTTGGCTGCATGGATTACAGGATTTTATTCTACATTCCTAAAGAACAGCAGCTGATCAAAGAACACAGACGCCTGATGGACAGATAAGTAACTGGCTACATGCTAATGCTAATGTGTGTTAGCCATTTATCAAGCTGCTTATTTGAACTTATAACAGCATTTTGCGGTTAATTAATTGATCTTTAGCTTCTCAGAATCTTCAGTGAACGGGTGTAAACACCACCCAAGACTTTTTATATACTGGGCTGGAAAGATTTGCTTAGTGGACGCAGCTGTGTTGGTTTGGGCTCTGTCTAAAGCCTGGTGATTTAGCACATGAAATAAGCTTTATTAACTCAGTGTTCAACAAACAAATAAACCAAACGTCTGAGCCCTTAATATAAAGGAGTTTCATTGTGGTACTCTGTGCTTTTCAAATTATTTGTGAGAACACTGTTTGTCATGAAGCTTTGCACCGTTTGATCTGCTCCCGGCTGTGCAGCGTGGCGTAGCGTTGGGGTGCAGGAGGCGGGTTTATAGAGAAACGAGCCGTTTCACTTCGTGGTCCAACATTAACTACAGGATACAAGTTACATTTCAGGACAAATTAATACTGTATAACACCAACGGTAACATTTTATCATATATATGTACATTCCAGAAGTTAAAAGCTGTGAAATAGCATGATATATTCCCTTTGAAACTTAAACTGAAACAGAAAGTTATTCTGAGTTTCTTCCACCTTCATGCTAGAAGATTGGCTTCATCATCATTCAATGACGAGGTTTAACTCTCCTCCACAGATCGGGAGAACCAGTCGATGCTCATCACGTAAGTCCGACTCTCTCTGTTACACCGTTTCGACATCAACACCAATAATAGGAAAAAGGAAACGTTTTTATTTATGTATGTTTTATCAATTAAGCTATTAAAGTCACACTTCATGCCTAAATATTTAGCTTCCTAAAGCCCCAAAGCTTTATGGGGCCTTAGGCAGATTTGGACTCGGGGCGCCCCCTTTCTGTTAAATCCCGCAACAGCTTTTCCTAAAGATTTGGTCTAACCTGGAAAAGTGGGCGGAGTTTATTTAGCTGATTCTATAAATCAGTCAGGTAACTTTTAAATATTTGTATTAATTTTCATGCATTTGATTTAAACACATTTGCAACTTTTAAAAAATTGAAATAAAAATAGAACATAGATTTAAAAAATATTAATAAAATGATTAGTTACTGAGAAACTTGCCTGGTTAGTACTCAAAAATGTAAATTATTGCATAAAAAACAATCTACTGTGAAACAAAACTAAATCAAATGGAGTAATATTCACATTTTTTAATACATTTTAATATTTGTAATCTCTGTTCAATTTCAGCATTTATAGGGGGCCCCTGGATGGGTATGCGGGGCCCTAAGCAACCGATTAGTTTACTTGTACTTCTGCTAGCTAAACATTATCTTTACATGAGCTACATTTTCCGTTCAAACTAAATATATGATTTGTAAATATTTAGCTTTGTATGTAAATATTCAGATTCCCAGCTAAATATTTAGATAACAAGTGAAATTCTTACGTAGAAAGTTACATATTTCGTTGGAAAGCTAGTAATTTGGTTTAATATTTAGAAACTTTGAAATGTTACACATAACATTGGTGCAAAAATGACTTTGAAAAATGAACCCCCACCTTTTTCCTTTTACGACAGACTAAATAACCCAAATTATCACGGTTAACTTTTACAATCGGCACCCCATACGAATCATCATAACTGAATGACCCTTATGAATACTAATCAGTCAACCCTATTATAGATATTAAACATCCCCTGTTAACTCAACCCGTCAGAATCAGACATACTTTATTAATAATCGCTTAGCGTAAACAGCAAACAGCACATGGGCAGACAGGATGGGGTCATCTGTGCAGCATTTACTCACCCAGACAAATCTGAAGCCACTTGGAGTCCTTTGGGAGAAGGTTTTATCCAGGCATGATCAGCGTATATTTCCAACAATGGATCTGACAAATATACGTAATTTCAATAATGTTTCTGTTTGGTGAACCCGGCCCATTCTGTAACAGCGGAGAGTCCGGAGCGGGAAAAACCGTCAACACCAAGAGGGTGATCCAGTACTTCGCAACCGTCGCTGCTCTGGGAGAAAACGTGAAAAGAGGAGTAAGTTGTTAGGTTTCTGGTTTGCTTTTCATGAGTAACTTGATGCGTTCATCTGCATTTACGGCAGCCTGCTGGACTCTGGTTCTGTTCAGCGCTCCTTAGAGGATCAGATCATCGAAGCTAATCCGGCCATGGAAGCGTTCGGGAACGCCAAAACCATCCGCAACGACAACTCGTCTCGCTTTGTGAGTCCAGTAATCTGATTGGCCAATGGTGGAGCTGGAGAGGAGGGGTTAGTCACTAGAAATGTGTCTGATTGGTTGTTTCAGGGGAAGTTCATCAGGATCCATTTTGGTCCAACTGGGAAGCTCGCGTCTGCCGACATCGACATCTGTGAGTTACAGAAACTTCTGCATCCCATCCTACAGAAGAGGATCAGGGCCACTGAAGGAAAAAAAAATTTGTTTGAGAATTTTGACTTTTTTCTCAGAGTTCTCACTTTAATCTCAGAATTTTGACTTTAATCTTAAAATGATGTCCTTTTTCTCACAATTTGCATTTTTTCTCTGAATCCTGAGTTAATCTCAGTATTCTGATTTTACTCTAAGATGTCTGATATTTTTTCTCAGAATTCTGACTTTATTCTGAAGATTTTGACTTTAATCTCAAAATTTCAACTTTAATCTCAAAATTTCGACTTTTATTTCAGAATTCCGGAGTTTAATCTCAGAATTCTGACTTTTTTGTCAAAATTATGACTTTGTTTCTTAGAGTTCGTGACTTTAATCTCAGAATTCCTAAATTTAATCTCAGATTTCTGATTTTTTTCTAGGAGATTTTGACTTTAATCTCGAAATTTCAACTTTAATCTCAGAATTCTGACTTTTTTGTCAAAATTATGACTTTGTTTCTTAGAGTTCGTGACTTTAATCTCAGAATTTTTACTTCAATATCAGAATTATGACTTTAATCTCAGAATTCCTAAATTTAATCTCAGATTTCTGATTTTTTTCTAGGAGATTTTGACTTTAATCTCGAAATTTCAATTTTAATCTCAGAATTCTGACTTTTTTGTCAAAATTCTGACTTTGTTTCTTAGAGTTCGTGACTTTAATCTCAGAATTTTGACTTTAATCTTAAAATGTCCTTTTTTTCACAATTTGCATTTTTTCTCAGAATCCTGAGTTAATTTCAGTATTCTGATTTTACTCTAAGATGTCTGATATTTTTTCTCAGAATTCTGACTTTATTCTGAAGATTTTGACTATAATCTCAAAATTTCAACTTTAATCTCAGAATTCTGACTTTTTTGTCAAAATTATGACTTTGTTTCTTAGAGTTCGTGACTTTAATCTCAGAATTTTTACTTCAATATCAGAATTATGACTTTAATCTCAGAATTCCTAAATTTAATCTCAGATTTCTGATTTTTTTCTAGGAGATTTTGACTTTAGCCTCAAAATTTCAGACTTTAATATCAGAATTTTGTCTTTTTTTCTCAGAGTTCGTGACTTTAATATCAGAATTTTGATTTATTTTCTCAGAATTATTGACTTTTATCTCAGAATTCTGACCTTAAAATCAGAATTCTGACACCGATTAGGGAGCAAGCCGCATCAGCGATGGACTGGAGTTGTTCATGGGGAGAACTGACCTGCAGGTTTAAAGCAGAGGGAATAAAGCTAAATGTTTATTGGCTTCAGAAATCTGATGAAAAAATCTGAATTTTTTTTTCTTCAGTGGCCCTAATTGTAACAAAACAACATAAAATTATTTCTTCAGGGGAAAATTATGATTTTCTTTTTAATTTCCAACAAAGTTTCTGCAAAAAAATGCTCTAAAATATACAAAAATGATTTATAAAATTTGTTTGTTCCTCCAGATCTTCTGGAAAAGTCCAGAGTCGTGTTCCAGCAACCAGGAGAGAGAAGCTACCACATCTACTACCAGATCCTGTCCAATCACAAGCCAGAGCTGCAAGGTAACCCCGCCCATCACCACGACCTCATCTCCTGATGCCGACACATCAGCAGCTCAGGTTAAAACACAGCTTTCCATCAACGAGACCAATGAAAGAGGGAAAATATCAACCAACTTCTGGTAGAAGTATGACCCGGTTCTAACAGAACCCCGCTCAGTAAGAGTAGCGCCACTTCAACATACTTTTACTCGAGTAAAAGTAATAAGTAGCCGTCTACAGAATTACTCGAGTAAGAGTGAAAAAGTAAAATTCTACATCCGGTACAAGATTTTTAACAGACACAATTATGAAGTTATGGACAAATTCTATTATTTTAATGACTAAAACAAAAATAAAATGAAATAATTTAGATAATTACGACAAATTTTAAGCAGAAGAAACACTTTTTAATTTCTGCTTTAACTTAATTTGATGTTTATCTTTCATGTTATGATCATGTGAGGAGGTGAAAATATTTGCTTATGGTTCTCCAGATGGTTCCTTAGGTCGTAATTACTGCTTTTATACATTTAATTGCTGTCTTGCATATTTTGTTTGTTTCTTTACCACCTTGAATTACGTTGTTGTTTAAAGTTTTGACATACAAATACAGTACAATTGCCTTTGGTTGCCTTTTAGAATTCAATTTTTATTATAATAGCTATGGTTGCAGAAGGCAACTCATAAATATAATCTAGGAGCAAAGTAAAAAGCACCTCTAATAACAGTTTATGGTGTTTACTGTATATTCAATTGACCTCAAAATGCGACAAACTCAGCAGACAGAAAATTATATTAGAGAACCAACATTTGTGTAGCAACAGGTGTTTTCCTTTAACTCTAAATGTCTGTCTGTGTCTGGTGTATTTATGATTAAAACATGTTACTCAAGTAAAAGCAATAAATATAGTAAAGCAAAATTAATCTCCCAAAAAATTACATAAGTAAAGATAACTAGTTACTACCCACCTGTGGGTGTAGCTCAGACGTTCCTGCAGTGTCTATGATTAATTACGTCATTTCCACTGTTCCTTCAAAAATACAGCCCTATTGGTGGGACAACTTACTGGTTTCCCCATGTCCCATCAGATCAGTGGGAGTCAAATACTGAAGGAGAAACTCTACAAAGTGTAAACAGAACCACTTTGGAGGACCAGAACTGATATAATTAAAAATAAAAGCAGAAATATATATATATATATATGGTTTTCTTTTCCTTATACGTGCATTTTTTCTTAAGAAAAATATATATTTTGTTTTTCCTTTTTTCTTACACATCCATTTTTGTTGAGAAATATATGTATACATTTTTTTCCCTTATAAATGCATTTTTTTTTGTCAAGAAAAATATATATATTGTTTTTCCTTTTGCTTATAACTTGCATTTTTGTGGATATATATATATATATATATATATATATATATATACATTTTCTGATCATCTGATTCCGTGTGAAGGGTTAATCTTAGGGCAGCTCGACCTGTAGATAACAATAGATTTAGAAGCGGTTAAATTTGTTCCCCAACTTTTTTACATTTTACATTGGTTACAATTATGTATTTTGTGTTATCTGCAATGCAGAACACATACAGACTGTAGCAAGGAAGCAACAGTGTGACAAAAAAAGGTTTTGAGTAAAACAAGAAGCAAATTTACATATTCATCAGGGGAGTTATGTGTAAATCCCTAAAATAAAATGAATAGGAGTATCACAAAAACTTAAAAAAGAAGATATTTGGAAGCCCAGGACAATATACTTTTGGAACAATTTGATCTAATTAATATTAGTGAGCAAATGTAGATTTAAATTAAATTTAAAAAAAACAAAAAGCATTGGAGGAGACGGCAACAGAAGCTGTTAATTATGTCGCTGCATCGCGTCATTTTCACAATTGGACAGGATTCCCGAAGGGACTATGGGAAATGTAGTGGCAACATGTTCCAAGGAAAACTCCCTAAACTAACAGAAATTAATTTTATTTACCTTGAAAATCTTCTTAATTCATGGAACTGCACTTTGAAGTGATTTTCCTGAAATATATCCGTTTGGTAACTGTAGAATACGTAATATTTTCAATAAAAGTGTACGTTTTAAATCTTGGTTACACGAAGAAATGTCACAGCTAGCATTAGCTTTTCTGGAGAGTTCATAAAGCACGCCTTGCAAAGATGAATATTATATATACCTCCAGTTTTTATTTTATTTTATTTCTGCATTGGGTGACAATCCTCGAAAATAAACGTAACACTACATATAATTTCTTTTAAGGAAGTCGTTTCGTTTCATGAGCCCCGACGAGTTTTTGTTGCTACTAACAGTAGAGAGGTGGCGCCCCCTGCTGTTTGGATCCTGACTGTTGAATCTGGTGGATGTGTTGCAGACCTGCTGCTGGTGACCACCAACCCCTACGACTACCACTTCTGCTCCCAGGGGGTGACCACGGTGGAGGGCATCAGCGACGGCGAGGAGCTGAACCTCACCGACGTAGGAGAGACTTCCCCACGCCCAACACGTCTCCTCCCAGCTCTCTGCGGGGAAATAAACTGTGATTCCTGTCTGTTTTTTGGGCAGCGCGCCATGGACACACTGGGCTTCACTCCGGAGGAGAAGTACGGCTGCTATAAAATCGTCGGGGCCATCATGCACTTTGGGAACATGAAGTTCAAGAAGAAACAGAGAGAAGAGCAGGCTGAAGCTGATGGAACAGAAAGTAGGACGTGTTGATGTTAAACAGACTCAGGGAAACACTTCTTCTCCATCACATCAGCTTTCCACAGAGGCGATAAAAGTATTCACATTCATTACTCGAGTACAAGTACACACCACGGAGTATTAGGGCCATCGTAAAGAAAAGACAAATATTTTGGAGTAAATTTCTGGCCAAAAAAACTCAAAACTTAAAGTCATATTTTCTAGAAAAAAAACTATCTGAAATTATCTGAAGAATGAGCTAGCTCTGATTGAAAACAGGATTTAATCATCAGAATTAGATTAGTCTTTGTACTGGTTTGTATTCATGATTATCTTAAGCTGTCCTGGAGAGAGATACTCACTCTGGTCGGATTTCGTAGTTAAGATTATCAGCCTCAACCTATCAAGAACCTACGACGGATCATTAGGGCCATCGTCAATAAAAGAAAAATATTTTGGAGTAAATTTCCACCCCCCAAAAAATGGGAAATTCTGAGAGGAAAGTCACATATCTTCCAGAAAACAAGAAATTCTCAGATGTCGAAAAGCATTAGCAACATTACGAGTAAATTGCAAGGAAAACCTATGAAATTTCTTAGATTGAATATCTAAACTTAGACATTTATGACATTGTGGACTCAGACAATTTTAAGAAAAAAACGTATGCCTTAAAATATACGCAATTAATTCAGATTTTTTTTACTTGTAATTTTAATACTTCATGACACCAGAGAATTTCCAATATTTTTCTGGAAAATATGCGACTTTGATCTCAGAATTTCTTAATTCTTTTGGCCGTAAATTTACATAAAGGTTCACTTAAAGGTGTGAAAATTGTACGGTGAATTAAATTACACAACAGTCTAATGTCCTAACCACATTGGAAGGACATGCTTGCCAACCCTCCCGATTTTCCACGGAAAGTCCCGAATTTCAGCGCCCCTCCAGAAAATCTCCTGGGGCCATCATTCTCACAAATTTCTCCTGATTTTGACCCGTCAACAATATAGCTAAACAGTCCTTCACCGGGCGCCGTTTCCGGCCGGACAGTAATAACGGTTTCGCCTCAAAGTCAAGCGTGATAAACAAAAACCACAAAAAAAAAAAACACAAAAGAAATTTGTTTTATCTTTAAGATTAAAAAGTTATAAAAAAAATCTGATCGCTCATTTGTAAGCCACAAACGTTACGGTCATCTTTCAAACCTCTCCTTACTAAAGGGGACATTTGGAGAAGATGGTAGTACGCTGCATCCGCACACGTGTGTTGCATTCAAGGAACGTTTGGAATGCATAGTCAATTCAATATTGTAGGTAATTTAAAATTTATAACAAAAAACATGCCATCAGCCATGAGCTTCTGTTTCCTGGTGGTTGGCAAGAGAAGTTAGCTTTAGTACTAAACATGCCCTACTTTTTTTAAATTACTATATACATATATATATAAATATATATACGATTGATTTAATCTTCTTCATCTCAACCTTTTTTCTCTTCATAACTAGAACTGAGGTTGCAAGGTTTCCGAATTTTCAACATAAACAACACGCCACCATTTGTAACATGACACCAACCGGGCTAAAGGCTAAAGTTTAGCTGACAATGCTAGCGGCTCTAAAAATATCTCACGCTACTTTTAAATTACCACCAATTCTATAGTGTGGTGAAATGTTTTTTTTTTCTACTTAACTGTGTACGATTATTCTTCGTTTGCCATTGTGTTTGTTCTGGCCGATCAGTAACTGGCGACTCTCAAAAAGGTGAGTGACCGAGAGCGACTACGTTGCTGTAGTGCTCCAATTTGACCACAAGATGTCAACATTACATATTGCACCTGGCGATACGAACACCTGCTGTGCCCTGAAAATGTGAAAATGACACCCATTTTTGATGCTTTAATGTCTCTGTGCTGTGTTTAGGTGCTGACAAAGCAGCGTATCTGATGGGCATCAGCTCCTCGGAGCTGCTAAAAGGACTCCTGAACCCCAGAGTCAAAGTTGGAAATGAGTTCATCGTGAAAGGGCAGACCGTGGAGCAGGTGACCGGTCGATCCGTCAAACATTTCAAGGTAAAGCGGATCAAACGTGACGGGTGGATGTTTGTTTCCCAGGTGAACTACGCAGTGGCGGCTCTGTCCAAAGCCACGTACGACCGCATGTTCAAGTGGCTGGTGGGTCGGATCAACTCGTCTCTGTACATGGCTCTGCCTCGTCAGTACTTCATAGGGGTCCTCGACATCGCTGGCTTCGAGATCTTTGAGGTAAAGAAGACCGAAACGAACTTTTAAAGAATATCTGCTCTGAACAAACTGGTCACAGTGTTTGCTCCCGATGGCCTCCATTTCTCCGTTACACACACATTTCTTCTCACAGCGTCTCGTATTGATGTGCGCAGTACCTCCTGTATGGATTTAGTGTTCCGCTTCTTTATCATCACAGACCTGCAGCTGCATTTAGTATAAAAACCTGCATCTTCTCCCGCAGCTCAACAGCTTTGAGCAGTTGTGCATCAACTTCACCAACGAGAAGCTGCAGCAGTATTTCAACCACCATATGTTCGTCCTGGAGCAGGAGGAGTACAAGACTGAAGGGATAGAGTGGAGCTTCATAGACTTCGGTTTGGACCTGCAGGCCTGCATTGATCTCATTGAGAGGGTGAGTCTGATTGCTACATGGAGGAGGAGAGTGGAATATCGTCCAGATGCTAACACTGAGCTACTGTTCATGATGTGTGAAGCCCATGGGAATTTTGTCCATCATGGAGGAGGAGTGCATGTTCCCCAAGGCTACGGACCACAGCCTGAAGACCAAACTGTACGACCACCACCTGGGGAAGTCCCCAAACTTCCTGCGCCCACGACCCGACAAGAAGCGTAAATACGAGACCCACTTTGAGCTGGTTCACTACGCTGGAGTGGTGAGTAACTGGTTTTGTTCTGGTCCTGGTGGTACCGTCATCCATCTATGGATGGATGGATCTATTGTTGGATGGTTGGATGGATGGATGGATGGATGGATCTATTGTTGGTTGGATGGATGGATGGATGGAAGGATGGATTTATTGTTGAATGGATGGATGGGGGGTTGGATTTTGGATGGATGATAAATGGTTGGATGTTGAATGGATGGATGGATGTATTGTTGGATGGATGGATGGATGGATGGATGTTGGATGGATCTATTGTTGAATTGATGGATGGATGGATGGATGGATTTGGGATGGATGATAAATGGTTGGATGTTGGATGGATGGATGTTGGATGGATGGATTTTGGATGTATGTTAGAAGGTTGCATGTTGGATGGATGGATGTTGGATGGATGGATGGATTTTGGATGGATGTTAGACGGTTGCATGTATGGTTGGATGTACAGTTGGAGGTTGGTTGGATATACGGTTGGATGGACAGTTGGATGTTAGATGAACAGTTGGATGGTTGGATGTACGGTTGGATGGACAGTTCAATGTTGGATGAACAGTTGGATGGTTGGATGTACTGTTGGATGTACAGTTGGAGGTTGGTTGGATATACGGTTGGATGTACGGTTGGATGTACGGTTGGATGGACAGTTGGATGAACAGTTGGATGGTTGGATATACGGTTGGATGTACGGTTGGATGAACAGTTGGATGTTGGTTTTGATGTACGGTTGGATGGACAGTTGGATGTTGGATGAACAGTTGGATGGTTGGATGTTGGTTGGATATACGGTTGGATGTACGGTTGGATGGACAGTTGGATGTTGGATGGACAGTTGGATGGTTGGATATACGGTTGGATGTACGGTTGGATGAACAGTTGGATATTGGTTTTAATGTACGGTTGGATGGACAGTTGGATGTTGGATGAACAGTTGGATGGTTGGATGTTGGTTGGATATACGGTTGGATGTACGGTTGGATGGACAGTTGGATTTGGATGTACGGTTGGATGGACAGTTGGATGTGGAATGAACAGTTGGATGGTTGGATTTATGGTTGGATGAACAGTTGGATGGTTGGATATACGGTTGGATGTACGGTTGGATGAACAGTTGGATGTTGGTTTTGATGTACGGTTGGATGGACAGTTGGATGTTGGATGAACAGTTGGATGGTTGGATGTTGGTTGGATATACGGTTGGATGTACGGTTGGATGGACAGTTGGATGTGGAATGAACAGTTGGACGATTGGATATATGGTTGGATGAACAGTTGGATGTTGGTTGGATGTACGGTTGGATGAACAGTTGGATGTTGGTTTTGATGTACGGTTGGATGGACAGTTGGATGTTGGATGAACAGTTGGACGGTTGGATGTTGGTTGGATATACGGTTGGATGGACAGTTGGATGTGGAATGAACAGTTGGATGGTTGGATTTATGGTTGGATGAACAGTTGGATGTTGGTTGGATGTACGGTTGGATGCCATCTGCTCTGTGGATTCTAGGTTCCCTACAACATCACAGGCTGGCTGGACAAGAACAGAGATCCTCTCAATGAGACGGTGGTCTCCCTGTTCCAGAAGTCGCCCAACAAACTGATGGCCAGCTTGTTTGAGAACTACATCTGCTTTGACACAGGTAGCCATTTTGTGGTTCTGTTTCTCACTGAGAGCCAATAACAGGCAACGGAAACCGATCAGACTGTGACTGTTTCTCCTGTTAGCTGTCATGTCAGCCGGCGACAACAAGGGGGAAACCAAACAGAGGAGGAGGAAGGCTGCATCTTTCCAGACAGTTTCCCAGCTCCACAAGGTGAGTCAGACAGGTGTGAGAAGACTCCTGTCGATTATTATTGTTTGAAGATATAAAAAGCCTAAGGCTTTATTCATAATAAAACATCATCTTATGCGCATTGCGCCTGTTAAACCTGCAGTAAGACGCAGACGATCCATTTAGCGCTTTTGCCCTTGAATATGAAATCTGGGCGTTTCTGTAAGAGGTTGGAAGGAGAACAGACTAATAAGTAGAATAAGTAGAATAAGTTCCAGGGTGATTTACTAAGCATAAACTTGTTTGCGCGGATATTTTAGCATCTATTTTTAGCACTTCTGAAAAGCATGTCTTTATTTTGCGCTACCACATCCAACATGAGTTTATTATTGACAAACAAAAAATGTCATTCATACACAATATAACCTAAGAGTAATTAACACTCTAATGGCCATAAAGCTGATAGTTATGTAAATATTTACCTGTTTTTTCCCAAAGACGAATTATAACTCACTGAGCTCTCATCACGTCTCCACCTGTTCAAGACGCGTTGAGATCACATGATCCTTGTGGATCCTCATTAGTTTCTCACGTAGTATTTAACCTTCCTGGAGTCCAATTAATAAAATGTAGTAATCAGACACAATACGATAATGATAATTGGCATTATATATGACATTTTAAAAACAAAATTCAGACATGCTACACTTTTAATCAGTGTAACACATGAATTACATTTATTACTGACAAACAAAAAACAGAATTCACAGCATTTCAGCATAATTTTTGTACCAAAGAAGCATCATAGATCCATGCGTATTATTCCTCCTCTCTATCCGTGGTGCAGCTCGCGTTAACGGCGGCAAACTCCTCATTTGAATAATGCTGGTTGCGCCTGTTGAGAATTGCTCACGCAATCTTAGTAAATCACCCGCAAATTAAGGACGACCCGCTTCCGCAAATTTTCAACGCCACACATAATTTTGCCGTCATTATCGGGAATCTTGATAAATCAGCCCCATAGTTGTAGACAATCAGGCAGGGACAACAGCTGGGAGTGCAGGGAGGGCGCACATTAGCTAGTCAGTGATCAAGTAGAAGGCAGGGAGGGCGCACCTTAGCTAGTCAGTGATCAAGTAGAAGGCAGGGAGGGCGCACCTTAGCTAGTCAGTGATCAAGTAGAAGGCAGGGAGGGCGCACCTTAGCTAGTCAGTAATCAAGTAGATGGCAGGGAGGGCGCACCTTAGCTGGACAGTGATCAAGTAGACGGCAGGGAGGGCGCACTTTAGCTGGACAGTGATCAAGTAGACGGCAGGGAGGGCGCACCTTAGCTAGTCAGTGATCAAGTAGAAGCAGGGAGGGCGCACCTTAGCTAGTCAGTAATCAAGTAGATGGAGGGGCGCACCTTAGCTAGTCAGTGATCAAGTAGAAGGCAGGGAGGGCGCACCTTAGCTAGTCAGTAATCAAGTAGATGGCAGGGAGGGCGCACCTTAGCTGGACAGTGATCAAGTAGACGGCAGGGAGGGCGCACTTTAGCTGGACAGTGATCAAGTAGACGGCAGGGAGGGCGCACCTTAGCTAGTCAGTGATCAAGTAGACGGCAGGGAGGGCGCACCTTAGCTGGACAGTGATCAAGTAGATGGCAGGGAGGGCGCACCTTAGCTAGTCAGTGATCAAGTAGACGGCAGGGAGGGCGCACCTTAGCTGGACAGTGATCAATTAGACGGCAGGGAGGGCGCACCTTAGCTAGTCAGTGATCAAGTAGATGGCAGGGAGGGCGCACCTTAGCTAGTCAGTGATCAAGTAGATGGCAGGGAGGGCGCACTTTAGCTGGACAGTAATCAAGTAGACGGCAGGGAGGGCGCACCTTAGCTGGACAGACATCAAGTAGATGGCAGGGAGGGCGCACCTTAGCTGGACAGACATCAAGTAGATGGCAGGGAGGGCGCACCTTAGCTGGACAGACATCAAGTAGACGGCAGGGAGGGCGCACCTTAGCTGGACAGACATCAAGTAGATGGCAGGGAGGGCGCATCTTAGCTGGACAGACATCAAGTAGACGGTAGGGAGGGTGCCCCTTAGCTGGACAGTAAACAAGTAAATGGCAGGGAGGGCGCACCTTAGCTGGACAGTGATCAAGCAGACGGCAGGGAGGGCGCACCTTAGCTGGACAGACATCAAGTAGATGGCAGGGAGGGCGCACCTTAGCTAGTCAGTGATCAAGTAGAAGGCAGGGAGGGCGCACCTTAGCTGGACAGTGATCAAGTAGACGGCAGGGAGGGCGCACCTTAGCTGGACAGTGATCAAATAGACGGCAGGGAGGGCGCACCTTAGCTGGACAGACATCAAGTAGATGGCAGGGAGGGCGCACCTTAGCTAGTCAGTGATCAAGTAGAAGGCAGGGAGGGCGCACCTTAGCTGGACAGACATCAAGTAGATGGCAGGGAGGGCGCACCTTAGCTAGTCAGTGATCAAGTAGACGGCAGGGAGGGCGCACCTTAGCTGGACAGACATCAAGTAGATGGCAGGGAGGGCGCACCTTAGCTAGTCAGTGATCAAGTAGAAGGCAGGGAGGGCGCACCTTAGCTGGACAGACATCAAGTAGATGGCAGGGAGGGCGCACCTTAGCTAGTCAGTGATCAATTAGACGGCAGGGAGGGCACACCTTAGCTGGACAGACATCAAGTAGATGGCAGGGAGGGCGCACCTTAGCTAGTCAGTGATCAAGTAGAAGGCAGGGAGGGCGCACCTTAGCTGGACAGTGATCAAGTAGACGGCAGGGAGGGCGCACCTTAGCTAGTCAGTGATCAAGTAGACGGCAGGGAGGGCGCACCTTAGCTGGACAGAGATCAAGTAGATGGCAGGGAGGGCGCACCTTAGCTAGTCAGTGATCAAGTAGACGGCAGGGAGGGCGCACCTTAGCTGGACAGTGATCAAGTAGACGGCAGGGAGGGCGCACCTTAGCTAGTCAGTGATCAAGTAGACAGCAGGGAGGGCGCACCTTAGCTGGACAGTGATCAAGTAGACAGCAGGGAGGGCGCACCTTAGCTAGTCAGTGATCAAGTAGACAGCACGGAGGGCGCACCTTAGCTGGACAGTGATCAAGTAGACGGCAGGGAGGGCGCACCTTAGCTAGTCAGTGATCAAGAAGACGGCAGGGAGGGCGCACCTTAGCTAGACAGTGATCAACTACCTTGGCTAGTTAGTTATCAGGCAGACTGTCGGGAGGGCGTAACTCCGCTGGACGATGATCGAGCGGACAGCCGTGTGGTCTTTTCCTGAGGACGTAGAGATCCTGCAGACAGCAGGATGGACATCCCCTTACAGGACAGCCTGTAGATTCCTGTTGGGTACATTGCCATGGGTATGGTGGACACTAAGGGGGATGAACCACTGAGGAATTGGAGTTCTGATGGCCAGCCGGGAGGGCGCACCTTAGCTGGACAGAGATCAAGCAGACGGCCTCAGAAATGAGGTGCTGGCGTCAGAACCCGATGTAGGAGCCAGATCTGCACGGTTAGCCAGAGCTGTGATTGCCAATTACGTCAAATTACAGCAGCTCCACTACACTGTGCCCCATTTTTAACCCCGCCAAGCACTATATGGGTAAGTCTGAGGGCTCTTTCCTACTGGGCACGGATGCCTCTATGCTTCCATGATGCAATATGATATGTGGGAAGTTTCTGAGCTTTCACCATCAGTTTAGATGTTACTATGTGGGACAAAAAACGGGGTATTCATCAATCAATCCATCCATCCGTACATCTATCCTGTCTAAACAATCTCTGGCCATGAGGACATCCCCAACCATCCACATTCTGGGTCACTTTCCATGTCACAATGAGTCCTAATCGCTCCAGCTAATAGAATCTCTGGCATCAGGAAGGAATATTCACCTGTAACTGAACAAACCCTCAGCTCTAAAGTTTTCTCTGCTGAATCACAGGAAAATCTCAAGAAGCTGATGGCCAACCTCCGCAGCACCCAGCCCCACTTTGTCCGCTGCATAATACCGAACGAGACCAAGAGTCCAGGTAGACCAATCAGGCCTCTCTGTTTCTGAAACGTTTCAGGTCATCCGGGTCAAACTCTGGACCTGAAGGGCCCGGATCCGCTGCTGAGTCGTCCCCCTGTGTGTGTGTGTGTGTGTGTGTTGACAGGTGTAATGGATCCTTTCCTGGTGCTCCACCAGCTCAGGTGTAACGGAGTCCTAGAGGGAATCAGGATTTGCAGGAAGGGTTTTCCCAACCGAATCGCTTACAGTGAATTTAAACAAAGGTGAGTCCGGGTTTGACTTCAGGTCTGGACTTACCTGACATCTTCAAGAGCAATACTCCATTCCTTACAGAAGGTTTTTCCACTTTGAACTTTGACCTGTTCGCCAACTTTCAGTTCAAAACCATTTCCAGATTAATTCAGCTGGGGGGGGTCTATTTATTTTAGATTTTTACGTCACGTTGGTGGTATGTTACATTTCTTTTTTCGTGATGTCCTTTCTACGTGCTTGTACATTTTATCAGAGGTGGGAAGTAACTAACACCATACTTCTAACTTTTACTTGAGTAATATCTTTTTTAAAGTGAAGAAAATATTGATATACCAATATATATATCTATATTTCATATTGTATCGATATTTAAAAGCAAAGCATAAATTTTCATTAAAAAATTTTTTTTTTTGAATGGATCCAATAATGATGAAAGTAATTTTTTGGAGTGAAAAAATTTAAATTAAAGTAAATAAAAGCAACACAAGGCTGAGTACAGATGAGCCACAAACGCCATCACGGAGCCATCTGCATCAGCGGCAGATCAACAGCAGCAGCCAAGGCACTCAGAAGAGGGAGGGATGGTACCTCCACCTCCATCCATGCACCACCTGGAGAGCTCCCAGCCAGCTGGTGGTCCTTAACGTGTCTACCTGGAGTGTGTTTTTGTCGCATTTTAGCGACAGCGTGAACGACCACCGAAAAAAAATTGGATTACAGCATCAAGACCTGTGGGGGGGAAATGTAGCCATAGATGGTAATGCATTAGCATCACCCCTGTTTGTGCTAGCTTTGCTCTTGTTTTCATTTAGTATCTTCTTTACTGCCTCCAAAAGTACTGATTAATAGCCTACAGCACCCTCTGCTGGTTGTCTAAGGTCAATTCTTTCTATGGTTGTGGCTGAAAGGTTAAATATCAATCATTTTCATAACAACTACATAAAAAATTAAAACATACCTCCACGGGGCGTTTAGAGGGGTGCTGAATGAAAGTACAACATGTCCATAAAATATTATATTTCAATAAAAATATAATATAACTAAAGTTGTCAGCCCATATACGGTCAGACATATACGGTCTCTATGATCCAACTAAATGGTCGGCCCAGCTGGGCTGGTACTGAGAAAAATGGTGGATTCAGCAAGTCCAGCAGCTGCCTCAGAGCCACAGAGATTTTGTTATCCGTCTCAGGAGAGGAGTGACCGCAGAAGAACAGAAACTAGAGCAGTTTTAGGTAAAGCCTACACTAGATGGAGCCACATAAAACATTTCTACGCCATCAAAACACACGCAGAAACTGGGACTTTCCTGCTGGGTCGGTAAGCTAACCCTCTTACTAACGTTAGCCGTCAGTTGAACTCCTCTAGGATACATTCCTCACTGGAAACAGTTCAGGTTGGTCACTGGTCGTATCGGCAGCGAACTTGGCAACCCAATGGGTGGAATGTTTCTTTCTGTTGTTGCAACTACACCCTAAACACACTAGATTGTGTGTACATGTTCCATATCCATATTAAAGGTAATCTGTTTTGGGCAGCCCCCTCTTGGCCCGACCCATGAATAGCTAATCCATAGAAGGTTCCTAAACTTAGTGAATGATGGTGTCTTTCAGACAACTAAACAAAGAACCTCTTTAAAACTGGATCTTCAGGCACTTTATTCCCGGCACCGTGCTGCAGAAACCTGGTTTTACCACGTTCTCGATTAGATTTTTGGATTTACTGGGTGAAAACTCGGCAAAACGCTGAACTGAAGGATGATGCGTCTGATTCTTCGATTTCCTGACAGGTATCGCATCCTGAACCCGTCTGCGATCCCGGAGGACTCGTACATGGACAGCAGGAAGGCCGCGGAGAAGCTGCTGGGCTCCCTGGACGTAGACCACGCCCAGTACAAGTTCGGACACACAAAGGTAGTACCACACGGCTCTAAGGTTCGAACGAGAAGAATGATTCTGTAACGCCGCCTCTTCCTCTTCAGGTTTTCTTCAAGGCGGGTTTGCTGGGACAGCTGGAGGACATGAGGGACAGCCGTCTGTCCCACATCATCACCGCCGTTCAGGCCAGGTGCAGAGGGAAGCTGATGAGGCTGGAACTGCAGGAGCTGAGGCTGAAAAGGTATTTTTAACCTGGAAAAGAAAACCTAGTTTCCCGTTTCCTGATTTTAAAGACGGACAATCACCTGGATGCTTGTGGTTTCTGTTCTTCCTTCCAGGGATGCCTCGATGGTCATCCAGTTCAACCTCAGGGCCTTCTTCTCGGTCCGCACCTGGCCGTGGATGATGCTCTTCTACAAGCTCCGCCCACTGCTAAAGAGCGCCCAGGTGGAGAAGGAGCTGGCCGCTCTGAAGGAGGACTTCGCCAAGTTGAAGGAAGCCTTCGAAAGGTCTGCCAACTCATTGCACCTCACAAATGAAACATCCGCGGGTTTCCCTGCGCCCTCCTGACAACTGGGCTTTCCTTCATCAGGTCAGAGGTCAAACGGCAGGAGGCTGAGCAGCAGCAGGTGGTTCTGGTCCAAGAGAAAAAGGATCTGGCTCTGCAGCTTCAAGCTGTAAGACACTTAACCATCAGTTAATAATCAATAGAGATTGTTTCACTCTTCATTTTCCTCAGCATCGATATTTAAATCCACTCATAAACCATTCCCAAGCCTCCCTCTATTTTTTTGTGACTTACCTAACAACCATGGAGGCTTCGGGTGGTTAAAGCCAACCAAATGCTAATGAGGTCCAGAAGACAGAAAGTCTCCAACATCATCAACCCTCCAGCAGAGGGTCAGAACAGAACCAAATAACCAGAACCGCTTTATAGGTGGGCTACTTTTAGGCATTTGGTCATAAGATGAAAAAACTGGGATGTGGTGTTCCAGACTCAAACATAAGCAGCAATAATATGGGGTATAATGGTGCGTTCACACCGCGCCAAAATTACATGTAAAGTCTACGTCGAGTCCGTCAGAGTCTCTGCAGTGCGTTGGCTCCATTAACTTTTCAAGCGTTACTTGTGTTGAAAGGGGCAACGTAGCAAACGCAAGCAATGCAGAAGTTCAGCTAGCTGAACTATTGACACACTTGACGCGGTGCGTCAACCAATCAGAGCATCTCACTGTAGTGATGTCACTATACACGTATCTTGAATGAAGCAGGAGCCTAGTGAAAACTTTTTCAACAAACGCAGATTTCAAAAATCAGAAATAACACTTACCAAAGTCAGATGGACAGGCGCTCCTAAGGAGGAACAGAGAACCTGTAGTTGGTGTCCTGGTGGGAGATTTAAGCTCCGATTCGGCCCTGGAGGTCGTAAAATTGGGCGCGGTGAAGAAAAAGTAGAGCTGAAAGCGAACCTCATCCATAAGCAGCTCCTGGAGCAAATGGTTAAACTCCCCAAACTCAGAACGCATAATGAGCGCTGATGCACCCGATGTCGACGTTGTCTAGCTTTATCTAGCTAATAAAGCCAAGCCACTCCCTAGTTACGATCAGCCATAGTTTAGAACGTCCAGTAACAGAAGCCCCGCCCACGCGCTCTTTTTTGCTCAGAAGCAAGTGTTGCAAGCCTTTAACGTACATGCGTCAAACTACATGCGTTGGGTGCATTGCCTGACGCCAACAAACTGTGCGGTGGGAACGCAGCATTAGACTTAAAGGAGCTTGAGGCCAGATTAAGAAACAAAGCTCACGAGCGATGGGGCTGGCGCTATAAGTAACTACAGCAACCGACACGGGAGCTAGCACAAACGGACGAAAGTTGATGCTTTAAAATTAAAACCCAGCTGCTTGCACAGTTTGTTGTCGGCGTTGGCATATCTCGTAGGTTTGCAGCAGGCGAGCTGAGATTTCTCTTTTGTTTCCCGGTTATTTCTGCACTTTCCCTACCTCTGCTCCGCTCTGCCTTGACTATTAATGCGAATTTAGCGGCGTAGTTGTCATAATTGGGTTTGGCTAGGGTTAACTAAAAAACAAGAAAGTTAAGAGAAAGTATTTAACTACTTACCTTGCACTCCAATATCTCTGATAGCTACCGCCAGCATCTGGTCCTGTCTCTCCCACCCTGCGTGTTCGCATATCTGGCCGGTCTGACTTTTATCATATTTTGCTTTTGCTCATGCCGGTGATAAAATCTGCTTCTTCTTAGTGTCACTTTCAATGTGCTTTGAGTTTCCTGGTTGCGTGAACCGTGAGTAGCAACTGTCTTCTTCCGGTTTGAAGCTAAGCTGCCGTGAACACACAAGCAGCACCGACTCACGCCACCCCCGTAGATCAGCGCAGGAATGTTCTGGTTCGAAATTAAAAACATTTTGCTGATTACAGCCTGATAAAGAAAATAGAATGATACATACTTGGGCTCATTCTTTTTGGTTTATAAAGCTTCATCACCCAAAAGCATTAAAAAACTGGAAAAGCATGTTAATTTTTGTTACAGCTCCTGCCCAAAGTTGTTAAAAAATTGGGTTTAATATCCAAAATTCATATTTGATCCATGTTATTTATTCATTTAGACATGCCACAGTTTGTAAATGTTACATTTTCAAATAATATTTTTGTTTACAAACTAAATATTTAATTTTGAACTTAATAATCAGTGAGCTAAATATTTAGCTAGCAAGCTAAACTGGCTAGCTAAACATATCACACAGAGTTATATATTTAGCCATTAATGATAACTACATTTAAAGCTCTGAGTGATAATAGCCCATTATACAAATTTTTTGCCATAAGTGCATTACCAAAATTACAGAAAACCTCGCTCCACCACTTATTGTCAAAACTAGAATTCCTAATGTCAAGTAATTTTTGGAAAGTTTTTTCCAGAAAAGTTCTTTAATGGGGGGTGCACAGTCAATGTTAGCAGCAATATTTTGGGTTATAAGATTTTTTGATCAATTTATTCATTTATAAATGTCAAAGTTTCAACTAAATATTAGGTTAACAATTATATTTTTAGTTTACAAATTAAATATTTAACTTTTAACTAAATATGTGAGCTAAATATTTTTGCTAGCAAGCTAAACTGGCTAGCTAAACATTCCACTCTGAGCTAAATATTTAGCTATTATACCTTTTTTTTGCCAGTAAGCAGAAGTGGATTGCCAAAATAACTGAAAACCTCAGTCCAATAGTTATTGCAGAAGCTAAAGTTCCTGATCCTCAAGTAATTTTTGGAAAAGTTTTCCGAGATAAGTTCTTTTTTGGGGGGTACACAATCAAACGTTAGCAGCAATAATTTGGGTTACAAGATAAAAAGGATGTGGGTTAATACCCAGAAGTTATATTTGATCGTTTTTATTATTCATTTGTAAATGCCTCGGTTTCCAATTTTAAACACTGAATGTTGAACAAAATAATTAGCGAGCTAAATATTTAGCTAGCAAACTACACTGGCTAGCTAAACATTTCGCTCCGAGCTATATATTTATAGCTAATATCCAAATGTTTTTCCATAAGCCCGAGTGGAGTACCAAAACACCGAAAACCTCATTCCATCATTAATGATAAAAGCTATAATTCCTGATCTTCAAGTAATTTGTGGAAGAGTTTTTCCAAAAAAGTTTGTTTTTGGAGTTGCACAGTCAAATGTTAGCAGCAATAATTTGGGTTATAAGACAAAAAAGAAGGAGGTTAATACCCACAAGTCATATTGATCCATGTCATAGTTTCAAACAAATATTTTAATGTGATTAAATATTGAACTTCAAACTGAAAATTAGCGAGCTAAATATTAAGCTAGCAAGCTAAATTGGCTAGCTAAACATTTATCTCAGAGCTATATATTTATATCTAATATCCACATGTTTTTCCCTATTTTGGATGATCAAAATAAAAGCTGGGTCTTGTGAACCTTTATATAAACTGTCTGCAAGACTACATGTCTCCTCTTTACCATGGTTTATTTACATCCCAACATGTCCAACCGCACAAACTGTTTTATTACTGATGAATTTATAGCAACAGGGATCAGGCGTTTATCTTAATAGTCCACTTCCGCTTCTAGGTAAGGGAATTGGCATATTAGTGAAATATTTAGCTGGAAGTAAAATATGTACTTCAAATATTTGGCTCGTCAGCTTAGCTTGTTAGCTAAATATTTAGTTTGTAGCTAAATATTGAATTTGTAAACTAAAGTAGCTTCAAAGTAAATATTTAAAAAATGCGACATTTATAAATCAAAAACATGTTTGCAATTATGAATAACAGTAAAAAATAAAAAAAACAACTTGAAATTTCACCGGCTACAACCAGTCCTTAGATAGATGCTGTCTGACAACATGAAGTAGGCTGAACGACCTCTGGCATCAGTCAGCCTGGAAAGGGGTACAGAACCATTTTTGAGACTTTGGGACTCCAGAGAATGCCAGTCAGATCCAATAGGCACACACTGAGAACACGTGGAACAGCAGAGAGCCTTCTTGAGTCTGGATCATCCCAATAATCTACAAATAATTTAGTGAAAATATTCTGTGACAGAAGTGGACCTTGGTCGGTCGCCGTCCGTCTCATTATATCGCAAACGGACCGCCAGTTTGCGACTTTAAGCTCAAGAACCTTCATAAAATCATTAAATTTTATGAAGGTTTATTTATTTTAATCAATAAATTTTTTTCCTCAATATTATATAATCTGTAAGGGAACAAATAGTTTGCACAGCCTGTGGTATTTCACCCCAGTAACTTCTCATTCTCTAGCTGCAGAGTGACCCCTTCGCCTCTTCAATCTGCTGTTGACTGGATGATGGTATGGGCTGATGCAGAGCACTAAGATGGTTGATTCTGACAAGACAATGGTCCATCTTGAGTTTTAGGAGCTTTAGAATGAGAATTATTCCTCTATAAAGGGTCTGAGAGTCTCAGAGGAACAACCTAAGTCCAAAGACCTTCAGAAAACGTGGAGAACCTGCTGGTAGGAAGGAAGTTTCCCTGCATATTCATATGTGTCTGTGTTGTTTATCTCAAATATCCAGGAGCAGGACAGCCTGATGGACGCAGAGGACCGCTGCAATCAGCTAATCCAGTCCAAAATCTCCCTGGAGTCCAAGCTGAAGGAGCTGCAGGAGCGTTTGGAGGATGAAGAGGAGGTGAGCGCCAACCTGACGTCCAAGAAGCGCCACCTGGAGGACGAAGTTCTGTCCCTGAAGAGAGACGTGGACGACCTGGAGATGACGCTGGCCAAGGTGGAGAAGGAGCGGCACGGCGTTGAGAACAAGGTGTGGCACCGCAAACCACGGTTTCCCCACCTCCTTCCTCCACGCAGGCTGAAGCTCTTCCGTTACTCTGTGCAGGTGAAGAACCTGACCCAGGAAATGTGCGTCCTGGACGAATCCTTCGCCTCCCTGAGCAGAGAGAAAGCAGCTCTGCTGGAGGCTCACCAGCAGGTGCTGATCGACCTTCAGGCTCAGGAGGACAAGGTCAACATGCTGGCGAAGGTCAAGTCTCGGCTGGAGCAGCAAGTGGACAGCGTGAGAGAACACCGCCGTCAAAACTCAAAATCCAGGATGAAACAGAGAAAACTGACGAGTCCCAGGAGCTCAGAGCTGTAGTGGAAGAATTATTTCAAGATTAGTTATGTTCAGTGATTAGTAATTATTACCCTGGCTTTCCACTGAACGTGTCAGCAACACGTTACAGGAGCGGCACGTTTTACTCGCGTACTCTGCTGCTTGGCCCTTTCCACGGGGGGCGTCAGCAGCACGTAGCAGCAGGGAAGCAGCTGTCACCGAGAGAGCGCGAAATCATGCGAGATCAGCAAAATCATGCGTGGGTTCGTCAGTAAACGCAACAACCAGCAGGAAAAACACCACAACATGGCTCCGAAAGGTCTGTGTTTTATGTTCTGTCCGTTTCACATTCGCTAATAAGTAGGGATGTTCGATATTATCGGCCTAAAGTCATTATCCGCCGATAATGGAATTAAAATGTAATAACGGAAATGATCGGTATCGTTTTTTATTTTTTCAATAAGATGGGTTTTTCACACCATACACATATTATATACCAAACTCTTCAGCTACTTCTTTTCTCTCTCATAATGTAAAAATATGACAGATTTGAGGTTTAGTTTTTGAGATATTATTTGTTTTAGACAACTTTTAAGTTAAGATAACTTTAACAAAGGACTGAATTTTGTTGACTGGGCTCTAATCTGTCACTGTTTCCTCTTTGTGACACGGCTTTAATCTGAACATTTGGTTACTTGAAAGATGGCTAATTAAGTCAATGTTGTTGTCTGATTGTAATAAATTATGTCCACTGGCCAGTTACATGTAGAGCTAAATTAATGCCGTGTTTAAGCCCACTTTATTTTAAAGATTGTAATACCCAAAGTAGGTTAATTATTGGCTCTGCTTAAATGTTTGTTGTTTTTTTATTTTTTTATTCTTGTTTCAGTTGTTTCCACTTTACCTCACTGCTATAAAAGGTATAATGTTGGTTACGTTTTCTAAAAGTAGAAATTTGTCCTGAGTGGTGGGCCTTTGTCGGTATTCTCTGTGTGAGAAAATGTTCCAGCTACTTTTGAAGACAAAATAAAAATGGCACCTTTTTCAATTGCCTAATTCAAATTCTAGTACTTAATACATTTTCTTTTCACAATTTTTAAAACTCAAGGATGCATGATACAAGATATTTCATTGTAGTTACCTAAAAGGGTTTAGCAGTTTTTGTTTTTTTATGAGGGAGGGTCCCCACATATAGATATCGGAAATTATGGGTTAGGCTATATCGGTATATCGGTAGAAAAGCCAATATCGAACATCCCTACTAATAAGTTTATGTTATGTCAGGGAATATACAAAATCCCTCGAAGTGCAGAAGAATAATGTTAGTGGCGATCCGAAGTAGTGTATACCCTCCCGCGACCTACTGACTTCTCACGGTGCCGCACAGGTAGTAAAGTAAAGCTACCGGAAAGAAGCACCTTTGTTTTATTTTGAAAATTTACGGATGCCGAGCCGTCTGATTTCCTATCTTCCCCTATCCAAAATGTAGAAATTTACACGTTTCACAGGCGTAGCGCGTAGAAAATAGGACTGCCGCGCATATTTAGAAAAGTGCTGCGACATGACGCTCCTGTGATGGGGAAAACTGGTGCTGCTTTCGCCTCTGATTGAAAGGATTATATTGGTTACAGCGGCGGCTAACAGCCGCGTATGACGTGCTGCTGCTGTAACGTGCTGCTTTCGCCTCTGATTGAAAGGATTATATTGGTTACAGCGGCGGCTAACAGCCGCGTATGACGTGCTGCTGCTGTAACGTGCTGCTGAGCCTCTGATGAAAGGATTATATTGGTTACAGCGGCGGCTAACAGCCGCGTATGACGTGCTGCTGCTGTAACGTGCTGCTGACGCCTCTGATGGAAAGGATTATTATTGGTAACAGCGGCGGCTAACAGCCGCGTATGACGTGCTGCTGCTGTAACGTGCTGCTGACGCCTCTGATGGAAAGGATTATATTGGTTACAGCGGCGGCTAACAGCCGCGTATGACGTGCTGCTGCTGTAACGTGCTGCTGACGCCTCTGATGGAAAGGATTATATTGGTTACAGCGGCGGCTAACAGCCGCGTATGACGTGCTGCTGCTGTAACGTGCTGCTGACGCCTCTGATGGAAAGGATTATATTGGTTACAGCGGCGGCTAACAGCCGCGTATGACGTGCTGCTGCTGTAACGTGCTGCTGACGCCTCTGATTGAAAGGATTATATTGGTAACAGCGGCGGCTAACAGCCGCGTATGACGTGCTGCTGCTGTAACGTGCTGCTGACGCCTCTGATGGAAAGGATTATATTGGTTACAGCGGCGGCTAACAGCCGCGTATGACGTGCTGCTGCTGTAACGTGCTGCTGACGCCTCTGATGGAAAGGATTATATTGGTTACAGCGGCGGCTAACAGCCGCGTATGACGTGCTGCTGCTGTAACGTGCTGCTGACGCCTCTGATGGAAAGGATTATATTGGTTACAGCGGCGGCTAACAGCCGCGTATGACGTGCTGCTGCTGTAACGTGCTGCTGACGCCTCTGATGGAAAGGATTATATTGGTTACAGCGGCGGCTAACAGCCGCGTATGACGTGCTGCTGCTGTAACGTGCTGCTGACGCCTCTGATGGAAAGGATTATATTGGTAACAGCGGCGGCTAACAGCCGCGTACGACGTGCTGCTGCTGTAACGTGCTGCTGACGCCTCTGAAGGAAAGGATTATATTGGTAACAGCGGCGGCTAACAGCCGCGTATGACGTGCTGCTGCTGTAACGTGCTGCTTTCGCCTCTGAAGGAAAGGATTATATTGGTAACAGCGGCGGCTAACAGCCGCGTATGACGTGCTGCTGCTGTAACGTGCTGCTGACGCCTCTGTTGGAAAGGATTATATTGGTAAATAACAGAAATAATTAGTAACAGACGGTGGCTGCCATCTAGTGACTCTTTAGTTACTGCAGCTCTACTCGTTTTAGCTCTGGCTGCCTCAGAGAAACAAGCTAATGTGGAGCTAACAGTTGTCTTGCTTCCGACGAGAACGTCGACTTAACTCACAGGGAATTCAAAATTTCCTTGCTGATAATTTGCGAGAAGCTGCTCCAGCTTTAGCTCCGGTCCTGCTGCTTCTTTCTTCCTAGCCGTGGTTTAACTGTAGCTTAGCTAATAGCTACTAGCTAAGGTCAGCTAATATGCTCTGTAGAGGTTTGCTGTGTTTACGGGGATGTTGTTATTGTGATATAGCGGTTAATAATGTTACCAGATGTTGTTGTGAGCTGTATAATAACTGGTGAGAGTTACTTGTTAGGGAAAATGCGATGTTTGGTTCCCTGTGATGAGGTAATCTGAGTTAATAGACGGTTGCGTGCTAACTGTTGCTATGAAGTCCCAGTGGGACGCTAGTGACGCTACAGTATGTAAACATGGGAGGACGTGATCGCGATCGTCTTTTAGATTTCGATGCGCAAGGTCGTTACGTTCTTTCGATCGATTTCGATAAATAAATCGAGATTGTGACATCCCTGAATCCAACCATATCAGTTTGGCGCCCAACGTGGGGCACGTGAGATTTAAAGGCTTCATCCAAACACATTGTGGTTCTGCGACATTAAGTTGTGTCCCTCCTGCAGGTTGAAACCTCCTTAGAGCTGGAGAAGAAGTCTCGGGCTGAACTGGAGCGAACCAAGAGGAAGCTGGAGGCGGATATGAAGCTCTCCATGGACTCAGTGAAGGACTTGGAGAACCAAAGGGAAGACCTGGAGGAGAAACTGAAGAAGTAAGCCAGGCAGGGGGAGCCGTTTGTATAGTTACACATTATAAAGCTAACATAAGAGGAAAAAATAGGGGATTTTTACAGAAAATAAAGGTTTTCTCTGTTTTGGAGTTCATTAAACATCGTTCCCACAAAAGAGTCAGGCCGCAGATGAAGCTTCAAAGGTTTACTTGCAAGCAAGGAGAGCATGATACAAGCTTGAGCAGATCACACAAAACTGTCCTCTTGAGGCTCACAATTTACTTTTATACACAGCAAATTTATCACTTTTAAAGGAAAAACTAGTTTTTTTTTCAACCTGGAGCTTTTTTTTCCCGTAATTTCTATGTTTTTTTACTCACCCTGAGAAGTTTGCAGCCAGTTTGAGCCATTCAGGAGTATTTATATCCAATCTGGAGGCAATTTTTTTTACATAGCACACTTTCAACACAATGCAATTCAAGGTGCTTTACATGATTCAGTGGTAAAGAAACCAAATACATGATAAAAGTATGAAAATAAAAACAGAGAATCACTGAAAGAAAACATTTTGTAATTGAAGCCTGAGAAAATGTATGTAAGAGTTCAAAAATTAAAAACAGATAAAACACGAGAATCAAAAAATGAAAACATTCAGCATTTGCCTTAAGCTGGAACAGTATTTGAAAAAGAATAAAAAGCAAAATCAGATCAGTAACGGTTTGAGTAAAACACCAATTTAGATAAAGCATAAAAAAATAATTGATGTAAAAGTATGTAAATTAAAACAGATAAAACACAAGAATCTGCCAGGCGCTGCCACAGGACTGCCAGTCTGTGTTATAAGGCAGCAGATTCGTTAGCTTTTTATTGTTTAGCCCCCAAATCGGACTGGAAGGCGATCAATAAGCACTTCTGAGGCGTTCGTAAGTCCAAGGAGGACATAAACATGATAAAATTACCCAGTTTGGGGCAGATTAAAACTTATTACAAGCAGCATTTGCACTGCCCCGAGCACTCCTGTTCTACAAATGTTCTGATCAAGACTGGATATAAATACTGCTGAACGGCTCAAACTGGCTCCAAAACTCACAGGGTGAGAAAGAAAACATAAAAATTGGTAAAAATAAGCTCCAGGTTGAAAAAAACGAACTTTTCCTTTAACCATTACATAATAATAGAAAGAGGCCTTTTGACCCAGTTATCTGGTCGACTTGTTCAATTTTATCATCATGTGAATTAAATATGAAATGATAACTATAATTTTACTCAGGGATGTTATTTATTCATTCATAAATTTCACAGTTTCAAACAAAATATTTAGTTTACAAATTGGATATTTAAATATCAACTCACCCCCCTTCCAGAGTCTTACTCCACCGACATAATCTGTTTGAAAAAGGAGGCGTTGCCTGGCGGAATGAAGTATAAGTGGTGTGGGCGGGGCCAAGACTTTGCTTGTTTTACTCCACAGCGGCAGGATGGCTGAGATCAGAAATGAAGGCTGAGTCGGTGGCAATGCCCGATTCAGATTCAAGTGCAGTGTAAAGCTTTAACCTGAAGAGGGCGCCACTCTGAAACTTATATTTTTACTCAAATGTACTAGCATAACAAAACGATGACCTAATGTGTAGACGGCATCCTTAGATACGGTTATGTACAGTTGCTCTTTAACTTCAAACTAAATACTTGGTTAGCAAGATAAATGTTGAGTTTGATACTAAACTTTTAACTCCAACCCTTCATCCGAATCCTTAGTATGTACTAAATGCTACGTAGTAACTACTACTCGATCGTTGATGTAGTAAATACAGCATAGCCAATGTGCGAGTAGTAGGCATGAAATCGGACGTACTGCGGCACCATTTTGCCGGATGTTTACGTTACGTCGCCTGTGGTCCCGTTAAACAATAATTTATCAACTTAAATGTTTAATCAGTTGTCAAAATACAATTGAAGTAATCAGTAACAACGTTACACTTTTAAATTCGTACGCCGAAATTGTGGCGGTGTAGCTGAGGTAATTCTTCTTCTACGATTTTGGGCTTCTGCTGCATTGTGGGATAGCGTAGTGTCCACCGGATGCTTACTGTGGCGGTAGTACACATTGGGGAACTTTATGCCTACTACTCCAATCCATACCGGAGATTCGGATCTACTACATCACTCGCATACTGCTTTTAGCCTGCAACGTAGCAGGCGTAGTAGGGGTATTCGGATGCAGCCCAAAGCTAAACTGGCTAGTTAAATATCTATCTTCGAACTAAACACATAGCTCGTTGTTGGTGTTTATTTTCAAAGTAAATTTGTATATTAGCTAAATATTTAGCTCTGAGCTAAATGTTTATTTCATAGCTAAATATTTAGCCAGGCAGTTAAGCTTGCTGGCTAAACATTAGCAAAATATTTTAGATCAAAATATTTCGCTAACCATTTTGGTTTGCTAGCTAAAATATTTGCTTTAAACATCAATTTATCATGCTAAGTATTTAGCTCGTTATCTAAATATTTGGTTTGAAGCTAATTTAAGTATAAACTACATTTTTTATCAGATAACTAAATATTGGGTCTGAAACTGACATTTATTTATGAATAAATGTAAATATTCCTTGTTTTTCAAATGATCCTGCTCAGTACCACATTTTAATCTGAGCATGCCACTTGATTTTAAAAAACAGCACAGTGCTTTGTTTTTTTTTTGTTATTGTGTCCCAAATGTACATATATTATTTTTAATACTGTTTCTAAAATACTTTTCTACCTTTCTTGAGTGAATGTGAATGCTTCCATCATGTAACTTTGTTGCTGTTAGAGCAAATTTCACCGTTGTGGGACAATTAAGTATTATTATTATTATTATGAGTTGCAGAAATAAAGCCCCCATGTTTTTCTCTTATTACAGGCTAAATAACCCAAAATATTGCTGTTAATTTTTGACTGTGTAACTTTATTAACATTACCTTCAGAGTTTAAATGAAGGCAACTGGACTTTCTTTGTTTTCTTGATGTTTTATTTTTCATTCAAGAGGATTCTTCAGTTATGAAAAAACTGGATTACATAAGTAAGTCTAAAGTAAGGGTCCTTAGGGCTTCCCAGAAACATAGAAAGAATACAACCCTATAAATTGGGCACTCTGACCTTGTGGAACTGGGCATATGTCAAGGCGTCTAGGAAGTCTAAGAAACGGTCAACTCAGGCCAGTGCAGCTGAACAGAAAAGGAGCCAGAAAACACGTGGGAGTTTCTGCGACACCAAGGACATTTTCTAAACACATTTCAGTGCATTTTAAAACTGATAACAACCCTAGGCAAAGACTGGTTCATCCCAATGACAAAACACCCAAACTGTATATGCAGCCCAGTGCAGTGAGGAATGTTCAGAGCTGTACATTGGAGAAACTAAACAGCAACTACACAAAAGGACGGATCAACACAGACAAGCAAACTCATAGAGCCAAGATTCAGCAATTCATCTATATCTAAAGGACCATGGTCACTATTTTGAAGACAATAATGGACACATTTTAGATAGGGAAAAGTCTAATTGCCTTCATTTAAACTCTGAGGATATCATGTACTGGATTGCTGAGAATCTACATCAACAAATTTTATAAACGGCTCCCCGTAGACAGGCCGCTCAATCATTATGCAAAAAGTAACAGGGCAACATCTTGTTTATGATTTCACATTTACTCCTTCAAAGAAAAGACTTTGAGTTGGGTCAGCTTCATGAGAAGTTGGAGGACGAGCAGAGTTTGAGCGTTCAGCTTCAGAAGAAGCTGAAAGAGCTTCAGGTAGGTCCAGGAACCCGACGTTTCCTGATCTTCCTCCCCATCTCGGTTGATCCAGTGTGATTGGGCTGTTCCCGCAGACTCGAATCGAGGAGTTAGAGGAGGCCCTGGAGGCGGAGCGGGCCTGGCGCGCCAAGGCCGAACGTCAGAGGAACGACATCGCCAAGGAGCTGGAGGAGCTGGGTGAGAAGCTGGAGGAGGCGGGAGGAGCTTCGGCGGCTCAGGTGGCCCTCAACAGGTGCTTCACCCCACCAAGCTCTCTATTGAATCTGTACTTCCACGTGTTTTAGAGTTCTGGGAGCTAAAACGAGGACTGCTCGTCTAAAGCCGGTTGTAGCTCCGTCCGTTCCGATTAACCCCAGTCGGTGTGTCTAACAGGAAGCGAGAGGCGGACTTCCAAAGGTTGCGAAGGGAGCTGGAGGAGGCGGGGCTTCACCACGAGGCGACAGCTGCCGGTCTGAGAAGGAAGCACTCCGAGTCGGTGGCGGAGCTCAGCGAGCAAATAGACGCCCTGCAGAGAGCCAAACAGAAACTGGAGAAGGAGAAGGCGGAGATCCGGCTGGAGGCCGACGACCTGGCTGTTAACGTGGAGCAGCTGAGCCGAGCAAAGGTTGAAAAACCAAAACTTTGACATCTTAACGAATGAACAAGAAGTACACCTGACAAACAAAATAATGACCCCGTATTAAGACAGCACTATTAAACACTCATTTATACAGTTTATCAGCAAAATTAATTTGATTTAGGGGTGAGTTGCTCTTTAACTCTTAGTTTCAAGCTAAATGTTGAGTTTAATCAAAGCTAAACTAGCTAGCTAAATATTTACCTTCCAACTAAACATATTGCTCTTTGTTGTTGTTTATTTTCAAAGTAACTAATAGCTTAATAGTTATATCTGATCTAAATGTTTATCTCAAAACTAAATATTTAGCTTGCCAGTTTAGTTTGCTAGCTAAAATATTTAGCTTATAACTAAGTTCACCTGGCTAAGTAAATATTACGTTGTTATCTACGTATTTAGTTTGAAGCGAATGGAATTAGTAAACTTTTTTTTTGTTACCAGATAACTACATACTGAGTTTGAAACAGACATTTCTACATAAATTAATAACGCGAAAACAAATCTAATAATAATAATATTTCTGTTAACCTCTTGTAAATAATATATTTATTTTAATTTTTATTGTATAACTAAACATGCACATATCGTAAATATTCGCTCCAACTGGAGTCAGTTAAAAACCACAACTTTAACAAATGAAAAAGAAGCATACGCCGGCGAACAAAATAATGACCCAATATATATAGACAGCACTATTAAACACTCATTTTTGTACAGTTTATCTGCAAAAGAAAGGTGATTTAGGGGTGATTTGCTCTTTCACTTTGAACTAAAAACTTAGCTTGCAAGCTAAATGTTTAGTTTGATGCTAAAAGTTTAACTCGAAAGCTAAACTAGCTTGCTAAATATTTAGCTTCCAACTAAACAAATAGCTTTTTGTTGTTAATTTTTCAAGTAATTTGTATAATAGCTTAATATGTATATCTGAGCTAAATATCGAGCTTGCCAGTTTAGTTTGCCAGCTCAGATATTTAGCTTAAAACTAAATTTACTTGGCTAAGTATAATGCTTGTTATCTAATTATTTAGTCTGAAGATAATTAAATGAATAAATAATGCGAAAACGAATAGCCTATATAGTAATAATATATTAGCTAGCCAATATAGCTTGGTAGCTAAATATTAGCAATATTTCAACTGAGCAAAGGTTAAAAACCACAACTTTAACATCTCTACGTCTTAATGAAGAAACTAGGATAAACTACAGTTTATCCGCAAAAGAAAGTTTATTTAGGGGCAATTTTTGTTTGCAAGCTAAATGTTTAGTTTGATGCTAAAACTCAAACACTAAACTAGCTAGCTAGATAATTAGCTTTTAACTAAACATATAGCTATTTGTTGTTTCTTTTCAAAGTTTATTTGTATATTAGCTCAATATTTATTTCTAAGCTAAATGTTTATCTCAAGTTAAATATTTAGCTAGCCAGTTTAGCATGCTAGCTAAATATTAGCAAAAATATTTAGCTCAGGGTTAAATATTTGCTTCCATTTAATATATTTAGCTAACCAGTTTAGTTTGCTAGCTAAAATACTTAGTGTAAAACTAAAATTAACGTGCATACTAAGTACTTAGTTGTTATCTAAACATTTAGTTTGGAACTAGGCCTGATTTAATTTGACAACAATTTTTTTAACCAGATAACTAAAAATTGGTTTTGTAAGTGACGTTTATAAATGAACAATATCTTGAAAATAAATATATAGTAATAGTTAATATCTTTCAGTTAACTTCTTATAAATAATAAACAACTAAACATGCTCATAGTCCAAATATTACCTACGTCTGGAGGCCGACAACCTTGCTGTTAACGCGTAGCAGCTGAGCCAGGCAAAGGGTTGAAAACCACAATTTTAACATCTCTTAACGAATAAACATGAAGTTCACAGCAATGACAGATCAGTCTGTGGGCCCGTTAGACAGGTAACCCTGACTGGCGCTGCTTGTGTGCAGGGCACGGTGGAGAAGATGTGCAGGCTCTATGAGGACCAGCTGAATGAAAGCAGGAGCAGAGCAGACGAGCTGCAGAGACAACTGGCTGAAGTTTCTGCTCAGAAAGCGCGAGTGTTGACAGAAACCGGTAAAACACACACAGGAAATGTTTGAACATTTATTGCAGACTTTCCGTTGACAGAACCAACGCTTTACTAAGCATCCATCCTAAGCAGACTGAAGCTTCAACAAAACCTTGTAACGCAGACATAGAATCCGGCTGCTCATTCTGTCATGCTGGAACCTCTAGTTATAGCAGTCTGGATGAAGTGTAGCTGTGAGCAGGAAAGGTGGAGCAGAGTGGCCTTCCTGCTGCTGCAGAACCAGATGTATCTCTGAAGGTAGCGTTGAAAGAAAAAGTGTGTTGGATTAGTAGATAAAGAACTGGAGAGGAAACATCTGGTCTTTGTTAAAATCTATAAAAGCTTGAAGCAGGGAGACTGAAGATGGGGTTATTCAATAAGAGGTGGCCAAAAGTTATACTCAAATAAAAGTTGCTTTACTTCAACAAAATTGTAATTGTGTAAAAATATAAAGTACTCTTACTTCAGTAAAATTTCTCATTTAAGAGTAAGAAAAAATTTGACAAAAAGGTTACTCAAGTAGAGAGTACTTGAATAGAGCTGATGTAATATTTTTTTTAAATTGTAATTGGACAAAAACTTTATGTGTAAATTCTAAAACTAATTAATAAATAAATAGAAATTTTTTAAAGAACTTTTTTAGACCATTTATATAAAAATTTAATACCTATGTCCCGGCCTTATAAGGCAAGGAAAACCAAAATCCTTGAACTTCTGATGAAAAAAATAGCTCTGAATAAAAAACAGCTGAGGAGAAGCGCTTGTCAACCGCCGCAGAGAAATAACAGTCTGGTGTGAACAGGCGGAGCAGCGGATAGAGCGTGATTTTCCTGACTGCTTCGCTCCTGTGGCAGGTGTGAATCAGGCGTAAGAGTCTGGACTAATAATTGGTCATGTAACATTGCATTTACAGAGGCATATGCCTGTAATGCACCTTTCAAGACGTACCGAACTCACAGGGGAATATCACTAACTATTCATAACACAACATGGTTAAAAACAAAGTTTTGGGCAGATAATTCCTTATTACAGGCGGCAAATCTCCTGCCCTGATTGACTCCCATTAATGGATATACACTGATCGCGACTAGATATAAACTTCTCTCGAAGGACTGCGAGTGGCTCCAAACTTGTCTGGGTGAGTAAATGAACAAAATAAATGCTTAAAATAAGGTCCAGGTTTAAAAATAAAACAAAAAAAAACTTCCCCTTTAACTCTGGTGTGTCCTAAACTAATCTCGCCTCTGCCCAGACAGAGTTTAAAGAATGATTAAAGTTCTCCAGTTTGCTCCACTGATGATGGGGGGGAAGCTTAAACAACGTTAGCAGGTAGGCTAATATGGCTGCTATCGGTTAGCAGTGAGCCTCAAGGCTGTTGGGGATGTACGTAGGTAGCTAGCAGCCTTTAGCTGGACGTCGGCTCGTCCATTCTGGCTTGGCTAAGCAGAGATCATCTCGAACTTTCCTTCACTAAAAAATTATCTTTTATGACGCTTTCCAGCTCACTGTCCCATCCCATATGTCCCATAATATTTATTCATATTGCCTTCACAGCTGAGTACAGCCGCCGTATAGAGGAACGGGAAGCCCTGATTGGACAGCTGCAGCGCTCTAAGGCTAACTTTAGCCAGGACTGTGAGAATCTAAAGAAGCAACAGGAGGAGGACAGCAAGGTAACACTGTTTAGTTCCTTTAGTTTACAGACAACCAACCAGGAACCAGTTTGACCTCAAACCTAGAAATGAACACAGCAGTCAGCAAATTTGTCTCTGCTGAAGGCCCGTGTGGCTCTGGCTCACGCCCTGCAAGTGTCCCGCCACGACTGCAGCCTGCTGCAGGAGCAGCTGGAGGAGGAGCAGGAAGCCAAGGCGGAGCTGCAGAAGGCGTTATCTCAAGCCAACAGCCAGCTGGTCCAGTGGAGAGCCAAGTATGAGACGGAGGCCGTGCTGAAGATGGAGGAGCTGGAGGACGCAAAGTAAGAAGGAACAGATACTGTCACCATGTAGTCCCACTGTAACCCAGTCCAGCCTGCAAGTAATTGAGTATTCAACCTCACCAAATGTACTATCTAGGATAAAACTGAACATTTTATTACTTTAGCTCATCAGAGATACCGGGGGTGTAGAGGTGCATCTATTCCGATTCAGATTTTTTAGTACTGTCCTAAATCCAGCACATTTCTATATGAGGATTTCAGAGAGCAACGTTTCCGCGGGAAAACTTTAAAAAGCGACACCAAAAAACCCCAGAAAGGACTCCCAGCTATCACCAAACTCTGACTATTGATAGGCCGGCATCGGCAACTCAGAGACCAATGCTAGCAACGGAGAGGGAGAAAACTCACTAACATTAGCATTAGCTAGGCTTGCAATAGTATTGAACAGGTTAGCGACTAGCATTTCTAAGATAGCCACCCAACGGATATCCTACCCACTCTGTTAGCCATTAGCATGGATTAGCTAGTGATTAGCATCCCGAGCCTCCTCACTCTGTATTTTCTTCTGCTTCAGACTTAATGGCGGTTGCAAAACAACTTGAGGTGCATTACCGCCACCTTCTGGACTTCCGTGTGGACCGGAATAGTTTCAATGCCTTTATTCTCAATAAGTAAATACCCGTGATTCCTAAAAACCAATATCTTCTCTTAAATGATATCCCACATACTCATGTAAAGAGTAAACATCTAATTAATCCTTCATTGAACACCATTTCTGTTGCCCAGATTTGAGCTCGCCATTTTGTTTATTTACTGCCCTTTCAGAACTATGTACATGTGTAAGTGTGACTTAGCATTTTATATATAAAAAAAATAAGCATTTACATCTTTAGTAAAATAATAGCATCGATTTGTGCTTGTTTAGATTTAAAGTCAACCATACGTCTCATACGCTTTTGCTTGTAAAAATTCAACATACATATCATTTGTTATCCCCAAGGGGGTGCTGTAGCACCATTTGAACCCCTAGTTCCCACTGCCTTGCTGACTGATAAACCTGCTGACGTTGTCGTGGTTACCAGAAGCATCCGATCAACCCAAACTCCGGATTTTGGATAAAACTCATGTCCCTGTTTTCCCCCCAACAGCTGGCCATGCTGCATTCAAGCACAGCTGGGAGACTGGGCTGTCGAAATATCAAAACACCTGATTTAAGCATGTTTTCCTCTCAAATATCGAGTATTATTTAAACTAGGGATGCACCGATACAACAGTTAAAATGTGGAAACTCTGCAATAATTTCAAAGAAAAATTATATATTTTTTTAAATTCAAACTTTAGTTTTGTGGTCATTTTTACAAGTATTTTATTTTTTTATCCAATTCACTGTAATTTGTTTTAACAAACCGAGAAGGAAAATAAAACCTCTCTTCCAATTCATTGGATTTTTGGGTATCGGTATCGTATTGGTATTAGAAAAGTGGTATCGTTGCATCCCTAATTTAAACGTTAACACTGACTGTTTTCAGGTGGTTGCATTGCTTCTATTTTATTTATTTAAAAGAAATCCAAACAAAAATATCCAGTCACTTCTATACTTTAAAAATTTTAAAGTTATTCTACATAATGAAATTAAATTAATTTCAGGGACTCAAAGGAATGAATTCAGGAAAATGGGTGTTTATCAATCAAAGCAAAAAATAAAGGTATAATCATATCCGTATCTATGTTTCTTGTTTATTGTATAGCGATAACGTACTGAAATATGATTTTTGTGTCACGTTAAACTTGTAGTGGGCGATATAAATGGTATAAGGTAGAAACTATATAAATTTAGCAAAAGGTAAAGATTTTGCCTATACCGCCAATCATACCTGTATGAACATAGTACATACTTTGTACCAGGTACGCAACGATTATGAAGATGAGTGTTTGTTGTCACACCAGATATTAAAAGTTTAAAGTTTGTTGATTTAAATTCAAATATTTGCAGGTCTCTCGTTGTGCAGTAGTAAATGAAAGGTAAACAGGGAAGCAGACCATTTTAAACTTTATTTTTATAATATCCAGCTTTTATTTGAATTAAAATAACTTGATCTTTATATTATGAGAATATATATATATTTTGCAATATTTTAGAAAAAGAATGTAATATTTTTTATGCATTTTGGATAATAAATGTTCTTCAAATGGCAGTCTAAACCTTTTTGAATTTTATAAGTACTTATGACTCCTACGTGCCGGTTCTGGGACATAAGTATGTTTCCATAGTAATACAGCCATGCATGCATTCCCAACGTCATGCACCCCAGCAAACTATTCATCAAATCAAAGCTCAGAGCCTCATTTTTCCAATGATATAAACTATTTTGACACACAACAACCACAACACTGACTCTAAAGCATTTTTTACAGAAAAGCAAAAATGGCAAGAATGTAGTTTTCCTACCTGTGACTCCTGCATGTCTAACATCTATAATTCCAAGAAAGTTTGGTCCCATTCTGTCCATATAGTAATTTTAGATTAAATTAAGATTAAAAAAATATTATTTAGATAATTTAGATGAAAAATAGACAAAAAATAATCAATTTTGATATTCTGATAATTTAGATAAAACTATAAAATTAGGCTATAAATATAAAATAGTTAAGACTTGTAGACACTCTAGCATATGGGTTAGAGCATTCAAAAGTCATTGCAATTTTCCAATAAGTTCCCAAATGTTTCCAATATTGATATGTTTGGATAAACCATAGGAGCCTCTAAAGCGCCTGGACATACCTAAAGAAAAAATTATGTAAAGAAATTATTTTTACAGATATACTATTGAAATTTGAGTAGTCAACAAGTTATTCTGTTGCCACATTGTGTGTTTCAGTTCCCAACTACCCATTGTAGCTTTCTGCACTCATATTTTCACAAAAAAATAAGGTGAGGATAAAAAAAAAGATATTTTTTCTGTGAGTTATAAAGCGCATAACGTTTTACCAGTCATACTTACAGGGATTCTGACTACGCTTGGAAAAACTAGAGGGTGTTACCTTTACAAAGAGCCCAAACATGTATTTATACTGCAGAGGGTTCAAAAACTGCACTAATTCTAGAGTCCAGATGACCTGGAATCATAAGGGGTACTGGGGGTAAACCATTTTTTTTTCTTGGTGACGCGTTTCTATGATTTGCTTCAACGTTTGCAGGAAGAAGTTGGCCGTGAAACTGCAGACTGCTGAAGAAGCCACGGAGGCGGCTCAGGCTAGGTGTTCCTCGCTGGAGAAAGCCAGGCAGCGTCTGCAGGCCGAGGTCGACGACCTCGCCGCCGAGCTGCAGCGCTCCAACGCCGCCAACCTGGCTCTGGACAAGAAGCAGAGAGGCTTCGAAAAGGTCGGGCCCAGACGAGAGACACGGTCCCCGACTAAAACTAAGATCCGTTTTAGCTGCAGAGGTGGAATGTTTGTGATGTCTGCCTGCAGCTGCTGGGTGAGTGGAAGCTGAAGGTGGAGGAAGGTCAGGCGGAGCTGGAGGCGTCTCAGAAGGAGTCGCGCAGTCTGAGCACGGAGCTGTTCAAGGTGAAGAGCAGCTACGAAGAGGCTCTGGATCACCTGGAGACGGTTCAACGAGAGAACAAGAACCTGCAAGGTATTCGCACAGGGCGCTGGTTTTACTGATTTAATAAAACTTTAAGAAGAATCCCAAATAACAACCGTACTTAAACCCTCCAACACACCCACTTTCTGCCATGAACCCTCAATGAAAAGTGCCTAATTAATATTCTGTGTTCACTGGTAACCGTGGTAACCGAGAGGCGAAGAAAGCGCAACGTGGAGCTTTGGAAAAACATTTTATTTTGTTAGGCTTCGCGAAACGTAACACATCCTCAATAAACATTTCAAATACTCCATTTTGTACAACATTTTATAAATGTGTTTTAGAAAATATTACCAACCTGCAATATGCTCTTTAAACCGGCTGATATGGGGGTGGTTTCACTGGTAACCATGACAACCAAGAGGCGGAGAAAGCACAATTCCACTGAGAATGAAGGAGGCACGGAAAACCGTTTTATTTCAGTCAATCAACGTTTATCCATATGGAGCTTTATTAAGCCAAAAAGGAAAGTGCTTCACAATAAAAGACAAATACATAGTCAGCAATGAGAAAACAACCAAATAAAACAATAGAATAACACAAACCTTTATTTTCTCACACTGGAAAATCTGGTTGTAACAGCAGCAAAGTGGCACGAATTAAAAGCATTAATTTAGGCTGAAGTTGAAACAGATGAGAAAAAAACAAAATTTAAGAGTCAAGAAAAATATTTACATTATGGAAAAGTTACAAAAACCAGAGTTCTCTGCAGTTATTCAAGATAAAATCAAAGATAAAGTGGCGTACCGAGTTGTAATGTGCAACAAAACAAGATACTTTCAAGATGTTTAAATATAAAAAAAATATTTAGAAATATGTACAGAAAGTGCAAATTACAAAGTATAAAGATTACAGTAAAAAAAACAAAAAAGCAGCAGCAGAAGTGATAAAACAAATAATAAATATCAAGTTTGAATATGATTACGTCTTTTATCAACAGTGATTACTGGAATAAAATCAAATGAAAACCAAACTAACTTACAGCAGAACATAATAATGTTAAAAAACATTTCGATATTTGAAGCCTGCGTTTAATATCTACTTTTGAAGATGTATCCTTAATTTAGAACATTAGTTTCGTGTCACAAATAAACGGAGGAGCTGCGAGTTACACAGCGTTGATGTTGCAGGAGGGCGGACATTAATCAGACGGGCTTTATGGTTCCAGCGGGTCGGTAGATCCAACCCCGGCTCCATTTCAGCACATGGATCCAATAGAACAGCTTTAGGGAGTCTACATCTGCTCCGTCCATCCATATGCTGCCAGCGGCTGATCTAAGGGCCAACATCCATAGTGCAGCAGTATTTATATCTGTACTTCATACAATTAATGCACCAATGAGTACAACTGCTGTATTAACTCTTCCAGAGGAAATCCTCGAGCTGACGGACCAGATTAGCGAAGAAGGGAAGACCATCCACGAGCTGGAGAGGATGAAGAAGATCCTGGATGTGGAGAAAAGCGACATCAGAGCTGCTCTGGAAGAAGCCGAGGTAAAGCTCCTCTTTTTGTCCAGATACCTGTGAACTCACCTGAGCCTTGGACTGAACGGATTTACCGACCAGGGCACGCTGGAGCACGAGGAGGGCAAGAACCTGAGATTCCAGACGGAGCTGCAGCAGATCCGGAACGAGATGGAGCGAAGGATCGCGGAGAAAGACGAAGAGATCGATGCCCTCAGGTGGGAGACGACTTAAAATCAGACTAACATTCAGACTGAAAACCTCACAGAGAGTGGTTCTGGTAAAAAATAAGAGAGAGGTCCATAGGAACTAAAGGCAGGGGAGGATCAGGAGTGTTGGGTTGAACAGTCTGAATCAGGAACCCTACGTAGGGCTGGACGATTTAGGAAAAGAGAATATCGATATGGGAATAATTATCAATAACTAACAAAAAATATTTAAAATATATTTTTATTTGCCTCCCTGTCAATTTTGTTATTTTTCAATTGACTAATTTTAACTAAGAATTTAAGTCATTTTTTAAACTTTTTTGAAATCATAAGTTTGTAAGAAACAGAAACAAATCAAGAGAACCGAGTAACATCAGTAAAAGCAAAAAAAAGTATTATTAACCTTTATATTACATAGATACATTTTTTAATCATGTTAATAATTTTAATTAAAGGCCAACTGGATGCTTTATAATCTTTTAAACATTTTATGACACTTAATTATATTAATGCCTGAAACATTTGGTTTAGTTTGTCAATAAAGCTGATTCTAATTCAGTTCAGCTGCTAAGGCTAAAGCTAACCAGCTACTCACCGATACCAGAGCGTAGACGGAGCCCAGAACACTGCGAGCTGAAGCTGACAGGTCTATCCCCCCTCAGTTGTGTTTTTTTAAAGCGTCTTTCGCTTCTGAGGACCAGATGAAGAACCGGGGGGGACATTTTAAATCTGTTGTTAGCAGCGTGAACCACGTACATTTCCTGTATCTCTCGTAACAGTGATTCATAGCGAGCCGGGGTAGTGGAGTCTTGTTTAAGACAACTGATCGTAGCATTTTATTTGGTTTATCGTTGCTACGTTTAGTGTTTTAGTGCGTCGAGGATCGTTTCGAAATGCGAGGCAACATTTACCCGAGCTGCTGAAACATTTTTCTTGGACAACTTCCTCCTTTCTGTGACATCCGACTAGTGATGGCTATCGTTTAGGATTTATCGATACTACTACTCTTAACGATACTCCTTATCCATCCGGTACTTTATCGGTATCCTTATCGGTACGTTGTTTTTTTTTAAAGACTAAAACAAAAGGGGAAAAACACAAATAATGAACTATAATTGTTTTATTTTTTTAACAATTGGAAAAGCAAAGCACAGAAAATAACTCCAAAATTAAAAGTACAAAATGAATAACTTGATAAAAACACTATATAAACAACTTCTTTTATAAATCAAAAATTAAAAATACTGTGTTGTTTAAGGTATTCAAATAAAAAGTATCAAATGTAACTTCCCCATAAAACAATGCAATTAAGAACCAAAATGAAAGATTTTGAATGCTGTAGTTTCTGGTTCAAAATAAGCCCTGAGAACATTGAGAACAACAATTTAACGTCCATTTTCTGTACCGCTGCATCCTAAAGCTGCAGCACTCAGGCAGTCAAAAAACTCGGTTTGTATTTGGTGTATTTCAGCAAAGTGTTTGGTAGATTTACTCGTGTTCTGGCCTTTGCAAGCAAAGCTTTTCTTGCATTTGTAACAGCTTGCATTGTCGGCTTTCTATTTTTGTAAAAACGAAGCCAAAGTTTGGATCGTTTAGTTCGCTCCGCCATCGTGTCTGTGTAACTATTAGTGGGCGGAGCTTCTAGTGAGAGCGCATCAGCCCCGGGGCTAATTCAATACTGTGTTTCAGTACCCATCCCTGTATCTGACGGAGAAGCACTTATTTCAGATGAGGTAAACACTGAGGGGATGATTTACCAACGGTTTGCGCTCGTTAAAGCCCGCGCAAACAGGACAGCGTCGCAAAAACAGGCTCTGCCTGATCTATCAACACGGCGCAGAGAGCACTGCGCCTGTTAAACCTGTTTTGCCCTTCATGAATATGAAATCTGGGCATTTCTGTAAGAAGACGTAAAATATGGGGAGGAGAACAGGCGAATAATTAGCCGTTCCAGGCGCAGTGTGATTTACTAGGCACAAAAATGTTTGCGCTGCTATTTTAGCGTTTATTTTTAGCACTTATGAAAAGCATGTCTTAATTTGGCGCTACCACATTCAACATGAGTTTATTACTAAACAAACAAAACAATGTGATTCAAACACAATATAAACTTAAACCTGATATGTAAATAACTCACTGCGATCTCAGCGCGTCGATCACATGATCCTAGTGGATCCTCATTAGTTTCTCACATAGCGGTTAGCCTGGAGTCCAATTAATACAATGTAGTAATCATATACAATACCATAATTATAATTAGCATTATATATGACATTTTAAAAACAAAATTCAGACATGCTGCAGTTTTAATCGGTCTCACGCTGCAGTATGATGTGTGCATGCAGCAGAGAGCAGCACATGATTTACATTTATTACTGACAACCACAGAATTCACAGCATTTCAGCATAATTTTTGTGCCAAAGACGCATCAAGGATCCATGCGCATTATTCCTACTCACTCTATTCGTGGTGCAGCTCGCATTAGCGGCTGCATACTCCTCATTTGAATACTGCTGCTAGCGCCTTTTGAGAATCTTAGAAAATCACACGCAAATTAAGAACGACCCCGCTCGCGCAAATCTTTAGCGTCGCGCGCAGTTTTGCAGTCGTCGTCAGGAAACTTGATCAACCAGCCCCAGACTATTTGAAGTAAATGCTGATCTCCACCAGGCGGAGCCACCAGCGCTCCCTGGACAGCATGCAGGCCAGCCTGGAGGCGGAGAGCCGCAGCCGCGGCGAGGCGGTTCGCCTGAAGAAGAAGATGGAGTCGGACCTGAACGACATGGAGGTCCAGCTGGCGCGCGCCAACCGGCAGGCGGCGGAGGGCCAGAGGATCATCAGACACCTGCAGACACAGGTAATCCCACCTGATCAGGATGAGGAGGAGACGATACCAGAACCATGCTGCAGGGCCCAGTTTTTCAACAGTAATCCACTAGGATTTTGGATTGGATCAAATCTTGAAAACGGGTTTCTCAAAAGAAAAAACGGATTACATAATCGGATTAGATCACGTAATCCAATCTTGGTTTTGATCCGGACCAAACCTTGAGTTTGGGGTTTTTCAGAACCTTTTTGTAGGATTTGGATTACTTTGATCCAAAAAAAAATCTGGATTAAACTGATCCCATCAGAAGGGTGGATTCAGCGTGGATTTCATGCACAAAATGTAGTGAAAACTTTAAAAATGGCTCAAATAATAATATATTTTGGATCATGCAGTATCTTACAAGATCTCCTATTTATTCATAAGGTTTTAATTTTATTTGTTCATCCGTTGGGCTACAGTGATTAGGTAAGGTTTATAGTTCAAACAGCTGTCAAAATTCACTAGAAATAATACATTTTATTCTGTCACTAATTCATACATACATACATATATATATATATATATATATATATATATATATATATATACAGTGGGGCAAAAAAGTATTTAGTCAGCCACCGATTGTGCAAGTTCTCCCACTTAAAATGATGACAGAGGTCAGTAATTTTCATCATAGGTACACTTCAACTGTGAGAGACAGAATGTGAAAAAAAAATCCAGGAATTCACATTGTAGGATTTTTAAAGAATTTATTTGTAAATTATGGTGGAAAATAAGTATTTGTTCAATAACAAAAATTCAACTCAATACTTTGTAATATAACCTTTGTTGGCAATAACAGAGGTCAAACGATTACTATAGGTCTTTACCAGGTTTGCACACACAGTAGCTGGTATTTTGGCCCATTCCTCCATGCAGATCTTCTCGAGAGCAGTGATGTTTTGGGGCTGTCGCCGAGCAACACGGACTTTCAACTCCCTCCACAGATTTTCTATGGGGTTGAGGTCTGGAGACTGGCTAGGCCACTCCAGGACTTTCAAATGCTTCTTACGGAGCCACTCCTTCGTTGCCCGGGCGATGTGTTTGGGATCATTGTCATGTTGGAAGACCCAGCCACGTTTCATCTTCAAAGCTCTCACTGATGGAAGGAGGTTTTGGCTCAAAATCTCACGATACATGGCCCCATTCATTCTTTCCTTAACACGGATCAGTCGTCCTGTCCCCTTAGCAGAAAAACAGCCCCAAAGCATGATGTTTCCACCCCCATGCTTCACAGTAGGTATGGTGTTCTTGGGATGCAACTCAGTATTCTTCTTCCTCCAAACACGACGAGTTGAGTTTATACCAAAAAGTTCTACTTTGGTTTCATCTGACCACATGACATTCTCCCAATCCTCTGCTGTATCATCCATGTGCTCTCTGGCAAACTTCAGACGGGCCTGGACATGCACTGGCTTAAGCAGGGGGACACGTCTGGCACTGCAGGATTTGATTCCCTGTCGTTGTAGTGTGTTACTGATGGTAACCTTTGTTACTTTGGTCCCAGCTCTCTGCAGGTCATTCACCAGGTCCCCCCGTGTGGTTCTGGGATTTTTGCTCACCGTTCCCATGATCATTTTGACCCCACGGGATGAGATCTTTCGTGGAGCACCCAGATTGAGGGCGATTATCAGTGGTCTTGTATGTCTTCCATTTTCTGATAATTGCTCCCACAGTTGATTTTTTACCACCAAGCTGCTTGCCTATTGTAGATTCACTCTTCCCAGTCAGGATCAGGTCTACAATTATTTTCCTGGTGTCCTTCCAAAGCTCTTTGGTCTTGGCCATAGTGGAGTTTGGAGTCTGACTGTTTGAGGCTGTGGACAGGTGTCTTTTATACAGATAACGAGTGAAGGACAGAAGAGCTTCTTAAAGAAGAAGTTACAGGTCTGTGAGAGCCAGAGATCTTCCTTGTTTTAAGTGACCAAATACTTATTTTCCACCATCATTTACAAATAAATTCTTTAAAAATCCTACAATGTGAATTCCTGGATATTTTTTTTCCAAATTCTGTTATTATTTTAAGTGGGAGAACTTACACAATCGGTGGCTGACTAAATACTTTTTTGCCCCACTGTATATATATATATATATATTCATCACAGTCGAAAATATTTTTGTTTTTAGAATATTTATTAGTGATGCATGCACTGATTACAGAATAACCAAACTAAGATCAAACAAGCTGGTCTCTCCACATCAGATGAGGAAGTCTGAATATTGACCCCACTATTCTACTTGTTGCTTTTTACATATCTATAGTTCTACATTGTCTGAGCACTGCTTATCCAGATTTGGTGATCTTGAAAAGTTCCTATCCAGATCAGATTGATCCAATCCGATGTTGCTTTGAAAAACAGGCTCAAAAGTAAAACGGATTACGTGATCGCGGATCGCAAAAGAAAGGATTACCACATCCAGATTTTATCCGGATTAAACCTTTTGAAGAACCGGGCCCAGGTGTCTTCCAGCCTCAGCTGCTTCCACCACTGGGTTCTCCTGCAGGTCAAAGAGCAGCAGGCGGAGCTGGAGGGGAGAGTCCAGTCGGCCAATCAGCTCCAAGAGCAGATCGTCCTGTTGGAGCGCCGCAGTTCGCTGATGACAGCGGAGGAGGCGGAGCTTAGGGCCGTCCTGGAGCAGACCGACCGCGGCCGAAAGACGGCTGAAAACGAGCTGGCGGAGGCCTCGGAGAGAGTCGCCCTGCTGGCCGCGCAGGTACGCCCGGACGACCCGTGACCTTTCGGTTGACCTCCGGGCCGGTATCTGAGGTTTGCTGTGCTCCAGAACGCAGGTCTGCTGAACCAGAAGAGGAAGCTGGAGACGGACCTGTCCCTGCTGACCGGAGAGGTGGAGGAGGCGGTGCAGGAGAGCCGCAGCGCGGAGGAGATAGCCAGGAAGGCCATCACTGACGTCAGTCCTGACCTCACTTCACACCCGACACGCATTTATTTGGCAGAACATCCCGCACACACATCGTTCCCAGGTAAGTCGTGCCTGAATCCTGTGTTGTTCTCACCAGGCTGCTCTGATGGCCGAGGAGCTGAAGAAGGAGCAGGACAGCAGCAGCATGCTGGAGAGGATGAAGAAAAACATGGAGTCCACAGTGAAAGGTGCGTAAGTTTCCTTTCTCGCGGCCTCCTGAGCTGAGCCAAAGGAAAGGAATGAGATGATTCATGAGCACGGCTGGTTCTGGCCTCTGAACAAGGGTTGGAGCCTGATCTGGGACAGCAGCTCGGGGGGGATTCACCTCCTCTGATGCTGCTACAAAAAAAAAAAGCCCCACACCAGTACTTGTCAAACTTTTTACAGCGGGTACCACATGAGAAAAATGTCGAGCTCTCAAAGTCCCACAATCACGACCAACCCAAACATACAGTATCAAACTTTATTTATAAAGCGCTTTTCATACCCAAAAAAATGCAGCTCAAAGTGCTTTACAGATTAAAATGACCCCACATTCCCATCCCTTCCTCACAATTGTAAAAAACGAAATGACAATCATTCCCCCTCGTCAAACCCGCACATCGTCACACAGACGCCGTCCCAAAGCGCGTAAGACCACAGGCCAGATGAGTCAGGTACGTAAGGAAAACGCCGTCAGGAGAGCCGTCTGCCCCGACAGCAGCCAGGGCACCGACACAGGGAGCCCAGAGGAGGGGGAGGGGACCCCTACCTCCACCTGAGCACCACCCAGATAGCACCACAGCAGAGGAAACACTGGAAGAAGGAGTAACACGTAAAAATGTAAAATAACCAGAGCTAATATAAGCAAAATAAGTAGTAATAAATATAATAGTAAAAACAGTTAACTATCTAATAAAACTGTTAAAATATAAGCAAATAAAACATACAGAGCAGAACCTTAAAATCGAAGGCAGTATAGAGCAGGCTTACCTTTTTAACTATAGACAATTGGGGCTTATTTACTTATTTATTTACTCTTAATAAGAACTATTTATTGATAATTGTTGCACAGCCACAGTGTGTGAATTATACATTTTTGAATTCATTTTATTTTTTAAACTATTTAGACATTTCCTCCAAGTACCCCATACTTGAGTACCACTGTTTTTAGAATCATGGATCTATCATGGGGGGGGGGGGGGCTGCAGTAGCTAAAGTTAACAGCAATAATTTGGGTTGTTTAGCCCATAAGATAAAAAGTTGGGGTTCATATTTATATAAGAGTCTATGTTATTTATTCATTTATAAACGTGAGTTTGTAATACTTTGTTTGTAAGCTCAACTGGCTAGCAAAAAATTTGTCTTTAGCTTGAAGCTACATTTTTAGCTAACGATAAACTGGCTACCTAAGTATTTAGCTTATGAATCAATCGTTTTGTTTTTGGTTAAATATTTAGCTTGTGAGCTTTTGTGGCTGGCTAAATATTTAGCTTAGAAATGCTGCGTTTTGTTTTAAGCTAAAAATTAAGCTAGCAAGCTATGGTGGCTAGCTTAGAAACGTAACAGCTTCAAGGCAAGGGAGTTTAAGATTTGGGGGACACAAATTAAAACCCATTTATTCTTAAATTAACTGAATAGCAAATTGTTTAGTTTGCTCTCAAAAACAAGCTCTACCAAGTGGTGAAACATCTACTTTGTAAAACATGTAGCATATTGTTTAACACATGAAAGGCTCTTTACTAAGTAGCTTATGCAATGCTGGCTGGTGGAATTTTCTCCAGGGGGCGCTATGATGATGGCTAGATATTTGTCAAATGATACAGTCGCTTTACGCAAAAAATTGTTGTTTTTTAGTCATCTTTAGGAATGTTAATTAGTCAGGATTAATTCACAGCTACCCTGTAATTAATTAGGTTAAAAAAATTTATCGTTTGACAACCCTAATATCTAGCCACCATTAGCATGAAATTGCGCAAAGTGAAGTTGCGAAAATAACTTTGCCTTATGGAAACACACCAATTACGAAACAACTCGCCTTTTTCAATAAAACGTTTTTGTGCTGGGATGAGGTGGTTTTTTCAAGCGTATAAAAATTAATATATTTCGCAAAACAGCGATGGAAACACCTTTTTCGCCTCACATGGGTCACGTGAGCAACAATCGGATGTTACTACGACCGAAAAAGGCGAAGTAGTAGTAGAGGAGGAGAAAGATGGCGCGGCATGTTTGGGTTCAAGAAGAGACTAAGCGAGTTTGTGATAACGGCATAACTAACGGGAAATATTAGATACAAAACAGCGAGCATTTTACCAAAAACGCTCCCATGTAAAAGGGGCTTGTCACTGCAATGCCTGATGGATGATGAGCGCTAATGCCGTGCGGTATGGAGCACCAAATATGCCATAATTTACAATAAATAAATGTGGATGTAAACAAATATGGAAATAAATATATGTGAAATTAAATATTTTTTTGTTTATTTATTTTAAATTGTATTTATTTCTGTATATCCACATTTATTGATTTATTGTCAGTTATGGCAGAGTTGGTCCTCCATAGTGCTGCAATAGGAATATATCTACTGTAAATGTTCACATCCGTCGTCACGTTTATAATTCGCGTGAAAACTTGTGATTTAAAATGAATTTATTATTTTTTGGAAACACCGCAATTGTGAAATTTTAGTTTTTCGACATTTAGACAATATCGGCAAACTTTTGCGCATATTTGTAGTGGAAACGCAGCTTCTGTCCGTCTGTCTGATAGATATTAGTGCCATATAAATTATAGGGACCACTTTGAAACTATGTATCAATCTGTATATCTAGTGACTTTTTCAGTATTGTTTATTTCATATACTGTATATAGTATCTATTTAATTCAGGAAAACATCACTTTCATAGTTCCCATCTCTCAGTTATAAAGGTTTTTTTAAACAGTAAAATATCACACCAGAATAAACATTTTTTTTATTTAAGACCAATAAATGTGTGTGTACCGTATATATTTAGCATTACGAGAAGACGTTCTGCTATCATATATCATTGTGGTGTTCTGCATACATCTCACAAATATATCTGGATTGTTTCTTGCCGTTAATATCCACTATGAATATGAAATTACACCAATGTATGTCTCTTGTATCGTAGCTTCATGTATCACATTTGCAGAAGCAAAAGGCGCCATAAAACCAGTTCAGCATTCAGTGAGTTATGATGGATTAAATGCGCTTCATTAAGTCTGTCAAACAGATTACATTGTGGAGGAGGGCACACCGATCCAAGATGGCCGCCCCAGCGCTCATCGGCACCAATAGGCAGTAGCGGTTTGAGGCGTCTACTCGTTATAAACGTCTACGGTTTGAAGCAAAATAATTAGCTAATGAGCTAAACGGACTAGGTAAATATTTAGCTTAAAAAATAAACATTTAGCTCAGAGCTAAGTATTTATTAAATGTGCAAATTTACCTACTGATAAACGGAAGTAAACTACCAAAATAAAAGCTTGGTATAAACTGCTTTTATTATAATTATTTTCATCCAGACATGTCCAACATTTCATCTTAAAATGTATTTTTAACGGCAAAAATTTACACCTGGATTTATAGCAACATGGTTGTAGTAGCAGCAGTTAATGAAGCAGTAAGCAAGTACCGGCTTTAATTTTTTATAGGCCACTTCCACTTATCGGCAATAAAATAAATATTTACTTTGAAGCTCTATATTTAGCTAGCCAATTTAGCTAGCTAAATATTTAGTTTTTGAAATTGTGGCATTTATTTAAATATTGATTTCAAACATATTCACATTCAGTGATATTCCCAATGCATAATTAATCGAAATGGATTTATTGACTAACCCCTTAAACCCTAGGCTTATTTTGAAGCTTATTTCTCATAAAATGCTTACCCATGAAAAATGTGTATATTTCAGCAACCAAAAGGAGTATTTGGACATTTTTGGTGTCATCGTAAAGGTAACATTGAGTAGAATTGATAGATGTGTCATTATGCATGTTATCAGTTACTGGTTAGGAGAAACTGAAGATGGAACACAGCAGAAATGTATTTCTTTTTTGCCCCGCCTAAAAAAAACATAGTTCTACATTGAAAAACTCTATGGATATTGCTTGAATGGCAGCGATTACTCAATAAAATATAAATACATGTGGACATTATCTCTGCAAAAGTTGAAAGTGATAATGTGAAACAGGACAAAACTAGAGAGGTTGTAGTACAGGCATATCAGGCGAGGTGTCCAGTTTGGCACAAACAGTGGCGTTTTTATTTCTGTTGTGTAAAAGTTACATTTTTCATTTTAATATCACATAGTGTTCAGTAGACCTAAAATAAACAGTTTTGGGCATCTTTCTGGTGACATTTATCTGATATGAAGAGGGAAAGCAGCAAAACAAAGTTATGTCCGTGCGTCTTGCGCCATCTTGTGTCATAAGACGGTCTTGCCGACTGACACTCTTATTTCACGCATAAGACTTTCCCCCGGAGCTGATTGGTCATTTTGCATGAGTCACGCCTCGTTGGAATCGTAGAAGCCTTTAGAATAACGCCAAAACTTGCAAAACAAGATCGACAATGCAGTCAGCCAACCAGGGAGCCGAGAACAGAGCCTAGATCAGGGGTCTGCAACCTGTAGCATCCAAAGAGCCATTTTGCGCTTAATCCGGATAAATAAAACTCATTCAGAGCCGCAAATGTAACATGACCTTTAGAAAAACTTCATTTTTGATTTTTTTTATAATAATCTACTGGAGTAACGTGTTAATTCATAAATAGGTACTATTTTAGGTAGGTACTATAGTTACCATTTTATTTCTGTTTTTAGGTTGAGGTAAAAGAAAGAAAAAATCATGAAATGTTCGCGTAAAGAGGACGGATTCATTTTCTTCACAAAATTGTGGCAAAATATGTAAAAATGCACATCGTTTTAAACCTAAATAGCAGATGAAGTTTTGTTATTTTAATGTCATTCTATCACAGAAATTCAAAATATTTTTTATATAACAAAACTCCTGCTAAAACTTGAATTTAATAATTGAAAGAACAGAAAAAACATTATTTAGTATTCACTGCAAACACTTCCTAGGAACCAAAAATTACACAGGAAACACCTGGAAGGTTTAAAATGGTGCACAAGTGATGGCCTTATCAGAAAATAGCGTTTATTTTTCAAATAAATATTTTTTACACGGCAAAACAGCAAAGGTAAGGCTATATTTTCAACTGTGATTCTGAAAAGCGATTTTTTTTTGTGTGTGTTGTACTTTGGCTAATATGTCCGCGGTGCTTTGGTGTAGCGTTTTGGCAGATGTATATTTGGAATCGGTAGAGTCTCTGTTTTCATTTGAGTTGATTGTGCGTTTAGCACAAAGGCTTGCTGCGGTAGAGGCCGAAATGTGGCGGCTGGGTTGACGAAACTATGATACTACAATTATGTTTACAAATCCTTATTTACGTGGCATCTGAGTTGTGTTTGTGGTTTGTAAAAATAGGTTAGGTAGCCTTGTAGCGCGTGGTCTTCTTTTTAATTTGATGTGCATTATTACTATTTTGTCAGATAATGTGTTGTCTCAGGCCTGTTAAAAAAATAATTCCCCCGGTCCCCCAAATGGGGGACCCTCTGGTTTAAAAGGCTAAATAACCTGGACACAAATATGATTTGAAAATCTAAACTATTTTTCTGTTGTTTTAATTTTGTACAAACGGCGACCAATACTTCACATCATTAACTTTTTAAACAGCAGTAAAGAAAATAAACTTTTTTAAATATCTGAATCAGACGTGATGATTATACTGGTGTTTGGAGAGACCAGCATTAAGATAATGTTCATTAAACCAACTGCAGCTTTACGTTTATGTGCACAGCATCTTCGGTTGAGCATCTTTGATTGAACACTTTATTCCGTTTGTTGGGCAGCAGGAAAAAGCTTCCTTCCTGATGTGTCATTGTTAATGTCTGAATATGTGTTTAAATGTTTGCTGGTGTGGTTTTTTCTATTACCTGCGTTGTGAGTGCTGTACGGACCCACAACACAGGTGAGCGTTTTTTTCTCCTCACCGTGGAACCCTCCCCTACCAGATGTTTACTTCTCTATGTTTCATAAACGGGAGCGCCGCTCGGTGGCTGCATGCCCAACAGTGACCTGGATCTGTTTGTTGTTGTTGTTGTTTGTAATGATCTTGTACAGGTTGTACTGTATCTGTAAATTCCTTGTATGCATCATACTTGTATGTGTCACACTTGGCCATTAAAGCTGATTCTGATTCAAGAGCATTTTCTGTTTGCTCGTCTTTCAGGGCTGGTTCTGCAATTAAACCCCTTCCTACAAACCTGTAACTCCACATATTTATGAATAATAACTTGATTAGAGTTCAGCTCCTGACGACTCCCTCTGATTTATTTTGTGCTTTTCTGACAGAGCTGCAGGTGAAACTGGGCGAGGCGGAGCAGATGGCAGAGAAGGGAGGAAAGAAGCAGCTTCATAAACTGGAGACAAGAGTGAGGAGAAGTTCTGCTGCACATTGTTGGTTCAGATCGATTAAAACAAAAACAAAAAAACGCATTCTGCAGGAATCTGGGTTAAAGCGATGAATCCAAGTTTTTGTTTGGGTTTTTTTAAAACCGAAAATATCGGTACTCAGATAGTTCTGTCTGCAGATCCATGAGCTCCAGATGGAGCTGTTGGAGGAGAAGAGGAGGAGCGAGGACTATCAGAAGGGACTTCGTCGCTACGAGAGGAGAGTCAAGGAGCTGACGTACCAGGTCTGACCCGCCTGCTAGCTTCTGCATCCCATGTTCTCTTGGTTCTGCCGACTTTACTGGTTCTGTCCCTGCAGACGGAGGAGGACAAGAAGACTCTACTGAGGATGCAGGAGCTGATCGAGAAGCTTCAGGCCAAAGCCAAGAGCTACAAGAGGCAAGCTGAGAACGCAGTAAGTCTTTATTCCGGAGGCTTTTATTCGGAAACGTCAGCAGGAATAAAAAAAAAAAATCCCTGAAAAAACTCCAAAGATGCTCCAAAGTCCTGCGTTGTAGACCAGCTGGGTCACAGAAAAAAATAACGGTTCATTATTAGAAGGTTTATTTTTTAGTAAAGGCGGAATAAAGTTTTATTCGTAAACGGAACGTTGTTCTAACATCTGCCCACCAGGAGGAGCACGTGAGCTCCACCACCGTCCGTTTCAGAAGAATCCAACACGAGCTGGACGACGCCGAGGAGAGAGCCGACGTCGCAGAGACGACCGTCAACAAGCTGCGGGTCCGAACCCGAGAGCAGAGCGGCGCCGCGCCGGTTCTGGTGGGTCCGTCTCGGAGCAGCCAGCGGGTTTGGATCTAATCGTGTGCTAATGGAGTCCAATTGTGTCCTCTGCAGATCAGCGAGTGAGACCAGGGAAGCATCGTCCATCTCCAGTGTGCTTGTGTGACGAGTTTAACTTTAACTTCGTAGGCTTTTAATTCTGATTTCAACGATACTTCTGTTTAAACTCAGTGGCGGCTGGCCAATAGAGGGCGCTAGGGCGCCGCCACACCACTGACAACTTGCCACATTACCTTGAATAAAAGTGGAAAGTAATTTTTATAACAACATAAAAATGTTTCCAAATATATGTATATTTTCTTTCAGATGTGTAAGATAAATATTTTATAGTTTAAGGGGAGTTGAGTTGTGGTTGTGTTGTCTGATTGAGGACGTATTTCCGTCTCCCATAGACTCTCGTTATAAGTTTTACATGCGCAGTAGCTCGTCTTCAATACCAAAGATAGGACGCCTTGTGGCGCAGGAGAGGTGCGCCCTGAGGGGGCGGGGCTTACACATCGTCCGCCTCCAGCTGTGGGGCTTAAGTCAAACAACGTCACGGACGTCTGTCATACAGCGCGGCTGATAAACAGGTCAAACCGCGGGAGATGGAGACGAACGAAGGCATCGCTGCGTTAAAAATGCGCATTATTCGGTTAAAGTGATGTTTAAGTCACTAAAATTAGTGCTAATCATTAGCGGATGTAGCTTGTAGTGCAGACGCCGCTACTTCACAATAAGAGCATGTATTCCTATTGTGTAGATTGATGACTTGGATAGTTTGTCTGCTGAGTGTTTATATTTTGGAAAACAGTAAATTGTGACGTTTTATTAATAAATCTATATTACATTTGATTTATTTGATACTTAACACAGCTGCTGCTATCCAAATGTTAAGTTTATTCATATATTTTGGTTATTTCTACCTTGCATTTGTTCTTATTTTACATATGACATCACACACATATCATCTCCCTCCTCTATTTAAATCAGCCCAATATGTATCAGCAGCTGTGTGGAAATATTAAAGAGCAAAATAAATATAACAGCTTTTTCTCCACCACATCTTCTCATACTCTGATTGGCTTTAAGTGGAGCTCTAAGTGGTTCTCCCAGTCTGAACCAGAACCTCTATAGACAGCTCAGTGTTTCCTCTACAGTAGCAGTCTGTGTTGTAGCAAAACTGTTGAAGCCTCTGACTGAAGTCATTGTTGTTGTAGGATAGTACTTTTAAGAAGACGCTTAGGGTTGTCCAATACAGTATGATTAAGAAACAGTCATCTTTACATACAGAACATTTTAGCCAGTTAGTTCGCCTTAGCAACTGGTTAAAATATCAATATGTCAATATATGTAGTCAATGTGTGAATATGATTGTGGAGTTAAAACCAAAATTTAACTAATCTCTATTTATAAAAAAAGAGCTTTGGCAATTGGATTTGTCCCTTTACTCTAAAAATTGTAGTTTTTTAGTCATATTTAGGAATGTTAATTAGTTGGGATTAATTCACAGCTATCCCTTAGGTAAAAAAAAAAAATTAGCGTTTGAGACCCTGATATCTAGCCATCATCATAGCCCCCCCCCCCGGAGAAAATTCCACCAGCCGCCACTGTTTAAACTCCTGCTGAGTGAGATTTAGACCAGATTTTCTTTTTTTCCCGAGGTGATCCCTGCTTGGTCCTCTGGTTCTGTTTTCAGGTAATAAACTTTTTACTTTACTGCTGTTTCACCTGAGTGGGTTATGTTTCAGCAGGGCCACCCCAGAGAAAACCGCCTCCGTGTTTAAAACACATCATACTGAGTTCCCAAAAAAAAACAGTCATGTACAGTCCTACCTTTAATGCAAAACCCAATTATTAAATGCATAAACTACTAAATAAAAGATATATATATGTATATAATATTGTGTTCAAGGCTAAATATTTAGCTAGTAAGTTGAACTGGCTCGCTAAACATTTAGCTTAGAATGTTTTTAATTTTAAAGCTAAAAATTCAGCTAGTAAGCTAAACATGCTAACTAAATATTTATTTTATAAATATTTGTTCATAGCTACATATTTAGTTTAATAAGCTAAAGTAGCTAGCTCTATTTTTAGCTTAGAATTTTAATATTTAATTTGAAGCTAAAAATTTAGCTATTGAGCTAAACTAGCTGGCTAAATATTCATCTTAGAAATATATTTTGTTCATAGCTAAATATTTAGTTAATAAGCTAAAGTAGCTAGCTCAATTTGTAGCTTAGAATTTTATTATTTTTTGTTTGAAGCAAAATATTTATCTAGTAAGATGAAACTGGCTAGCTAAATATTTAGGTTAGAAATATATTTTGTTCAAAGCAAAATATTTATCTAGTAACTAAACTGGCTAACTAAACATTTAGCTTAGAATGTTTTTAATTTTCAAGCTAAAAATTCAGCTGGTAAGCTAAACATGCTAACTAAATATTTATTTTAGAAATATTTGTTCATAGCTAAATATTTTGCCAAGTTAAAAGTAGCTAGCTCAGTTTTTAGCTTAGAATGTTATTATTTTTTGTTTGAAGCAAAATATTTATCTAGTAATAAACTGACTAGCTATATATTTAGCTTAGAAATATAGGATTTCGTTCAAAGCGAAATATTTAGGTAGTAAGTTAAACTGGCTAGGTAAACATTTAGCTTAGTGTTTTTAATTTTCAAGCTAAAAATTCAGCTAGTAAGCTAAACATGCTAACTAAATATTTATTTTAGAAATATGTGTTTCATAGCTTAATATTTTGTCAAGTTAAAGTAGCTAGCTAAAATTTTAGCTTAGAATTTTAATGTTTAATTTGAAGCTAAAAATTTTGCTATTGAGCTAAACTGGCCGGCTAAATATTCATCTAGGAAATATATATTGTTCATAGCTAAATATTTAGTTACTAATCTAAAGTAGCTAGCTCAATTTTTAGCTTAGAATTTTATTATTTTTGTTTGAAGCAAAATATTTATCTAGTAATAAACTGACTAGCTATATATTTAGCTTAGAAATATAGGATTTCGTTCAAAGCGAAATATTTAGGTAGTAAGTTAAACTGGCTAGGTAAACATTTAGCTTAGTGTTTTTAATTTTCAAGCTAAAAATTCAGCTAGTAAGCTAAACATGCTAACTAAATATTTTAGAAATATGTCTTTCATAGCTTAATATTTTGTCAAGTTAAAGTAGCTAGCTAAAATTTTAGCTTAGAATTTTAATGTTTAATTTGAAGCTAAAAATTTAGCTATTGAGCTAAACTGGCCGGCTAAATATTCATCTAGGAAATATATATTGTTCATAGCTAAATATTTAGTTACTAATCTAAAGTAGCTAGCACAATTTTTAGCTTAGAATTTTATTATTTTTTGTTCAAAGCGAAATATTTAGCTAGTAAGTTAAACCTGCTAGCTAAATATTTAGCTTAGAAATTAAATATTTTTTCCGTGAATATTTTCTGAGGGCACCATTATGTTTCAGGTCTCCAGTCTAAGCTGCAGATTTCCCATAATCAGAAACAGAAACAGCGGCTCCGGTTTGGCATTCAACACTTTATTCACAGACTAAACAATGTCTCCACAGGTCGGTGGGCGCGGTCAAAGTGCTCGGAAGTTTGTCCTTCTGTGTGTCCGTCCGGTTAGAACCGGGACTCGTCCTTTGAGAATAAAAACACAGCTAAACTTTTACAGATTTACATTCAATCACAACCGGAGCCTGGAGTCAGACGGCGAGAAGTCGCAGGGAGGCAGACTGGATTCACACTAGAGATGCACCAGCTGAAGCCAACTTTGACCTTCAGGGGGAACCAGATTCTTCTGATTCCTGGTTTCGGTCAAATCGGAGCACAGCAGGTTCCGCGTTTGGATGGTTCTGGAGAACTTGGACCTGAAGGCCCACAAAGATTGACTTTCAGAAGGTTCGGAGGCTGGTTGGACTCCTATATTGGCCTGTCAAGTGGGGGAATCACCATGGCAACCAATGACTCAGCATTTTCTGGTTTACTCAGCAGCTTTAGGCTACAGAGGCTGGAAGAAGCCAATATGCGCTTAATTTTACAAAAATATAAACAGCAGCCCCGCAAATTCCTAAAGGCATTGTGGGAAATGTAGGAATTCCATGATTAAAAACTAAAAATGTACTTTCCTGCTGAGCAGCAAAGGAGTCAACCGTTCCATTTGTTCACACCTGAACTCATTCATCGCTAATGAGTAAGAAAATATTGAAACTCCGATATATCGCAATATTTTATGTCACGATATTGTATGGATATTGAAAAGCAATGTATGGATTTTTATTTCTAGTGGATTTATTTTATCCGAATGGAACTATTAATGATGAGAGTAATTTAAGTAGTAAAATATAAAATATAAATGCTAGCTGGTGGGTGTTTTCAACCTCTAAGCGGATCAACTGGTAATAAAATAAGCTGGAGTGTTTGCAATGCTGGAGTAGTTTTACTACAGTTACATTCAGATTTAAGAAAAAAACACAATGATCATTACATACATATATTACCAGATTCCTAATAAACACATTCCTATTCATTACTCAGCAGTAGTGCTGTGTTTGGAAAATTGATTCAGTTTAACCCTAACCCAGCTAAAATAGGAAGTGAAATACAGGCGGCCATTTTAAGTCTTGTGTCTGAAAGGGTTAATACAGTTGTCCCCGGTAAACTGTTACTTACGCAGTGTTAAGTAATTGAATTACAGGGAAATAATTAAGATAACAGCTCAGAAACTGTAATTGTACTGACCTATATCTATATCCAACTGGATCCGATTTAATCGGATCGTGATAATCGATTTTAACTCTTGATAATAGGAATTGTGACGATTCATGAAATTTTAAGCGATACCCAGCCCGTAGTTAAACCCCAATTTCCCCTTTTGGGAAAATAAAAGATTGTTCTATTCTATTGTTTTCTTGTTAAACATTTTGTTATTGCTAACTATATTTTTCTTCTTTTATTGAGAAGCGCTGTGGTGGCCTTTTTTTGGCGGCCTCCTTCAGTCTCAGTGGAATTGCGGTTTCTCCGCCTCTTGGTTATCATGGTTACCACCCAGCGTTAATTCATTGAATAACAGGGAAATATTAAGATAACTGTACCGACCCACATCTACACTGAGCTGGATCAGATTGAATCGGATCGTGAAAATCGATTCTAACCCTTTCTGTGTGAATCCAGCGGAACGTTTTTCCTCCATCTGCGCCTCCATCAGCTCCGGGGGTAAAACCGAAGAGGAAGGTGGAAGGTGATTGGACGGTTAAAAGAAAAACAAAAAAAACTGCCCTAGTAGACGTCATCACTGAGTCTCTGATTGGCCCGTGAGACGTCAGGAGGCCCCTCCCCTGCTCAGTAAAGTTCCTGTTGTCATCGTCGTCCTCTTGGAGACTGTAGTCTGTTAGTACACCTGTCGGTCACCATGGTAACCGGCAGTAAAGTTAAAGGAGGAAGTCACGTGACCGCATTGGCGGCGGCGTCAGAGGTGAAGCGGTCCTTCAACGCCTGGCAGGCAGACTAAAGACAAACACATGACACGAAGGTGGCCAATGGGAGGCCGTCTGAGGAAGAGGAGGAGGAGGAAGGATTTTGGCTCGACTTTTTTAAAAGAAAAAAAAAAGATCAGAAAAAGACTAAATAATTTAATTCCTCCCGACGATTGCGAGAGGAACGTACTCCAACACGTGGCGAAGCTGCCTGGAAGGCAAAACTCAGAGAAAAAAAAAAAATAAAAGCGTTTTCAAAAGTTAAAAACAGGTTTTCTTCTTCGAGCTCTCCACCTCCTCCTCTTCCTCCTTCCTCCACCCAGAGCCTCCGTCCTCCTCCTCCGAGCGACAGCAGCAGCCTGACGGAGAGGAGGAAGAAGAGGGACGAGCGTTTCCTCCCAGCGTCTCCCCGAGTGATGTCACAAATACTGCGGAAGCTGGTTGGCTGAACGCTGGGGTGGGGGCGCGGCGGTTGATCTGTGATGTCACCTCCGTGACCACGCCTTCTTGTTGGGTGGAGTCTGGAGCCGGTGTCAGCCAATCAGGAAGCTTAGCCCTTCCAGCCGTCCCAGATCGGACCTCTGGAAGGAAACACAGAGCTGAGCGTTAAACGCGGCGGTGCGTCTGTCTGGGTCGGCGACTGAGGCGCATGCAGGAGGCGGCGCGAACATGCGGCGACAAAACCTGGAACCCAAATGTGGTTGTTAAGGCGACGGCGGGACCAAACAGGACATCACAGACCTGAAACAGCAGCACCAAACTGTTTGAACCCGGAAACGTTTAGTATTCAGGGGAAGAAGTTGGAGCAAATCAAGATGTTTTATCTCTCATGGAGTCCTGGAGCAGATTGATGTGAACAGAAACTTCCTCAAAAGCTCCAGGAGACGCGTCAGACTGTTTCTGAGGTAAAGGATCTCTTCAGTTCTGCCCTTTTCTTCAGTTTTCGGCGTTTTGTGTGCTGCTTCAGGACCGGAAAGGGACATGCTCATTCAGGAGGTGTTCCCTCACATAGAAACACCGATGATAACGGTGTTTGTGTCTGCAGAGTGTCTGCAAGGTGTCTGCAGAGTGTCAGCAAGGTGTCTGCAGAGTGTCTGCAAGGTGTCTGCAGAGTGTCTGCCGAGTGTCTGCAAGGTGTCTGCAGAGTGTCTGCAAGGTGTCTGCAGAGTGTCTGCAAGGTGTCTGCAGAGTGTCTGCAAGGTGTCTGCAGAGTGTCTGCCGAGTGTCTGCCGAGTGTCTGCAGGGTGTCTGCAGGGTGTCTGCAGAGTGTCTGCAGGATGTCTGCAGGGTGTCTGCAGAGTGTCTGCAGAGTGTCTGCAAGGTGTCTGCAGGGTGTCTGCAGGATGTCTGCAAGGTGTCTGCAGAGTGTCTGCAGGATGTCTGCAAGGTGTCTGCAGAGTGTCTGCAAGGTGTCTGCAGGGTGTCTGCAAGGTGTCTGCAGAGTGTCTGCAGGATGCCTGCAAGGTGTCTGCAGAGTGTCTGCAGGATGCCTGCAAGGTGTCTGCAGAGTGTCTGCAAGGTGTCTGCAGAGTGTCTGCAGAGTGTCTGCAAGGTGTCTGCAGGGTGTCTGCAAGGTGTCTGCAGAGTGTCTGCAGGATGCCTGCAAGGTGTCTGCAGAGTGTCTGCAAGGTGTCTGCAGAGTGTCTGCAAGGTGTCTGCAGAGTGTCTGCTGAGTGTCTGCAGAGTGTCTGCAAGGTGTCTGCAAGGTGTCTGCAGAGTGTCTGCAAGGTGTCTGCAGAGTGTCTGCAAGGTGTCTGCAGAGTGTCTGCAAGGTGTCTGCAGAGTGTCTGCAGCATGTCTGCAAGGTGTCTGCAGAGTGTCTGCAGGATGTCTGCAGAGTGTCTGCAGGGTGTCTGCAGAGTGTCTGCAGGGTGTCTGCAGGATGTCTGCAGGGTGTCTGCAGGATGTCTGCAGGGTGTCTGCAGGATGTCTGCAGGGTGTCTGCAGGATGTCTGCAGGGTGTCTGCAGGATGTCTGCCGAGTGTCTGCAAGGTGTCTGCAAGGTGTCTGGGGTTATTATCAGTAACATAAATGCTGATGAGGTTCTGAGGTGGAAGTGTTCTGGTTCTGTTGTTCTGTGTGAGGAAGATGTTTAAAGAGAGAATGGAGGAATATTTCCAGCTGAAGTTTGTTCTAAAGATCTACAGGCGTTAGTGGAAACAGCATTTATCCTCTCTGGATGTTAAAAATCTGTTTTTATAAGGTGCGTGTGTGAGAGTGTGTGTGTGTGTGTTAGAGAGTCAGACGGACGGAGGCGTTCCTGCAGGAAGCTTCATGCCGGCCAATCACAGCAGAGAACACGGAGGAAGACTCACAGCGTTCGGGATGATGAAGGCTTCTTCAATCTCTGCCACTTCCTCCTCTCAAACAGCCTGATGCAACAAACACACACACACGGTTACACACTCAGACGAACACACCGTCTGCAACAGCGCCACCAGGAGGTCATGCAGCATTCAGAGCAGGAAAACAGAATCTGTGTTCAGGTGTGTGTACCTGTAGTCCCCAACGCCGCCATGAGCCCGCCCTCCTGCTGGAAAGATAATCTGATTGGTTAGTCAGCAACAACTCCTGGGGGGGAAATAAACCGATTATATCTGAACTTAACGGAGGTCGCCTGAACGCACCATGAAGCAACTGTAATGTGAAAGTAATTTGGTTCTTAAAGCAAAGACGGATTAATTCAAATAAAAATGGTCTATGGTGAAATTTGTGTTGAATATTGATTTACCACCATCTTCATCCTGTATAAGCATCATAAGTGTTTCATCATGACTAGAACTGAGCAGCATAATAAATTAAAACAAGTTGAAATAAATGACTAGTTACTTCCATAACTTCTGAAAAATATTCAATCACGAAGAAAAAAACAGTTAGGAAATGGTTCAAGAATAAAAAGGTGGGTTTAGGAGTCTGAAGCAGAAGTACGACGGGACAAGATGGAAGATTTGGGAGTATTCCTCCTTTTTATATATATATATATATAAACATATATAAATATATAACAACATGTGACTGGAGGAAGCTGGAATCGAACCTACGACCCTCCGATTGCAAGGTGTTGAAATGTTCTAACAGGTGCAGAAATCCTGTGTTTGCTGTAAAGAGTTGAAGTGAAACATTAATAATGGCGTTCCACAGGGTTGTGTACTTGGATCAATCTAATTATTATTTTAATTCTATTTTTATTTTATATGTGTTTCCATTAGTTAATATTAATAGAAAGAACAGCCTGATTTAACCACTATTCAGACGACAATGTGCTCTACTTTTCAAACAACAAATGATTTGTGGACGACGACATCTAGACCACATAGGTCCTACATTTAACATTTTTAAACATCGACACATGGTTGTGAATGGGGTTTTATTTTTGCTTGTCCAGTGATGTCGTACCCAGCTCCACTGAGCGCGTGCGAGGATTGCACTGCTTGTGACCCCTGCAGCCTCTGAGCTCCATCAGCTGGACGTGGAGCTGATTCAGAACCGTCCGATCCAATAAGCTGACAGCGTTTATCAGCTGCAGACACAGAGAAAAAAACAGTCACAGCTTCAGCTTTGTTTTTGTGAGGAGCCGTTTATCAAGTTACATGGTCAAAAATTAACAGCAATTCTATTTCTATTATTTGTCTTCATAAAGAAAAAAAAATAGGGGGTCGCTTTTCAAAGTCATATTTGCATACATGTTATTTATTTATAAATATTAAATTTTTAAATAACTTTCAAGGTTACAAGCTAAATACTTAGTTTAAAAACTAAATATGTATCTTAGAAGCTAAGAATGTATTATTAAATGTTTTGCTTCTAACTAAAGAGCAATACATTTTTTTTACTTTGAAACAAAAATATTTAGCTGGAAAGGGAATTATTTAGTTTTAAGCTAAATATGTAATTAGCAAGTGAAATATTAAGGATGAAGCTAAATATTCTGCTTGAAAGGAAAATATTTGGTTTGAAACTAAATATTTACCTGGGAAGGGAAATATTTAGGTTGAAGCCAAATATTCAGCTAGTAAGTGAAATAATTAGTTAGAAGCAGATTATTTAGCTAGCAAGGGAAATGTTTAATTTAAAGCTAAAAATTTAGCTAGGAATCAAAATATTTAGGTAGTAAAGAAAAAATGTTTTTTAAAGCTAAATATTCAGCTAACATGAAAAATATTTAGTTTGAAGTTAAGTATTTAGCTAGGAAGGAAAATATTTAGCTGGGGAGGAAATTATTTAGCTAGCAAGGGAAATCTTTAATTTGAGGCTGAATGTTCTGTTAGAAAGGAAAATATTTGGTTTGTAACAAAATATTTAGCTAGCAGGAAAAAATGTAGCTTGAAGCCAAATATTCAGCTAGTAAGTGAAATAATTAGTTTGAAGCAGATTATTTAGCTAGCAAGGGAAATGTTTAATTTAAAGCTAAAAATTTAGCTAGGAATGAAAATATTTAGCTAGTAAGGAAAAAAATTTGTTTAAAGCTAAATATTCAGCTAAAATGAAAAATATTTAGTTTGAAGTTAAGTATTTAGCTAGGAAGGAAAATATTTAGCTGGGGAGGAAATTATTTAGCTAGCAAGGGAAATCTTTAATTTGAGGCTGAATGTTCTGTTAGAAAGGAAAATATTTGGTTTGTAACAAAATATTTAGCTAGCAGGAAAAAATGTAGCTTGAAGCCAAATATTCAGCTAGTAAGTGAAATAATTAGTTTGAAGCAGATTATTTAGCTAGCAAGGGAAATGTTTAATTTAAAGCTAAAAATTTTGCTAGGAAGGAAAATATTTAGCTAGTAAGGAAAATTATTTGTTTAAAGCTAAATATTCAGCTAAGATGAAAAATATTTAGTTTGTAGTTAAGTATTTGGCTAGGAAGGAAAATATTTAGCTAGCAAGGGATTAATTTGAAGCTAAAAATTTAGCTAGGAAGGAAAATATTTAGCTAGTAAGCAACATTTTTTGTTTAAAGCTAAATATTCAGCTAATATAAAAAATATTTAGTTTGAAGTTAAGTATTTAGCTAGGAAGGAAAATATTTAGCTGGGGAGGAAATTATTTAGTCTGAAGTTAAGTAGTTTGCTGGCGAGCTAAAGTGGCAAGCTAAATATGTAGCTTCTAACAAAACATTTAGATCAGAGCTAACAGTTTAGCTAATATACAAATGTACTTGCAGTTCAGCAGAAGTTGGCTACCAAAATAATGCCTGGGTTTTGCAAACCTTGATGTGAAGTGCTGTTCGAGGCTAAAAGTAATTTCTTTATCACTTTTGGGGGTTTTTTTTGTCCAACAATTTAAATTGGGATTTAAAGTGGAACAAGCCGCTTTAAAAGCAATAACTTTAACTTATGGATTTACAGAAACAACAATGCACCAGCACACAGCTGGAGTGTATATAGAGTTAAGCAATACCCAGCTTTTATTTTGACAGTCTGCTTCTGCTATTCATCAACTAAATTAACATATAAAATAATTTAGCTCTGAGCTAAACGTTCAGTTCTAAGCTAAATACTTGTCTAGCCAATTTAGCTTGCTAGCTTCATGTTGAATATGTAGCGTGTTACATAAATATTGAGTTTGGAGCTAAGTAATTTGTAAAGTAAATAATTTATTTGAAACTGTGAAATTTGTAACTGAATTTATTTATCCATTTATTAATCGTATGACAGGCTTAATGACTCAAATTATTGCTGTTAACTTTTGACTGGGTTATTTTACACAAGGTTCCCCATTGGTTAGCGCTCCCAGTGAATCTACTGGTTTTATAAAATAAAATAAAATACAACTAAAGCAGAATATTTTCCGCTTTAGAACAATGAGAGAAAATGGAAGTGTGTCTACCTGGTACGGGTCCGTGCTCAGGTCGAAGTACTCCAGGAATCCGGTGGCAAACTCACAAAACAGGAAGTTGTGCGTCTCGTTGATGGTCCTCAGACACCAGTAGGTGTTGTTGTTGGCGCTGGTACAGGCACAGAACGGTCCCACTGAAACACACACACACACACACCCAGTCAGGACACACACTCCACCACCACATCCTTATCCCTAAACACAGCTGGGATCAACAATTATCAGCTGTTCTGAAGCATCCATCAGGATGACCTTTTACCCCCTGATGCAGGAGCCATTATGTCTCTATGCAGACTCGTGTGTGTTTCGTACATGTCCAGAAGGGGGCGTTGTGCCAGTGCTGGTTGTCGTGTGTGAAGCAGGTGAGTCCAGGCATCGAACACGTGTCGTTGTTTCTTATCCTCTTGATTATCTTCCTCATCTTCTTCCTCCTCTTCAGCTCTTTCTGAAGCCAACTCTTCTTATGCCAAGCCCCGCCCTTCCTGCTGTCACACACACAAACACAGGTGTAGGTGTTTACAGGTGTGTCTACAGTCCTGGTGATGAGCCTGCTGTGACCTTTCTGACTCACCTGAAGGGATGAAAGACTCCTCCTCTCAAGCGAAGCTTCCTTTTCAGCTTGGCTTTGTACCTGCGCTCACACACACACACACATTTTCTTGTATTAGTTGGTGGTAGTTAGGACCTTCACTGACTTCCATTCATTTTACTGACTACAATATACCTAAACTAGACACTTTTCCTAATCATCAGCCTAAATGGGTTGGATGGATAAATGAACAGTTTGATGGATGAGTGGATGGATGGATGGATGGATGTTTGGATGGATGTTAGATGGATGAATGAACAGTTTGATGGATGGATGTTAGATGGATGGATGAACAGTTTGATGGATGGATGTTAGATGGATGGATGGATGGATGGATGAATGTTTGGATGGATGTTAGATGGATGGATGAACAGTTTGATGATGGATTGATGAATGGACGAACAGTTCGATCATGGATGGATGGATGGATGGATGGATGAACAGTTTGATGATGGATGGATGGATGGATGGATAGATGAACAGTTTGATGGATGGATGTTTGGATGGATGTTAGATGGATGGAGGAATATTAACTTACAGGTACTTGTTACAGTCACACTCCAGGGGGCGGGACTTCTTCAGGTGACCTCTGACCTCTCTCAGGTTCTTGATCTTGGTCTGCAGAGTCTCGATCTGAAGGAGAGACGACATTTTATTTCTGCCGATATGATCCAGAACCACCTTGGCTCACCACAAGGAAACACGTTCTAAGGAAACCCGTTCTAGGAAACCCGTTCTAAGGAAACCCGTTCTAAGGAAACCCGTTCTAGGAAACCCGTTCTAGGAAAACCGTTCTAAGGAAAACCGTTCTAGGAAAACCGTTCTAGGGAAACCCGTTCTAAGGGAAACCGTTCTAAGGAAAACCGTTCTAGGAAAACCGTTCTAGGGAAACCCGTTCTAAGGGAAACCGTTCCAGGAAACACCTTCTAAGGAAACATGTTCCAGGAAACCCGTTCTAAGGGAAACCGTTCTAAGGAAAACCGTTCTAAGGAAAACCGTTCTAGGGAAAACCGTTCTAGGGAAACACGTTCTAGGAAAACCGTTCTAAATAAACCCGTTCTAAGGAAACCCGTTCTAAGGAAACCCGTTCTAGGAAACACGTTCTAGGAAACACGTTCTAGGAAACACGTTCTAGGAAACCTGTTCTAAGGAAACCTGTTCTAGGAAACACGTTCTAGGAAACACGTTCTAAGGAAACACGTTCTAAGGAAACCCGTTCTAGGAAAACCGTTCTAAGGAAACACGTTCCAGGAAACCCGTTCTAAGGAAACCCGTTCTAGGAAACCCGTTCTAAGGAAACCCGTTCTAGGAAACACGTTCTAAGGAAACCCTTCTAGGGAAACACGTTCTAAGGAAACACGTTCTAAGGAAACCCGTTCTAGGGAAACCCGTTCTAAGGAAACCCGTTCTAGGGGAAACCCGTTCTAGGAAACACGTTCTAAGGAAACACGTTCTAGGTAAACCCTTCTAGGAAACCCGTTCTAAGGGAAACCGTTCTAGGAAACACGTTCTAGGAAACCGTTCTAAGGAAAACCGTTCTAGGGAAACCCTTCTAGGGAAACCCGTTCTAAGGAAACCCGTTCTAGGAAACCCGTTCTAAGGAAACACGTTCTAAGGAAACCGTTCTAGGGAAACACGTTCTAAGGAAACCGTTCTAGGGAAACCGTTCTAGGAAAACCCGTTCTAAGGAAACCCGGTCTAAGGAAACACGTTCTAAGGAAACACGTTCTAGGGAAACCCTTCTAGGGAAACACGTTCTAAGGAAACCTGTTCTAGGGAAACCCTTCTAGGGAAACCCGTTCTAGGGAAAACACGTATTCTAAGGAAACCCGTTCTAAGGAAACCCGTTCTAAGGAAACCCGTTTCTAAAGGAAAACCCGTTCTAGGAAACCCGTTCTAAGGAAACCCGTTCTAAAGAAACCCGTTCTAGGAAACACGTTCTAGGGAAAACCCGTTCTAGGAAACACCCGTTCTAAGGAAACCCCGTTCTAGGAAAACCCGTTCTAAGGAAACCCGTTCTAGGAAACCCGTTCTAAGGAAACACGTTCCAGGAAACACGTTCTAAGGAAACCCGTTCTAAGGAAACCCGTTCTAGGAAACACGTTCTAAGGAAACACGTTCTAGGAAACACGTTCTAGGGAAACACGTTCTAGGAAACCCGTTCTAAGGAAACCCTGTCTCCAGGAAACACGTTCTAAGGAAACCCGTTTCTACGGGAAACCCGTTCTAGGAAACCCGTTCTAAAGGAAACCCGTTCTAGGAAACCCGTTCTAAGGAAACCCGTTCTAGGAAACCCTTTCTAAGGAAACCCGTTTCTAGGGAAACCCGTTCCTAGGTAAAACCCCTTCCAGCGGAAACCCGTTCTAAGGAAACCCTTCTAGAAACCCGTTCTAAGGAAAACCCGTTCTAGGAAACCCGTTCTAAGGAAACCTGTTCTAAGGAAACCTGTTCTAGGAAACACGTTCTAAGGAAACCCTTCTAGGGAAACACGTTCTAAGGAAACCCGTTCTAAGGAAACACGGTCTAAGGAAACACGTTCTAAGGAAACACGGTCTAAGGAAACACGTTCTAAGGAAACATGTTCTAGGGAAACCCTTCTAGGGAAACACGTTCTAAGCAAACCTGTTCTAGGAAACACGTTCTAAGGAAACCCTTCTAGGGAAACACGTTCTAAGGAAACCTGTTCTAGGAAACCCGTTCTAAGGAAACCTGTTCTAAGGAAACCCGTTCTAGGAAGAACACGTTCTAAGGAAACCCGTTCTAGAGAAACACGTTTCTATAGGAAACCCGTTCTAGGAAACACGTTCTAAATAAACCCATTCTAAGGAAACCCGTTCTAAGGAAACACGTTCTAAGGAAACCCGTTCTAGGAAAACCGTTCTAGGGAAACCCGTTCTACGAAACACGTTCTACGAAACCCGTTCTAGGAAAGCCGTTCTAGGAAAACCGTCTAAGGAGAACCATTCTAGGGAAACACGTTCTAGGAAAACCGTTCTAGGGAAACCCGTTCTAAGGAAACCCGTTCTAGGGAAAACCGTTCTAGGGAAACCCGTTCTAAGGGAAAACCCGTTCTAAGGAAAAAACCGTTCTAGACAAACACGTTCTAGAAAACCGTTTCTAAATAAACCCGTTCTAAGGAAACCCGTTTTCTAAGGAAACCCGTTCTAAGGAAACCCGTTCTAGGAAACTCCGTTCTAAGGAAACCCTGTTCTAAGGAAACCCGTTCTAGGAAACCCGTTTCTAAGGGAAACCGTTCTAAGGAAACCCGTTCCAAGGAAAAACCGTTCTAGAGAAACACATTCTAGGAAAACACGTTCTAAATAAAACCCGTTCTAAGGAAACACGTTTCTAAGGAAACACGTATCTAAGGAAACCCGTTTCTAAGGAAACCCGTTCTAGGAAACCCGTTTCTAAGGAAACCCGTTTCTAAGGGAAACCCGTTCTAGGGAAACACGTTCTAAGGAAACCCGTTCTAAGAAAACCCGTTCTAGGAAAACCCGTTCTAAGGAAACCCAGTCTAAGGAAACACGTTCTAGGGAAACCCTTCTAGGGAAACACGTTCTAAGGAAACCTGTTCTAGGAAACACGTTCTAAGGAAACCCTTCTAGGGAAACACGTTCTAAGGAAACCCTGTTTCTATGAAAACCCGTTCTAAGGGAAACCTGTTCTAAGGAAACCCGATTTCCTAGGAAAACCCGTTTAAAGGAAACCCGTTCTAGAAACACGTTCTACGGAAACCCGTTCTAGAAAACCGTTCTAAGGAAAAACCGTTCTAGTGGAAAACACGTTCTAGGAAAACCGTTCTAAGGAAACCCGTTCTAAGGAAACCCGTTCTAAGGAAACACGTTCTAAGGAAACACGTTCTAAGGAAACACGTTCTAGGAAACACGTTCTAGGAAAACCGTTGTAGGGAAACCCGTTCTAGGAAACCCGTTCTAGGAAACCCGTTCTAGGAAACCCGTTCTAAGGAAAACCGTTCTAGGGAAACACGTTCTAGGAAAACCATTCTAGGGAAACCCGTTCTAGGAAAACCGTTCTAAGGAAAACCGTTCTAGGAAAACCGTTCTAGGGAAACCCGTTCTAAGGAAACCCGTTCTAAGGAAACCCGTTCTAAGGGAAACCGTTCCAGGAAACACCTTCTAAGGAAACATGTTCCAGGAAACCCGTTCTAAGGGAAACCGTTCTAAGGAAAACCGTTCTAAGGAAAACCGTTCTAGGGAAACACGTTCTAGGAAAACCGTTCTAAATAAACCCGTTCTAAGGAAACCCGTTCTAAGGAAACCCGTTCTAGGAAACACGTTCTAGGAAACCCGTTCTAGGAAACCCGTTCTAGGAAACCCGTTCTAAGGAAACCCGTTCTAGGAAACACGTTCTAGGAAACCCGTTCTAAGGAAACCCGTTCTAAGGAAACCCGTTCTAGGAAAACACTTCTAGGAAAACCGTTCTAAGGAAAACCGTTCTAGGAAAACCGTTCTAGGGAAACCCGTTCTAAGGAAACCCGTTCTAAGGAAACCCGTTCTAAGGAAACACGTTCTAGGAAACACGTTCTAGGAAAACCGTTCTAAATAAACCCGTTCTAAGGAAACCCGTTCTAAGGAAACACGTTCTAAGGAAACACGTTCTAAGGAAACACGTTCTAGGAAACACGTTCTAGGAAAACCGTTGTAGGGAACCCGTTCTAGGAAACCCGTTCTAGGAAACCCTTCTAGAAACCGTCTAGGAAACCGTTAAGGAAACACGTTCTAGGAAAACCGTTCTAAGGAAACCCTTTCTAGGAAAACCGTTCTAAGGAAACCGTTCTAAGGAAAACCGTTCTAGGAAACCCGTTCTAAGGAAACCCGTTCTAAGGAAACCCGTTCTAAGGAAACCCGTTCTAGGAAACCCTCTAAAAACGTTAGGAAACCCGTTCTAGGAAACCTTCAAGGAAAACCGTTCTAAGGAAAACCGTTCTAGGGAAACACGTTCTAGGAAAACCGTTCTAAATAAACCCGTTCTAAGGAAACCCGTTCTAAGGAAACCCGTTCTAAGGAAACACGTTCTAAGGAAACCCGTTCTAGGAAACACGTTCTAAGGAAACACGTTCTAAGGAAACCCGTTCTAGGAAACACGTTCTAAGGAAACCCTTCTAGGGAAACCCTTCTAGGGAAACCCGTTCTAAGGGAAACCGTTCTAGGAAACACGTTCTAAGGAAACCCTTCTAGGGAAACACGTTCTAAGGAAACACGTTCTAAGGAAACCCGTTCTAGGGAAACCCTTCTAGGGAAACCCGTTCTAAGGGAAACCGTTCTAGGAAACACGTTCTAAGGAAACACGTTCTAGGAAACCCTTCTAGGAAACCCGTTCTAAGGGAAACCGTTCTAGGAAACACGTTCTAGGAAAACCCGTTCTAAGGAAAACCGTTCTAGGGAAACCCTTCTAGGGAAACCCGTTCTAAGGGAAACCGTTCTAGGAAACACGTTGTAGGAAACACGTTCTAGGGAAACCGTTCTAGGGAAACCCGTTCTAGGGAAACCGTTCTAGGGAAACCGTTCTAGGGAAACACGTTCTAAGGAAACACGTTCTAAGGAAACCCGTTCTAAGGAAACCCGTTCTAAGGAAACCCGTTCTAAGGAAACACGTTCTAAGGAAACCCGTTCTAGGAAACACGTTCTAAGGAAACACGTTCTAGGGAAACACGTTCTAAGGAAACACGTTCTAAGGAAACCCGTTCTAGGAAACCCGTTCTAAGGAAACCTGTTCTAAGGAAACCCGTTCTAAGGAAACCCGTTCTAAGGAAACCCGTTCTAGGAAACCCGTTCTAAGGAAACCCGTTCTAGGAAACCCGTTCTAGGAAACACGTTCTAGGAAAACCGTTCTAGGAAAACCGTTCTAAGGAAACCCGTTCTAAGGAAACACGTTCTAGGAAACACGTTCTAAGGAAACCCGTTCTAAGGAAACCCGTTCTAAGGAAACCCGTTCTAAGGAAACCCGTTCTAAGGAAACCCTTCTAGGAAACCCGTTCTAAGGAAACCCGTTCTAAGGAAACCCGTTCTAGGAAACCCGTTCTAAGGAAACCCGTTCTAGGAAACCCGTTCTAAGGAAACCCGTTCTAAGGAAACCCGTTCTAAGGAAACCCGTTCTAAGGAAACCCGTTCTAAGGAAACACGTTCTAAGGAAACACGTTCTAAGGAAACCCGTTCTAGGAAACCCGTTCTAAGGAAACCCGTTCTAAGGAAACACGTTCTAAGGAAACACGTTCTAGGAAACACGTTCTAGGAAACACGTTCTACGAAACCCGTTCTAGGAAACCCGTTCTAGGAAAACCGTTCTAAGGAAAACCGTTCTAGGGAAACACGTTCTAGGAAAACCGTTCTAGGGAAACCCGTTCTAAGGAAACCCGTTCTAGGAAAACCGTTCTAGGGAAACCGTTCTAAGGAAACCCGTTCTAAGGGAAACCGTTCTAGAGAAACACGTTCTAGGAAAACCGTTCTAAATAAACCCGTTCTAAGGAAACACGTTCTAAGGAAACCCGTTCTAAGGAAACCCGTTCTAGGAAACCCGTTCTAAGGAAACCTGTTCTAAGGAAACCCGTTCTAGGAAACCCGTTCTAAGGGAAACCGTTCTAAGGAAACCCGTTCTAAGGAAAACCGTTCTAAGGAAAACCGTTCTAAGGAAAACCGTTCTAGAGAAACACGTTCTAGGAAAACCGTTCTAAATAAACCCGTTCTAAGGAAACCCGTTCTAAGGAAACACGTTCTAAGGAAACACGTTCTAAGGAAACCCGTTCTAGGAAACCCGTTCTAAGGAAACCGTTCTAGGGAACCTTCAGAAACCCGTTCTAGGAAACCCGTTCTAGGAAAACCGTTCTAGGGAAACCCGTTCTAGGAAAACCGTTCTAAGGAAAACCGTTCTAGGAAAACCGTTCCAGGAAACACCTTCTAAGGAAACATGTTCCAGGAAACCCGTTCTAGGAAACCCGTTCTAGGAAACCCGTTCTAGGAAACCCGTTCTAGGAAACCCGTTCTAAGGAAAACCGTTCTAGGGAAACCCGTTCTAAGGGAAACCGTTCTAAGGAAAACCGTTCTAAGGAAAACCGTTCTAGGGAAACACGTTCTAGGAAAACCGTTCTAAGGAAACCCGTTCTAAGGAAACCCGTTCTAAGGAAACCCGTTCTAAGGAAACACGTTCTAAGGAAACCCGTTCTAGGAAACACGTTCTAAAGAAACACGTTCTAAGGAAACACGTTCTAAGGAAACCCGTTCTAGGAAACACGTTCTAAGGAAAAACCCTTCTAGGGAAACACGTTCTAAGGAAACCCGTTCTAGGGAAACCCTTCTAGGGAAACCCGTTCTAAGGGAAACCGTTCTAGGAAACACGTTCTAAGGAAACCCTTCTAGGGAAACACGTTCTAAGGAAACCCGTTCTAAGGAAACCCGTTCTAGGGAAACCCTTCTAGGGAAACCCGTTCTAAGGGAAACCGTTCTAGGAAACACGTTCTAAGGAAACACGTTCTAGGTAAACCCTTCTAGGGAAACCCGTTCTAAGGGAAACCGTTCTAGGAAACACGTTCTAGGAAAACCCGTTCTAAGGAAAACCGTTCTAGGGAAACCCTTCTAGGGAAACCCGTTCTAAGGGAAACCGTTCTAGGAAACACGTTCTAGGAAACACGTTCTAGGGAAACCGTTCTAGGGAAACACGTTCTAGGGAAACCGTTCTAGGGAAACCGTTCTAGGGAAACACGTTCTAAGGAAACACGTTCTAAGGAAACCCGTTCTAAGGAAACCCGTTCTAAGGAAACCCGTTCTAAGGAAACACGTTCTAAGGAAACCCGTTCTAGGAAACACGTTCTAGGGAAACCGTTCTAGGGAAACACGTTCTAAGGAAACACGTTCTAAGGAAACACGTTCTAGGAAACACGTTCTAGGAAAACCGTTCTAGGAAAACACGTTCTAAGGAAACACGTTCTAAGGAAACACGTTCTAGGAAAACCGTTCTAGGAAAACACGTTCTAGGAAAACACGTTCTAGGGAAACCGTTCTAGGAGAGCAGTCCCACTTTCCATTTAGTCCCATTGTAACAGAATTTGGTAGCAGTTCCACCAGAGTTCCACTGGGGGCGATCACCATGAGTGATGAATGAGAGTCTATGGAGCTAGAAGCTAAATTTGTCTCTTTCACTCGATTGCCGTTGAGAAATCAAATTTTTGATTGTAGGTTTCACAACTTCAAAATGGGTTACAAGAGGAACATTGAATGAACGGATACGTATGTCATTTGGTTTTCTGACAGGTTGAGTTGTTCTTGCCCATAACTCACTAGCACTTTGTTAATGACTGCTGATTGGTCACTGGAGGACTGATCTTAAAAAATCTAACACCCAGCGCTATGCAATTTCTTTGCATCTCCTTTTAAATACAATATGGAAAGTACTAGACAAAAAATGATATCCTGAGAAAAGAGGATCTTGAGGCATATTGCTCCATAGACGTCCATTCATCATGGACTCTTTACAGCCTTTGATTTGGAAAACTTTAAATCCTTTTTCCTTCCACTTAACCGTCCAACAGTTTCTGCTGGTCCGTCATAAATCCATGGAGGTGGGATGTGGAACCATTTGGTTTTTCTTACCTCGTGGTCGACGTGCAGCTTGTGGTCCTTCCAGGCCTGCAGAGACTTATAGACTCTGGTGTCACACTTCACGGAGGCGTTGGCCAGGATGGAGCACCTGTGGGGGAGAGGTCCGGTTAAGCCGGGTCCAGAACCAACACGACGCTTTCTTCATGGAAGCTGCTGGACACCCGAACCCAACGTCTCTGACCTGTGAGTCACCTGGACGCCTTTGGGTGGCGCCGCCGCGTCCGGAGCGCCTCCCATCCCGCTGAACTCGTCATCGGGCTCGTTCCAACCGGCTCCGCCCAACAGGGTCTGGTTGCCGGGGTAACCGCTGGGATCGGATAGGGAGCGGCTGTAGCGGTTCCTAGAGAAGCTCTTCAGGGTTTTAAACTCTGAGACAGAAAAAAAACCCAGAAACATGCAGTTCTGTCCTCAGCCACCAGAGGGCAGCATCTCCTGACTAAACAACAACCTTCCTGCAATGGACCCTGTGCACGTTAGCAAATGCTACTTCCTGTTGAGAAGCGCTGTCAAAATGGACGGAGCCCATGGAGTCCTTGGTAATTTACAGAGAATTTCAGTGGACGATGTTCATCTGCTCCACAAAACGGGTTCAAACTGGGAAACATTACATTTGAAGCCCTTTTCACGTTTCTTCTGTGGAGCACAATGCGATGAACACTGACCACTGAAATCCTCGGTAAATTTCCAAGGACTCCATACATTTTGACGGCGCTGTGGCGACAACAGGAAATGCCAAAAGAAACCACTGCTTTCTCAACAGGAAGTAGCATTTGCTAACGTGCACAGGGTCTATTTTTAAAAACGCATAGATAAATTAAAATTGAAGCTTTTCTTGAACCATTTCAAGTAGACATGGATGAGGTCTGTTTGGAGAACAAACGCTCTAAAATTCATTCCAGAGCTCTGATAATATGCCTACCTGCTGCTGTTAACCAGAAATTTTAATTTTAATACACTGAAAAAATATACAATTTTTCGCCCCCCCCCCCCAGCACTCCAGAAGTAGCTTTAAAATAAAGTGATGACCTTCGTTTACAGCATTTCTTTGGCTAGTCAATGCGTGAGTCATCAGAACTGTGGACTGTGATTGGTTCTATCGCTTACCAAAAACCAGGGGGAACGTGACTTTCCACCAATCAGCCATTGTTAGACGGATCGCCTACGGAAGATTTTTTCGCTTTGGTTTCTGCAGGTGGAAGTTACGTTAGAGGTAAAGACCTCCATATGGATGACATTTCAGAGATGAATTTCTTTTTTTTTAAACCTTTTTGTGGCTGCAATAACTTTATTTAAGGATTTAATCAAACCCTTATGGATGTAAAAGCACAGTTTTTGGCAAAAGCACTGATTGTGTCTTTGTTAGGCATACGCAATTGTATTTAGTTTTATTTGGCTTTCAAAAGAAGTTCCCATTCAGTTACGTTGGTTTAGCAAGCTAGTAGTTCCCATTCAATTATGGATCTTTTTAGTTCTATATCTGTACGGTTTTCTTAAATTGCTGTTTTAAATCATATGCATTGTTTGTTTCTCTACCACCAAATCATGTAAAGCACCTTTAATTACCTTGTTGTTGGAAGTGTGCTAAACAAATAAAATTGCCTTTCCCTTGCTTTGCCTTATGTTGGTTTACGTTGGTTTAGCATGCTAGTAGTTCCCATTTACTTATGATGGTTTATGCTAAGCTAAAGCTATAGCATACAGACTACTGCAAGATGAAAGGAGTTATGGTGCGTTCACATCGCACAGTTGGTCTGCGTCAGGCAACGCATCCAACGGATGAAGTTTGACGTATGTACCTTTGGCTTCCTCAGCCTGCTTCTAAGGAAAACACAACGCGTGGGCGGGGCTTCCTCTGTTGCCGTACGTTCTGAACTATGGTGGATCGTAACTAGAGAGCGGCTTGGCTTTATTAGCTAGATAAAGCTAGACAACGTTGACATCGGCACTCATTATTCAGATGCGTTCTGAGTTTGGGGAGTTTAACCATTTGCTCCAGGAGCTGCTTATGGATGAGGTTCACTTTCAGCGCTACTTCCGTCTGTCCCGCGCCTAATTTTACGACTTCCTCGGCCGCATCGGAGCTCCGTCAAAAGTTAAACTAGCTGAACTTCTGCGTTGCCGTATGAAACGCAAGTGAAGTTGACGGAGCCAACGTACTCAATGCACCGCAGAGACTTTGACGGACCTCTGACGTACTCCACCGTAGACTTTACATGTAATCTTGCCACAACTGACGCTGACGCATGGGGTTGGTGTGAACGCACCAATACGGGGCCTGTTACAAAATGCTTTTTTGTTTGGAATATAATAACAGACAATTATTTATGCCTGGAACGTCCCTTTAAGATGACAAAAACTTTCAACCACACGGCCGGCTGAGATGAAATTCTGTTTCAATGTAACCTTTCTTCCAACACAACAGAGACATTAGACGGTTGTGTTATTGTTTCACTGTAAAAATCGTATTGCACTAGGGATGAAATGACATTTCAACAAGACAGAGAGAGACAAACTTTCACAGTATCCTGTCCCCTGCTGGCCTAAAGCGGTAACACTCACTCTTCTTGGAGAAGAGCGACTTCCTCTTGAACGACCTCATCACGGTGGGCCGGAAGCTCGCGGGCAGCAGGTCGCTGAAGTCGCAGTTGCAGGCGTCCGAGTCGGGAAGGTACAGCTGGGATTTGATGCTGATCGGACGCTGGCTGCCGACGGCGCCCCTCTGGAAGCTGTTGGCCACGCCCCCTCCATTCTTGCACTTGAAGAGCCGCAGTTTTCCCGACGCGTCCTCCACACACTGCCACTTCTGGAATCACACGGAGTTATCACCCGCTGAGCTTTAGGGTTCTTCTGACAAAGGGGAAAAGTTAATGGGGAGGTTCCTGGTGGAGCGTACCTGTCCGGTCTGCTGGCAGGGCGTCTGGTACTCGGCTCTCTGACACAGGTCTTTGACTCGCTGGTGTTTGGGCAAGAAGTTCTCCTCCTGAGACACCTCCTTCCCCGCCACCTGCTGGTGGAGCAGCTTCCTGTTCACCAAATCAACCAGGAGAAAGATTATTTTAGTTCAGAAAACCTCATTTAGGAGCTACTAAGGTCACCAGTATTTATGAGTAATTCTAATCAGTTTTGCACGCGTAATGCTAGCTGTTACCATTCATTCCCATTCTTTATGCTAAGCTAAAGCGACCAGACTACTGCCAGATCAGGAGAATTACTGGAATATGGCAAAATATTGTAAGAGTAGAAGACATAAAAGGCATATTTACCCTCTCTCCACCAGGAAGGAGTCCCTCCACACCTTCGGCTTCCTGTTCAGCTGAAACCTGGAGGAGAGAGAAAACCGTTCCATCTGCTTTACATAGTTGTTTGTAACGATGGTCTTTCTATAAAACCCAAACTACAGGTAAACTGTGTCTGTACAGGTGTGTGCGTGTCACCTGTTGGCAGGTTTGTCCGTGTCCAGCAGAGATAGGATGGACTTTCCGTCCATGTCTGGAGGGGTGTCGACGCCAGCGATGTCCAGGATGGTGGGGGCCAGATCGATGTTCAGGACCATGTGAGGGTTACTGAAACACAGGCAGGTTTTAAACGTGACGGCCCAAGACGTATTTACTTATTAAAACAGGTTTTATTGAAATGCTTGAGCCGTTTCTCAACATCAGCCCTCCAATATCCTCCCTCTGCTTTTGCTTTTAGTCTACAAAAACTTTAATACACGTATAACTCTAGAAAATATTCGTAGCCAAACTGCACCGTGAGAGGAATAAAGCTGTACTAATGCGCTTCTGTTGGAACATTTCAAAGTAAATAATTCATGTTAAATGGGGCTGAGAGAACGGAAAAAGTAGTGAAGAGAGGAGAAAGAGAGCAACTCTGAGTAAATCTGGTCAGCGTGTGCTGCAGCTCTGAGGGCACTAATCTGCTTTAGCAGTTACACCAACACACAGTCTCTCTGAAGAACACAGATAAATCTAATCTGTTGGCGTATGATGCATTCTGCTGTCACACTGATCAGTTTTACTTTTTATTGGATGCGGATTTTTACCATAAGAGCTTTAAAGCTTCTTCTATCCATGACCATTCCTCTCAGATTCTGCAAGCTGATGATATCCAATCATCAAGTTAAAAAGAAGAGCTGATCTTTGCAGGAGGCTCCTGCCAGGCGACGAGCTTCTGTTTAAGGTGTTTCCTTTAGCTTTGTGCTTACATGCTGCCTTGCTCCACGTTGGGTCCTCTGATGTAAAACGGTACTCTGATGTCAAACTCATACGGCATGGATTTACCTGCAGAAACCAGCAGAAGGCATTTACCATCGGAGAGACTAGAGGGCAAAGGTCAAACATTCTGTTAGCCTTGTGCTAAACTAGCCAGTTTCTGGGGAATGCAGCTTCAGTGCTCTCTCTTTCCTTCTACTGAACTTCCAGCCAACCAGCTTCATTAATGGTTTAAACTGATCTGATTTACGGGCTTCAAACATAACCTGAGAGTTTATTGCTTGTAGCTGTTCATAAAATCCTGATATTATATCTGTTATTAGAACTGAGAAAGTTGAAATACACTTAGCTTAGCAAAATAAGCTAAGGCAAACTAAAATAAAGTATGCTTAGCCATAGCCAAGGCAAGCTAAGATACAGTAACCTAAGGTAAGTAAGCAAGGGCTAGCTAAAAGGCGAGATAAATTAAAGTATGCTAATATACGCTAAATAAGTTTCAGCAAACTAAAATATAGTAAGCTAAAGTAAGACGAGCTAAATTCAAGAATGCTGATATATGCTAAATAAGCCGCAGAAAGCTAAATTACAGTCAACTAAGGTAATTTAAGACAAGCTGAGTTAAACTATGCTATTATATGCTAAATAAGCTACAGCAAGAAAAAGAAAAGTCAACAAACATTAATTTAGGGAAGATACATTAAAGCATGCTAATATATGCAAAATAAGCTTTAGCTAGCTAAAATACAGCACGCTAAGGTAAGTTAAGACAAGCTATATTAATTACTATTGGTAAATAAGCTACAGCCAGCTATAGTAGATAAGGGCAAGCTAAAATAAAGTATGCCAATATATGCTATATACGCTACAGCAAACTAAACTAAATAAATTAAGGCAAGCTAAAATTAAGTATGCTAATATATGCTAAATACGCTACAGCAAGCTGACCTAAAGTCAACTAAGGTCAATTGAGGCAAGCTAAATTACACTATGCTATTATAAGCTAAATAAGCTACGGCCAACCAAACTAAATAAATTAAGGCAAGCTAAAATAAAGAATGCCAATATATGCTAAATACGCTACAGCAAGCTAAACTAAAGTCAACTAAGGTAAGTTAAGACAAGCTAAATTAAACCATGCTATATATGCTAAATAAGATACAGCCAGCTAAAATAAAATAAGGCAAGCTAAAATAAAGAATGCCAATATATGCTAAATACGCTACAGCAAGCTAAACTAAAGTCAACTAAGGTAAGTTAAGACAAGCTAAATTAAACCATGCTATATATCCTAAATAAGATACAGCCAGCTAAAATAAAATAAGGCAAACTAAAATAAAGTATGCTAATATATGCTAAATAAGCAGCAGCAAGCTAAATTACAGTTGACTAAGGTAAGTTAAGACAAGCTGAATTAAACTATGCTATTATATGCTAAATAAGCTACAGAAAGAAAAAAGAAAGTCAACTAACGTAAGTTTAGGGAAGGCAAATTAAAGCATGCCAAAATATGCAAAATAAGCTTTAGCTAGCTAAAATACAGCACGCTAAGGTAAGTTAAGACAAGCTATATTAATTATTATTGGTAAATAAGCTACAGCCAGCTATAGTAAATAAGGGCAAGCTAAAATAAAGTATGCCAACACATGCTATATACGCTACAGCAAACTAAACTAAAGTCAACTAAGGTCAATTGATGCAAGCTAAATTACACTATGCTATTATATGCTAAATAAGCTACGACCAACTAACCTAAATAAATTAAGGCAAGCTAAAATAAAGTATAATAATATATGCTAAATACGCTACAGCAAGCTAAACTAAAGTCAACTAAGGTAAGTTAAGACAAGCTAATTTAAAATATGTTATATATGCTAAATAAGATACAGCCAGCTAAAATAAAATAAGGCAAACTAAAATAAAGTAGGCTAAATTATGCTAAATAAGCAGCAGCAAGCTAAAATAAAGTAAACTAAGGTAAGTTTAGGGAAGATAAATTAAAGTATGCTAATATATTCAAAATAAGCTTTAGCTAGCTAAAACAAAGTAAGCTAAGGTAAGAAAAGCTAAATTAAACTATGCTATTATATGCTAAATAAGCTACGACCAACTAACCTAGATAAATTAAGGCAAGCTAAAATAAAGTATAATAATATATGCTAAATACGCTACAGCAAGCTAAACTAAAGTCAACTAAGGTAAGTTAAGACAAGCTAAATTAAACCATGCTATATATGCTAAATAAGATACAGCCAGCTAAAATAAAATAAGGCAAACTAAAATAAAGTATGCTAATATATGCTAAATAAGCAGCAGCAAGCTAAATTACAGTTGACTAAGTTAAGTTAAGACAAGCTGAATTAAACTATGCTATTATATGCTAAATAAGCTACGACCAACTAACCTAAATAAATTAAGGCAAGCTAAAATAAAGTATAATAATATATGCTAAATACGCTACAGCAAGCTAAACTAAAGTCAACAAAGGTAAGTTAAGACAAGCTAAATTAAACCATGCTATATATGCTAAATAAGATACAGCCAGCTAAAATAAAATAAGGCAAACTAAAATAAAGTATGCTAAATTATGCTAAATAAGCAGCAGCAAGCTAAAATAAAGTAAACTAAGGTAAGTTTAGGGAAGATAAATTAAAGTATGCTAATATATGCAAAATAAGCTTTAGCTAGCTAAAACAAAGTAAGCTAAGGTAAGAAAAGCTCAATTAAACTATGCTATTATATGCTAAATAAGCTACAGCAAGGTAAAATAAAGTGAGATGAGCAAAATAAGATAAGCTGAGATGTAAGAGTAGCTAAGACAAGCTAAAAAGTAAATGTAAGCTGTTTTAGCATAGTTACGGTAGAAACAAAATATCTGGACTAAGATACGATTATCTTAAATGGGGTACTGTCAAAGACGGCAAGATAAATTGCAACCAAATATGTAATCTACTAAATACTGAATAGGGGATTAATATTTATGTAATCAGTTATTTATTTAAAAAAAAAAATCAATTGTCTTTTTTTTTTTTTGCTTTGACGGTTTTATTTTGTTGTTTTGATCTAAAATGGCTGATCTTGTTGATCATGATTGAATTGTAAAAGTAATAAATGGCAAAATATTAAGGACTTTTAAGTTATGTTAAATAGGCAAAGACTATCTTTTCTATCTCCTCTGTTCTTTTAAACTGAAACAGTTTCAGAGATCACAGTTTAAACCTTTGATCCCAGCTAACATCTGAGCTGGTCGGTGGTGATAAAACGCTGATTCATCTCTTCAGTTTGCCATGAAGTACAGGGTTGATTAAACGAAAAATACGAACAGCAGTAAAGAGACGATTTCTTTAACTGAGGAAACTATTAAAGACCCTCAGAAAGCTGGAGATCTGTTGACTGAGAGCAGGAAAGTCTGGATGTTAAAAACATGGTTTCCACAAATACCGCCACCTTTAACGAGGCCGAACTGTCCGATGTGGTAGCCGTGGTCGGAGGTGTAGATGATGTAGGTGTTTTCCAGCTCGCCCGTTTCCACCAGCATGTTGTACAGCTGAGAGAGACAGACATTTTGGTTCATGCGTCGCCTCGGCGGCTTTCGGAGCAAACGTCATAGCTGCGGCCGGTCAGGTGTGGTTTTACCTTCTCCATGCTGTCGTCCACAGACAGCAGCGTCTGCAGCCGCTTCCTCTGCAACACGTTGGTGAACTCCATGTGGATGGGCTTCATGGGGCCGGTGTAACGCATGATCCAGTGCTTGTCTGGGTTCGGGGCGTAGTTGTAACTGGGAGTGCTGGTGAGACATGTGGAGGGAGGAAAAGAGAGCTGAGACTCGAGGATGCGAGCTTTATTTATAAGCCAATAAAAGCGCGTTTTGTTCCAGCTTTTAAATGCTTGGTTTTTTACTTAGGATTCCACCCTTTGCTTCCATTTCTTCTCGATCTGGCGTATTTGACCCATTTTATGGTCAATGAGTTTTGCTCGTTTCGTGTTATAAACTTTTTTATTACCTTTTCTTAGTCACTCTGATGCTCATCTTGGTTCCATCAGACATGAATTCATGTTAACTTGTTTCTACATGTCATTAAGTTCGTCTTAGTTTTATTCCCCAGTCTTATAATCATGAAAAATTCATAACCAAAGGGGATATATTAAGAATTTAAACCCAAGATTGTGTTTTTACCCCATCAGATTTAAAATATACATACATTTATTTATATTTGATATAAATGCCTGAAATTATTTTCATTTATACAAAAAAAATTACTGTTTTTGTTTGCTATCAAACGGATCGTAAATTAGAGATCATAAATTATACACAGTATCTTCTATTAGTATGAATTTAGCTATGATGCAAATTAGATTCAGCAGGTATTTAGGGAATGAAGGAGTTTTTTAATCCGGATATGTTCGTTTTAATCATGCAGCATGTCGTTAAACGAGACTTGGACTTTTTTTTTTTAACAAACATTAGATTTCATCCTTTTTAATACAGCTAACTCCTGACACATGTATTTGCTGTACTGTCCTAGGATTTATCATCTTGTGTTTTACAAAAATATTGTGTATTTAATTGTGTAATTACCCATTATTCATAATTATTTCTGTAATTTTTTGTAATCTCAAGTAATACCCAATTTCTACAAGAATTTTGCTTATAAATAATAGCAATACTAACTTCTATTCCTTAGTTGCCAAGTGTCGCTAAAAAGTGCCAAATTTAGGAATTTAAACAGTTTTTAATCCCGTTATGTTGATTATATTATTAATGCTGCAATTTGACTTTGAAACTATGATTTTTTTTAACAACAGTTTTCATCCTGCTTTGCTTAAATACAGCTAACTACTAAAACATCTCTTTACTGTGTTATTATCTCCTGTTTTACAATAATAGTATATTGGTGTATATTATTATGTAATGGAATATTATTCATTATTATTTCGTTGTTATTTTTGTAATCTAAAGTAATCGCTGGGTTCAACGTTTCTTAATTGAAATACATGCAAAGAATTTACAATTTCTACGATAACACGTCTAATATACAAAATGCTTATGAATAGTAGTGCTACTAACTTATATTCCTTAGTTGCCAGGTGTCGCTAAAAAGCCTCAAACCAAAAATTAAAAATAAAGTAAAGAATTTCAGCCACAGCAGATGATTTATGGAAGATATTAGCATATGGATGATATTTATTACAGAATCTGCATTTATTTGTCAAATTTAATCTCCATCAATAAACCTGATGTAGTTCTCAGTCTAACCACTAGATGGCACCAAAGCACTGAATGAATCCATTCCTTATTTTACATTCAGACGTTCCATTTTCTTCTCTGGGGAACAGAGGAAGTCATCTCAGATGTGTAATTGTTGTTTCACGAGTGTTTCAGACACTATTTCTGTAACCCGTTCCAGGCTGTGAACTGGTCAAAGCGACCTGCAGCAAAATTAGTCCAAAAGGAGACATTTAAACCGTTTGTGTAATAATAATACTAATAATAAAAATACGGGAAGGCTTTTAGAGTAAAAGCATGTTTTTGATGAGGTTCATGTTCTCAGATGATGGGCTCTGCTGCCTTTCCTGAACAGGTTTCTGCAGATGTTCTCTGTGTGCCTGTTAGTCGCGGCAGAACTCATTAATAACAACCAGACTCCATGTTCCTGCCCTAATGACTGATTCCCGTCGGCCGACTCAGCGGCTGCATAATTAAAGAAGTTTCAGCATCGCTCTGAGCTCACTCACACAGTCACTGTAAAACAGTTCATTTCATTCACGGGGAGCATTTTAAACCAGCGATGCAACGATACAGCTTTTTTTCAAGCCGATACGATACCGATACTCTGATCTGGGTACAATACTGATACTTCTGTTTAAAAACAAAAAATTCAAGTGAAAAACAAAAATTTTTCTGTGAAAGTTTCCACATTTTAGGTATCCACTCCGATACCAGTATTAGTATTAAAATAGTGATACTAACTTCCATTCCTTAGTTGCCAAGTGTCGCTAAAAAGCATCAAACTTAGGAAATGAGACCGTTTTTAATCCTGTTATGTTGATCATTTTATTGATCCTGCTATTCGTCAAACGATGTTTTTGAACAAACACTGTTGTTTTCATCTTGAAGTGTTTTTAGATACATTCATCTAATGAAAGATCTCCTTACCAGATACCAGTACGGGTTATCGATCCAATTCGATCTGATTCAATCTGAACCAATCTTTTTGACCAGTTATCTTCATTACATGCCTGAAATATGATGACTTAATAGTGGATTTTTAACGGTTTACCAGGTAAAAACTGTCAGAACGAAGCCTTAAAAATGGCTGTCTGAATTTTAATTTCGTATTTTAGCTTTTAAAAAAAGGGCAAACTATATTAAACAATTAAAACGATTTTTTAACTTATGAATCGGTTAGATTTTTTATATTTTACATAGCCCTACTATCGGTGGATAACTAATAATAGTAATACTAACTTCCATTCCTTAGTTGCCAAGTGTCGCTAAAAAGCATCAGACATAGGAAATGAAACAGTTTTTCTTCCTGTTATGTTTATTATTGTATTGATGCTGCTATTTGTCAAACAAAAATTTGAAATTGAGATGTTTTTGAATGAACATTGTTTTTCATTTTGACGTTTTGTTAAATAAACATTTCTTTACCCAATACCAGTATCGGATTCAGTCAATAGTTTTCAGTTTATGTTATTTTGCTTTGAAAGACGCAGACTTGTTTAAACTTTATCAAAGTCAGTGAAGGGTTCTTCTACTGCTCAACGACTTATTCCCAGAGCAGGTTGTTGGTTCTGATCACGGGCCGGTTTCGTGCTCAACACCAGTGAGATTTTGGTAGTTTCCTATGAGCCAAAATGTCCAAACTTTTTGCTAAAATGGCCAAAATCCTCACATCTAAAGAGTCCATGGGCCACAAAAATAACATCTTTTAAATGTAGAGAAGGTTGTTTTTTTTAACCTGATTAACAATAAATTAAATGGGTAATATTTGAATGAAACATAAAGCAGAAATTCTTTTAGATTTTTAAAAGATTGTAGATTCAAAACACAGGGGTTTTAATGTTTGCTTTTTTTTAAATAAATTATTTTCAACTATTTCAGATTGGCTAAAAAAAACACTTTTTTTTTCTCAGCATAAAGAAAAGTATGTTTTATTTTTAGCTATGTTCGGTTGTCGTTACTTGTTCCCATAACGAAATTTAAAAGAAAGCAAAAAATAGATAATCGTTAAAAGATGAATAATTAGTTTCTAATTCTTTTAATTTACCAACAAAAATGATGCCTCATCTGCATCGATTATTTGTGCAGAAGGTACCGATCTTAAATGGCCCCCCGGGCCGATCTCTGGACAACGGCTTCCAGGTGAGCGGTCGACCTTTCCCCCTCGGTTCTGATCCGGTTCCCCTCCAGAACCTTTAACAAACCCTCTCCACGACCAAACAGGAAGCTGGGATCGGCGCTTACATGTGCTGCGAGGCGTTGGGGAAGGCGTCGCTGTACTGCGGCGCCGAGTCTTCGGGTCCGTGCGGTGCGGCGTGGCTCAGAACCATCAGAATCGGCCGGTGGGGGTAAACCCGCTTGGAGTAGCGGAAGTAGTCGACTGACTCGGCCGTGATCAGGTCGGTCAGGTAGTCCTGCAGAAACGGGTGGAGACGGAAGAACAGAACAGCGGTTTGGTGCCGGTTCTGGTAGCTCTCCAACAAATTAAATAAAAAAAACTTTCCACTACTTTTACTTTTATGCGAGTACTCTTATTATGAAGTATCACTCCTCTTACTTGAGTAAAATCTCTGAATACTCTACCAAACATGAGTAACTTCAGCGAATGACAAAAATAAATCATACTTTAACCTAAACCTTCATGCTGACCCTGTTGTTCCATTTGGAGATATTAAATATACCGTAAACCCCCATACGCCATCATAGGAAGGACTTCTAAAATGTTTCTAAAAAAATGAATAAAATAATTCTATAAATACTGTTGTATTTTACTTTTTTGGGGCTATTTTTATATACAGTTTCGTAGTACATATGTTTTAAATATCTTTAGTAAACATTCAGAGGTAAAAGTCTGTTTTATATTATTCATGGGTGTAAAACACATTGTTTACCAGTATTTTAATTGGGCACCTTTTGAGGAGCATCAAAGGCCTTGTGTATGTTGGGAGTATGTGTGACCTTTTGAGGACCTCTGAGACAAAGAGTTTTATTGCAGGCTGTAAAACCAGGATGTCTGTAGATTAGGAAGTAGGGAGGTTACACGGGACCATAAAACCATAAAACTCAGAATGAACTTTTGACTTGGACCCAGGAGGAGGACACTTCCATCTTATGAATGCATAAATTCTGGACGGACCAGTGGATGTCAAGACACTTTTTAAAAACGTTCTGATTGGAGCAGATTCCGAGGGAGAAGAGACGCCCAGATCCTGGGAAGTTTTGGATGTTTATAAAAGTTATGACATGAAAACCATTCGTTGTCAGATGTCTTTAATCTGGCCCAGAGAAAATGGGCATGTTTCTCTGTAAAACTGCATATCTGTTAATCTGTTTAAAATAAAACTGAGAACTGGAAATTGGGCCTTTGTCTCTGCTTGAACATGCACTGAATTATCTTTTTTACAAAAATTTAATTCTACAATACTTATCTAACAAAATATTAGTTTATTGTTTTTTTTTTAATTGAAGACAAATTGTTTAATCTTTTTATTTCTCGTTAGGAAAACTGTACCTGTTACATGAATTACGAAAGGCCAGTTTCTACTTCATAATCTTATATCCATGTTCGGCTCAAACTCTGCAGTTTCTTTGTTTGGTTTTCTCCCTTTTCTCACACCCTGTTATTATTTATTGTTATTTTTTGTTGTTGTTCCTAATCAAAAGATGTCATGTTTATTCCAGTGAGTGCGCAGACGTCATATTTTCCGAATGCTAATTAAAAGAAAAATTGTTTAAATCTATCTCAAACGACTACTTTTTACTGTTACTCGAGTAAAAATATGTTGAAAAAATATGTGGAAATTCTGGCATTTGAAAGGCTAAATTATATAGATAATATCTACAAAATACATATTCAAGCATGCTAGAGTCCAATGTTTGGCTACTCTGCACACCTCTGCTAATGAGTGTAATCACACCTGACTGGACAGCTCATTACAAACAGAACCTCCAGGTTCCAACACTAAAAGCTCACATTTCTATGAGTATATTTACTAGGTGTGTAACGGTACAATAAAATCAGTGCGGTACATTCACGCTAAATTTTATTTAACAAAAATAAATACAAATGTCTATTTTTTAATTTGATCAGCATTATTAAACGATTTTTCCCCTGAATTTCTTCCTTTCAGTTCCTGAAATTAATTAGATTTTGTTTTATATATGTTTTAAGTATTAAACTAGAGATTTAGAGGCCCAACAAATCTATTTTCTGTTGGTATAAGACTTCATATATGTCTAATAAAAACAACATTTCTGTGGGTCTTTATTCCCCCCGATATTATGGACATGGAGGAGGGAAATAAAGAAGGGAAAAGAGAGAAGACGAAGCGGGTTGGGGAAGAAAAAGTTTGACAGGGAGAGAATGAGTGGAAGATACAAGACAGAGAGGGACGATTTGAGGGGATTCTGAAAGAAAAAGAAAAAGAGTAATATAATAGTACAAACGGACATAGCCAGAGTGGAAAACAATGGAACAACTTGAAACCAGTCCGTGTTAATGTAATGTTGAAATAATAAGTATGAACATTTTGGAGAATAAAACTTGCTTAAATCACAGTTATTGTGATATTTCAACAGCCTAGAGATGAGAGAGAGCAAAGGATTTTATTGGATTTTCAGATTTTCTTTTAAAAATAGATAAAATAGTACAAGCGGCCATAGCCACAGTGGAAAACACTAGAACCACTGAAAATTGTGAGTGTTAATGTTTAGAAATGTACAAACTATAAGTTTGCACATATTTGAGAATTAAAAAAAAAGTTTAAATCACAGAGATGCTTTAAAATTTCAACAACCTAGATATAAGAGAGAGCGAAGGATTTGATTGGTTTTTCAGAAAAAATAAAATAAAATGATACAATAGTACAAGCGGTCATAGCCAGAGTGGAAAACACTAGAACCACTGAAAATTGTCAGTGTTAATGTTTAGAAATGTAAAAACTATAAGTTTGACATATTTGAGAATTTAAAAAAAGTTTAAATCACAGAGATGCTTTAAAATTTCAACAACCTAGATATAAGAGAGAGCGAAGGATTTGATTGGTTTTTCAGAAAAAATAAAATAAAATGATACAATAGTACAAGCGGTCATAGTCAGAGTGGAAAACACTAGAACCACTGAAAATTGTCAGTGTTAATGTTTAGAAATGTAAAAACTATAAGTTTGACATATTTGAGAATTTAAAAAAAGTTTAAATCACAGAGATGCTTTAAAATTTCAACAACCTAGATATAAGAGAGAGCGAAGGATTTGATTGGTTTTTCAGAAAAAATAAAATAAAATAAAATGATACAATAGTACAAGCGGCCATAGCCACAGTGGAAAACACTAGAACCACTGAAAATTGTCAGTGTTAATGTTTAGAAATGTAAAAACTATAAGTTTGAACATATTTGAGAATTTAAAAAAAGTTTAAATCACAGAGTTGCTTTAAAATTTCAACAGCCTAGATATAAGAGAGAGCGAAGGATTTGATTGGTTTTTCAGAGAGAAAAAAATATATATATATATCATAAAATAGTACAAGCGGCTTTAGCCAGAGTGGAAAACACTAGAACCATTGAACATTGTCAGTGTTAATGTTTAGAAATGCAAAAACTATGAGTTTGAACATGTTTGAGAATAAAACTAGATAAAATTACAGAGTTGTTTTGATATTTTGGCAGCCCAGTATCCCAGCTGTACTTGAATGCAGCATGGGCAGCTGTTGGCAAAATCCCAAAATCAGGAATCTGTTCTGATTGGATGCTACTGGTAGCCATGGTGACATCAGTGATGTTTCCATTCAGTTTGGCATCGTTTCAGGTGAGCCATTCAGTGCAGAGCCGAGCGTTTTATGGACCTTATTGCAGCTGATAGATGACCAAGTTCTGGTTCGGTCCATCTCTCTTTTTCTACTGTAGCTGCATTAGAAACCATTAATGTTTCCAGTTAGAGTTTAGTGATAGCCGGGAGTCCTTTCTGCTTTGTTTTTGGCATCACTTTTTAAGTTTCCCTGTGGAAACGTTGCGGTGCGTTCTTTAGTTCCTCACATAAACATTCGGCAGGTGTTCAGGTAGAAAACAGCTGCATTTGGTACCAAACAGAACCATACCGATAAATATGAATGCAGTACGCCCCTAGTATTTATAATTGAAGTAATTAAAAAAGATAAATGCATGAGCCAGATTAAAGCTGAAGGGAACAGTTCCAGTGTGGAACTAGTTCCCTCTTCTCCAGAGGATTTTTTAAGAGTTTTCTGATTTTAACATCAATTAATTAATCAATACATTTATTTTAACTCTATTTTCATACAAAGATTGCAACTAAAAGTGCTTTACTGAATAAAACCGACCCCACATAAGCTGCTTAAAGGTTTTTGGGTTGATTCCCGCCTCCTTTCATCCAGATTAGGATGGTTCTCCTCTGACCTGAGGGTACAGCGCCCCGTGTTTCTCCCGGACGCCGTTGCGGCTCAGCGTGTAGTTGTAGAAGCGGCTGTTCTTCACCAGGCCCAGCCACTGCCGCCACCCTGCTGGGACGTACGAGCCGTTGTACTCGTTCAGGTACTTCCCGAAGTACGCTGCAGACACCACGGAGGGGAGGGAGGGAGTCAGCGGCGCCGATAAATCGGACGGGAGCGGCTTCGTTCGGCCCGTGGGCGGGGCCTACTCACCTGTTCTGTAGCCCGTGTTGTTGAGGTAGACGCCGAAGGTCCGCGGCTCGTGCTGGCGCTGCCACGACGGCGAGGAGCAGTTCTCGTTGTTGGTGTAGGTGTTGTGGTTGTGGACGTACCTGGGAGACAGAGGGCGGGCGTTTATAGGGAGGGAGGAGCTAAAAATATTCAACATCCGTCAGAAAAAGACGCTTTTTAACGAATCAGGATGGGATTAAAATCCTGCAGAATCTCCTTTAGTTCAGTGTAAGACTTAATTACAAACCTTTTAAAAAAGTTTAACCGAACCAGCAGGGCCGGGACTTCCCAGGTCAAAGGTCAGCGACATTTATAAGAGCAGGACTCAATCATAGAGCGGCTTGTTTTTGGGTAATCTGTTCATTAAAGAACAAATATGTGCTAATCTTAAATTTATACATATTTTTTTAAATAATCCGACTCAGTTTCACCTTCTACAGTAATCTGACTACGGCACTTTATTTTTAATAAACCCACAGTTCTGTTTTTTTTCATTTTTATGTAAATATTCATCTTAATTACTAAAGGCTGTTTTTATACTTTTCAAATTGTTGAATCTAAAAGTTTCTGTCATCTTGCTGCTCTTGCTCTTAATTTCCAGTTTGTGGGACAACAAATGCTTATTCTATTCTGCATTTAATTTTAATAATTTTTGTTGCTGTTTAGTAGAAGCTGAAGTGTAAAGAAAAACAACTTCTCAAAAGAAACACAACTTCATTAAAAAATAACTATTAGGGCTGTTTGGAGTAAATTTCCGCCCCAAAATAATCAGAAATTCTCATATATTTAATTAAAAAAAGTAAAATTACTGGTAAAAACTCAGAATGTTTTAGATATTTTCTAGGAAAATAACGTAATTCCCTGATGTAGAAAAGCAGAAAATGTGCGAGATAAAAAACTACGAAATTTCTATGATTATTTTTTTTTTCTTACTTTACCAAGTCTGAAATATCTTATTGTAGTTATCTAAAATGTATGCCTTTATTTATAGGAACTTTTGTTTGTTTGTTTTTTCATGCAAATTTTCTGTCAGAGAATTACGTTTTTTCCCCCCTAAAAAATATCTGAAATTAATCTAACAAACTTCTGTCTTTTAACTCGTTGTTTAATGACTTTGTGACACTTTCCGATTTTTTTTCCTGCAAAATATGTGCAATTAATCTCAGAAATTCAGAGTTTTTACTCGTAATTTTACTACTTTTTGACATCAGAGTATTTCCAATTTTTTTCAGAAAAACTTGACTTGAATCCCAGAATTTCTGAGTTGTTTTGGGCAGAAATTTACTCCAACATGTTTTTCTTTTGTTAACAATGGCCCTAATACTCTGTCGTACATTCAGGATAATTTTATCCCTAAATTTCATCAGAAAAACTGCTAAAGCTACAATACCTTTTAATTCGTGCAATTATTTGGCATTTCTTGATAAAATGAATGAATCCTGTAAAACCATCATTTGCAGACTACATTTTCTAGATTTTATTTGCAGCTTTTAGAGCATTTTGAGAATTAAAAGCTGATTTTTGGTCTCTGAACGAATGCTTCACTGCTTTTTGCTCTTTCCAAATTAATTTCTTTGAAAATATAAGATCTTATCTTTTGCTAAATACTCTACAGATGATTATAACTACATGTTTCAGGGTTTTGTTTGTTTCAACAACCTAGATATAAGAGAGAGCGAAGGATTTGATTGGTTTTTCAGAAAAAATAAAATAAAATAAAATGATACAATAGTACAAGCGGTCATAGCCAGAGTGGAAAACACTAGAACCACTGAAAATTGTCAGTGTTAACCTGAGACAATCTAAATTATTTTTGGAATCGTTCTTTTAATAACTATCGAACCGGCTGAAAAATAAAATAAAACTAGACAGAACAAAACAAATTATCCATTAAAAGAATCAATTGATTTAAGAGCTGGAAAAGTCCGGATAACCGGAGCAAAATGGAGTTTCGCTTTCCTGAAAATGTCGTTAAACTAACTCAGTTCTATTTAACTGACAGAAACTCATTTCTGTATATTTTAGAAATATTTATTCAGAGCAAGAAACGGGTTTATTTTCCATGTTTTTTTCCCACACAAAAACCAAAAACTTTACTTCGGTTCCACAAGAAACCGCATCGGATTGGATCGGACACTGGGATGAACACTGCCGGGATTGGACCTTATCATTAGGCAAAGCTAGGCGAATGCCCCAACCACTTTAAGGGCCCCTTAATGAACACTTAAAGATCTTTAAAGATATTTTTGGCTTAAAGATTATTCCAAAACGTCACTTAAAAAAAAACAACACAAAAAAAACAAAATGCTATAATGCCATCAGGCGTGTTTAAATGTCCCCTAACCTCCCCCCGCTAAAATGGACTATTCCATGACCGCAGCACCAAGCGGTCCTGTGTGTTTGCTTTCATTGTAAAGGCTGGTTCATATTTGACGAATTTTCTCCATCCCGCTGACCAACCGTAAACCTTTCTCAGATCATTTAACTAAGTTTTCTGTTTGAAATTAATTAAAAAGCTAAAAAAAGAAGAAGAAAGAAATCTACAACTATGTGGGACTGACCTAATGTTCATAAAAAAGTCACAAGTATAAAGGAGAGTCAAAAGAGCGTTTGAAATTGGTGAGTTCAACAACATGGGACTTTTAAAACTTATAACAAAAAAAAAACCTGAAAATAATATAAACCATAAACCCTAACTAGATTATTTTATTCATTGTGTTTTAGCATATTTCTGATTTTTTTTCTCCAGATTTACACATTTTATTTGAAAGGTTTTGGATTTCCAGTTGTAATTTGATATCTTGTCAGTTTTCTATCACTTCCTTTCTCTGAACTGAATAAAATGGTCCCTTTTCAGAGAATTTAAAACACATTTTGTGCAGATGCTGCAACTTTTTTCTTCTGTGCTAAAGAACCAGCAAAACTCTGTGGAACCAATGATGAAGTTAAAAGCCACAAATCGATACATGATAAAGATTATAAAGACAGACGCTAACATCCAGCCCTGCATTCATTTCTGTAACATTTGTCTGAGCGCTTGATTGTCAGATAAATCCAGGGGGATTGCTTAGTGTTAAATCTTAAATCCGTATGATTTCTTAATTTTACGTTTGTAGCCATTATTATTTAATTCTATGCAGATGTGTTTTAATTCTTCCTGGTAGGAAGGCAGTAGTTGACTGCCAAATGTTCAGTTTTGATGATATTATTTCAGACTTTTAGCCAATTAATGTGGCATTTTTTCTAGTATAATGCAGAGTTACCAATTAAATTATTAAATACGGAACATTCTGCAAGTTACTGTATTTCCCTTTTAATAATTTATCTTTCTATTAACTCCTGCATTAAGAATGTTAAGTTATTGTAGTCATTTTCCCAATTTGAACGCTAATTACAGGAAGGTAAATCTATATCAGCTCAACCAAGAATGTTATTTTTCCAGCTGTTACGACTTACGTTTGAAACAACAGGAAGATCTGCTGAATTGGCTTTTTGCTGAAAGTTTGCTGTACAAATAAATGTGCCTCGTCACAAACATGGCTGCCTGGCACATACTTTTACAGAAATGTATATTATTACATGTGGAAAATACATTTTTAAAACTGTTAAATGTGTTCTTCATTCAGATGCGGTTCCTAAACATCTAAATTCTGGACATAAACGCCGTTTAATGACTGGACCAATGAAGAAAAAGTTACATAAAGGACATTTTTCTAGCTTCTAGACGACAGAGGGCCCCGTGTCTTTGTTCGCCTGGGGCCCCCAAACTGCTAATTGTGGCCATACTGATCGTCGGCGACCTACTTGCCAGTGAGCATGCTCGAACGCGACGGGCAGCACATGGGCGTGGTCACGAAGGCGTTGGAGAAGAAGGTCCCGCCCTCCTCCATGATGCGCCGCGTCTTGTTCATCGCCTGCATGGATCCTGAACAGACGGGAGTGAAAAGCGGCGTTAGCCTAAAGCGCCGCCGGAGCTACCAGCCGAGAAACGCGTGGGGGAGGGTCTCCCGCGGTCCCCTTACCGAGCTCCACGTCCTGGTCGTCCGTCAGGACCAGGATGATGTTGGGACGGATGTTGCGTCTGTCTCTCTGGATGCGTGGCTTCAGCCGCTGTCCGGACGGAAACGGCGCCTCCGCTAGCGCCGCCGAGACGAACAGGAAGAGGAGGAGTCGGGTCGGCATGGCTGGACCCGGTTCCTCTCAGAGGGTCGAACGATCAACCGCTGCCTCTTCGACCTGAGGAGGACACAGACAGAGCAGGTAAACGGAGGTGATTCTGGATCATCTACGCAGTTACAGCACAGGGTGGCGCTATACTAAATCAGACTGAGCGCGTGGAGCAGCTGCTGGAACATTCTGGAAAAAGCTTGAATCTTAACAGGGTGATAAAAGAGCAGAGAGTCGATTTTCTCACTTCATCGTAACAAGAAATTTGTCGGATAGATTCACCAGGAGAGGATGGAGTGAGCTCTAACACACCAAACAGAATCTCCTGGATCGGGAACAACTACAAACCTGGAATTAACTCCAATGTTATAACACGAGGGTCTAGAAGGGAGTCGGCAGCCGGACCATGGAGCTGACTGTGGCTGTCGTTTGTGAGCCTTAAGTATGAAATGTCTGCAGCTAATCCTCCCTAAACTGTTCCTCCTGTATCCATCTACGACTATTAGCTGCAGCAGAGGTTTACCTTTCTCTGTGTCTGAGCTAAATGAGGAAGAGAACCACTTTAAAGCTCTCCTTCACCAAAACTGGTTCTTTTTAAAATGCAATTGTTCACTCAGAGTCGCATAAGCGTGCTGTGTGTAAACATTTTCTCCAACCCCACAGTCCGTGCATTAGCCACAGAAAGGAAAAAAAAAAAACAGAGAAGAAAACAAGCGAATCAGAAAAAAGCCAGTACCTTCTAGGTCACAGCGAAAATTACGATATATGGTCTTGGCTACCTTGTCTAGCAGCAGCTCACATGAAGGTTGATTTTGCAGAGTACAGTTCACCTCTGCTAGTAGAAGCTAGAAGCAGATGCTAACTGTTGGCAACAGAGCTAACTGTTAGCAATGAACCTAATTTTTGGCAATGAAGCTAACTATTAGGAATGAAGCTAAAGGATAACAACGAACCTAAGTGTTATGGTGCGTTCACATCGCACATTTGGTCTGCGTCAGGCAACGCATCCAACGGATGAAGTTTGACGTATGTACCTTTGGCTTCCATAACCTGCTTCTGAGGAAAAAACAGCGCGTGGGCGGGGCTTCTTCTGTTGCCGTACGTTCTGAACTATGGTGGATCGTAACTAGAGAGAGACTTGGCTTTATTAGCTAGATAAAGCTAGATAAGGTCGGCATCGGGTGCATCAGCGCTCTTTCTTCAGATGCGTTATGAGTTCGGGGAGTTTAACCATTTGCTCCAGGAGCTGCTTATGGATGAGGTTCGCTTTCAGCGCTACTTCCGTCTGTCCCGCGCCTAATTTTACGACTTCCTCGGCCGCATCGGAGCTTAAATCTCCCACCAGGACACCAACTAAAGGTTCTCTGTTCCTCCTTAGGAGCGCCTGTCCATCTGACTTCGGTAAGTGTTATTTCTGATTTTTTAAATCTACGTTTGTTGAAAATGTTTTCACTGGACCTGCGCTTCATTCAAGATACGTTTATAGTGACATCACTACAGCGAGACGCTCTGATTGGTTGCCGCACTGCGTTAACTGCGTTGGATCCGTCAAAAATGAAGCTAGCTGAACTTCTGCGTTGCCGTATGTAACGCAAGTGAAGTTGACGGAGCAAACGTACACAACGCATCGCAGAGACTCTGACGGACCTCTGACGTACTCCACCGTAGACTTTACATGTAATATTGTCGCAATTGACGCTGACGCATGGGGTTGGTAGGAACGAAGCTAAAGGTTAGCAACAGAGCTAACTGTTAGGAATAAAGCTAACCGTTAGGGATAAAGCGAACAATTAGGAAAGACGCTAACTGTTAGCAATGTAGCTAAAAGTTAGCAACAGAGCCAACTTTCTCAAGGCAAGCCGGGCTCGCTGAGAGCTTATAAATCCCTGCACATAGTGCTGGTTTGATAGGTCTCCGAGCTCCTGCTCTCAGACAGGATCCAGCTAGCTCCATTTTCTCCACGCTTTAGCACCATTCCCACCTGCTGGGATATTCTTTAGATATCAGCATTTTTTACCAGATAACCAGTAAGCTTTCAGCTCGACTCGGACTATAAATGGTAAATACAGACGGCAGAATGGGCAGAGATGAAGTAAACGGATCTTAATTGGCGGTAATGACAGGGGAGCGTGGCGGTAGGTTAAAGCATCGACCACACAGGCAGAGCAGGAATTAGCCACGGCCGTTTGTTTCCTGGATAATGGCTCCATGGTCCGATCCGTCACGCAGCGGCACACAGAGAGAGTGTTTGAGGTTAGCAGCAGGGCGCCAAACTCCCCGCGACCCAAACAGATGGATGTCCCTACGAACACACACACACACAGAGAGAAAGAGAAGAGTGTGTGTAGACGGAGGGCCAAGGTTTACAGCTGTGATCAGACCCCGTCCGGATCTGGAGAACCTTTAAACCAGTCTGCAGAACCTCAACCCTCCCAAAAAGGAAGGAAAAACTTCAAGACAGACGCCACCCTGAATACTAAACAATCTTTATTTATTTACAGCTCTTCACAACAGAGAATAAAAAAAAAAAAGAAGGGGCCCAGTTACGATAGGGTAGCTAAGTTTCACAATCCACACAGCATTTTAAGAAATTTCAGCATTGCGTCACATTATTTATAAGCCACAAAGGCTCACTAACCTCCTGTTTAACAACCGAACACACTGGATCTCTGGGGAAGATTTTACCCCCATCTGATGTAATTAACAAGTGGAAAAATAAAGTTTTTGAAACAAGGATATTTCACGTTTATTACAGGTTAGCGAGAAACAACACTTCTCGTCTATCGCGACATATAAGATACAGAAAAGCAGCTTTTTTATTACATTTTTAAAAACTTTAATTAGTGCATTTTATAATGTTCAAAACGTCCAAATTTAGGGAAACGAAACCAAACAGCAACGCTAATGATGATGAATGGAACGATACCTGGAGAAACCTAAAATCATTTACAAAACTGAACCAATTCTCACACAAATGATTCACCACAGTTACTAATTTCTGTCTATTAATTTAAACAATAAACTTTTGTATTTGGAACTTAGAATAACCGACCCAAATATTCCTGATGAACATAAAAAAAAGCTCAAATAAATGTGAATTTTCTGTGTGAGAAAATGATTCCACGTTAACTGGATGACTAAATAATAATCTATAAGATAAAGTAACAAAACGGTTTTCCTCAACTATAACTCTGGATTATCCAACATGAGTACAAAACAAGTTAAAATAAAATGCTATAGAAAATATATGGCGGACCAACTCTGTCAAAATTGACAATAAGTAAATAAATGTGGACATAAATAAATAAGTGAGGAAATAAATTTGTAAATTAATTAATAAAGAAATAAATATGGGGGGAATATTTAATAAAATTCAAAATACATTTCTAAAAATTTAAATAAATACAGAAAGTTAAATATAGAAATACACAAATAAATCAGTTTGAAAATAGATTTGTAAATAAATGAATATAGAACTAAATAAATATAGTAATGAATATTTAAATGGTTCAATACAATACAAAAACATATTAATAAAGAACTAAATAAATATACGTGGGAATACATGAAAGAACTTGTAACATATTTCCACATTTATTTATTTACATTTTTATTTTATTTTCATGTGTATTTTTTTTATTTATACATTTACTTATTTATATATTTAATTATTTAATGCCATGGTTATTTCCACATTCATTTAATTATTGTCAATTTTGGCAGATATGGTCCTCCATACAAAAAAACAGAGCTACAGTAAAACCAGCGGTCGTGGTAAACCAGTTGCTCGCTCTGAAAAAGCCAGTTTAAGCAAATGATCACAAGCTACTTTTTAAAGGTTTCGACGGAGTCCAGGGAACGCAGACAGAGGATAGAGACGGACCAGAGAAGTCCGGTTTCCTTCGATATCTCAGCCTAATGCTCCTCACCAAACATCCCAGAATGTTACCATAGCGACGACTGTCGAAGCGCAAACCATCCCTTAAATCCAAAATGCAAATTAACACTTTATTGATCCCAGAGGGAAATGAAGTGTTGTTGTAGCCGATGCTAACTAATCCTTTAAGGAGTTGTTGTCGATACCGGCGGCCGCGGGCAGGAAGTTATTCCTGTAGCAGTCTGTGTTGCAGCGAAACTGTTGAAGCCTCTGACTGAAGACACTTGTAGGATTGGTATCACGAAGAGGATATTCAGGGTTGTTCTGATTTAATAAGGAATCCTTCTTTGCATCATCATCTCCTGAGGTTTCTAGGAAGCTAGCAGAGTTTAACCCCGCCCTCTAGCGGTGACATCACCAGGTGGTTTCTCCAGGTAGAAAGTCAACATCCCTCCTGTCCCAGCCGGATGCTGCCGTTAGCCTCTGTTCTGCAGTGACCTCACCCTCTCATTAATCCGCTGCGTTCGCGTTACAGTCATTATGAAACCGACCCAGAAAGCCACCCGACCCGCAGGATTACTCCTCCCCCGTCTCCGTCTGGGTCCAGGGGAACACTCCCCGCCCTCCAGGACGCCGTTACGGAGAGTCGCTGGGGTAGGGAGTGATTTCAACTGAAAATCTCAACACAGACTAAACTCATTCCAATAAACTTCCTCCAAGGAAGCAGGAGCTTGGAGACCTATCAACTTCCAGAGTATGGAGAACCAAAACTGACATAATTAAAAATCGATCCGCACATGGATCCTGCTCCTTCCTGTTTATTGACCAATAGTAGAGGCGTTGGACTGAGCTAATTTGCATAATGAGGCAGAAATGCATAAGATCATTTAAAAAGAAGAGATGAGAGAATGTAAAAACAAGGAATGCATGTATAAGGAAAAGGAAAACAGGACAAATATTTTTCTTGATGAAAATGCCTGTAATAAGGAAAAACAAAATATGTCAAATGTTTTATGAAAAAATGTAAATATAAGGAACAACAAAAACTATTTATATGTATATAGATGAAAATGAATATAAGGACAAACAAAATATATAATTTTTACCAAAAAATGCATGTATAAAGAAAAGAAAATGCAAAATATCTAAAATTTGAAGCGAAAATGCAGATATAAGGAAAAAGGAAAAACAAAATATATATATTTTAAGATGAAAATACCGTTAAAAGGGAAAGGTAAAGAAAAATACATTAAAATTTTTTTTAAATACAGATATAAAGAAAAGGAAAAACAAAATATGCACATTCTTTTGCAAAAAATACACATAAGGAAAAGGACAAAACATAAAAAATTTTGCAAAATGCAATAAATAATTACAAATATATAATGTTTAACACAAGCCTCTCCAAAGCTAATGTTAACTTCTCTAATGCTAACACCAGCTTATTCAATGATAACACCATTCTCCCAAATGCTAAGGCTAGTCACTCCAAAGCTAACACCAGCCTCTACAATGCTAACGCTAGCCTCTCCACTGCTAATGTTAACTTCTCTAATGCTAACACCAGTTTATTCAATGATAACACCATTGTCCCAAATGCTAAGGCTAGTCTCTCCAAAGCTAACGCCAGCCTCTCCAACGCTAATGTTAGCCTCTCTAATGCTAACACCAGTTTATTCAGTGATAACACCATTCTCCCCAATGCTAAGGCTAGTCTCTCCAAAGCTAACACCAGCCTCTACAAAGCTAACAGCCTCTCCACTGCTAATGTTAACTTCTCTAATGCTAACACCAGTTTATTCAATGATAACACCATTCTCCCCAATGCTAAGGCTAGTCTCTCCAAAGCTAACACCAGCCTCTCCACTGCTAATGTTAACATCTCTAATGCTAACACCAGCTTATTCAGTGATAACACCATTCTCCCCAATGCTAAGGCTAGTCTCTCCAAAGCTAACACCAGCCTCTACAAAGCTAACAGCCTCTCCACTGCTAATGTTAGCCTCTCTAATGCTAACACCAGTTTATTCAATGATAACACCATTCTCCCCAATGCTAAGGCTAGTCTCTCCAAAGCTAACACCAGCCTCTCCACTGCTAATGTTAACTTCTCTAATGCTAACACCAGTTTATTCAATGATAACACCATTCTCCCCAATGCTAAGGCTAGTCTCTCCAAAGCTAACACCAGCCTCTACAATGCTAACGCCAGCCTCTCCACTGCTAACGCCAGCCTCTCCACTGCTAATGTTAGCTTCTCTAATGCTAACACCAGTTTATTCAATGATAACACCATTCTCCCAAATGCTAAGGCTAGTCTCTCCAAAGCTAACACCAGCCTCTCCACTGCTAATGTTAACATCTCTAATACTAACACCAGCTTATTCAGTGATAACACCATTCTCCCAAAGCTAACGCCAGCCTCTCCAACGCTAATGTTAACCTCTCTAATGCTAACACCAGTTTATTCAATGATAACACCATTCTCCCAAATGCTAAGGCTAGTCTCTCCAAGTAACGCCAGCCTCTCCACTGCTAATGTTAACATCTCTAATGCTAACACCAGCTTATTCAGTGATAACACCATTCTCCCAAAGCTAACGCCAGCCTCTCCAACGCTAATGTTATCCTCTCTAATGCTAACACCAGCTTATTCAGTGATAACACCATTCTCCCAAAGCTAACGCCAGCCTCTCCGACGCTAATGTTATCCTCTCTAATGCTAACACCAGCTTATTCAGTGATAACACCATTCTCCCAAAGCTAACGCCAGCCTCTCCAACGCTAATGTTATCCTCTCTAATGCTAACACCAGCCTCTTGAATGCAAACGCTAGCCATTCCAAAGCTGATGGGCAACAGAGGGATAAGGCAACTAGCTTAGCCATGCTAGTAGTTAACCTCTACAATGTTAACACAACTAAGCGGTATCCTCCTGAGTTACCGGTGCTAGCTTATCATTAAACAGTTCATTAGCTGGGTTCAGAACATAAATAACCTCCTGCGTAAAGGAAGTAGCCAGCAGTGCATGTGCGACAGTCTTAATTTTGGGCATAACATCACACCATAGATATAAACATTTCTACAGCAGGCGTCATGTAATCTAACCTCTGAGATCCACTCTGAACATTCATGATTTACCCTTTTCATGTTTCTGAAAAAAAATTTCCCTCATTTTTAAACCTAAATTTGTTTGAGATTTTTTTTTAAAATAGGGATTATAAATGATGGCAAATCTGACAGATGAAGACAGAAAAACTCAACAATGAGAAAATAAAATGATCCTCTTCAGGAATAAATTTCCACCCTCTGAGCTTCATTAGTAATTTTCATCTCTCTGGGATCTTTTCTGTAAAGACTTCATGACACCTAAAGGTCAACCTGCATCAAGCAGGAAATGAATATTTGTTTCCTCAGCAGAGAAAACATCCAGCCGGAGCAGATTCCTATAAATCTGCTTTATGTTCTGAATAAATCCCTGAACGGTTTAAACTGGAATTTGATCCAGACGTCGGCCTCACTGCTGAATTACTTCTCCGTACGTATGACCGTGTGTTACATAAAGTGTGCATTAATGGTACTTTGTGCAGCCGCGGTCCAGTGAGCGGCGCTCCCTACGGCCCGCGGATCATAAATATTGCCGTCTGTCATCCTGATGCGCCGTCTACGGCCTCTCCATCACATCTGTCCTCTCGTTAATATTCATGACGCAGGGGCCGAACGGACTAGATAAAAAGACAATCTGGTTCATTCATATTCATCTGATTTCACGTGAAGAGAGAGAATAGGGGAGGTTGAAAGGTCAGCCGGATCGGGGGGAAAAATCCCGCCCGTGACATTGTGGCTGCGGTGGTTTCCATGGGAACCGGTGTGTACACACAGCAGCTTATCTTTTCCACAGTTAATTCAGATTCTGCGGGGATGATGTTTGCCGTTTTATTAACGCTGCTGCTGAAACTCCAGGACCTGAAGGTCCAAACGGGCTGCAGAGGTTCTGCTCATCATGGCGGTCCACGATCAACGCCGCAGCGGCGGGCAGAGCTCATTTACTCTCCTCTACGGAATCAGAGCGATGCCAGAAAAAAACAAAATAAAACTGAAAAGAGATACTGGCATTGAAAATAAAAATAGGCATTGAAAAACATAATTATCATTGAAGATATCAATTTTGGAAGCGAAATAGATTTAGTTAAAATTTCGGTATTGGAAATAGGGCTGGGCGGTAAGGCATCCGAAGAAGTGTACCGACGGTTTACCGTTTTGAAAAACTCGCTAACGAAACACATCGAGCTAACGGCGTGTCAGCTGATAAAACGTACAACGGTTTTCCTGAACACGTCGTCTTGTGTTTCGCAGCTCCCGGCTGCTCTGAGGCAGCAGGAGGAACACCTGGAGGTGCTTAAACTAGGGGACAACCTGGTTACGAGTTACGAAGCGTTATGCTACTTTCCTTAACACAGCCTTCTCCAGCAGCTTGCTCCATGACGTCCTCTCTCTCTTCTCTTCTGATAGCGTCTTCTTTGGTTCTGTTGGTGGATCTACCACGGCTCGAGTCTCAAAACCACGGATTTGTTTATACATGTTTGATGGCTTGTAGCTTAACGCGACTCGCGAGAGAAAAGTAGTATAGTGCGGTTTTCAGCAGCAGGACGCTCCTAGGCAGTGAAGGAACGAAATAAATGCTGGTGAGAGGCCAACACGTTTCGAAAACACGTGTTTTTAAAGGTGCAAAAGTTACGGATTCTTAAATGTGCAGAAGCAACAGATGAACCATCGGGTCTTCATGAAGAAAGAAAGTACCGCAGTGGGCAGCTTTTGGATCACGGGCCTTGGGTTAAACAGGAGGCTCAAAGTACTTAAAGGTTGGTTTAGATGTGTGATGTGCCGTTATTGGGGTCATAATAGACGAACGGATGACAGAGAAACCAGAAGATTCAGGAGAAAAATGCAGCAAAAACCGAATGAACCTTTAGAGAACGTCAGGTTTTAACACCAAGGAGGAAAGTCTTCAGGTCTGAGAAGACGAAGGCAGGCTGAACAACGAGGAGGTGATTCACGACGACTACCAGCCTTAAATTAAACATAGATCTGAAAGAAACGGAGCCACTTCTCCTCTGTTCTTCCTCCAGATGAAGTCAGACAGCCGCTCCTCGTCTGAGAGCTCATGAAAATTTCACCCCCGACTCTGAATCTGGTCGGATTACCGAGAGGAAGTAGAAAAAGGGAGACGCTTCTCAGACTTTGAGACGTTGAGAAAGGTCCGTTGACGTCCCATCTGCCACATCGGCCTCCAACTGATCCAAACATCCGCTGACCTTTAAACCAATCCCCAGAAAGGTTCCACCCTCGGGACGAAGAACACTGATTAATCAGTTTAATCAGAAGGTTTTAGCTTAGTTTCTGGTGAGATAATTCGTAGTTTTGACGAGTTAGAGTACAGACAAAGCTGGACTCCTTCCTCTGTCGGTTCCGGGATCACTTCAGTTTAACCCTCAGATTACCGAGGATCTAAGATGGCTTCCAGATCTCACATCATGGAGGAAATCTGCCTGAATCGCGCACAAACCCGACCCATTTCAAACGCTTTCTGCAGGTTAAATGGACGAGCCGAAAAAACATCAACATCCGCCAGGAATCACTGATTAAACGCGTTTTACGGGGATGTAAGATACGCCGATAGATCCCGATATTTCACGGCACGATAAATTGCATCGATATTTAGAAGCAGAGCATCTATTTTTATTTTTTAAGGATCTGAATTGAAAAGTCTGACTGGTAGTTGGTGGCTGTTTTCACTTTCTTTAAATCTCAAAATATGAAGTATTACTCATAGTATCGTGATATATATCGAAATATAGCGCCCCCCTTTGTATCGTGAAGCATATCGTATCGCCAGATTAAATTTTATTCTAATTTAATCAATATTTGAAAATAAAATTGAAAAAAAAATCTAAATTAAAAGGTACAGTATATACATTTTATTGGTTTAAATGCATCTGTTTTAAATATTTATGCCACATTTTTCCATTTTTATAAAATAAAATAGAAATTTAATTTAAAACAAAATCTTAATGAAATAATTAGAAAGAAACTTGCCTAGTTACAGCACAAAAATTTAAAAAAATTTAGAAAAATTATAATCTACACGGGAAACTAAATCAAATGAAGTAATGCATTTTAACACATGTAGTTCAAATTCAGCATTCATGAGGGGCCCTGAATGGATTTGGGGGGGCCCTTTAGTTTGCTTGTGCCTAGGGCCGGCTCTGGGCACAAGCAGAAACCCAATTGGATCATCTGAAGTTCTGGAGCTGCTCAGGAAATGCGGAAGATGAATAATTCCAACAGTTATTCTCACCGGATGAGCCACTTATTTATAATATTTGTGGGGATTAAAACACAGAAGTGAATCAATGAGTAAAGAAAGGCGTAAAAAAAAAATATATATATATAAAAATAAGATTCTGACCCGTTTCTGATCTGAGGGAAACCAGGCAGGAAACTGTTGGACAAAACCGTCTCCGTCTGAATTTTAGGTAGTTTTCACGTTTCGTTTGGAGGAAGTGAAGCTTTTAACGACCAAAACCAAACCTGCCAAAAGTCCGGATCAGAACCGCCAACCTTCATCGCTCCCTCTCTGAGACAGAACGAGCCTTCGGGACCGCGGGATCCAAACCGACTTACTGTCTGCGAGGCTCGGGGGCTCCGAGTCGGACCGGCGCAGAGCCGATCTCACTTCTCCGTTCCTCTTCCTCTCAGCTGACTCCAATCTCTCACAGCTTCTCCTCTTTCTCCTCATCGTCTCTCTCTGCCCAGCCGTCCCTCATGGCTGCCTTGCTCGTGGGGCCCCTGGCACCAAAACGGACAACCTGCGCTGCTCCTCCAGCTGCTCCTCCTGCTCTCAGCTCCAGTTAGTGGTTGTCGTGGTGGCGGTCATGGCAATGATCCCCGTGGAAACAGCCTCGACGACCGCACGGTTAAGCCCCGCCTCCTCCTCTTTGCTCCTCCTCCTCCTCCCTCTCCCTCCTTGTCTCCGTATCGCTTCATCACTTTCTCCTCCCTTTCCTGCAGCTCTCCTCTCTGCAGCTGGACGCGATTCAGACGCGAATATGAAACATTTTTGATTTTTTTTTTTTTGTTGAAAACATGATGCAGCCCGTTTTCTTGGGCTTCACCGCCCTGATATTCAGATTCAGAAAAACCAATTTGAACATTTAAATCATAAAACAACTATTTCAGAGCCGGCCCAAGGCAGAAGTTAACTAGGGCTTCCCATAAATACTGAAATTACAGATGAGACTCGAGGTTTAAAAATGATAAAAAATGTGAATATTACTCCATTTGTAGAATATTAACAAAAAACAATCTTTACATTTTTGTGTACCAACGAGGCAAGTTTATTTGTAACTAATTATATATATATATTTTCAATTAAAATAGTGTTTTTAAGTAAAAAAATATTTAAATCAAATACATTTAAATTAATAAAACTGTATATACTGTACTGTGTTTTATAAATAATACTTAACTTTTTAATATTCACTGTTACAACCGAAGGCTTTAATTTAGTTAAACCTTTTTTATTTAGTTAACCTTCAGATTGTTTCAGTTTATATCAACTATTACCCCGGATTGATTTTTAGGATCAGCCAAATCCATTTAAATTTAATTTGGGTTCAGTGTAGATATTATTTAAAATTTTTCAATTGTTTAAATTGAAAAATTAAAACAAACTTGGCAGGTTTCTTTGCAACTATTATATTATTTAAAAAAAATTCAAAATTTAGTTAAAACATTTAAATAAAATACATTTGAAGCAAGAAAAATGTGTATACTGTACATTTTTATTTAGATTTTTTTATAATATTTACAAATTTAAATTAAATAAAAAATTCGTAATATTCATTCGATGCTTTACTTTAACGTCTCTATTTAGTTTAACCTTCGGATTGTCTCAGATAATTTTAACAATAACCGTAGATTGATTTTTAGTATCAGTCAAATAAACTCCGCCTACTTTACCATATTAGGCCAAACAGAAAGGGGGCGCCACTGAGTCAAAATCTGCTTAAGGCCCCATAAGACTTTAGGGAAGGCCCCGAACTTTTTGGAAGTATTTCCTGCCGACCAAGCTTTAATTCCCATGATGCAACATCAGCTACGTTTTGAAGCATGTAATCATACTTTTTTTTGTTTCCATTTATTAAAAGGGCCGTGCGTCACGCTGCTAAAAACTAAAACCGGTCAGAGCCAACGTACAACGCTTAGAACCAGAACAAGCATCCAATAAATTAGCCGACAACTTAAAGGAGACGCGCCGTTTTTTTCAACCTGGACCTTATTTCCGTCATGCATTTACGCTCATTTACTCACACAGACCGGTTCGGATCCAGTTCGGAGTCCTTCGGGAGAAGTTTAGATCCATTCTTGATCAGCGTATAATTGGAGTTAATGGGGCAACCAAAGGTCCGCCTCTAAATAAGACATTATCTTCCACAAAACTCCTTCATTTCACCAATGTTTTGTTATGAATCACTAGAACTACGACGAAACACGCACAGCCAAACCCGACCAATTTCAAACCTCCTGCAGATCAGATGGACGAACCACAACATTTGCAAGGATTTACCGATTAAATATGTATTACAGGAACATATGATACGCCAATATATCGCAATACTTTTTACAGTGCGATAAATTGCATCGATATTAAAAAGCAAAGTATCTTTTTTATTTATTTTTCGGGAGAATTTGAATTGAAAAGTCTGACTTGTAGTTGGTTGCCGTTTTCACCTTCTTGGTTCCAGTGAATCAACTAGATCTGGTAACAAAACTGGATGTTCTAGGTGAAACAGGTTAGAATGCTGGAAGAGTTTTACTACAGTTAAATTCGGTTTTAAAAATCACAAAATATGAAGTCTTACTCATAGTATCGTGATATATATATATCTTTTCGTCACCTTTGTATTGTGATACATATGGTATCGCCGGATTCTTGCCAATACACGTTCCCAGTGTTTTAGGTTTTAAATCTGTGGCTGCAGCAGGGCCGGCCCAAAGGCTAATTGGGTGTTAAGCAGATTTTTTTGACTCAGGGGCGCCCCCTTTCTGTCAAAGCTACAACAAGTTTTGTTGTTATTAGCCACAGACGGTCGCGGCAGATAACCGCTTGTGCTGAGCCTGGTTCTGCCGGAGGTTTCTTCCTGTTAAAAGGGAGTTTTTCCTTCCCACTGTCGCTGCATGCTTGCTCAGTATGAGGGATTGCTGAGAATTCCACGACGCAATCTTCTGTGGTTCTGTAATTTCTACACTTAACATTGTATTGTAATAACTCTTTTTGTAAAGTGCCTTGAGATGACATCTGTTGTGAAATGGCGCTATATAAATAAACTGAATTGAATTGAATTATGAATCACTAGAATAATTCTCCTGTGAGTTCGAACCTTCTGGGAGGTGCTTTGTTCTAGTCACCCGGGGTATTTTACCGGCTTTAAATCCAACTTAAAACAAACTGAGATTTTAATGACGTCGCTGCCGTCCGCCATTGCATCTGTAGTCTTTACCATCCAAACGTCAAGAGCGGGAAGATTACATGCAAAGTCTACGGTTGAGGCCGTCAGAGTCTCTGCGGCGCTTTGTGTGCGTTGGCCGCGTCGGTTTACGAAACTTTACCCGACGAGAGTTAGCAACGTGAAAGTTGAGCTAGCTGAACCATCAGCGGCGCATCCTGAGCTTCAACCAATCAGAGCGTCTCGCTGTAGTGACGTCGCCCGACGTCGTCCAGCCTGCCATTCGCCACCGTTTAAAACGTCCGGTAGAGAACGCAGTGTGTCGACGCAGAATCGGTCCACTTGGTCGTTTTGTTTGTGCCATTTGGAAACGCGCAAACGCAAACCACGTCGATGTCTGCGGTGGTTCCGTCTAACCGGCCGCCGCAGAGCACAGAGTGGAAGTCCTGCTCAGACTACAGCTGGGATGGAGCAATTCAGCGAGTTTAGTCGGATTAAAAAATACTAAAACACCCATGAGGACAACAACAAAGCACCTCCAAGACATTCAGAATTCCCAGGGCAATAGTTCTAGTGATTCGTAACCAAACTTTGGTTAAATGAACAAGTTTTGAGGCAGATGATGCCTCATTTAAAAGCTGACATCTGGCTGCCCCATTAACTCCCATTATATAGATATGCACTAATCACCAACTGATATGAACGTCTTCTGAAGGACTCCAGGTGGCACTTAACTTGTCTGGGTGAGGAAATGAGCGTAATTTATGCTGGAAATAATGTCCAGGTTTGAAAATCAAAAACTAAATTCCCACCCAAAGGTGTATTCCACCCATAAGTGAAGTTTAGTCCGTTCCCATCTTCCCCAGAGTCTGATAAGTGAGAAAAAAGAATTTAGTTATTCTCCTGATCTGGCAACTGCTTTTTTTTTTTTACTTTAGCTTAGCATAAACAATGGAAGTGAATGGTAACAGCTAGCATTTCATGTGCTTAAAGCCATGAAAAATACTCAAAAATTATCAAAATTATTCCTGGTGACGTCAATAATTATCCATCGACTGAAAACGAATATAATACAAAGAATTTACGAGAGCCGATTAAAACTTATGCCTACAACATGACAAATCACAGCTGTAACACACGTGAATAAATACAGTTAATAACAGAGACTCTCAGAAGAGCCCCCGTTTGTTTCGGACGTTTTCATGACGGTTTTTTTAATCAGCTGCCGAAAAATCTCTCAGAAAAAAACGTCTGTCTGCTGTTCACAACGTTGTGCGCATTTTGCAGGAAAGCTCGATCTAATAAATAAAAATGCAAACACGAATGTTTGTAAACCTCCAGCTGCGTATCTCTGCATTCCTTCACTAAAAGGTCGTCTAAATGTTCATATCGTCAGATTTATTCAACAAGGACGACTTCAGCTCCACTTCTTCTTCTACGCGTCTTTTTTTGGTCCCCCCCCCCCCGCTGACGGAGAAGTATAAAACGAGGCTTTAGAAGAAATCCTGGTTCGGTTCCACTGACGTTGCGTCAACTTCCACCCTCGGCTCTTCATGGAACGTTCCCGTTGATGTTCCTTTGACTTTCACTTTGAAGGAACGTAATTTTCTGCATATCTGCTGACGGTAGACTGGAGAACGTCCGTTTTTTCTATCCTCCTCCTGTTCAGGGCCCCCCCAAAAGTCTTATGGGGCCGATTTTGACTCAGGGGCGCCCCCTTTCTGTTAAAGCCGCTACAATAACTCCGTTTCAGTCCAGATTTGGTCTAATCTGGGAATGTAGGCGGAGCTTATATGGCTCAAGCTAAGAAAATCAAAAGGAGGTCATTGTTAATATTAGCTGAGACAATCTTAAGCTTCAAAAAATTAGAAATTTTAACACAAACAATGAATATGAATATTTTATGAATATTTTTCTCGATTAAACGTTACAGTATTTAAATGCTATTCCTTTAAATGTATCTAATTTAAATATTTTTGCAACATTTTTCATGAAAAAATTATAGAAATATGATTTTTATTTAAAAAAAATACTAAGAAACTTGCCTAATTACTACACAAAAATGTAAGCAACTGAATTCTTTTAGATGATCTACACTGAAACAGACGTTTAACTATGTTTCTGCGACGGCGTCCCGCTCCCAGAGGACTTCAGTCCCGTCTGGACCATGAGGCTGATGAAGCTTCTGATCAAAAACCTGCAGGTTGTTTCATCAGAGCTCCAGGATTGCAACGATAATGGGGTCGGAGGGGAAATATTTCCAAACGAGCCGACGCGGTTAATGGGGCGAGACGATGGCTGCCTCCATCATGTTCAACCTTCACCTCTGACACCACGAAGCGCTCTGTGTGTGAATGAGATAGCAGCTAAAAGCTCAGAGGAACTAAAAGCTGTCATTTTCTCATTTTCACAGCAGAGCTGCAGGAACCTCCTCCTCCAGGAGAACACTCATGGTCCGTCGCTTCGGCCCTCGCCTGTTCGTTAACGAAGGTTAATGAGCAGACTAAAGATGGCCGCTCTCCTTAGCGGACGACGTAGTTCAGAAACCAACGACTACGTCTCGTTTCTGGGTCATCAGTTTAGGAACAAGGTCCCGCCTTCTGCGGATTATGATTGGGTACTGGTCCTAGCTGTTATGAACGGATCATATTAAGGTTAGGCACTGATCCTCGAACATTACTGTTAGTAATAAACAATTAGGCTAGCCAATCAATTTGCCCCCAAACCTGGGACATTTCCCGTATTTTCCACGGGTTCAGTCCCCCGAGTGGACGCTGTTGCTCCGGGTAGAAAAGTCGGAGTTAAAACTGGTCTAAAAAGGAGCCGAGTTCTGCCTGAACCGATTCTGTGCATCATGGGTCCAACAGGTGGACTTTGTACTGGAAAATAGAAACCAGAACACAACAGATAAATTTTTTTTATTTCATAATAAACTCATCCATATGTATCCACTGAAATTCACTCATAAAAAAATTATTTCGAGCCTAAAACCGGTTTTAATTCAGTCATGAAGTTATAAACAGGAACTGTTTCCAAAGAGTCTGACCCACATCCTGTTCTGATGGCTCGGTAAAAACCCGCCCGGTGAGTCAGCGCATCAGTAACCAACAAATAATAAAAACCTACTTTCAGTTCTGCTCCCTGGACTGGATCCTTCTGACCGTCTTCAAAGAAAGTTAAAATTAAATAAAAGCTCAGTTTATATTTATCATTATCAATTTACAAAAGAGGCTAAATGTTTGGAGCAAAGGGATGACAGCTCACACCTCTGGAGATAAACAGAAACCCAAAGGAAAACGGAATAAAACATGGTTGGATGTAAAGAAATTTTAGCAAAAGTGGAAAAAGTTGAACCTCAGTATGGGAGCAACGATTAGCTGAGCCGTTTCAGCAAGGAGCACATTTGTTACACTCAAACAAATTAAACTTATGGAGGAACGGTAACATGTGTCAAAAAAGTTGTTGAATCATGAGCATCAGGAATGTCTGAAGTTATCCTGGCCTAAGAATCGTGTCTTTAAGTCGCATTGTTTATGAGATATGGCTTTACGAATATAGGTCGGAATCCAGCTGTCCTGCTCTGAATTCTGGCTCACTCCCAATACATTTACCTATTCACTCCAGGGGGACAACATGTTGCTTTGGGACGATTTACCAAAAACCTTTAAGTGTCACACCAACGATGGTCACATTTCCCTAAATCCTAATTCAAAAACCTACGTTTTGATATACAATATGTGCAGAAAGAATGAAATATGAGGACGGGAGCAGAAGTTATTCGGGGAAGTCCAGTAAAGTTAAAAAGATTAATTCCACTAGAGTGCGTCGCTGCCTAGCAACCATAGCAACGCATGTATTTTCAGAAATCTGATCAAAATGGGACCAAACGCTTAAGGAAGGATCGTATGGAAATGGTACAAGTTATGAAGAAACTGAAATATACAATAATAGCTGAAAGTTGTCGGTGCGTTTTAAGATTCGAATGGTGTTTCTAGATGCAAGTATGAGGAAGTAGTTAGGTTGGCAAAACAAGCTTAATCTAGCAGAATTTCTCAGGTTTTCCTTTCATTTCAATGGGAGCAACAACAACAAAAAAAAGGGATAAAAAGTTAATTATAAAATAGTGCAAAAGTTATGAATATCGTGAGATACAGCCTAAAAGAAAATAGTAATTGCCCAAAGAATTCAGACAACTCTAGGTTTCCAAAATAAAAAAATGTTGCAGAAGACGTAGAAGTTAGTGTTACTTACTGAATATTATTTTTTTTATATATTCTCTTGTTTGAAAAACAGGACAATAAGTAGGTTTTTTTTCCACCAACAGCTTTATTAAATCTTCCCGTTACTGCAGGAGGAACCGGTTCCGCTCCACAACCGACCCGGTTTCTTCTTGTGCCAATCCCTGAACGTGTTCTACCGCAGCATAATGTTTATTACCATCAGATCCGGAATGCTTCCTGCTTCCAGCACCAGAAACGGTCCCTCAGGCTTCAGCCTGCATGTAACATCCTGCTGCGTTTTGTCCCGCTCCGGATCCTATCAGAACCAACCCGGCCAGAACCGGACTATCCGTTCCAAACATTAATTCACAGCCTAAGAAGAGAAGAACCTCCAGGAGAACCAGAACTGGGCTACTTTCAGGAATGTAAGGAACGTCCGGATCACAGGAAGGACTGGATGAGCAGAACCAGAACTGGACCGACTGGCTCCGAACAGAATCAGTCCTAAAACGAGCTCCAGCTGATTGAAACCAGATGGAGGAGAGCTACAGCAGAGGAAGTGAAAGTGAAAATAAAAGTTCTGGACCATCAGACAGCAGAGGATCAGCATCTGTAGAGGGAGCGTCACCTGACCGGGGAGGGGGGGGGGAGGGGGAGGAGGGGAGGAGGGTTCTGAGACACACGGATCCGTTTACGGTCCTGGTCCACAGAACCCGTCCTGGAACCACATCAGAGAGACTTCCCTGCTGACGGGGAGGAAACCTGCTGGACTGGTCAGAGCAGAGAGACAGCAGCTTCACCTCCTGCAGGGGTTTCTAGGTGCTAAGGGAGGAGGATGAAGGAGGTCTGATGGAGGAGGGTGGAGGTCTACAGGAGGAGGTCTGAGAGAGGAGGGTGGAGGTCTAATGGGGAGGGAGGAGGTCTGAGAGAGGAGGGTGGAGGTCTACAGGAGGAGGTCTGAGAGAGGAGGGAGGAGGTCTACAGGAGGAGCTCTAAGAGAGGAGGGTGGAGGTCTACAGGAGGAGGGTGGAGGTCTGAGAGAGGAGGGAGGAGGTCTGAGAGAGGAGGGTGGAGGTCAGAGGGAGGAGGTCTGAGAGAGGAGGGTGGAGGTCTACAGGAGGAGGGTGGAGGTCTAATGGGGAGGGAGGAGGTCTGAGAGAGGAGGGAGGAGGTCTACAAGAGGAGGGTGGAGGTCTGAGAGAGGAGGGTGGAGGTCTGAGAGAGGAGGGAGGAGGTCAGAGGGAGGAGGTCTGAGAGAGGAGGGTGGAGGTCTGAGAGAGGAGGGTGGAGGTCTACAGGAGGAGGGAGGAGGTCTGAGAGAGGAGGGAGGAGGTCTGAGAGAGGAGGGAGGAGGTCTACAGGAGGAGGGTGGAGGTCTACAGGAGGAGGGTGGAGGTCTGAGAGAGGTGGGTGGAGGTCTGAGAGAGGAGGGTGGATGTCTACAGGAGGAGGGTGGAGGTCTACAGGAGGAAGAAGGAGGTCTGAGGGAGGATGAAGTGTGCAGCCTTTATTGGAGCAGAGATATTTGAGGCTCCTCGGGTCTCATGGAGGTTTCATCTTTGCTCTGACAGAATTCAACCTTTACTATTTACAGAAGGACACATTTTTAGAGATCGGAGAACAAACAGCTGATAAAACCCAAACTAATTTGTTTATATACGAAAGGATTTTATTAAAGAAACGTTTTACGATACGACGACTTTATGTCCGGAAGTCATGGGGATCCTTCAGAGGCCTGCTGCCAATAAAGGCGCGATCTCACAGATGGCTGCATTCAAACAAACAGACTTAGAGAAAGTTGGTTGGAAGGAAAAACTGGGAGAAAGACAGGCTGGAGTCGCATCCGTCACGTTAGGAGACTCCAGAACCACAGACGACATCAGAACCATTAAGCTTGGCAGAGGAGAACCAGGAACCTGCAACGTCTAAACTGTGACATTCTGGCAGACCCAGAGTGATGGTTCTCCAATATTTATACAATTTAACGTCAAATATATAAAAACCAATTAATATCAACACACAGCAGCCACTCCATGGCTGGCACAAAGCAGCAAACGGAACCTGAACCAGAACCTCGGGTTATTATTTCGCACACCCAGAAAACGCGGTGTTCTGTCTACACAGTTATCGTTTAGTAGCTGGTTAGCTTTAGCTTTAGCAGCTCAACTGAATTATAATCAGCTTTACTGACATTGTGTTGGGTCCCGTCTAAACTGCTACCGTTTAGTAGCTGGTTAGCGTTAGCTTCTAAATTGAACTATAATCAGCTTTACTTACTATGTCATTGTTTAGTAGCCGGTTAGCTTTAGCTCTAGCAGCTAAACTGAATTATAATCAGCTTTACTGACATTGTGTTGGGTTCCGTCTACACATTTATCACTTAGTAGCTGGTTAGCGTTAGCTTCTAAATTGAACTATAATCAGCTTTACTGACTATGTTCTATGTTCCGTCTACACTCAGCCATCATTTAGTAGCTGGTTAGCTTTAGCTTTAGCATCTAAACTGAATTATAATCAGCTTTACTGACATTGTTTTCCGTCTACACTGCTACCGTTTAGTAGCTGGTTAGCGTTAGCTTCTAAATTGAACTATAATCAGCTTTACTGATTATGTTCTGGGTTCCGTCTACACTCAGCCATCATTTAGTAGCTGGTTAGCTTTAGCAGCTAAACTGAATTATAATCAGATTTACTGACATTGTGTTGGGTCCCGTCTACACTGCTACCGTTTAGTAGCTGGTTAGCGTTAGCTTCTAAATTGAACTATAATCAGCTTTACTGACTATGTTCTGGGTTCCATCTACACTCAGTGATCATTTAGTAGCTGGTTAGCTTTAGCTTTAGCAGCTGAGCATAATTATAATTAGCTTTACTGACGTAGTGTTCTAGGTTCCGTCTACACTCAGCCATCATTTAGTAGCTGGTTAGCTTTAGCTCTAGCAGCTAAACTGAATTATAATCAGCTTTACTGACATTGTGTTCCGTCTACACTGCTACCGTTTAGTAGCTGGTTAGCGTTAGCTATTAAATTGAACTATAATCAGCTTTACTGACTATGTTCTGGGTTCCATCTACACTCAGTCATCATTTAGTAGCTGGTTAGCTTTAGCAGCTGAGCTGAATTATAATTAGCTACCTGGGGGGCACCCAGGGAGCCACAGCCAACCACCGCCCCCGATGCAGGGGGCCCCCCCAGAGAGGAAACACTGGCAAGAAAGATTAAAATACATTAAAATATAAAGTTAATAAAATATAAAGTATATAAAGTATAAAACAATAAGTGTAAAACAAATAATAAAAATGCAAAGCAGATTAATAAATAAACAGTTAAAAGCTAAACTAAAAATTAAATCAGGTAAAACATGTTGAGCGATTAAAAATATATTAATAAATAATAATTAGTTAAAGGCTAAGCTAAAAAGGTGAGTCTTCATCTGCTCTTAAAAACATGAACGTTCTCTGCGGCCCTGAGATCCTCTATCAGCCTGTTCCAGAGGTGAGGGACATAATAATGGAAAGACGCCTCACCATGAGTCTGTGTCCTGATTTTGGGGATGACAAGGAGACGGCTGCTAGAGGAGCGCAGAGACCGCGAGGGTTCATACGGTAAAAGCATTTCTGACAGATACGAAGGCCCAAGACCATTAAGACACTTAAAGACCATTAAAAGAACCTTAAAATCGATCCTAAAACATACGGGATATCATACATATATTATGTGTAATATATGTATTTATAATTCAGCTCAGCTGCTAAAGCTAAAGCTAACCGGCTACTAAATGATGACATACCAATGCAGTGATTCTAAGACCGGTGTAATGAGCTCCTTCCTCCTGGTCTTCATCAGGACACGAGCTGCTGAGTTTGTAAAAGCTGTAAACCTGAGGTAGTCTTTTTGGGAAGACCAGAAATCATTACAGTAATCGGTTCTACTGGTGATAAAAGCTGCATTAGCGTCTCCGTATTGGCCCGAGAGAGAAAGGGGCGGACTCTGGCGATGTTCTTTAGGTGATAAAAACCTATTTTGGTGATATTTTTAATGTGAGGGATAAAAGTCAGCTCAGAGTCAAAAATCAGCTTTAGCAGCTTAACTGAGTTCGACTTGGCTTTGATGCGGTGTTCAGGGCTCCGTCTACTTCACTTGGCTACATTGTCCCAAAAGAAACTGTTTTTTTTGCAGTAGTGTACAAAATACAAAAAAACCCAGTAAGAATACACATACTTTCAATCATCAATCCAAAAGTAAAAACAGCTCACAGATAGCCAGACCCACACATTCCTCCCACTGGAACAAAAAACTTAGTGGAATTAGGTCAAGTAATGCTGATCTAATAGTGGAATCCTCAGCAGTTGTGCAAGTTCAACATGTTAAAAGCAAAAGCGACGAAAAACAACTCAAATCTGTTGCTTTTAGTTTTTGGGAGCCTCTTTCTCCTACCTGATGGGTAAAGATCCATCCAGAGGACAGTCAGGGCACGCCATACTCCACTCAGCTATCGGTGAGTAGCTTGTTAGCGTTAGCTTTAGCCTTAGCAGCTGAACTGAATTACATTAAGCTTTATATACTCAGTTTCACAAACAAACTAAACCAAAGATTCTGGTTTGAGCCATTAATATAATAAAATGTCATAAAATGTTTATAAGCATCAAAGGAAGCCTTCTTTTTAAATTACTAACTTAATTTAAATTTATATATATATATATATAAAATATAATGGTTATTAACATTGCATTTCTTTGTATTTACTGATGTCACGTAGGTTATCTTGATTTGTTGCCGTTTCTGACCAATTTAGTTTTTAAAAAATGTGCTTGAAAAAAGGACTAAATTTAATTCTTAGTTAAAATTAGTTAATTGAAGAACAACATGACCAGGGAGACCCTTAAAATAACTTTTCCACATTTTGTGGTAGTTAAGGATAATTATCTCTATGGATTAATATGAATATTCCCTTTATCGAAATGCTCTTTTTCTATATCGTCTATATTTCCCTACCGCAGAGCCAACAGAGGTTACCAGCATTTATCTGCATGAGGAAGAGGAGAGCCTCAGGGAAGATTTAGTTTGTCCTACACAGAAGAAGGGACATTCGTCTTCTTTATCTATTTCTCTTCCTTCTCCTCGCAAACAGCCGAAGGCGGCAGCAGCCCGAGGTCGCTCCGTCTCCCCGTCCTCCACCTCCTCCGATGGACCAGAGCTGATGATGCTGGATGTTGACTGGGAACCAAAGCGCCCCGACGACCTTCAGCAGAGATTCTACACCTGGGCGTTGTTGTAGCTGAAACCGGACTGGTTCTGACAGTTCTGGACCTTCTCCACGGTGGCTGACATCAGCTGGCTGCTTCCCTCGGTTCACCGGAGAGGTTCTGGTACTTGTTCTGGTACCTGTTCTGGTTCTAGAACTGAAGCAGTCTTCTGGTGTTCCCCCAAAAACAGAGCCTGATAAAAATCTATTCATTTTTTTTTTTTGCCAAATCAGTGGCTTCCACTTTTATTTTCTTGATTCCAGATTTTAGTCCATTTTATTTTTTTTAAAGTTCTGATATTTGCAGCCAACGCACACTAACTGAACTGGTACTGGTTCTGCTGCAGGTTTCCTAATTTTAAAAGGGCCTATTTCATGCAAAATCAAGTTTTTGGAGCTTTCAACCATCTGGTAACACAATGTTCTTATAAAAAAAAAAACACCAGAGTGGTTTTTGCCTTAATTCACGAATTTCGGAGTAATCCTCCTGAATTCTGCTCTCGGAGCAAGCTGCACCTTAGCTCGTTTCTCTGAGCCAACCGGAGCTAAAAGTTGTTGCGCTGCAGTAACTAAAAAGAGTCACTAGATGGCAGCCCCCCTCTGTTACTAATCATTTCTGTTATTTAAACAAGATTTTTACATTTATAAGTCTAATAATTTATTGTAAGTGCAATAATTTGTAAATACATTATTTAAATTTGTCCATTTACGCCTAATCTGAGACATTACACAAGAATAATTGAAATTCCATCACTTATGTATTTTGAAAGAAGATTTACTCTACAAAATTGAATGAATAAAACCAATGATCATAGATAGGGCTCTGTACTGTAAGGAAAATAAATAAATAAAATCGAGAATCGAATCAAATCGTCCCCTGTAATCGAAAATCAATGACATCCCTATGCCCAATTCAAACTTAAAGTCAGTGTAGAGTTTTAACCTGAAGAGGGCGCCACACTGATGGCTTTTCGTACAAATATTTTTACTAGAACTGCAACAATAACTACTTTTTTAAAAACCGATACGATTCTGTGACTTGGATCTGAGTACTTTCCGATACAGAGTACCAATAAAAAATACTTCTACCATAAAAAAATACTTCTCTGCTTGTTAAAAGAGATGTCAGTTAATTAGATCAAAAGTAAAATATGACTTAAAAGGACCACAAAACAAAAAAATTTCAGGTGAAAAATAAAAATTATTGCAAAGCTCATACATTTTAAGTATCGGTTCATGGCAATTACTTTTTTAGAAACCCCAAGATAATGACCAGACATGTAGAAAGCATTATTAGACACTCGTTTATACAGTGTATCATAAAAGAAAAGTTGATTAGGAGGAGAGTTGCTCTTTAACTCGTTTAGGTTAAATAATTACATGTAGTTCTCTGTTCATCTTATTTGGATTGAATATTATTTAAAACTAATGGAAAAAAAAAAACAACTCATTTTAAAAACTGACCAGAAAAAAAAAACAGATTATGACCGAATTTTCTTTGACCTCGTCGGTCAAAGTGTAGCGCCACCTATGGTCCACACTACAGCTGGTATTTATTGTAAATTTCTTGGTCTTTATTACTGTGTTTTCTCGAACAACTGCCATCTGCAGTGCTTTGAATTTTTGTTGTCTTAGAGAGAGCAAACCGGGACGGACTCTGTGGGTTCTGGTTAATAAAGTGAAGTAAGTACTAAAATGTTTCTGAAACCGGTTTAGTTTCAGAAACATTTAATGTGAGGAAAACGGAATAAAATGGATTTCACAGTCCTAACCCTCCAGGACCGCCATCTCCGATCAATCCACCAGCTGCTGCAAACGGACCAGCTGAAGACAAAGAGCAAACAGGAGGCTCCTGGGTTCCTCCGCTCCCCTCCAGGCGGAGCATCCATCCTGCCCACTCACGGACAGAAATAGACTGATGGAGAGCAGCAGAGCTCAGCTGGGAGGCGACCTCTGGGACACACATCTACACGCCGTACACACAGATCTCCAAACAAACGCGGCGAGAGCGTCCTCCTATAGATCCTGCGGATAAAGCGCCGCAGTGAGTCACGGCTGACGGCAGGGCTGATGGATGACTAACTACTCTGGTGTTGGACCTAGGCGGAGTTTGTTTTACGCTGAGCATCCACCAGAACCCTCAGACCGGATTCTGGCGGATCTCCAATGAGGAGGCGGACCTCTAGATGCTCCTTCTACATCAGGACGTACAGAGCTCAAAGTTCCTACGAGGAGTACTTCGACTCATGTTGCTTTTTAGTAGGAAAACCGCAACTAATCTGATAAATGTGTCTGTCCACAAACAATTGGCAGGTCAGCCAATCAGAGTATCACTCAGTTCGTCGAGTACCTTCTTAGATGATGTAACAGTTGGACGAAAACAGGAACGGTAACCTTATGATCAATACAAAGAACCTATAAACCACTGACATAAATGTACTCCTTCACTGCAGATATTGTTATAAACTTTTTTGTTCTTACTTTAATCTGTAAAATTCTGACCCTGATGTCAATCATTTGTCCATCATTGATCCCAAGGTTGGGATCATGAAAATAGTGTCAATACCAGAAATAGCAATGGGCGGGTATGTCCATTTTATAAATCAAATGGGAGATGAAAACCAGGACTTTAATTAATAAAAGCAACATTGGTGCCCCAATGTCCATCATTGGTTCCCTAAAGCTTATCCTTGGTGCCCCAATGTCAACCATTGGTTACCTAAAATTTATCCTTGGTGCCCCAATGTGAACCATTGGTTCCCTAAAGTTTATCCTTGGTGCCCCAATGTGAACCATTGGTTCCCTAAAGTTTATCCTTGGTGCCCCAATGTCAACCATTGGTTCCCTAAAGTTTATGCTTGGTGCCCCAATGTCCATCATTGGTTCCCTAAAGTTTATCCTTGGTGCCCCAATATGAACCATTGGTTCCCTAAAGTTTATCCTTGGTGCCCCAATGTCAAACATTGGTTCCCTAAAGTTTATCCTTGGTGCCCCAATGTCAACCATTGGTTACCTAAAATTTATCCTTGGTGCCCCAATGTCAACCATTGGTTCCCTAAAGTTTATCCTTGGTGCCCCAATGTGAACCATTGGTTCCCTAAAGTTTATCCTTGGTGCCCCAATGTCAACCATTGGTTCCCTAAAGTTTATGCTTGGTGCCCCAATATCAACCATTGGTTACCTAAAGTTTATCCTTGGTGCCCCAATGTCAAACATTGGTTCCCTAAAGTTTATCCTTGGTGCCCCAATGTCAACCATTGGTTACCTAAAGTTTATGCTTGGTGCCCCAATATCAACCATTGGTTACCTAAAGTTTATCCTTGGTGCCCCAATATCAACCATTGGTTACCTAAAGTTTATCCTTGGTGCCCCAATATCATCAACCATTGGTTACCTAAAGTTTATCCTTGGTGCCCCAATATCAACCATTGGTTACCTAAAGTTTATCCTTGGTGCCCCAATATCAACCATTGGTTACCTAAAGTTTATGCTTGGTGCCCCAATATCAACCATTGGTTACCTAAAGTTTATCCTTGGTGCCCCAATATCAACCATTGGTTACCTAAAGTTTATCCTTGGTGCCCCAATGTCAACCATTGGTTCCCTAAAGTTTATCCTTGGTGCCCCAATGTCAACCATTGGTTCCCTAAAATTTATCCTTGGTGCCCCAATGTCAACCATTGGTTCCCTAAAGTTTATCCTTGGTGCCCCAATGTCAACCATTGGTTCCCTAAAGTTTATGCTTGGTGCCCCAATGTCAACCATTGGTTCCCTAAAGTTTATCCTTGGTGCTCCAATGGCCATCGTTTGTGGCATAATGTCCATCATTGGCACCTTAATGTATTTTATTGGTTCCCTAAAATCGATAACTGGTCCGCTAAAGTAGATCATTGGTTCTCCTTAAGTTTATCCTTGGTTCCCCAATGTCAACCATTGATGCCCTAAGGTTTATCCTTGGTGCCCTAAAGTTGAATCTTGGTGCTCCAATGTTCATCATTGGTGACTTAATGTCCTTCATTTGCGTCCTGATTTCCTTCATTCGTTACCTTTAAGTTGATCCTTGGTGCGCTAATATAGATCCTAAGCTTACTTGACATTGTTGTACCAGATGAAAACTGGAAACAGATTTTCTTTTTCTTTTTTAAACAAAAACAAATTTCTGTAAAACCCTACAGCTATCATTTATACTGTTGATGTAGCTACGAGCTAACTGAGCAAAACCGAAGCTAACCGAAGCCAACAGAGCTTAATGGGCAGTTTTTACCAGAAAACCAGGTTGATCGACTCAAAATAAAAATTTAAATAAAAGCATAACGTCTTTTTGGTCCGTAAGTTTCAGCCATAAAGAAAAACATAATTTTGATTAAAACAACTTTAATAATAAATGTGTAAAAGAAGAAATTGGATCATTTCAACCCATTTTTGACCAAGCAGCATTATCTTAAATGCACAGAAGAAACGTAATTTTACTCACTGAAAAAACTAAATGGCGCAGAGACTTCCGGGACGGTTTGTCCAATAGGTTCACGATTAATATCTGAACACGAATAAACATTGGGGACGAAACTGATGGTCAAGTTCAGGGAAACAAAATAGCGGAGACTGTTTAACATGACTCTGAGGCTGCGGCTTCCCACCTGAGCTTCAGCCCGGCTAACTGGGAATTCTGGGAGGGATGGAAACACAGAAGGGTCATGTGACCCGCAGCAGCTCAGGTTTCCGCCACCAGAGGAACCAGAACGGCTCGGTTCTGCAGGGTCACGCTCCGACTGGGATCAGTGCGCTTTGACTTCCCACAAGCTGAAACTAAGACAGCTTTGTCTCGTCTCTGCTGACCTTTAACCTCCGACCTGAGCCGCGGAACAAACACGGCACCAACACAGAGCAATAAAAATAATATCCATCTGCTGTGCAATAAAGAGGAAACATTAAAGCTGGATGAACCTCAAAGATCAGCGTCAGCGCGCACCAATAATAATAATGGATCCTATTTATAAAGCGCTTTACAAATCCACTATTCATTCCTCCACAAACTGGTTGGAGCTACAGACCGCTACATCCTCTGGCCAACACCAGCAAGTGCCTTGCTCAAGGACACAACGACTGAGACAGGCGGATCTGGGTCTCGAACCAGCAACCATCCGGTTAGAAACTCCGAAACCCCAGAGCCACAGTTGATACCAACTGGAGGAAGGATGCAAGGAAGGAAGGAAGGAAAGGGAGTATTAAAGGAAGCAAGGAAGGAAGGAAGGAAGGATGCAAGGAAGGAAGGAAGGAAAAGGAGTAAGGTCAAATCAAAGGAAGCAAGGAAGGAAGCAAGCAAGGAAGCAAGGAAGGAAAGGGAGTATTAAAAGAAGCAAGGAAGGAAGGAAGGAAGGAAGGAAGGAAGGAAAAGGAGTAAGGTCAAATCAAAGGAAGCAAGGAAGGAAGCAAGGAAGCAAGGAAGCAAGGAAGGAAAGGGAGTAAGGTCATATCAAAGGAAGCAAGGAAGGAAGTATCAAAGGAAGGAAGGAAGGAAGTGAGGATCAAAGGAACCAAGAAAGGAAGAAAGGAAGGATTGGTAAAATGAAGGAAGGAAGGAAGGAAGGAAGGAAGGAAGGAAGGAAGGAAGGAAGGAAGGAAGGAAGGAAGGAAGGCAGGAAGGAAGGAACGAACGAAGGAAGCAAGGAAGGAAAGGGAGTAAGGTCAGATCAAAGGAAGCAAGGAAGGAAGTATCAAAGGAAGGAAGGAAGGAAGTGAGGATCAAAGGAACCAAGAAAGGAAGAAAGGAAGGAAGGAAGGAAGGAAGGAAGGAAGGAAGGGGAGGAAGGTCAGATCAAAGGAAGGAAGGAAGTATCAAAGGAAGGAAGTGAGGATCAAAGGAACCAAGAAAGGAAGAAAGGAAGGATGGGTAAAATGAAGGAAGGAAGGAAGGAAGGAAGGAAGGGTAAAATGAAGGAAGGAAGGAAGGAAGGAAGGAAGGGTAAAATGAAGGAAGGAAGGAAGGAAGGGTAAAATGAAGGAAGGAAGGAAGGAAGGAGTAAAGGAAGGAAACAATGGGGTCGTATCAAAGGAAGCAAGGAAGGAAGGAAGGAAGAAAGGAAGGAAGTAAGTAAGAAAGTAAGTATGGAAGGAAGGATTAAAGGAAGGAAAGAATGGAGGAAGTATCAAAGGAAGCAAGGAAAGGAAGGAAGAGAATAAAGGGGGTTTTGTAAAAGAAGATAAAACGAATAAAGTTGTAATGAATCAGTGAAACGTCTGATTGGTGAGGAGGAGCTCAGGTAAAGGTGTTTCTCAGTCGACCTTGCTCCTAATTAAACCAATCAGAAAACATACACACACACCTACACACACACACACCTACACACACACACCTACACACACACACACACTGTGTGTCAGTAATTCCTCTCACGTCTCGCTCAGATCCCTGCAGTGAGAAGCAGCGAGGAGACGATGAAGGAACATTTACCTTCTGTAATCAAAAGAACTTCATGCTGGACTCGCCCCTCCTCTCTGGCTCCCCCTCTTCAATTTCCTCCCTTCTGCTGCAAAGCCTGAGCAGCATACTGATGCTGGGATCTCACACACACACACACACACACACACACACACACACACACTGGCTGAAGTAATGACTTTCTGCCGCGGCTCTAGATTCGCTCAGAGCTGCCGATTCCCACTGGGTTTGTGTAAAAGAAACAGAAAGAGCAAAAGAAGGGAGGGAGCGGAGATACAACATCTCCAATTAGCCGGGACGGTTTGTGTGTGTGTGTGTGTGTGGGGGGGATAACTAGACCTCGCTGTGAAGGTTCTCACCTTGACCTGATCTTTTAACCTTCTCTGTGTTCCACCTCCACCCGGTTTAACAAACTCGGAGGAAACGCATGTAGCCTAAACCAGGAACAAAGATGGGGAACGCTCCACCAAACCTCACCGACTTATTGGATCTAAACGTTCTAATCAACTAGTGATAAAAAATATTGTATTTGAAAAAGCAGCACAGAGAAAAAAAAAAAATCACCTGCAGATTAAAATATGTAGATTGTAACCAGTTCTGGTCTGAGACGGAAACATAAAGTGCTGACCATCTTCTGGTCAGTGAACCTTACAGAAGGGCAGAAGGTGATCATTTTATGCTATGCTAACTAGCTTTTTGTGTTCTCCAACTCTCCTTTCATGCTTGATCCAGAAGCTGTCATTTTCCATGCTCCTCCTGAGCCTCCTTATCTCCTGCATCCGTGTCTCCTCTTTAAATCTTTATTTCTTTTCTCCGGAATCTTAGACGAGGATTTAGCTCTGAAGCTTTCAGTAGTTCAGTTTCTACTACACATCACAACACGCCGAGGCTCATTGTGAGTTCTGAAACATCTTAAATTAAACTCAGTATTTACTCAAGACACATTCTGATTGGCTGCTTGATTATTAAAATACAAAATATAAAATACCAGCATCATCACGACACGCTGAGGCTGATTGTGACGTCTGAAACATGCTATCCATGCTAACTATGCTACCCATATCATCTATGCTAACTATACTACCCATGCTAACTATACTACCGATATCAATACTAAAAATACCAAATATGGTAAATGTGGGGTATGCTACACATACCCACTATCCATGCTAACTATGCTACCCATTCCCACCATGCTATCAATGCTAACCAGTCTACCCATGCTAACTATGCTACCCATACCCACCATACCACTATCCATGTAAACTATGCTACCCATTCCCACTATGGTAACCATGCTAACTATGCTACCCATGCTAACTATAATACCTGTACAACTGCGCTTCCCCTGGTAGAGTAGTTGGTTTGCAATCGGAGGGTCGTAGGTTCGATTCCAGCTTCCTCCAGTCACATGTCGATGTGCCCCTGGGCAAGGCACTTAACCCCCAAATTCTACATTGTCCTACCGAGCCATGTTGGGTGTCGGTGTATGAATGCAAGTGTGAATGGGTGAATGTGGCTTCAATGTAAAGCGCTTTGAGTGGTCAGTAAGACTAGAAAAGCGCTATATAAGTTCAGTCCATTTAAAAACAATGCAATCCATGGTAACTACGCTACCAATGCTAACTATGCTTCCCATAACAACTCTGCTACCGATAACACTACCCCTACCAAATACTCTATTCATACCAACTATGCTACTGATAACAATACTAAAGATACCAACTATACTACTCGTACCAAGTAGGCTACCAGTACCATCAATGCTACCCATGCTAACTTTGCCACAGATACCAAATATGCTACCGATAACAATACTACCCATACCAACCATGCTACCCATTCTAACTATGCTACCCATACCATCTATGCTAACTATGCTACCCATACCATATATGCCAACTATGCTACCCCTACAAACTATGCTTCCGATAAAAATACTAACCATACCAACTATACTAATACCAACTATGATAGCTGTACCAACTATGCTACCATCTATGCTAACTATGTTACCCATACCATTTATGCTAACTATGCTACCCATACCATAAATGCCAACTATGCTACCCCTACAAACTATGCTACTGATAACAATACTAACCATACCAACTATACTAATACCAACCATGATAGCTGTACCAACTATGCTACCATCTATGCTAACTATGCTACCCATACCAACCATGCTACCAATTCTAACTATGCTACCCATACCATCTATGCTAACCATGCTACTTACACCAACAACAACACGTTCCCACTATGATATCCATGCCAGCTATGTAACCATGCTAATATGTTTGAAACATTTAAAATGTTTCTATCTGTGTATTTTCTTATCATTTTAATTGCATTTTGTCTTTATTAATTTGATTTTTAGTATTTTTTCTGTTCTTTGTTTTCATTGTTTTTCAACAGAGATGGTAATTCTGGTGATGGAAAAAGATTGATTAGGAAATATTCTCAGATTTCTTTGGACATTAGCATAACTTCTACTAAGGGTTTTAATTCGTGGTTCTGTTCGCCAATGGTTTGCTTCCTATCTGATACATCAGGCATTAAATCAATTGATCTTACATTGAGAGGCGTTGACCTTAAATAAATCATTTTAAAGAAAATCATCATCTAAAACCTGCAAAATGGATCAAAATATTAGTACAGCTAAAAAAACAAAGAACTTCCTGTGAGACCTTTGACCTTTGGATGGTGTTCTTGCTCGAGCTGTGATGATGTTCTTTTGCTACCAATTCCTTTCAACAAGGTTTTTATAATTAGCTCCCAAAAAACACAAGCAGTGTTCTCATTGAAACCAGTCGTTTTGACGGGTATTTGCCCTGGTTTTTCCCCTCGCAGTGTGAGGAGCAGCAAACTAAACAACTACTGAAAATGGAAGATTAAAAAGTTGGACTAACCGAGAGAAACCATCGAAAATGATGGTTCCGTCTACAAAGATTTGCCTAGAAAACTATTAAAACTACTATTTAAACTCAGATATCAGGTACATTTCAGCTACAGAAGAAAATAACCTGTACAGCAGCAGCAGGAAAGCATGGAGCATGTAGGAGGACCGACAGGAAGCATCAGTCACATCTCTAAAGGTGTGGAGATCATAACGATCCGAGAAGATCTCCGGTTTCTGCTTCGCATCGACAGATGCTTCACCGACGCCTCCTAACACACAGGGAGGCGCCAGCAGGTCACATGGAGTGACGTGGGAGGAGGAGGAGGAGGTCAGGCTCTGTTTTTGTGTTCTCCAACTCTCATTTCATGCTTGGCTGATAAGCGGCTGTTTTCCCTGCTCCTCCTGATCCCCTGCATCCGTGTCTCCTCTATAAATCTTGACGTTCTATTTCTTTTCTCCAGCAGCTGAGACGAGGATTCGGCTCTGAAGCTATCAGCGGCTCAGTTTCCGCTTCACATCACAACAGGAACAACAACAGTCGGAAACGTCTGAGATTAAACTCAAGATTTACTCCAGACACTTTTTCTCTTCAAACTCTAATCGGCTGGCTGATTATTAAAATATAAAATGCCAATGCAAAAATATTATAATACAGAAGCAGGAAAAATGATTGGGGGAAAGTAAGTCATCGTTCAGGTCTTTGTAAAACAGCAGCAAAAACCTTTTCTGGAGATAAATAAATAAACTCTAAGATGAGTTGATGACAAGAGAACAAAAACAAGAAGATGAAAATAAAGCTAGTTGGTGATTAGTTAAATTAAGACTATGAAGTCTAATCCGGGGAACAGATGAGGGAGAGAACAAAAAAACAATGAAACCAGAACCAGGATTCATAAATCGACGGTAAAAAGAGTCTTAACTACAAACAACCACGAGAAACGACTACAAAACACACGACACAGAATGGGACACTATTAAAAACCCTGAGGAACAATAGTGGAGAATCATAAATAATCCAAATAAAAACCCATGTGATTCTAAAAACACCAACGCGGTAAATGGTCTGTACTTGTATAGCGCTTTATCAAGTCCAAAGGACCCCAAAGTGCTTAACGCCGACAAAAAATACATTCTTCATTGAGCCCAAAGGGAAATTCTTGCATTGCTCAAACAAACAGTGACGTAATAGTTTGAGCAAAAACCGTAAAATACATTTAAAATTACTACACTCGATTTAAATGGTGGTGATCTGCCCCGGGGAACACCGACAGGCTGCCTTACAACCTGACCACCATCAGAAGCCGGCCATGCAGGTGGAGTGCCCTGCCTGACGACACCGCGACTAAAACAGAGAAAGGCTTTTAACCAGAAACCCACAGGTTATGGGACGAACTGCTACCACCCAATCTCCATAACATCTGTGGATCGTTACAGCTTTTGGCCGTCGCTAAGAGAGAAATCTAGTTTGTAGATTTTCCTTAATCTATCTTGAACAATTGGTGTTGGGGCACAACTCTGCAGACAGTTGTGGTAGGATGTTAGGTTTGTTTTAGGGGTGGGCTGTACGGCAAAATATTCATATCACGGTATTTTAAAAAAAACAACGGTATTACGGTATTTTTTTTTCCATAAAAGACCGTTCATATCCACATTAACTTATAAGAATGAAGAATATAAAAATGTGCTTTAAATAGCCCATTTTACTGCCATATGGACTGCATCATGTTTTGTTTTTTCCAGACACAGGTGAATGATATGAAAATAATGAAAATGATTATGATTCTACTAGACATTCTTGATGTTCTAAGGCTGAAAGTATAATTTTTTTAAAACCTCACGTTGGCACAAGCAAAAAATTACATCTTCTAACTGCTTTGCATGTAGTACTGAAGAATCCCGCTAGGGGGCAGAGTACAGACTCAGATCAGATTTTGCCAAAGAAGAAGTAAAATAAACATGGCGACCGTAGGTGGTTATTAGGTGGTTAATATTCAGATAACAGAAAAAATACGGCAGAAGTATCGTAGATGATATGTGAAACATATTTACCGCTGTTTTTCATTTATTTCCTACTGGTTTTGCCGCCGTTGAACGCGTTTACCTACAGGTCAAATAGCGCTCAACACATCCCCCTACTGGTTACTGTAAGTAGTTCAGTTTCTACTACACATCACAACACGGCGAGGCTCATTGTGAGGTCTGAAAAATCTGAAATTAAACTCAGTATTTACTCAAGATACATTCTGATTGGCTGCTCGATTATTAAAATACAAAATATATAATACCAGTGTAACGTGTAGCAGTGAAATCGGTCCTGGCTGAAACACTTCCCCACATTAAACGTTCCGGAAGTTGTCCGATCTATTCAGGGGTTTTTTAAAAATGTATATCATAACGAAAATAAACACCGGTTTTCAGAAAAGAACCAGTATACCGCCCAGGCCTAGTTTGTTTATTTAAAAGGATCCCCATTAGCTGACGCCAAGACGACAGCTAGTCTTCCTGGGGTCCAGGAATTGCTGGGGTTCCATATTAGGGATGATGTTGGGTTTAAGATGTCAGGTATGATCGTGGGTATGATGTTGCAGTATGATGTTAGGGTACGTGGTTGGGGTAAGATGATGGGTATGATGTGAGGGAAGACTTTGGGTGTGATGGGGTACGTTGTTGGGTATAACGTTGAGCTATGATATTCGGTATGATGTTGGGGTACGTGGTTGGGGTAAGATGATGTGAGGTAAGACTTTGGGTGTGATGGGGTACGTTGTTGGGTATAACGTTGAGGTATGATACTTGGTATGATGTGTGGGGTACGTGGTTGGGGTAAGATGATGTGAGGTAAGACTTTGGGTGTGATGGGGTACGTTGTTGGGTATAACGTTGAGCTATGATATTCGGTATGATGTTGGGGTACGTGGTTGGGGTAAGATGATGTGAGGTAAGACTTTGGGTGTGATGGGGTACGTTGTTGGGTATAACATTGAGGTATGATATTCGGTATGATGTTGGGGTACGTGGTTGGGGTAAGATGATGTGAGGTAAGACTTTGGGTGTGATGGGGTACGTTGTTGGGTATAACGTTGAGGTATGATGTTGCAGTATGATGTTAGGGTACGTGGTTGGGGTAAGATGATGTGAGGTAAGACTGAGTGTGATGGGGTACGTTGTTGGGTATAACGTTGAGGTATGATATTCGGTATGATGTTGGGGTACGTGGTTGGGGTAAGATGATGTGAGGTAAGACTTTGGGTGTGATGGGGTACGTTGTTGGGTATAACATTGAGGTATGATATTCGGTATGATGTTGGGGTACGTGGTTGGGGTAAGATGATGTGAGGTAAGACTTTGGGTGTGATGGGGTACGTTGTTGGGTATAACGTTGAGCTATGATATTCGGTATGATGTTGGGGTACGTGGTTGGGGTAAGATGATGTGAGGTAAGACTTTGGGTGTGATGGGGTACGTTGTTGGGTATAACGTTGAGGTATGATATTCGGTATGATGTTGGGGTACGTGGTTGGGGTAAGATGATGTGAGGTAAGACTTTGGGTGTGATGGGGTACGTTGTTGGGTATAACGTTGAGGTATGATATTCGGTATGATGTTGGGGTACGTGGTTGGGGTAAGATGATGTGAGGTAAGACTTTGGGTGTGATGGGGTACGTTGTTGGGTATAACGTTGAGGTATGATATTCGGTATGATGTTGGGGTACGATGATGGTTAGTATTTTGTGTAAAATGATTGGTACGATGTCGGAGTAAGATGTTGGGCAAAGACATTGGGTATAATGTTGCAGTTCAAGGTTAGGTTTGATTTTGGGGCATAATATCAGAGTAAGATGTTGGTTAGATGTGTATAATCGTGGGCATGATTTTGGGTATTTTGTTGGGGTAAGCTGTTGGGTGTGACTTGGGCAGTAACGTTAGGTATGATGTTAGGGTACGAAGTTGGGTGTCTTGTGGGGTGTGATGCTGACTTAGATGTTGGGCACAATGTTGGGTAAGATATTGGACGTGTTGCTGGGTTATGATATAGCGTATGATGTTGGGGTACATTGAGTACAGTTATGAGCAGTGTTGGGAGTAATGCATTACAAAAGTAATGAGTTACAGGAATATATTACTTTTTTCAGTAACTGAGTAGTGTAATGTATTACTTACAAAACATACAGCAATATATTACTAGTTACAATTTCAGTAACTCAAGTTACAAATGCATTTTAAATCGTTTTTCTGGCCAACTAATGCAACAGACCAAACCAAGCTGGATACCATAGAAGAAGATTAACTTCCTGTTGCTCCAAACTAAAACATCAGAGAATCAGGACTGCTGAGGAAAAGATGGACTGTACATTTAAACATTATTCACACTGTTTTCCTACCATCTGTTGTAAGACTTCAGACATCAGAGTCTCATCTTTGTCAGCCATCTTTATGATGAACACTTTCAGCGCCTTCTTTTGATTAGATTTATAAACATTACCATGAAATAGAAGGCATGCAAAGGAACTAGAGACTTAATTTTAATAAAATAGTCGTAAAAATACAGTATTTGTTGTGTGACGATTGTGTAAAATGTACATTAATTAGTAACGGTGGTTAGAAGTCGTGTTAGATATTTAAAATATTTAGCCAAAAGTAACTTAAAGTAGCGTAACTCAGTTATATTTTTAAGGCAGTAATATGTGATGCAAACATATTACATTTTTGACATTGTAACTAGTAATGTGAAATATATTACAATTTCTTTGTAACTTGCCCAACACTGGTTATGAGTTACAATCCTGAGGTATAATCTTGCGGATAAATGTTGCACAAAGAGTACCATATGTAGGGGAAAATTACTGGGGCATGGCGAGGTACCATGTTGGGTATGATGTTGAAGAATGGTCCGATTCAGGAACATGCAGGATATGTCCTTTAGTTTAACGGTTTCCTGTGATAAATTTCTTAGAAAACATCTTTTATTTGGTTCCAACAGCTGACAGTGAAGATGTTTGAGTAATATTAAGTGTTCAGCCTACGGGGGCCATTCCCTGTGAGGTGAAGAAGAGGACAAAGGGGGATTATTTTGGGATGCAGTCGGTCTGTACCACCATCAGGTTTCCACTCCTGGAGACACAAAAATCACCCGTGACCTTCATCTGAAACTCATTTAGCTACCTCCTGTTGCTCGTCTTCACCTCGTTGTGTGGGTCTGAATCACTCCGCTCCATTTCTGCCCGGCATGTACCATCTAATGGAGCAGCACTCAGACAAGGTAACGCACGCAGCGACCCGATCTGCACCTCTCCCAGAGACACCGCTGCAGAGTTTAGCTCACTTCTTCCTCATCGTGTTGGGTTTGCATCTGCTGGGGCAACATGAGATCATGAAGCACGCCCTGCTGTAGCAGTGAGAGAAACAAGACGTTCCTCAGAGCGCAGACTGATTTAGAGATCCGAGTACAAAGTTTGAGCCAATTTTAACAAACTTCTTATCGTAGCCGCCACAAGGGAAGTAGATTCATTCATAAACAATTTTATTCCAGATTTGTCTGTCTGCTACTGTTGTAGTCTTTCTGTAAAACTGTCATTCTAAATTTAGTTTATAAGTTTTATACTATCATCTTTTTATTGCACTTAATGTTTCCTTCCTGTTGATATCTGGTAAATATTTGTAATTCTTGTGTTTCCCAGCTTCATATACATTGATGCGTCTCATATATGAAATCCTAAATTACACGAATAGCTGCAGGTGGATCAAACAACGTGCTTCAGGTCAGTCAGACTAACAATACCTGGAGACATTTTCTGAGAGTTTGGGTTTTTCGAAGAGGGAAATGCTTAATCAGGCCCTACAGTTTTCAAAAGAATCCATATTTTTCATATAATCCTGAGGAAAAAATAAGGTTTAAAGACTCACCTGCATCAAAATCTACACAAACCCGCAAAGTCTTTATTTAAAACCCATGGCGTTTTTACGACCCGTTGGCGGTACATTGCATTCTTCAAATCTGCCCGTTTTTGTAACACATCTTTTATGTACACATAAATATTGAGAGTCCAACGATGCATTCAAATGCAATCCTAACTGTTGACACAGTAAACGCATTTGTCAAACCACTCAGAAGGAAAAATAATGTCTGTCCCACTGTTCAAAGCCTCATATCATTGACAGAAACAAACCATCTCGAACAACAATGGTCCTGTTAATGTCCGCCAGTAAAATAGCTAGTCCACAACAAGAGTAACATCCACAATCCAACATAAACTGGCGCTGAAAACCATTGATAATTCCCTTCCTTGTGCATATTTTACCCAACAATTTATTCATTACAAAACACAGAAATCACATGTGGGGTCCCCCAGGGCTCCATCCTAGGGCCCCTCCTATTTAGCTTCTAAATGCCCCCACTAAGGCAGATTATAACCACCAACACTATCAACTACCACAACTATGCTGATGACACTCAGCTTTAATCTCAATGTCACCAGGTGATGTTGAATCCGTCCAAATCCTCAGTAAATGCATTGAGCAACTTAACAGCTGGATGTCCCATAATTTCCTCCAACTGAACAAAAACAAAACTGAAGTACTTATCTTTGGACCCAAAAAAAGATCGATTAAATATCAGCACACTGCTTCAGTTGGTCCAGCTAGAACCTACCAACCAGGCCAGAAATCTAGGTGTAATTATATATATATAATTCTTTATTTCAGACACAAAGAGGAAGGTCCATATAAAAGACATACAAAATACATAAATAGATTAAAACATAATAAATAAGTAAAAAAAAAAAAAATTTTGTCACCTTACTTTAAAAATACTCATATTCCAATGCTTCCACATACTAGATTTGTATCTAGTGTGACTTTTCTCAGGGTTAACCAACGCCCCTAAGATAGAGTTCTTCGAGATGTCCAGTCGACACATAAATCTGAATATAAGATTACTTAAAAGTGCTTTCCAACCTACCAACCAGGCCAGAACTCTAGGTGTAATAATGGACTCGGACCTGAACCTCCAGGGTCACATAAAGGCAATAACAAGGTCAGCTTTCTATCAGCTGAGGAATATTTCTAGGATTAAAGGACTGATGACACAAGGAGACCTAGAAAAACTCATCCATGCATTTATGATTACTGTAACAGTATCTTCACAGGTCTACCTAAAAAATCTATCAGACAGCTGCAGCTGATCCAGAACGCTGCTGCTCGTGTTCTCACTAGAAACACATCACCCCAGTTCTAAAGTTCTTCTTCTGGCTCCCTGTAGCTCAGAGAATAGACTTCTAAATAATTTTATTAGTTTATAAATCATTGAATGGTTTAGCACCAGAGTACATTAGAGATTTGCTATCATGGTACAAACCATCCAGACCAATCAGGTCCTCCAGCTCTAGTTTACTGATCGTCCCTAGAACCAGAACCAAACATGGAGAAGCAGATTTTAGTTTCTATGCTCCTCATATCTGGAACAAACTACCGGGAGAATGCAAAGCTGCAGAGACGCTGAACTCTTTTAAATCTTAAATTAAAACTTACCTATTTAGACTCGCTTATGGGTAACCGATCCTATTATTGCTTGTTTTTAATTTTCATACAAATTATTGTCTTATTACTGTTTTATTGTAAATGCTTTCTTGTATTTTAGTCTTCAAAGTGATCTATGCACCTTGTGTTGAAAGTGTGCTGTACAAATAAAGTCGCCTTGCCTTGCCAAAGCTACCGTTAGCATGCTCATATTAGCCTAAAATTAAAACGCACCGCCCTTCTACTTCGTGATGCAATTGGGCGGCTATCAAATAGCAAATTGGTGCCATTACCGCCACCACCTGGTACGGAGTGCCGACCAGAATGTCCCTTATTGTTGCCCTTGCCTGTAAGACTGATGATGTATTAGCATCGTCTCCAGTTGTGCTAGCTTTGCTGCTTGGTGCACTTGGTGAGAATAATCCAACTTCTTCTGCTCTTGCTTAGTATATAAGTCTCAAAACAAGATCAAAAATACTTTTTGACTTGGTTAGATGGACAGTTTTTGGAGCGTAAACCATCACAACCAAATAAGAACTCGCGCCGATCACCAAACACAGATGAATGGGTTCAATGCTTTGCTCAAAGACACTCCAACATGCATCAAGCTACAGATCAATGCTGAGCTCTGATGGTGATCGGGGTTTAAACTCACTCCGTGAAGAATTTTAAAAAAACTAGACCCTCAGCATCTTTCCTCCCTCCCTCCTCCTCCTCCTCTCTCTGTTGGCAGCAGTCTATAACGATTACCAATTTCATCAATCCTGCCTCAGTAAGACAGAGAAGGGCTCGTTCTAATGTGACCGTACGAGCAGAGAGAGAACCAATCAGAGCCGTTTAAAGACAAATCCAGACCGACCTTCTGCTCAAATGAGACAAAGTGAGAAGGACAATTAAGATTTATGGGCTGATTTATGGGACGCCAAGGAGAAGTGAGAGGAAACAGAACCGCTGTAGCACGGCTGCTACAAAGACGCATGACTAGTCAGTCTGTCAGCACCACCTCAAGGTCGTAACAATTACTGCAGCCCGGATAACCGGGGGGGAAAAAAATCTACTGCAGGACAAACGTAGAGCACTTTCTCTGGATGTCCATTGGATGTTCTGGAACAAAGAACCTTTTTCTAGCATTTTTTGCGTTCATTTACTCACCCAGACAAGTTTGGAGCCACCTGAAGTCCTACAGGAGAAGTTTATATCCATTAGTGATCAGCGTGTATCCATTTAATGGGAGTCAACCAACCATTTTTTATTATTTTATTTTACATTAATCTTCATTTACTGAAGACGTCACGTGTTCTGGCTGTTTTCACCTTCCCGGCGCTCCTTATCTATGCTACATTATAGGGACGAGACCAAATACGCATTTTAGGCCTCCGATCCGATCTTTCAACCTCAAATCTGATTTCGAGTCCTGATCTGATAATTTGCCTTTAGTAGAGAAATTTATAAAACTGCAATACATTTTTAGCAAGTAACTCAACTTCGGTTTTTATAAGACTAATTACATTAACAAGCATTACCATTATTGTTGTAAATCCCATCCATCCATCCATCCATCCATCATCTTCCGCTTATCCGGGGTCGGGTCGCGGGGGCAGTAGCCTAAGCAAAGAGACCCAAACTTCCCTCTCCCCAACTACTTGGGCCAGCTCCTCGGGAGGAATCCCGAGACGTTTCCAGACCAGCTGGGAGGCATAATCCCTCCAGCGAGTCCTGGGTCTTCCTCTGGGTCTCCTCCAGGTGGGACGTCCCCAGAACACCTCACCAGGGAGGGATCCTGACAAGATGCCCGACCTACCTCAATTGGTTCCTCCCTGTGGAGGAAACTCATTTCAGCCGCCTGTATCCGCGATCTCGTTCTTTCGATTACCACCCAGCGTTCGTGACCATAGATGAGGGTAGGAACTTAGATCGACCGGTAAATCGAGCGCTTTGCCTTTCGGCTCAGCTCTCTCTTCACGACGACAGACCGGTACAGCGCCCGCATAACTGCTGACACTTTACCAATCCGTCCATCGATCTCCCGCTCCATTTTTCCCTCATTCGTGAACAAGACTCCCAGATACCTAAACTCCTCCACTTGAGGAAGGACCTCATCCCCGACCCGGAGAAGGCACTCTACCCTTTTCCGGCTCAAGATCATGGTCTCGGATTTGGAGGTGCTGATCCTCATCCCAGCCGCTTCACAATCGGCTGCGAAACGCTCCAACGAGAGCTGTAGATCACGTTCAGATGAAGCCAACAGGACCACATCATCTGCGAAAAGCAGAAACCCGATCCTGAGGTCATCAAAACGGATCGCCTCAACACCTTGGCTGCACCTAGAAATCCTGTCGATAAACGTTATGAACAGGATCGGTGACAAAGGGCAACCTTGGCGGAGTCCAGCTCTCACTGGAAATGAGTCCGACTTACTGCCGGCAATGAGGACCAGACTCTGACACCGTTCATACAGCGACCTAATAGCCCGTATCAAAGGGCCTGGTACCCCATACTCCCGGAGTACCCCCCACAGGACACCCCGAGGGACACGGTCTTACGCCTTCTCCAAGTCCACAAAACACATTTAGACCGGTTGGGCGAACTCCTACGCACCCTCCAGGACCCTGCTGAGGGTGTAGAGCTGGTCCAGTGTTCCACGGCCAGGACGAAAACCGCATTGTTCCTCCTGAATCCGAGGTTCGACTATCCGTCGGGCCCTCCTCTCTAGAACCCCTGAATAGACCTTACCACGGAGGCTCATAAGTGTGATCCCCCTATAGTTGGAACACACTCTGTGGTCCCCCCTTTTTAAAGAGGGGGACCACCACCCCGGTCTGCCAATCCAAGGGAACTGCCCCCGATGTCCACGTAATATTGCAGAGCCGCGTCAACCAACACAGCCCTACAACATCCAGAGCCTTGAGGAACTCCGGCAGAATCTCATCCACCCCCGGTGCCTTGCCACCAAGGAGCTTTTTAACAACCTCGGCAACTTCAGCACCAGAGATTGGAGAGCCCGTCCCAGAGTCCTCAGACTCTGCTTCCAAACAGGAAGGCGTGTCGGTGGGATTGAGGAGGTCTTCGAAGTATTCCATCCACCCACCCAAAACGTCCTGTTTCGAGGTCAGCAGCACACCGCCCCCACTGTAAACAGTGTTGGTGGCAGACCGTTTCCCCCCCCTGAGATGCCTGATGGTGGACTAGAATCGCTTCGAAGCCATACGGAAGTCGTTCTCCATGGTCTCTCCAAACTCCTCCCACTCCCGAGTTTTTGCCTCAGCGACCATCCGAGCCGCACTCCGCTTTGCCTGCCGGTACCTATCAGCTGCTTCCGGAGTCCCACAGGCCAAAAAGGCCCGATAGGACTCCTTCTTCAGCCTGACAGCATCCCTCTCCGCTGGTGTCCACCATCGGGTTCGAGGGTTGCCGCCGCGACAGGCAACGACTACCTTACGGCCACAACTACGGTCAGCCGCTTCAACAATGGAGGCTCGGAACATGGCCCATTCAGACTCAATGTCCCCCGCCTCCCCCGGGACATGTTTGAAGTTCTGCCGGAGGTGAGAGTTGAAACCCCTTCTGACAGGAGACTCCACCAGACATTCCCAGCAGACCCTCACAACACGTTTGGGCCTGCCAGGTCCCCACCACCGGAGCCGAGTCACCACCAGGTAGTGGTCGGTGGATAGCTCCGCCCCTCTCTTCACACGAGTGTCCAAAACATGCGGCCGCAGGTCAGATGAAACGACAACCAGGTCGATCATCGAGCTGCGACCTAGGGTGTCCTGGTGCCAAGTGCACACATGAACACCCTTATGCTTGAACATGGTGTTCGTTATGGACAATCCATGACGAGCACAGAATTCCAATAACAAAACACCGCTCGGGTTAAGATCGGGGGGGCCATACTGCCCAACCACGCCTCTCCAGGTCTCACAGTCATTGCCCACGTGAGCGTTGAAATCCCCCAGCAGAATGAGTCTCCAGAAGGAGCACTCTCCAGCACCCCCTCCAAGGACTCCAAGAAGGGTGGGTAATCTGGGCTACTGTTTGGTGCATAGGCACAAACAATAGTCAGAACCCGTCCCCCCACCCGTAGGCGGAGGGAGGCTACCCTCTCATTCACCGGGGTAAACCCCAACGTATAGGCGCCGAGATGGGGGGCAAGAAGTATGCCCACCCCAGCTCGCCGCCTCTCACCGGGGGCAACTCCAGAGTGGAAGAGAGTCCAGCCCCTCTCGAGAAGACGGGTTCCAGAGCCAGAGCCGTGCGTCGAGGAAAGGCCGACGATGTCCAGTCGGAACCTATTAGCCTCGCACACCAGCTCCGGCTCCTTCCCCACCAGAGAGGTGACGTTCCACGTCCCACTCTTCGGGCTAAGCCCGGCCGGGCCCCATGGGTCAAGGCCCAGCCACCAGGCGCTCGCCAACGTGCCCCACCTCCAGGCCTGGCTCCAAAGTGGGGCCCCGGTGGCCCACGTCCGGGCGAGTGAACACTGACTCCAATACTATTACTCATGATAGGCGTCTTCGGGCTGCGCTTTGTCTGATCCCATCACCTAGGACCAGTTTGCCATGGGTGACCCTACCAGAGGCATAAAGCCCCAGACAACATAGCTCCTAGGATCATTGGGAAACTCAAACCCCTCCACCGCAGTAAGGTGGCAGCTCAGGGAGGGTTGTTGTAAATCCCACTAAATCAAAATGTTAGAGAATTAAAGTTCAGCTTTAGTTTAACATTTTAGAGTAAAAAACAAAACACCTATACTTGGTACATTATTATAAAGAAAAGTATTTCCGACAGGCTATAAGCTGGCCTGCACAACACCGCCCTCTACCATCATTGGATCACATTCAGTTTATATTCTAAGTTTGTAAAGGAGCTACAGAGGAGTTTTTCTCTGCTTATTTCCGTTTATTGTTGCTAGAGGATGAGTTTCTAGGCTTTTATCATATATTTTAAAGTACTTTTAAGCATATTAGTTTAATTTTCCCCATATTAGAACAGTGTTTAATCTGCTATACTGATTTGTGGTAATAAAGAGTCTACAGAGGTTTGAATTATTGAGAAATCACCGCCAAATGTAACCAGAAGGTACTTTCATAAAAATCAGCGCAACTCGTCAGCTAATATAGCCGATCTCCGATCACTAAAAAATACGAAAATATGGTCCCGATCTGATCTCAAGATCTGTCCATCACTACTCCATCATTCAAATAAAATAATCGCGGTTAAAAATTAAACTTTTGAGAAGAAAATGCGATACAAAGACAAATACAGCACAAATTGGACGAACCAGATGTCAAAATTCAAGACTTAAATTCAAAGCTTTGAAGGCTTTTTAGGAACCTTGCTCAAGTAATACAATAAAATTAAAATTTCCTGATGATTTTATTACACAAACAAGTTAATAAAGTTTTTAACTTTGTGTTAAAACGGAAAGAGTAAAACAAAAAAAAAACTAAAGCTTTAGAGGTGGAAGAAAGAAACCAAAATCTCTGAAACTTAAACTTTAATTGAACTAAATTTTCCTGATATTTCCCAGGTTCAGTTCAATTAATTTATATTATATTTATATATATTCACAACAGATGTCGTCTCAAGGCACTTTACAAGAAAACTAATTTCAACGCTATTGTACGAACATTCCAGTCAGTCAAATGTTTTTCATTTCAGATTGCTTTTTGTCGGTTCAACAGGTAAAAAAATGTGACATCATCAAAAGAAGATAAAATTGTTTTCCATAGCGTGTAAAAATTGGGGTTTTAGTTGGTGCTATCTGTGTCCTGATTTTACATCCAAGCATGTCATGTTTATTTTTTTAAAACATCCTCCGTCTCAGAGTAACAATGAGTTTTAGCGTTACAGATATGATCTGGGAAAATCAGCCACTTCTTTAAAAAACAACCTTGCGAGCAGAGTCAGGAATCCAGGTGAAAGAGCGCAGATCAATTATCTTAACAGGCAGTTAAAAGGTAATCATGGTTGTGACAAGATGTGAAAGTTGCAGGCAGGGACTGGGTAGGGTCAGAATGCAGGACACTTTTTAAGACGAGTTCGTCTCCACCAAACCTGAAGCCTGGTTCATAACAGCCGCGGAGCGACTTGAACTGATCGTTTCAGCGTCTGACCTACTTTTTACGCAAGCGATCCAGTCTGTGAAACTAAAGGCAATTTATCTAAATAAAGTACTGCAGATTATTATGGATCTAAACAGATTAAAGAGATAATATAGAGAGCTTTCCTCCTGTCTAATTCGCTGGGAAACAGAAAGAGAAAATATATTTATTAAATGCGAAGAGGAGATAAATCTGTGTATTTCAACAATAAATACTCCTCTCTACCACCGCGCACACTGTCATGTTTTCTTTCTGCACAGATGCTACTTTCAACATTTTTACAGACTCCTTTCTGCTCCAAAAACGTTCTGTAATGTTGCAGGTAACGTTTAAAGATGGAATAAAATACATCATCTAAACATAATGGGTCTGGCGGAAGTTGTTTTTTTTTTTTACCATGGATGGGTGAAAAATATCAATATATTATTTTTGGTTAACTCCCATTTTCCATTGAGTGGAAAGAGTCTGAAAATGTCTCCATCTTTGCGCTGAATGCCGATTATTCTCACTATCTCAGCATCCAGCGCTCCCAGAGAGAGATTTGATTGGTCCACCTGAAACAGCAGATAAGCTGCAGGAACCCGTTCTATTGCAGGACTCTGATCTGTAAATTAAGTAGAAGTTTCTCTGCACAGAACGGGCAAAAACAGCAAAGGTTATAAAGGGAACGCATTTTATTGTTGCACATATTCTTCTGTCTAATGTCTGTCATTAGAGAAACAAAACACGTAATCTTTTGGCTTTCAACTGTTATTAATTTAATAAAGATGCGTTTTTCAACCCCTGTTTATACCATCAGTGCTTATTGTGATGAAACATGGAACATAATAATAATATGTTATGAATAGTTACAAATTAAAGTTAATAATAATTCATGTCTGGCTGCCAGATGTGTGGATTAATCCCTACAACTTAATGCACTTTCAGTTTAAAGTTGTCTCCTTATTTTTGTATGTATATTGTTTTAATAAAATAATGCTTTAACATGATAATTGCCATATTCTTATTAGAACGCTTAACTACAAATTAATTTGTCTGTAAAAACGATCAGGAAACCCGAGCACGTTTCCTGCCTGCTAACCACCAAGCATCACTTTCCGTCTGTGGCCGCCTGCTTCGGTTCCGTGTTCAGAAACAAGCCGCTGCAGATAAAACCCGGAAACTAAAACTCGTAAATACTGAAGTACGGGTCAGATCATTCCGATAGAGGACGGTAATCACGCACGTTTTTAGTGATTTCAGCAGATTTATTTCTGTGCATCGGTCTACGACTTCCTCTAGACTACCTGCTGAGGTATTTCGGACAGCAGGGGGCGCTCCTGAAGACTCTGTGGCGGCGTCAGCCATCCTTTATGTTGGAGAAGCAGCTGATCTACAGCTGTGAGTAAATGATTGGATAAGGTGCTCAGGAAGGCCGGATCTGCTCTAGAGCGCCCCCTGGATCCAGTGCAGCTGGAGCTGCGACAGACTGAAAGTAGCGTAATCCCAGATCCTTCCTCCCTGCAGCTGTTGGACTGTCGATCCTTCACCCAACAAACTCAACAAAAACTTCCATCCCTGCTGTTATTCGGCAAATCTGTTGTTTTATTCTAACGGTCTGTTTTTAATGTACACATATTCCTGCACATTATTGTAAATATCTTTTAAATCAGTGGTTCTCAACCTTCCCTGCATAGTTTTCACTCTTTGAGGCAAATATGAGCTTTCAGTTTTAATTTCTATAACAGAAAAACATAATTCAGCAGCAGCTCCTTGGCATATTTAGGCATTTTCCAGAAAGATTTAACAAAACAGGATATATATGCAGCAGCGTCTGAACATTGTGAAACAAAAGAGATGCAGGAACTTTCAAATATCGTAACAAAAACACTTTAAAAAGTATATGTTGGAAATATCTTTGTAAAATGTTATATATTTCTAAAGAATACTGTATTAAAAAATCTGTTTTATTACAAATATAACAAAAGAAAAATATTTTGGAGTAAATTTACGCCTAAAAAAAGTCTGCGATTTAAGTCAATTATTTTCCGTAAAAAAACTCAGAAATTGTCTGATGTCAAAAAGTTGTAAAATTACAAGTAAAAACTCAGAATTTCTGAATTACGCAGCTGCTCAAATATGAGCGCATTACCTTTAAGTATTATGTAGCATCTAAAATGTTTACGATTAAGTATGGAGGACCACCACTGCCAAAATTGACAATCAGTAAATAAATAAATAAATAAATGTGGGTATAATTAAATAAATAAATAAATAAGTGAGGAAATATATTTCAGAAATAAATATAAATAATGAAATAAATGTTAAGATTAATTAATTTCAGATATTTTCTAGGAGTAAAATCGTAATCTAATGTAGAAAAGTAGAACATTTGCGATAAAAAACTACGAAACTTTTTTGATGAAAGGCATGCATTTTTTTTTTTTTTTACAAATTTCTGACTTTACAATGTCAGAAATATCTTAATGTAGATATAGAAAAGGTATGATTTTAATTATAGTTAAAAGGAACTTTTTTTTTTTTTTTTACAAATTTTCCAAACATTTCTGTCTTTTAACTTGTAATCTTACGACTTTTGTGACAGAATTTCCAACTTTTTTTCTGGAATATATGAACATTTAATCTCAGAAATTTTGAGTTTTTTGGGCAGAAATTTACTCCAAAATATTTATTTTGTTACCAATGTACAAGGAATTACACCAGTGAAATTTAAAAAGAAGGTATGTTCCCTTCTGTAGTTTAGATGGATAAAGGTCTCGGTCACATTTGAGTAAAATAATCTACATAAATGTCCAAGGATCTTTTTAAAACATATACATATTTTATTATCATGGACCTATTGCAATTACACCACGGACCACTAGGGTATCTGTATTTTTAATAACTGGACAGTCCCTTGGTGTACTGCAGTATTAATTAATTCAGTTTTTATATTTGTATCTTGGTGTGAATAGGGATGGAACGACACCACTTTTTCCAAACCGATATGATACCGATACTTGGATCTGGGTATACTTCAGTTCCAGTGCGGATGCTTCCGTCACCCAGAAAAATGAGATAACCTGGAAGATTTGTTTTATTTTCTTCTTAGCTTATTACAACAATTTACGGTGAATTAGATGAAAAGTAAAAATACTAATAAAAACGACCACAAAAATAAAACTTTTAAGTGAAAAATAAACATTTTCTGTTACGTTTTTTTAGAGGGTTTCCACATTTTAAGCATCGGCCCATCAGTTAAACTAACCGATCTCCACAAATTTACTTAAAGCATTAAACTAATCTAAAAAAAAAAATTTTTTTACGAAAAGCAAAACATAGATCAAATAAAATATAGCAATATTTGAAACCATAAAGTGTGAGTAAAGATAATTAAAATAGGTCAAAAAATGATGAATAAAAAGAAATGTGAAAAATCAAGAAATTTGAATTAAATTCAGTAAATTAATCAACTAAAAATCATGCTTTTATGTGAATTGATTCTTTCTGATAACCGGGTGGTGACGTCTGATTGGACGAAGAACTCATTCTGCTTAAAGCAGATTAAAGCAGGTTAAATAACGCTTAAACCACGACGACCAACCCGTCCGTCCTGCAGCTGCTTCCGCTTTTATTTCACGCTGGAACCAAGTCCTGCCGAGGTCCAAGGTCAATTAGAGTTAATCAATACCCAATGGATCAATAACCGCCACGCCTCGCCTCATTCCACTGACATGAAGCAACCCTTAGGGTTCTGATCCAACCTTCTCTTCCCTGAAACCTTCGTGGTCAGAGCGGCTGGTTCCGGACGAGGAGGAATGATAGAAACATTCACTGGATCCGAGGTTCTGGTCCAGCTTTTGGAGCCGCAGCGTATCAGAACAACGTGCAGCAACAGCGCTTTAATCAAAACAACTTCACCCACGTTTAAATTTCCCACTCAGATCTGAGTTTTAGTTAGACCTGCCACAAATTATTATTTTCATAATCGACTAATCACTCATTATTTTGCCAATTAGTCGACTAATCGGATCCCGTAGCCGCTCAAATAAGAGCCCTTTACCTTTAAGTATTATGCAGAACCTAAAATGTGTGCTATAAAGTATGGAGGACCACCACTGCCAAAATTGACCATCAGTAAATAATTAAATAAATATTGGTAGAAATAAATAAGAGGAAATATATTTCAGAAATAAATATAAACAATTAAATAAATATGAGAATAAATAAATACGCATGAAAAGAAACATTTTTTAATTTTATTTTCCGATTTATTTATTTTTAATTGCATCTACCCATCAATTTTTAAATTTATTTTATGCATTTATTTACTGTGGATGTTAGCAGGGATGGTACAACAGAGTATTAGGGCCGTTGTAAACGAAATGAATCCCCGAAAAATCTCTGAAATTCTGAGATTAAAGTTGCATATTTTTCAGGAAAAAAGTAGCAACATTACCAATAAAAACTGAGAATTTTTAAAGATTAATTGCACATATTTCCAGAAGAAACCTCGGAAATCTGTCACAAGGTAAAAGACAGAAATCTTTAGATTAATCTCAGATGTTTTCTAGGGAAAAAAGCGCAATTCTCTGATGTAGAAAAATAGAAAATTTGGGAGAAAAAACAGATATTCTCGATATCTAATGTATTTCTGACATTGTAAAATCAGAAAATATTTAGAAAACATTGCTGCCTTCAATCCTAGAAATTACTTGTTGTTTTTTTTCACTTACAAATTTTCTACATTCAGGAAAATATGTGACTTTAATCTGAGAATTTCTGAATTTTTGGGGGCGGAAATGTACTCCAAAATACTTTTCTTCTGTTTAAATGCCCCTAATACTCGTAGGGATGGTCCTCCATAATTAAGCCGATCGCTCATTTAACATTTATGAACTAATTATACAACAAAACATAAGTGTTACAGCCCACATATAGTGGGCTAAAGTGGTAATTTCATGTATTGGTAACTGGTAAAATGGTAATTTCATTAACATCACCACAGTTAACGTTGCAGCTATCAAGTAGTCGACAGCATCTTCAGTCAGAAGCTTCATCTAAACCGCTGTAACACAGACTGATCCTTCCAAAAAGATCCTTCCTTCCCACAGACATTTTAGAATTTACACGCTGACAAAATAAGTATTTTATTTTTAATATAATAATATAAATGATAAGCCGCTGTTTTTTTTTTTTTTTTGTTGCGACGCCTGCGCCTTGATGTCAGCAGCGGCAGAGCGGCTGTTCTGTCCGTGAACGGGTCAGAACCGGCTTCTAGGCAGCAGATCAACCCGTAGAAGACGCCAGCAGTAGAGAATCAGGACATTTATCTATGAATGCCCCCAGGATGACCTGGAGAAAACGTAAAACTGTTTATTCTGTTGCCAATATCCAACAATATCCAAGGATGCTGTGAGTCTTGGAAATGCCAGGGCTGATGCTGCCGCCAAAGCAGGCGCAGTTCAACCGGTGATGACTACCTGTGCTGCGATTGAGCAGATAGATGAATTACCTGGCGCGTCTGATTTAACCGCTATGCAAAGTTTTGCCACCTCTTCTGAGATAACAGCATGGGGAAAAGGCCAGTTTTAAAACAGGAGAGGGGGTGTGGTTTTCTGCGGAGCGAGAAAAACGGCACTTTGAACGCTAAGCTTTCTAAGTGTTGTGAGGAAACAGGACTGTCTTGGGTCAAAGCTTTGCCTCTGGCTTTGTTCTACATGAGGATGAGAAAAAGAGCCTGAAACAATCTGAGTCCTTTTGAGGTTCTTTTTGGTAGACCTCCTGAGGTGGGGTTAAACCCACCTGCAAAGCCACATCTCTCTAAAGACCTCTGTCAAAATCTCTCTAAGACTCTTGCACAGGTGCACCAGCAGGTGAAGGACGCCTTGCCAAAAGCAGCTGCTGGACCACTTCATCCAATCAGACCTGGAGACTGGGTTCTGATTAAGGAGCTGAGAAGACGACACTGGAAGCAAAGACGATACATATTAAATGCCCAGTTTATCCAATCTGGTCTTGTGGAGATTTTGAACACCGAGAGGTGTAGAGAACGATAAAACAGACCGCTGGGTTTGTTTCCATGTGGTTTTAAGAGTATTCTATTGCTGCATCCCATCATTTGTCGCGTTACACGAGAATTTATCGTCATTCCCCGACTTAAATCGTTCCAGTTCGTCTCGCTAAAATCCGAGTCCGAAAGAAGATGGACGCTTTGAGGGCTAGTCAGAGGTGTGACCGAGTCATCATTGTACAAGTGTCAAGTCCAAGTCAAGACAGGAAAGTTTCGAGTCAAGTCCAAGTCGGAAACTTTGAATTTCAAGTCTCTTCGAGTCATTTTTTTACGTTGTATTTTTATGTTAAATGTAAATCATATTCAGTGTATTCTTTTTAAAAGCTGTATTTATTTCTAAACCTGATCAAACAAGTGCAACTGAACTTAGAAATTTTAACAATAACTGTTGTACAGTTTTTATTAAACTTGGCTACAAAGAATAATCTTCCTTTAAAACCTTCATTTCACAATAAACATCTGGTCTCCGTAAAACGTGTTTGTACGCGTCTGTGTGTAAATAAAATGTATTGACTGAACAGTAAACAGGAACAGGAAGTTTAAGTTCGTTTCAGTCAGTTAATATTCTGCATTGTATTTGCAAGAGACCAAACTGGCTAAAAGTTGGTTCTACTGGGTTTTTTTTCTTCTAAAGGTGCGTTCAGGAGCGTTTGTCAGCGTCAGCAACGTCACGATTACATGTTAAGTCTACGTCGGAGGCCGTTGGAGGAGCGCCACGGTCTCTGCGGCGCTTTGTGAGCTTTGGCTCCGTCAACTTTTCCTGCTTTTCAAGCTTCAAAGCTCGTAAAACCGGCAGCGCAGGAGTTCAGCTAGTTTAACTTTTGACGGTCCTGAAGCGGCGCGTTAACCAATCAGAGGGTTTCATTTTAGTGACATCACTACACGTATCTCAACAGTGGAAGACAAGCTCATCGTTGCCGTCTGCGATCGCGGAAAACTTTATGATCCGTCCTCGCAGATTTAAAAAAAAAAATAATCATAAATAACACTTACCTGTTTTGGTAGGCGGTCTGAGCGCCGATGCGGTTCAGGAGGTCGTCAAGCTGGGAGCGGGACAGAAAAAAGTAACGCCGGGAGCGAAACCTCGTCCTGGAGCAAATGGTTAAACTCCCCAAAAGCATCCGAAGAATCGGGTGTATCCACAAACGAAAGAAGTCTGCGTTGTCTAGCTTTATGAAGCAAATGAAGCCAAGCCACTCTCTCAATACGATCCGCCATAGCTCAGAATGTCCAGCAACAGAAGAAGCCCCGCCCACGCGCTCTTTTTTTCCAGACTTTGCCAGCTTCAGCATACCGATGGTCTTTGTTGGCTGCGTTCTGCAGAGCTGCATGGACGGCTAGACTGGCCACTTTTTAAACCGTTGTATTTTTTTTGTCGTTGTATTCAGATCCGATCAATTTGATTGGCTCTTCGCGGCTCTCGCGCGCACGGAGACGGACTTCGCTCGTCGGGACGCGATGAGTGAAATGATTTAACCCTTTCGCTTCATTTATTGGGTAATATAGCAAGTCTTCGTCAAGTGAACGGGTTCAGGTCCGAGTCGGGTCAAAGTCAAAGACTCGAGATCACACCTCTGGTAGTCATCGTTATTCTATTTAATATAATAAGGTGATTAAAAATATTCCACAGCTTCTGATCCACGTAGCCAAGAATTTCAAAACTTTAAATATTTACCCATCAAACCACTTTAATTCAAACTAGATTAGATTTCAATGTTGAAAAAAAGTTACTCATGCAAACAAGAGGATGAATCAATTAAACATCTCTTCTATGAATGTCGTAAAATTATGGATTTTTGGAAATCACTTCAGGAGTGGCTTAACTCTAATAAAACTGATATAAATAATTTGTTGGTTCAACATATTCTGTTTGGAATTAACAATTTTGTAATCATTACAAAAGTTGTTTTATTCATAAATGCCGATGCACCAAAACTCCTCCTACCTGGAATAACCAAAAAAAACGAAATTCAATTGCTGCTGAGATCTTTAAATGCAATGAAACATGATTTCAATAGGAACACACATTTATAATCCTCTTTAGGTTGTTTATATAATGTGGAAGGTTCTTGTTCTCAAACTCCCCTTGTGAATCTGTTTAAATTACACACATCCGTCTTTATTTAAATTTATCTTTTCTTCTGTTCGTCCATTTTTTTAATGTTTCCTTATGTTATATCAGTGACCACAAATCCAAGGTTGTGACAAGCACACGGACTTTGGAGTTATTTGTATAACATGTTATTTCGATCGTTTTGAATTGTAGTCGTACTTAAAATTTCCTTTAAAAAAAAAAACAACAAATTTTAAAAAGATCACTGCTATCGTTGTTAGCGACGTAGCATCTTCAGCAGACCAGCATGAAAAACAAATCTGTACATCGTATCGCGCGCACAGCGAGGCTTTGCAATGTATAAATTGGTGACCGGATTAAAGCAGAAATTGTAGTCAAGTGTGTAAGAGAATTTAAAAACGACATTAAAACGACCAACAGTGTACAAATACAAAGAAAATACATCTACATTTACAGAATTCGTGGTTTCTATTTTATTGCATTCCTTTTCTTTTTTATGGTGTTTCTTTTATTTTTAACTATCCATTCAGTTTTAATCAGTAGTGTGTTATTTTATTACTAGTTTGAGTGTTTAAATGTTTTTTTGTGTAAATAAATTTTGGTATTTTTGGAAAGCAACTGGTTCAACACACACAGTTTATGGTCAAACTGTAATTCCAGATTATGAGTCTGACATGGTTCCCTGATAACAGGTGGTGCCCCGAATAATAATCATTTTTCCATAAATTATAAATTGTATCGACTGCCACAAGCAGTCCTTTGACTATTACTAGCCAAATATTTATATTTTGATAATATCCCCAACAATATCAAATTTTTAGGGATCCGACTTTTTCAGCCCCGATACCGATACCGATGGCTGGATTTTGTGTATCTGTCGATACCCGATCCGATACTATTTGTGACAGTGTGGAGGTCACTATGGCTCCGATAGATCATGGGCTCTGGCTGCTTGGCCACAGGGATTAAAGGACTTTACAAACTAAACGTAACTGAGACAAAATAACAAATGTAAAATTTAAAATTACCACAAAAATAAAATTTCAAGTGAAATTTTTTTTCCTTTTTGGTGAATTTGTTGCAGATTTTCCGCATTTATCGGTTCGTGGTGTCGGTTAAGTTTAACCGATACCAGTACATTAGGCAGTATCGGTGCATCCCTACTAATTTTAAAAAAAATTTTTAAATCAAACAAACACATTTGGGGAATGATTGGCTGCATCAGGAGACAGTCAATAATGTCTGGTCAACAATGATTGGCTGTCAAGGCAGCCCTGATAAAAGGTACAGACTATAGAGGTGCGTAAAAGTGAAAATATCTGAGCGTCTGCATCAGGTGGTCAGAGGTGTGAATACTAATCTGTGAAAACGCTGCTGGCCTTCAGATTTCATCATCGTTCTCTTAAAAAAAACGGTCAAAAACGGTCAAAAACGTGAAATATTCTCCGTCAAACCAAACAACAAAAAGGATTTTTTGTTCCGGTTTGCTCTCAGTGAACACGTTTACAACATGAATAGGTGGAATTTGTTGAGAAATACAACCGGTTTATTCGTATTTCTCCATGATTATTTCCAGAACAGCAGTGTTGGGTAAACCAGATTACAGGTGAGCTGCCCTGGATTTGAGATTTTAGTCACACCCAGACGTTCTAGTCCGATCTTGCTAATAAAACTGGTGGAAAAACCAGTGAGTTTGAATAGAGGAGTGGTTCAATATGAAGGCAAAAGGTTTGGTGGCCGGTTCATCCAGCTGGATGATGAGGATGATTAAACGAAAGTAACCGAAACGAAGCCCTTCTGCTGCTGCTCTCCACAACAAACGCCTGTTAAACTCTTCCCTTTACTTTTAAATAAACAGTTCTGATAGTCAACGCCCCGGCTTTCTCTACCGCAGGGTCAGGAGCCCCACAAGGAGCTGTTGTCTGTGACACAACCGGATCAGAAGCACAAGCAGAAAATCTGATCCTGAATGCTTTTCATGTGTAAAATATCAGCTTCTCTGCGTACGTTAGCAGAGCTTCTTTGGGCCTGGTCGAGTTTAAAGGTCAACTAAAACTAGTTAAACTCATGAACCGGATCAACCACAACACTGGAAAACTACGAACTCTTTGGTTTACGTGGCAAAAATTATTGAGATAATGTATCCATGATAACTGGGAGACCTTCTTTCACACCGATTGGTCACTACGAGGCCCCGCCCACACCGAGGCTCCGCCAATACCCACATGGTCACTAAGAGGCCCCGCCCACATTTATGTTACCTGTGAGACCTTGTTCACAACGATTGGTCACTACGAGGCCCCGCCCACACCGAGGCTCCGCCAATACCCACATGGTCACTAAGCACACCCCCCCAACCACCCCCAACCCACACACAACCCCCCCAAAACCAACCCACAGAGGCCCCGCCCACACCGAGGCTCCGCCAATACCCACATGTTCACTACGAGGCCCCGCCCACATTTATGTTACCTGTGAGACCTTGTTCACAACGATTGGTCACTACGAGGCCCCGCCCACACCGGGGCTCCGCCAATACCCACATGTTCATTACGAGGCCCTGCCCATATTCAAATGTTCGTAATGACACGCCATCCACACTGACTGATCAATAAATGGGACCGCCCACTTTTTAATGTTGACTATGAGACCCCGCCCAACGTGATTGGCCACTATCACTTCCTGGCTACATTGACTGATCACTTAATAGCCCCGCCCACATTCAAATGTTACCATTGAGACCACCATCTCACCCACCATCAGGCCCAACCAACTTTTACATGTTAACCATGAGACTCCGCCCCCACTGTCTGGTCCCTAAAAGGCCCCGCCCATTCTCGAATTTTCAAAATGAGGTAGCGCCGACATTCAACTGTGAAGCCACACCCAAACGTTCTCTATGAGCCCCCACCCACTTTTAAATGTTAACCAGGAGACCCCGCCCACATTGATTGGTCAGCAAGGCCCCTTTAATTATTAATTAGAAATTAGAAAACTTTAAACTCAAGCACCAGATTGTAACAATGGTAACACGACAATCATACAATGAATATTAAAAAGTAATTTTAAAATAAATGTAAAAATTTTAATATAATAAAATAATATAAAACGATAGCAATGTAGAAGTATTTAATTTAAATATTATAAAAACAAACAACCGATTGTAAACAATCTACACTGAAACAATAATAAATCAGATGGATTAATATTGACATCTTTATCAAATTTAACATTTATTGGTGGGGGGGGGGGGGGGGGGGTCCTGGGCCCCTAAGCAACCGCTTAGTTCGCTTATGCTTTGGGCCGGCTCTGGTGAAAGCCCATGAACCAGCTGTGCAGATGGTTTCTAAAGCATCGCAGCAGGTTTCATGGCGGTGCTCCCTGTGGGAGGACTGTTAGGAGCCTTTCCCCTCCTGACTGAACCCCAACCAACTCCGCAGGCAGGAAGCATGTGAAACCCGACAAGCGAAAGTACAACACGGCCTGGAAAACCCAAAGTGGAGCAGCAGCCTGCGCAGAGAAGTGGAGCAGAAATGTCGTAGAGGAGAAACTCACCTCCTCCTTCGGCTCCTGTCAGCAGGTGTTTTCCTCTCCGACAGGCGGAAGTTTGTGTGGATCAGAGTGTTATTCCCATTTACAAACCCACCAAAACTTCTTCCTGTCTATCTGAAGAGGAGGAGGAAGTTTTTTCCCACAGATCGGACTTTCCGACACCTCCCTCCTCTTCCTCTCAGTGTAACAACGTCCCAGAGTTCAGCGGTGCAGCAGCCGCCACCGCCGCTGCTGAGGCCATCTGTTGCAACACGTCTGCAACGCCTGCTCCTCCACCCTCACTGCGCCTCCTCCTCCTCAGGACGGAGGAGGGTCTGTGCTCCGCCTGTGAGCCAATCGGGAGGCGCAGAGCTCCCCGTCTCCGTCCGAAGGGGAGGAACCACCAAATGAAACCAACGCTGCGGGGACAAAATGCAGACGCAGGCAGACGGCTTGAGTTCCGACAAACGACGCTGCAGCTCCTCACAGCCAATCAGAACAAGGATTTACTGACCACTTACGTCATGTGACATAAGTTTTCTCACATTAATCTAGACATGCAGGGTTTCCCTTTTTGGAAAACTATTTGCAGAAACTTAAAGAGCATGCATAACTTTTGTTTTCTTCTCAGGAAAGTGTAAAAAAAATATTCTTCTGTGATGCTTTTATGGTGCGTTCACAACGCAGGCTTTGTCGGCGTCAAGCAACGCTCACAACTAGTTTGACGGCCGTACATTTTTAGGCTGTAGCTTGCAAAGCGCATACGGGCGGGTCTTTCTCTGCTGGATGTTTTAAACCACAGTGGATCATTTTGATGCGTGGAACGCTAGAAAAGTTTCGAAAATTGACACCGCCCACAAAAGCAAAGTGCTACAGAGACTCTGAAACCCCTCTGACGGCCTCAACCATAGACCTTACATGTAGTCCTGGCAGGGAAGCCAAAGCTAAGCTAAGGGAAGCTATAGCTAAACTAAGGGAAGCCAAAGCTAAGCTAAGGGAAGCTATAGCTAAACTAAGGGAAGTCAAAGCCAAGCTAAGGGAAGCTATAGCTAAACTAAGGGAAGCTATAGCTAAACTAAGGGAAGTCTAAGCTAAGGGAAGCTATAGCTAAACTAAAGGAAGCCAAAGCTAAGCTAAGGGAAGCTATAGCTAAACTAAGGGAAGCCAAAGTAAGCTAAGGGGAAGTATAGCTAAACTAAGGGAAGTCAAAGCTAAGCTAAGGGAAGCTATAGCTAAACTAAGGGAAGTCAAAGCCAAGCTAAGGGAAGCCAAAGTAAGCTAAGGGAAAGTATAGCTAAACTAAGGGAAGCCAAAGCTAAGCTAAGGGAAGCTATAGCTAAACTAAAGGAAGCCAAAGCTAAGCTAAGGGAAGCTATAGCTAAACTAAGGGAAGCCAAAGTAAGCTAAGGGGAAGTATAGCTAAACTAAGGGAAGCCAAAGCTAAGCTAAGGGAAGCTATAGCTAAACTAAGGGAAGTCTAAGCTAAGGGAAGCTATAGCTAAACTAAAGGAAGCCAAAGCTAAGCTAAGGGAAGCTATAGCTAAACTAAGGGAAGTCTAAGCTAAGGGAAGCTATAGCTAAACTAAAGGAAGCCAAAGCTAAACTAAGGGAAGCCAAAGTAAGCTAAGGGGAAGTATAGCTAAACTAAGGGAAGCCAAAGCTAAGCTAAGGGAAGCTATAGCTAAACTAAGGGAAGTCAAAGCTAAGCTAAGGGAAAGTATAGCTAAACTAAGGGAAGCCAAAGCTAAGCTAAGGGAAGCTATAGCTAAACTAAGGGAAGTCAAAGCTAAGCTAAGGGAAGCTATAGCTAAACTAAGGGAAGCCAAAGTAAGCTAAGGGGAAGTATAGCTAAACTAATGGAAGCCAAAGCTAATCTAAGGGAAGCTATAGCTAAACTAAGGGAAGCCAGAGTATGGTAAGGGAAACTATAGCTAAGCTCATAGAAGCTAAAGCTAGGCTAAGAGAAGACTACGCTAAGGAAAGGTCAAGCTAAGCCAAGGGAAACTTGCTAAGCTAATAGAAACTAAAGCTAAGCTAAGGGAAGCTAAAGCTAAGCTTATAGAAGCTATAGATAGGCTAGGGGAAGGTCAAGCTAAGCTAAGGGAAGGTATCTAAGCTAACGGAAACTAAAGTTAAGTCAAGGGAAGCTAAAGCTAGGTTAAGGGAAGCTAAAATACTGGTTTATTTATCAAATGGAAAACATTGGTGTTTGGAGAGTGTGGTTATTGCCGTAATTTGATGCTGTTTTTTACTGACAGACGCATAAAAAGGACAAATCACTCTCACAAACTATGCGTTTTATTAACTAATCAGAGTAAAAAGAACAAAGACCGACGACCACTATGGTCTGGCTGCTAACTCCCTGCCAAAGTTATTTGTTATAGACGTAACCAAGTCCGTACCCAGAGTTTCAAAATTACCGAGCTCCACCCAGGGGGCAAAAAAATATCAATTCAAAAGTAAGGGGGGACATTTTTCGTCCTCTCATGTTCAATCTGAACTTTCCTCTGTGGCTAAAGAACCATTTAAATCACTGTTGCACAATGAGTGAGCTGGTTTAGTTATCAGCAATATTAGCAGAGGTTCAAAGATAATAAGTAAAATTTCATTATTACTATCAATAAAAGTATTAGTTGTAAGGCACCACCTGCTAAGCAGACACAAAATGTCAGTCTCAAAAAGCTTTTGTATCAATATGGGCAGATTTAACAACAACAGGTTAAACAATGAAGGTTCCAGTTCAAACACTGTGAAGGGAGATAGGAAAAGATTCTAAAGAATTATGAACAAAAGAGTCCAGATGGCTGATTCTGGTGGGGTAACTACTAAAATATGGACAAAAGATATTTTGGAGTGGGAATTAGAGTAATTCTGGAATATCAGCGAAAACCATGTCCTGATACCTGTTCTAATTTCTCCTTACCTGTGAAGACCCTGCATCACCGTCCCTGCTACTAGCCGCTGGTCTGATGTCTCCTCCCTGACTCTGTTCTTCTTGGTGTGTTCTACTTACCTCGGAAGTCGGAACTCAGAGCTGGGTAGACAGCGTTCCAGTTAACGTAATCGGATAAGTCGGGATCCCAATATGGCGGCCCCCACGTAGCGTAGTAACAGTACCTCTTACAAACATCGTTTAAAGCTGTACTTTTCATATACAAATACCAATTTTGTTAAGTTGTAGGCTCTACATGTAACATTTGTTTTCAGATGCATTCTTAATATAAATATTTAGTATATACAGTTTTATTTATTGTTTACGTGTTCTCTCTGAGCCCAAAAGATTTACTTTCACAAGTGGAGCATTACAGCTAGTGCTATACCTCCCAGAATGCATTGCGAAGTTACGCCGCAATCTATTTTTAGCTGATGTGAAAGGCACTGTTATTCCAAGAAAACATTTTAAAAAAATATTTAAGAACATGAAAAGTTCTTTATCATTTTCACCCAAACTAATCGGGAACAATTGTTGAAGGTACCAATGTTCCGTAATATGACCACAGACTTCTCTGTAGCTGCACTTTAAAGTTTCAGGAAGCATTATTTACATGTCTAATTTGTTTTCTGTTTTAAGTTGGAGTCATTTTAATATGGTATCTTCCTTTTGATGTAATGTAGTTTTTCAGCTCATAAGTTTTGTAAAAACACAACCTATCCCTTTGCATCAAAACTATTAAGCTAATTTTAGGCCCTAATCTGAGAAACGTTACGCCTAACTTCTTTGGTTTGAATCCTCCATGTTCTCTTCGTTTTGCTTTATTTTCATGTTTTTGTTTTTTGGAGGGAATCATGGAGGTTTTGAAAACAGAAGCAGCATCTCTAACAGAAATCAGAGCGCTGCGTTTCACTGAGGCTCTGAGCAAACAGACAGTGAGTCATCTCTTCATCAGCAGAGTGCTGCTCTGACCATCAGCAGGAAAATGAAAGCACATGAATCAACACGCTGCTGAGATCACATGCGTTTCTGCAGAACTCATCCCAGCTCGTGGTTTTGGCCCGCGGACCGCGCTGGACCGGGAAGGGGGGGCGGCGAGAGAACAGAGCGGGATGAAGAGGAGGTGGAGCGCAGATTGTGATGGAGCTGCTGGCAGAGCTCCTGCTTGTTGATGGGTATTCATGTAGATGGTGGCTTCAGTTAAATGGAGGGAATGGAGGGAGAGGGGGAGGAGACGGGTGCTGAGTTTCAGCTGAACAAGAGGTCTACTTGTGCTCTTCTCCGCTGAAGCACCATGCAAATCCGCGCAGACCTGTTAAACAGCGAATTTGAATGCATTATGTTAAATGAGGCTGTAAATGTGTTGCTAAATGTCATGGAGACGGGACTCGGAGTTCAGGAGGTTAAATCTGCTGCAGCTGCAGGTTCACAACCAGCAGACAGCAGAGTTTAAAGTACAGCGACTGATATAAAACAAAAAAATAAGAAATTTAACAGGAAAATCAATCAAAAATGTCAATTTTTGCTAAACTGATAGGGGAGGTTTTGTGCAGAGGAGCTTCACATGAAGACTTTCTTTTTTCTCTCAAGTCAGATTTTATGACTCATCTAATCTGGTGATTATGGAAGTTAAAGGAGCTTTAAAAAGATTTAAGCCTGAATAACATCCTGCAGAGATGAATGTCTGTGAACCGACACAATTAGAGTTACACAACCAGAAATTAACAGGGATATTTGTATGGCTTCAAACTAAACATTTGGATCATAGCTAAATATGTAGCTAGAATGCTTAACTAGCTAGCAAAATTTATAGCTTCAAACTAATTATTCGACTCACAACTAAATATTTAGCTAGCATGCTAAACTGCCTAGTGAAATTTACAGTTTCAAACTAAATATTCGACTCACGACTAAATATTTAGCTAGAATGCTAAACTGGCTAGCAAAATATATAGCTTCAAACTAAATATTTGGCTCATGACTAAACATTTAGCTAGCATGCTAAACTGGCTAGCAAAATTTATAGCTTCAAACTAATTATTCGACTCACGACTAAATATTTAGCTAGCATGCTAAACTGCCTAGTGAAATTTACAGCTTCTAACTAATTATTCGACTCACGACTAAATATTTACATAGAATGCTAAACTGCCTAGTGAAATTTACAGCTTGAAACTAAATATTCGACTCACGACTAAATATTTAGCTAGAATGCTAAACTGCCTGGTGAAATTTACAGCTTCAAACTAATTATTCGACTCACGACTAAATATTTAGCTAGAATACTAAACTGCCTAGTGAAATTTACAGCTTCAAACTAAATATTCGACTCACGACTAAATATTTACCTAGAATGCTAAACTGGCTAGCAAAATGTATAGCTTCAAACTAATTATTCGACTCACGACTAAATATTTAGCTAGCATGCTAAACTGCCTAGTGAAATTTACAGCTTCAAACTAAATATTTGGCTCATGACTAAATATTTAGCTAGCATGCTAAACTGGCTAGCAAAATTTATAGCTTCAAACTAATTATTCGACTCACGACTAAATATTTAGCTAGCATGCTAAACTGCCTAGTGAAATTTAAAGCTTCAAACTAAATATTTGACTCACGACTAAATATTTAGCTAGAATGCTAAACTGCCTGGTGAAATTTACAGCTTCAAACTAATTATTCGACTCACGACTAAATATTTAGCTAGAATACTAAACTGCCTAGTGAAATTTACAGCTTCAAACTAAATATTCGACTCACGACTAAATATTTACCTAGAATGCTAAACTGGCTAGCAAAATGTATAGCTTCAAACTAAATATTCGACTCACGACTAAATATTTATCTAGAATGCCAAACTGCCTAGTGAAGTTTACAGCTTCAAACTAAATATTTGGCTTATGACTAAACATTTAGCTAGCATGCTAAACTTGCTAGCAAAATGTATAGCTTCAAACTAATTATTCGACTCACGACTAAATATTTAGCTAGCATGCTAAACTGCCTAGTGAAATTTACAGCTTCAAACTAAATATTTGGCTAATGACTAAATATTTAGCTAGCATGCTAAACTGGCTAGCAAAATTTATAGCTTCAAACTAATTATTCGACTCACGACTAAATATTTAGCTAGCATACTAAACTGCCTAGTGAAATTTAAAGCTTCAAACTAAATATTTGACTCACGACTAAATATTTAGCTAGCATGCTAAACTGTCTAGCAAAATTTATAGCTTCAAACTAATTATTTGGCTCACGACTAAATATTTACCTAGAATGCTAAACTGTCTAGCAAAATTTATAGCTTCAAACTAATTATTTGGCTCATGACTAAACATTTAGCTAGCAGGCTAAACTGGCTAGCAAAATTTATAGCTTCAAACTAATTATTCGACTCACGACTAAATATTTAGCTAGCATGCTAAACTGCCTAGTGAAATGTACAGCTCCAAACTAAATATTCGACTGACGACTAAATATTTACCTAGAATGCTAAACTGTCTAGCAAAATTTATAGCTTCAAACTAATTATTCGACTCACGACTAAATATTTAGCTAGCATGCTAAACTGCCTAGTGAAATTTACAGCTTCAAATTAAATATTCGACTCACGACTAAATATTTACCTAGCATGCTAAACTGTCTAGCAAAATGCATAGCTTCAAACTAATTATTTGGCTCATGACTAAACATTTAGCTAGCATGCTAGCTAAATGTGAAATTTACAGCTTCAAACTAAATATTCGACTCACGACTAAATATTTACCTAGAATGCTAAACTGTCTAGCAAAATTTATAGCTTCAAACTAATTATTTGGCTCATGACTAAACATTTAGCTAGCATGCTAAACTGGCTAGCAAAATTTGGGATCCTTGGACGACCTGGAATTTCCTGGGAAGACTGAAAAACGTTTGGTATGCTGCCGCCTGACACTGAGAAATAAAACCATGTTGCTGTCAGAACATCTGAGTAACGGGGCCAGTCATGAGTTTTCAGTTTTCTGTAAAGTCACATGAGACAAATGTTCAGAAATGTCCTGTCCTCCAGTGTTGGCCTGACATGTGAGCCGTTGGCTCCGCAGATAAAGATGCTTTATTCGAGCAGAGCAGGACTCTGTCGACATCTGGGTTTGATTGGTTCAGATTATTGGTCAGATGCGTCTCATTGAGCGTTTAATGTTCAACCAGTTCTTGTCTCTGGTCTGCAACGTGTCGGCAGCAGGACCACTGACTGCAATGAAATATGTCCTGGCGGAGCTCTCAGAGTTGTCAGAACATTCCAAAGCTTCAGCAGACCCCCCCCCCCACGTCGGAAACACGGAGCAGCTGCTGGTCTGCAGAGGCCGGCCGAGCTCAGTCAGCCATCAATCGTCCAGAAAGACTCAGAGAAACGTCAGGAGGTAAACCATTCCAGTCCTGTACCTCTTGACTTCTCAGCCTCAGGGTGTTTCACCAGAAAGCAAGACGAAGGCTTCACGGACAAAAGAGATTCTGTTTGTGGTTCAGTGAAGATGCGGTTTCAGTTTTATAAACCAGAATGGTTCTAAAGAGGCTGTGATTCCAAGAGGTTCAGATTCCCCTGGGAGAATAAAATCTAAACGTCCTTCAAAGAAGCATGTTTGTATATCTCTGCATGTCAGCAGAATGTGGTTCCTTCCGACAGAACTCTCATGACCCGGGATGAGGGTTGGGTCGTAGATGGACAAATAACAGAACAGACCAGAACAACGCCCTCAGTTCAGAAGACCGCTATCTCCAGGGACTGGTAAGAATATCAGGATACCTCGGACTGAACAGAGTCCAGAACCACCATCCACAAGCAAGGATTACTTCAGAGAACCTTCCTCCAGGTTTACGATCTGGAGCCACAAACTTCGCTCTGCAGAGAAGACGCTAACCGTACCTAAATGGACCATAGGGAATCTTGGGCCCCTCATTCATCATCCATACTTACTAGGTGTGTCACGATCTCAATTCTGTATGGAAATCGATCGTTGATTACGTTATGACCTTGCACGTCGAAATCCAAAAGAGGATCGCGATCACCTCCTCCTACTGTTTACCGTGCGTCCCAATAGGGACTCCGTAGCAACAGTTAGCAGACAACCGTCTCATCACAAGAAAACCACACATCGCATTTTTCCTAACAAGTAACTCTCACCAGTTCTCCTACAACTCACAACACCTGGTAACATTTTAACTGCCTCTATCACATCCCCCGGGATCAGAGCGCATTAGCTGATGCTAACAAGTAGCTATTAGCTAAGCTACAGCTCGTACAGCCGCTCCTTCTACCCTCAAATCCCTGGTGAGGAAATTTTGAGTTCCCAGTGAGTGAAGTCGACATTTGCATTGTAAAGATCACTGTTAGCAGCATTTTGCTCGGTCAATTAGCTACTTAAAGCACTGTTTCCAGTCGTTCTGTAGTAACTATAAACAGTCACTAGATGGCAGCCACCTTCCGTTACTAAACTTTTCTGTTATTGAAACAAAACTGTTACACTTTTATTGTAAATAAATTATTTCAAGTTGACCATTAATGTCTAATGTGGTGCATTACACAACAATAATAAAAATTGCATCACTTTTGTCTTTTAAAATAAGATTTACTGTACAAAATGTAATGAATAAAAACTAGGGCTGAACAATTAATTGCATATGCAATAATATCGCAATATGACAAAACCTGATTTTCTAATCGCAAAGGCTGCAAAATGATTGGTCATGAGCATGAGATCTGGGAAAGTCACATGACTTGTGAGCAGCTCAAACAAAGCAGGGAGTGAAGGAAACAGTGCACCTGTTATAAAATGGTCTAAAGCTTGACAGAAGCCAACGCTGCTCAACATTTGGTACCAAAGAGGAATAGTACATGAGAAATTATATTGGCTATAAAAACAATGATGCCGCACAAGACAAGGTATTATACAGATTATTATATTGCTACCTCACGATGTACACTACGAACCTTTATCAACACCTAAAGAACATCACACCACCATATATGGGAGTTGCATGGCTAAAATGCCAGCCACCAGACGACCCCAGGAGGGAAAACATTGCATCCGGCCAGGAGAGGGGCATTCCAGATGGGATCTACAAGTAAAAAACAAAATAAAATAAGTCTAGCCTATGGAATAGAGTAAATTATCTATAAAAAAGTGACATTTTATAATAATACAATTTTTCTTGCTTGCATTAGTTAAAAAATAGACGAGAAAAGCCCCATTAAAAAAAATGGCAAATTAAATCGCAATTGCAATACTGAAAGAAAAAAATGCAATTAGATTATTTTCCAAAATCGTTCAGCCCTAATAAAAACCAATGATCGTAGAATCCAAAAATCAAAAAATCAAATTGAGGACTTGGAGAATCGTGTAATGCTTACGCACAGATCCGTGCGTTTTTCTTGCTTAGGAACAATTCTACTCATTGTGTGGTATTTTTCAATTCGTACTCGTTCGTAGAAATGTTCCTAGATATTAGTAGAAGTACAGTCCTAAGCATGCGTACACACAGCAGCTAGAGGTAGAATGGGGGAACTGCTCCACTGAAACTGTTTTACTTTGACAGAATATTTTCTCTCAGCAGTTTATCGCCTCCGCCAAGGAGCTCATGTTGGCGTCTGTCTGTCTTTTAGCAAAATAAATCAAAAGGTTATGGACCAATTTGCAAAAACAAAATTCAGGAAACATTGGAAATTACTCAAGAAATACATGAATTAATTTTGGGGGTGATCATGCATGGAGATCCTGCCACCGGGTGGGTGGAGATCTGCGCCCTCTTGTGCTTTATTTGTCACATCGAGCGTTTCGGCTTAATGGGATGTTGTTCCACGTATGATGAAAAGGTCTGCAAACCGTACTGTGGAAACTAAACGGTCCTGCTCATCAGGGAAGCGGCTTATTGGTTTTTCTCTGTGCACTGAAGGCAGCTAAAGTTACGTCAGATATGACGATCTGTTCCCCGTCAGTAGGAGATCGTTTTAGTCTATTCAGTTTGATATCGAACCATTTCTTTCCTTTATTTCCAACGAGAACATCCCCACCGTCCAGACCGCATTTATCACTTTCTCCCAGGCAGAGTTATTTTTTCTAATGGTTCAAATCCCTGATTTGTTAGAACCAAATGTTCAGAAATTTGTCCTGATATGATCTCAAATCCGATCAAATGTCGTGTCCAGATCCGACATTTTGCCTTTAGTTACGAAATTTACAAAACTAAAACACATTTGCAGTACCTCAACTTTTAACCATGGATGGATGGATCACATTAAATCAACTTCAGTTTAATAATTCAGACAAAAGTTTGTAAGTTTCAGTGTTATTATTTGTGTTTTCACAATAAGCACATTCATAGACGTGGCAAACCAGTAGGGGGCAGTAGTTCTCCCAAATCCGCTCAGAGTAACTTTCTATCCTCCATCTTCTGCACGCAGCAGTGGTAGAGCTTATAAAAGCAAACAACCAAAATGCGCTTTAACAATGGATGATACCAACAGCTCTGTGTTTTTGTGAGTAAACGCAGGTCACACATGTGATGTTGGAGTATTTTTTGTCGCAGATAGTGACAGTACGGTTCTTAAAACTCCATTTTCATCCGTCCAGAAGAAAACGCAAATCTCCACTTTGGCCAGAGTTTTAAAAAAGATTCGTTTTTGTTGCCGAAAATCTCCGGTTACATGTGGATGACAGGCTAAATCGTAGAAAAATATCTCAGTTTTTGTGAGATATTTTTCATGTGGACAGGGCCTTATTCTCTCTAACTTGGAACCAGAGTTACTTCCCTTCCCTCGTTGGGATTTTAGCACATTTTCTGTACGTTTTCCGTGTTTGTATCTTTGGTTTTCCCGCCCGCCGAGCGGCGCCTCTTGTAAAAAACACGGAGGCGGAAGTTTCGGATCCAGATCTGTGCCGTTGAAACGAAAGGCGCTTAGATATGTTTTGTTTCTTCCTTCTCTTACTGAGCTAAAATCGTCTGAATTAACACCAGCGTGTCCGCGAAGGATCCGACTTCCTTCTTCTTGTTCTGCGCGGCTGTAACAACCGGCCCAGTGGCTTCTCTGGCTGACTTACTTAGAAAACGCACTGGACATAAATCCTTCCTCCCAGCAGAACCTCGGCTTGTCAAACGAAGAGAGGATAGATGCCTGTGCCGTCTGCTTCGCTCCAGAAGAACCATGATCTAATTTATCGGTTTTTTTTCAGGAGGTTCATCTCATTCTCCACAGCCTGCAGGACTCTAAGCGACGCTAATTATCCTGATTTAAGGTTCTGCAAATACGGACTCATTCTCTCTAACTAACTGTCACTTTAGTTTTATTGCTTTCCCTATAAAGAATCAATCATAATAAACCCTCACATGCTGGTGATCAGAATCCAGAGCAGCCATTTTGGACATTTGTGTCCTCCTGCTTGTGTTTGGGTCTAAAAGCTGCTTAGCTACGAGAACCCTGAATGTAAAACCAAAAACGTTTACAGACCTACAGATATCTCGCCAGTCGGTTCCAGTCGTTGAGATTCTGACCCGTTGGGGTTCTGAACGGAGCCGAGCCCTGCAGTACTTTTCTTTCCCACCATTCAAACCTCCTACTTCAACATTAGAGCGTTTAATGAAGTCATAAATGAAACCAATAAATAATATCTGCTATTTTGGTGGTAGTTCTTGTTCAGGATCGACTGGGATCAGAACCGGTACAGTGAGAACTAACATAATACCAGGAGTAACGTTAGCCGAATATTTACCCAATTTGACCGGTTTTCTTAGAACGGTGATGGAAAAATCTGTTGTTTTTACGGATTAGTATTCACACCTCTGACCGCTTGGTCTAAATGTGCAAATATTTTCAACTTTACGCACAGAATCCAGGTAAACAAGTAAACCAAAGCAAAGATTTAATGCTGATCTGGAGCTGACTGCAGGTTGATAAGTTAGTGAGGCTTCGGAGTTCGACAGTGGCCGTAGCGGCTGGTTAGGCGCTCCGAAGAGCCAGAAGCTTTCCTCCGATAGTTTATTGATCAGGAAGCGGTTCGTTAAGAGAGTCTTTTTCAACTTCTGATCGCCTCAACTGGAGAAACGTTCCCAGATTTTCCAAACTTTGGCTGAAGTGGAGCTTAATACCAGTCTCAACGAGGCGCCGATTCAGCGCCCACAACATCTAAACCGCCATGAGAAGTCGTCTGTCTGAGGCTAACATAAAGAAAAAAACCTCATGACAAAAACCTCCGCAGTAATCCCACTACTCGATGGTTGAGCGCTTCGGTTCCATGTGGAGAAGGAACTGCAGCAGGTATTCGTATCTTAAGTAGTTCTATGTTCAGCTTGTTCGGATTGAGCATAATTTAAAGTGAATAAAATAATAAACACGATTGACTAAGTATTAAACGTACAATATGTCAAACTGGGATACAGCATAGAGTGTAGCCAGTAACTGATTGGCCAGGAGATACACGATGATGAGCGAAGAAGAGTTAAACACAGTAAGTTGATAAAAGTAGATAAATACGTCTCACCGCATAATTGAAAAAGTAGCCCGAGTTATTTTCAGAGCAGAGTATTTTACCGTTAGCAATGTTAGCTCAACATTAGCCTCTGTCCCGGTCTGAAATTAGATGGTGTGATTAATTCCCTGGAAAATTCTTACATATTGCACATTTAACTCGTTGGACAATTGTCCCCCACATAGATATTGACGGGTAAAAATGGATTATGACCTCTGAAAACGGAACAAAATATTAAATGAGATGCCTCTCTTAAGTGTCCTTCTCACGGGCTGGGCTGTCCTGAGCTATCTCTGTAGTTATGCTAATATTAATGCACCATTTCCACTAGGACCGGTACGGTACAGTCTGGAACAGGTAGGTTGTGTTCCCATTACCATCTCTAAAGAACTGTAGTGGGCGAGGAGGTGGGCGGGCTTACCTTAACAAAAGCTCCAGCAAAAAGCATCTCTCTTCTGTCTATGAAGATTTAATTTTTGGAAAAAAGAGATTTTTTTTTAAACCAATGTACTATTAGACTTTCATAGCTCAGAGTGATGTTAATCTAGCCGTCTTGTTTTACAAGGATACTTTGTTTTTAGTTGGACATTAAATTCTAGTCAGCTCCAGTACAGGGTGATTGCAATAAAAGCAGGTTTTTAAAAATATTTTTCATCGCTTGGAATTTCTTATTACGAACAAAAATCAGGTATGACACAAAAATAAATAGAAGAAATGTCTAACGTATGCTCTGCCATTAAAATTGTGTTTTTAGTTTCATTTATTGAAATACAAAAACCTAAAACAACTTACATATAAACTATAAAGAAAATAATTTTTATTTTTATTTTAGAAAAAGTATTTTTTTGAAAATAAAGAAAGAACATCTGTGAACATGAACGTACTGTGAAAAAGACTTTAAGCACCGCAGTAGCAGGACACAAACCCAGACCTACCAAACTGGATTCACCAACACTAACCACTCAGTCAACATGACAGCATGATGAAATGCATGGATACAATAATATATACTGATAAGATTGTTTAAAACTTCTATAAATCATGACTCACACTGATTTCTTTGTAATTTTAGGCTGCTTACAGTTAACTGCTGTGTTCTGCTTATTAGAAACTTTAAACTATATCTTACTCTGAGACAAACGACTCCAGACCAATCAGCTGCTACCGCTGCTTTGTAGGAGTGAGTGGGACATCATGTGACCAATCAGTCTATAGGTGCGTTTCTGGTCGCTTCGACACGCTTCGAACCAAGGCAGAGGTAGTCCGAAAAAAAGGGGTCGGTTCGGAACGGACGCGGGTGATGGAAACACGGCAAAGCGTCCCGTTCCGTATCGTCACTAGTGGAAATGGGGCATTAGACTGTTGGAGGACAGCCTGACCACTTATCTTCACTCTCCTACTTTTCTCTCCTACTACTCTCCAGATGTATTTTTTCTGCTGTTTTTGTGATTGTTAGTTTTCTCTCTCAGAGTGTTTTTCTCCCCATAGAAGCTCCACATGCTCTGGTGCTCAGCTACAGCGCTTCCCCCGCTGGATGGGTGAGCATGGATTCAGATGTTGCTCCCATGACCGAACATCCTCCATGTCCCGTTGACAACTGTTAACTTTCTTTAATTTATAACGTTTTTTTTAATCTGCAATTCTGTCGATTATTACGTAATAAATCTCTGTGTAGGTAATCTTAACCCGAATTACATACATTTGCTATTTAAGGGACGAATAATTTGAAAGGACGTTATACATTCTGTGGATTGTAGAAGAATATCTTCCAGATTGCTGAACAGCAGCTCAAAACAGTCTGGAGAGCGTTGTCTCTCCTAGTTCAGGTTTCTCCTCCGAATGTGGAAACGGTTCAGGTGCAGCTGGAGGTTCTTCAGCTGCAGAGAAGGAAGATAAAATCCCTGCTGTTGCATTTCATCCTCCCTGTAGGAGGGATCCAGAAGGATTGGTTCATACACATGTGAACACGGAGTGTGTGTGAGATGGTGATAAACGGGCTCTCCGCCCTGCAGCGTGATTCATTTCTCATCCCGACCAACACTTAACGTTGGATAAAACGGGATTAATGTAGAGCCAAAGGGTTTAACAGGAACTCTGCTGTACCTCAGAATAAAACCTTCACATAAAGTCCAGCTGGAACCTTCAATAGGTTCTGGAGATCTTCCTACGAAGGACCTCACTTCTTCTGCAAACTATAAACTATTCATCTGAAGAAAAAGTGAAGCTGTTGGATGGTAAAAGTACATTTGATAGTCAGAAGGCCCCGTTTTTGCCATGTTTTTTTGTAGCAAAAAAAGTGAACCAAATGGAGTAAATCTGACTCACTGATTGGTTTTCATGAAGCAGGTCTTTTACTCAATAGATAAAGAACCGTTGAAATCCTTGTTTAACAAAAAAAATAGAAGAATTGGAAGACATGGCTTTATTTTCTTCTCTACTTGTCACAACAAATTGTGAATTATATTAAAAAAAAAAAAAAAATATTGATAAAAAATTACCACAAAACTAAAATTTCAAGTGAAAAATATTTCACATTTTATGTGAAATTATTACAGAGTTTAAACATTTTAAGTATCGGTTTAAGGTATCTATAAACTTTAACCGATACCGATCCACAACAATGAGAACGACATCGGCCGCTAACTATTACTACCATTAAAACAAATAAAAAACGTTAAAGGTCTCACCTGCTTGGCAGAAACAAATAACTAAGGTCAAATATCAGTCTGAACTGACTGTCCTGAAAGATTTAAAGTGGCAGTATGTAGTTTTTGCTGTACATCTTTGAAAATAGCCATTAAAATATTATGTAACTATAATTACGTAATGCACATTAATTGCAAAATATTGCAGATATTGTAAAATATGACTTTAAAAACCAGTTTTAAAATACATAGGCGCAGGTCCTCTTTTCAGGGGAAAGCCATATTAGATGACGTCTTTACTTCTACAAGAACCCGGATGGACAAAGCGCACGGAACAAGCCCGCTATTAAAACATTGATTTCCCCTCAAAATGCTAAAAAGTTTCTCCATAAATACGTTTTTACCTCTTCGCTAGTTCCAAGCGATGAAAGAGAGACTGATGTGCTCGTCATGTTGCTGCAAATAGATCATTCTCAGGGAATTGAGCGTTTGAAAACAGCACTAGTTGGACCTCTGTTGTTGAGTTTCTTACTCGAAGACACGGATACTGCATCCTTTTTGGTGAGCTTCCCATTGAAATATAGAGAAAACATTTATCGGACTGGGAATGCGAGTAATTCAGAAATATCTGTGAAAACCGCGTCCTGATACCTGCCTGGTTTCTCACAGTAATGAGTATGTTTTTCTCAGCAGGTCATAATTTCTCCTTACCTGTGAAGACCCTGCATCATCGTCCCTGCTGCTGGCCGCTGGTCTGATGTCTCCTCCCTGACTCTGGTCTTTACAACTGTAGCATTGAAGGTCAATAAAAAAAATTGGAAATCATAATTTTAAAATAGAAGCAGGATGAGTAGCAGTGGTATTAAAGTGGATATTACCCTCAAAAGTCCTTTTAATGCCATAGATATTATATCTCAGTCATTTATATTCCTATTCCACCTGTGCAGACCCTCCCTGACCTGCTTCATTTATTGTGGCAGTAAAGATTTCTTTTAAATATGTGGAAAGTAGTAAAGTTTTGTACAGAAATGAAAGAGAAATGGGTTTATTCCTAGAATGAACTACCTAGCAAGGGAAGATACATAGCTAAGATGAGTATTGATAACCAGCTTCACAAGATATATTGGCTTATATTAACTAGGGTTCAATTAGCTAATGTTACCTGCGTGCAACAGCATAGCTCAACTTACATCGTGTTTGTAAAAGCTGCTAAGTTCATTTTGGCTTTCGTTGGCTCTGGCTGCTGGTGTGCTGGATTTGCTGCTCTTCTCTTCAGCAGCTGTTGGCGATCCACTGATGCCGTGTATGCTAAAGGCGCGTTTAAAGACGGTTGAGAAAAACAGGTTACCTCGTATTAAAGCGACTAAATGACTTTGACGTCAGAAAAGAACAGAGGGCACAAACAGAGGAAGAGTGGATGAGGTTTCGCACTCGTTCCCCACGTCTGTTATCCCCGTCACTCCTCAATTACCCCAGATAACTAGGCAGCACCTTCCACCCAGGGGGTTCTGATCAGGTTCTAAAACGATCCCCGGGTCCGTACCGAGCCGTGTAAGGTCCAGGTTTCGTTTAGCACTCCCCCAGCTTATTTGGTAAATCCTGTAATAAAGGTGGAAAACCTTTCCTAGAAGTTAAGACAGCTTCTCTGTGGGAATCGGGATCAAAACCAGGAGAAGTCGGTGATTCTCAGGAAGGAAGCTGGGATTAAAGAGCCTCGTTCCAGACTGGAGTTCTGTGTCTGCCCCTAGTATGGAGGTACTGGGTCGGAAGGGCTCTAAACTGGTGCTCGGCGTCCAGAACCAGGAACCGGATGAATGTCTGAGATCTGCCACCAATCACTCTCCAGATCAGCACTTATCTAATGGTCCCAGTAATGGTCCCAAACGTCTGCACAGCAATCACGCCTGGAAATGTTTTCCAGACTGGGCCACTGGATGAACTGGTTGCTCAGACTGGACTGTGGTTATAAAAGCTCAACTAAAACTAATTTTATTTAGTTTATTCATTTGAACAAAAGTGTTTTATCTTTATAAATAAAACGGCCTCGTTGATGCAGAGCAGGACCAAGGAGGAGAGAGAAAGTTCTATCCATCCCTTCATAGGAGGCAATGTGAAATCACGACTAACAAGATAGATGAACTCCAAGCCCTACAAGGACTCAGCTGGAGAATCGGGAATCAGGTATTAATGTGTTTCACTGAGAGGTGGCTGCAGCATCATTTCCCCCACTACAACATCTCTCTTCCAGGATTCCGGACAGAGATCCGAAGAGGAGGGGGAAAAGAACAGGAGGTGGAGTAGCAGCGCTTGTTAGTAACAGATGCTGTCATCCGCGACACGTTACTGTAAATTGTCGTCTCTGCAGCCAAGATATTGAACTCTTAGGCCAGCGGTGTTATTGCCTGTTAACCTAGCGTAACATCGCGTTAACACAAGAAGCAGGCTGCATTTTGGGGACTTACTTGGGTGTGCATTGCACCTACTACCGGAGAGTTCCACTAGGGGGCAGAGTACTGAACTATGACCAGATAGAGTGCTGGATTTGTAGGGTAGAAAGAAAACAATCATGGCGACCAAGGAGTAGATAATCAGCTACTTAATTTTCAGATTACGACACGACGGCGTTGTCGTAGAAGATATGTCTGACCGTTTTTACCTCCATTGTTGCTAGTTTTCCTACTTCTTTTGCCGCCGCTGACCCGTTTACCTACAGCCAGTCAAATAGCGCTCTACAATCCCCCTCGCGGTTACTCGCAAATTGCCACGTTCACGCTTTAATTTCAGACGTGCAAACAAGGCTTGAAACAAAAACAAGCTTTGAGAGGCAGCCATGTTAACTACACGTACGCGCAATTAAAAGTATATTCCCAACTTTTTTTAGCTTGTGGCACTGGCAGTACAGAAGTGTTTGGTTTTGCAGCACAGCCAAAAATGAAACCAGTACTTTATGTCTTAAAGAAGAGAACCGTGGAACACGTTAGATCATGTATACGGTGGAGAGAAGGCAACTGGTGCAAAATTTACAAGATATCAAATTACAACTGGACATAACAGAACTTTTAAGCAAAATTTCTAGTAAAAGAATATTGTATTTTTTAATACTTTAATAATAAAAGGAGCATATTTAGTATACACGAAACATTGCTTGCCAACCTACACTAAACAGAAGTTCATGCCTTTTGTTATTATTTTCAGTGTTTTTTTAGTTATGAGTTTTAAAAGTCCAACATTTTTGAACTCCCCATATATTTCGAACGTTCCTTGAACGCACCAAAGGTGTAGGACAAGTTTCTGTTGATGTTCGTTTGTGGCTTATGAAGGGAAAAATGGGTCTTATATACCTGAAGGTTTCTGTTTTGCTCTGAAAAAGAGAATCGGGAATCCATCTTAAATAAATCGGTGTACCTTGTTACAAGTAATAAAATTACGTTTATCCAGGTTTTGTAAGTTCTCAAGAGAAACAAATGTCAATTAATTAAGTTTGATCAATAGCTTGTGACCAACTGAAGCATTTCATTTAAGCTGAACCTGCAGTCCCTTTCTTCGGTGTGGGTTAATTTCAAGAAGAAAACGACTTAGATTGTGAGTGGGCGAAATCAACCGAGAAAGGTTTACGATTGGTCGGTTGATGTACGCCATCATGTAGAGATAATTCTCTTTCTGAGCGTCTGACAGTCCCGATGCAAATATAAAGTCTGTGGCCTCTAATCAGCAGGGACGAGGTTTTTCAGAAAGTCGCTAAGGATGTTCGGAAATTTGGACAGATTTCTTCTTAGACGCTTTTTGGAGGGAAAAAAAAGGGTAATTAAGGGAGTCCGAAAACAAGCAGGTTTTTTAATCGGACAGCCCTCAAAAACGTTTGCATTCCACCTTTAGCTGTAGCAGACAATGGATGCGGTTTAATATTTAACCATAAGTTAACCAGACTTCTTCCTTCCACTCAACTTTCCTTTAAAATGCTCGGAAACAGGTTGTTATTTATTGTGTTGATCCTTGAGTTGTGATGGGTTGCAGCCATCGGTTCATGGAGCGATTACAGCAGGCTGTCATCCCCATCCATCTTCCTCCTGTCGCTGAGAGCTTTGTTTGCCCCCCTCCCCTTCCCCCAAAGGGACTGAAATACGTCCACCAGCCTGGAGCTGGTTTGCTGCCGTACCGTGGGTCCGCCAAATAAAAGAATCTGCATCGGCATGAAGGAATCAGCGACAGCTCCTCTCAGATGTTAACTCGCGACCCCCCAACCCATCCGTCAGAGGAGGCTTGTTTCCATTCAATAAGCTGACACCCCCCCCACCGCAACCACCTCCATTTGAGCATGCTCTGTGATTTCAGCCTCCATCCGTCTTGGCTGGCTGGCTGCCCTGACACACACCAGCCATCAGTCAGACCACACACACATCCACAGTGGACGGACATGGGAAACGAGGGGGAGACGGCCGTTAATGCTACAGAGGAGGTTAGCGGCCAAACAGGCAGCTGATGGATGGATGGCTGGGAAGTGACGGAGCAGATGGAGGGGGAGCAGAAACAGAAGATCAAATCTGTGGAAGGATTCACTTCAAAAACCAGGAAAGTCAGAAACTGAATCCTTTGAAAACTTTCAAGTGTCATAGTTCAGATCCTGGAGACATTTGGATCAAAGAAAATGTAACCTCACGGTTATTGTGACTAAAATGATCGAGCGTTAATGGTCATAGTTTTGAAAAAGTGTAAAAGCTTTTATTATATTTAAGATAATACAGACAAAGCCTTATAAAAAGCGCAACTTTTCACATCAAAGTAAAGGAACAAGGGTTGAGCATTAAAAAATCATTATTATCATTATTCTACAAGCGTTTTTTGTGATCTAGGCATAAACACCTTCCAGGCCACCCGGAGAAGACGGATGTTCAAGTTTATATGTAGATTGCAAGGGTCCCAGAACAATCTTAATGTACAGTCGACCAATCCAAGGTGTGATACCAGTTCTATATGGGGAAACACCGGTATCTGTCCCATTTATAGTATATGTGTAATGCACTTTTAAATTGCAACTTTTAAAATATTTATTAGATGCCGTTTTACTGAATATTATTTAAAAAAAATGTTCTATAATGCCCTCTGTACTGTATTATATGTTATATGTACTGTATGTGGTTATACGTCTATTTGGACGTTTGAGTCTGCAATAAAGTTCTACTTCCTGTACCTTTTTGTACCTTATAAGAAGTTTAAGCTATATTTGCTATTGATTCCAATATTTAATGATAACTACGAGTTGTTGATCGTTTCAAGGGTATTAATTATGCTAATTATAGCACCAGAAACATGTTATAATATTTTCGGACAACTAAATAAACCCTCAATATCAGGAAAATATTGTCCTCAGTTTGTGTCCTTTCCAGTTAGTTTTGCAGATTTGGGAAAATGTCATCAGGCAGTAATAATTGTTAAATTCATAATAATTCGGCGAGAGTCGATCAATTACTTTGGCGACCAATTCAACTAAATTAAACTAAAACTCTAATCTGCTCCCTGGGAGTCCCACAATGCATAGCGTCATTTCAATATGGAGGTATCTAAGACACGGCTTATATGCTGGCAGGGGGCGCTGTGGCTGCACTAGAGGGCGACTCGTTGCATTATCCCTCAACCCAAAGTCCTCCCATCATGCATTTCAGCTAAAACGCTAACGTACCTAGCCTTGTGGCTGATATTCATGCAGATCTGTGATTTTTTTCCTGCATGTTCTGCAAACAGGATAGACGTCTTCTATCAATTATCCCTCGTTATTCTTCAAATACCCAAAATATGGACGGTATCAAGAACGGTAATTATCATTCTCAACATTTTTATCGGGGTTTACCGCTACACCGGTAAACGTAACAACCCTAGGAGACATGAAATAAAATTTCACCTGAAGATGCTCCTAATGTTCTCTGGAGGGTGGAGGAGAACAGGGATTCATTCAAGGGGGAATATAGGTACCAGTGTTATTATCGTTAACGAAAACGAACAAAATAACGAAAACTAGAAGTAACTGTTAACTGAAATAAAAATAAAAACGAGAATTTGAAACAAAACGAACTGAAACTGTAATGAGTGTTCACAAAACAAACTAAAACAAACAAAATTTATTGAGAAAATGTGCTTAGTTTTGGTTTCATACATTCCCTCATAAAGTCCGGAACAATTATTTCTATGTCGCCCCCTGCCTTCGTGTTGTCACGAATTGCAAAGTTGCAAAAATTGCCTTGATAAAAACAACAGAACGGGAAAGTTAGATACAATCAAATCGACTTGCCTCCTTTCAAGGAAAATAAAAGACGTCTTTGGATTGCAATTTATCAGAAGAAGCGGTTAAAACGATGATTAAACAGGTGAGCTACGGCGGCTAACAAATAAGCTAACACTGTGACTGCAAACAATAGCAAATGGAGCCGGTATTACACCAGAGTTGTGTAGCTGGTGTAGGTTGTGTGTATCCGCTGTGTTGGTGGACAAATAATCCCTCTAGTTTCTGATTATTGGTGTTTTTTACTGGCTGTTCAACATTATCCCAACATGTCAGTAAAGTCGCCTGTGTTGCTACGTACCGCCTAGCGTCACGTCAGCAAAGGTTGAGAGAAAGCGTCAATGTGGAAAATGATTCAAAAGCATCATAGTACCTAAGATAGCTTGGCTTTTATTTTGTTGTGTTTCCACTAAGTGTTTTTATAGAACTGTGGAGCCTGCATTAATCGTTGGGCTTTTTATTTCAAAGGTCCCATATTTCTGTTATACTTGCCTGATTTGTATGGTTGTTAGTCTGGCCCATGTCAATACAGTTCTGAAAAAGCATAATCATTTTCTGAGATTTTGTTATACATTTTTTTTTTAGTCTTGTCCCAGTACGCAACTTGTTTAACGATAAGACTCAAACTAAAACTGAAACAAATAAAAACTAAACTGAAACTAAGCATTTATAAAAAAACAAGAACTAAACCACCGAACAAACGGTAAAAATTAACTACAACTAAAATAGAATTTGAAATCTTGAGTCAAAAACAAATAAAAACTAAAACTAAAGAACATTCTAAAACTGTAATAACCCTGATAGGTACAGCTGCTGGCAGCAAGGAGAAATATTTTGGAGAAGTGCCCACAACAGCAGGCTAGCATTAACATTAGCATTAGCTTACCTTCACAAACTGTCCAGAATAACCCTATCTTCCACTTTATGCTGCTTTTTGGTGTCCTCCACTTTCCTGCACTTCTCTAAATGTTTTTGTAATGTTTTTGAAAATTGCTTTTGTGTGCAGTAATTTGTTACAATGCTTCCTGAATTGTTTCATTGCTTTTCCATTTTTTTGTAGTGTTTAGTTATTTATTAATGTGGTTTGCACTTCGTTGCCACTGTACTCGACCATTTGGTGCAGACACGCTGAAAGTTTTCATTTTATGCATGCAGTACAGGTAACGCAATCAATAAATTAATAGTAAAAAGATTCCCATATAGGCATTTGAACTTCATCTAAGACCGGGAGGCTTCGGAACATGACTGTTACCAGCGTGGTGCCAACCAACTGTGTACAAGGAGCGCATGCAACGTCTTATTCTGCTACTAAGATTATACTGGATTCATTTTTAAAATGCAATTAACGCATGCACAGAAAACCACCCTGTTTATGTCGTAATGCAGCCCGCACACTACATCAATTCTCCTTCCAAACAAGTCAAACTGTGGATTTTTGTGTAGATATGTGTGTGCGTAAATGACGTGAGTATATTTTACTGACGAACTGGCTTTGATATGATTAAGTTCATACGTTTTCAGTGGGAATCTTCCTTAATCCCATCTGCTTCGGATTTCAGCTTTGTCTCGCTATTGGCTACTTAGCAACCTGCGCGCGGTGCAGGGATTATAAAAGCCCCTTATTCCTGTTGTTGGTTCACTATAGCCTCAGTATATTTTATATTGAGTTACCTCAGCACCAAAATGCGCATTATTCAGTTAAAGTGATGTTTTTAGACTTAAATGAGTGCTAACTCGTTAGAGGAAGTAGCTGTGTGGACCTTCACAATAAGAGCATTCATTCCTAATCAAACTTGGATGCGGTTTGATGATTGCTGGGGACAGTTATTAAATATTTATTTAGCCTCTAAGTATTTATCCATTTCATGTTTGATTACAATATTCGCTGTATAAACGTGTTGAACATCGTTATTAAATCAACAGCTTTCTCTGAGGCAGTTTGCAGCAGGGATTAGATTTAGCACCTTCAACTCTGAGACTATGGTCTTGATGGTTAAATAAATGTAAGTTAAAAGCCATAGATTTAACAGTTTTCCTTTTTAAACGTCACCATTAGGCTGTTGGTAGGGAAGAATTATTAAAATCCACACTGTAACACAAAGAACAATGTTGGATATCATCAACAACGGGAGAAAGTTTATTTAATGCGAGCGTAGTGAGACAACATTGTTCTAATGTTTTGTTTTAAGACTCCCAAAGATGAAAATGTTCATATGTTGTTTTGGTGGAGGAAGCAGGAGAGAATGTTTCTTTAAGTTGCGCTAAAGACGTAATAATCTCGCTATCCATCCATCTATCGCTTCCAGCGATTCAGGAATGAAAAATCTGGGTAGGGACTATGGACAGTGTTTGCTTTCTACACAGTGATTTTTGCACAAAATAAATTTCAGCTGTAGTAATTCAATGCACTATAATTTACTTTCAATAATGGATCAAGTTTTTTCCTTTTTGATCTTTTTTCCCCAACTTTGATGGAAATGTCCTTCACTCCCTGGTTCTCCGTTCCTGCGTCGGAGAAAGGTCTCTGGCAGCTGGATGCAGAGAGAGTGAGAATATTTCAGCACAAAATAATATTCTGGCATACTATCTACACAAATCCAGAATATCATCTTTGGGAATCTTAAAAGAGTAAAAATATTACATACATTTTTTTTTCTGGCAACCCACCCACAGTATAGAAACCAGACCCATTAAATTTCATTTACAATGGTCCCTCATTTATTATTAAAATAACCCGTAACAGCCAAAATGCGCAAAGTAGTGGTTTTTATTTTTACAGTTATTATGCTTTAAGGCTTTAAACCCCCTCTCCACACATTTTTTTACATTTTTCCAGAAGATACATTAAAATTTTCTCACATTTCTCACAAGTTCTAATACTCAAACCTTCGTAGATTTAAAACATAAAAGTATTAATACGCCGTACGGACTCTAAACTGTTGCGCCGCTCGGTGCGTCTCTCTACACTGAAGGTCTCTGAGCAGGTGTCGTTTCTGATTGAGGAACATAGTTATGGGCAGTTTTTACTGTTATTTCCTATGGATGAGATTTTTATAACCAGACGTGATAAATTTGACATAATAGGAGGAGAGTGACAATTGCCTCCAATCATTTAAGACGCAGAACACAATGCGTGTTATAGTGCTGTAAAGAAAACATTTAAATTGTGCTATTAAAAAAATCCACCAAACAGCAAAGTAGCAAAGGGTGGACTGTGTTGTAGCAGGGGAACATTATAACTGTTATTTTTCCATCTTGAAACGGGTACCAGTGACAATGCAGGACTCCGCCCTGTGGCTGACTACCTTTTAAAACATGACTTATCTACTGCAGAGAATGCTGTAGTATATGAGCAGAAAGAAACATGACTGCATGAGAAAGTGTTTGATGCCTATGCCCGGAGTTATTGTTATCCGTCTCAGGAGAGGAGTGACCGCAAAAGAACAGAAACTAGAGTAGTTTTAGGTGAAGCCTACACTAGATGGACCCACATAAAACATTTCTACGCCATCAAACACACGTAGAAACGGCCACTTTCCTCCTGGATCGGTAAGCTAACTAGCTAGCTAACTTACTAGCTAGCTAACAGAAACTAGAGTAGTTTTAGGTGAAGCCTACACTAAATGGACCCACATAAAACATTTCTATGCCATCAAACACACGTAGAAACGGCCACTTTCCTCCTGGATCGGTAAGCTAACTAGCTAGCTAACAGAAACTAGAGTAGTTTTAGGTGAAGCCTACACTAAATGGACCCACATAAAACATTTCTACGCCATCAAACACACGTAGAAACTGCGACTTTCCTCCTGGATCGGTAAGCTAACTAGCTAGCTAACTTAACTAGCTAGCTAACAGAAACTAGAGTAGTTTTAGGTGAAGCCTACACTAAATGGACCCACATAAAACATTTCTACGCCATCAAACACACGTAGAAACGGCCACTTTCCTCCTGGATCGGTAAGCTAACTAACTAGCTAACTTAACTAGCTAGCTAACAGAAACTAGAGTAGTTTTAGGTGAACCCTACACTAGATGGACCCACATAAAACATTTCTACGCCATCAAACACACGCAGAAACTAAGACTTTCCTCCTGGATCGGTAAGCTAACTCACTAGCTAACTTAACTAGCTAGCTAACAGAAACTAGAGTAGTTTTAGGTGAACCATACACTAGATGGACCCACATAAAACATTTCTACGCCATCAAACACACGCAGAAAGAGAGACTTTCCTCCTGGATCGATAAGCTAACTCACTAGCTAACTTAACTAGCTAGCTAACAGAAACTAGAGTAGTTTTAGGTGAACCATACACTAGATGGACCCACATAAAACATTTCTACGCCATCAAACACACGCAGAAAGAGAGACTTTCCTCCTGGATCGATAAGCTAACTCACTAGCTAACTTAACTAGCTAGCTAACAGAAACTAGAGTAGTTTTAGGTGAACCATACACTAGATGGACCCACATAAAACATTTCTACGCCATCAAACACACGCAGAAAGAGAGACTTTCCTCCTGGATCGATAAGCTAACTCACTAGCTAACTTAACTAGCTAGCTAACAGAAACTAGAGTAGTTTTAGGTGAAGCCTACACTAGATGGACCCACATAAAACATTTCTACGCCATCAAACACACGCAGAAAGAGAGACTTTCCTCCTGGATCGATAAGCTAACTCACTAGCTAACTTAACTAGCTAGCTAACAGAAACTAGAGTAGTTTTAGGTGAAGCCTACACTAGATGGACCCACATAAAACATTTCTACGCCATCAAACACACGCAGAAAGGGAGACTTTCCTCCTGGATCGGTAAGCTAACTCACTAGCTAACTTAACTAGCTAGCTAACAGAAACTAGAGTAGTTTTAGGTGAAGCCTACACTAAATGGACCCACATAAAACATTTCTACGCCATCAAACACACGTAGAAACGGCGACTTTCCTCCTGGATCGGTAAGCTAACTAGCTAGCTAACTTACTAGCTAGCTAACAGAAACTAGAGTAGTTTTAGGTGAAGCCTACACTAAATGGACCCACATAAAACATTTCTACGCCATCAAACACACGTAGAAACTGCGACTTTCCCCTTGGATCGGTAAGCTAACACACTAGCTAACTTTGCTAACGTTAGCTGTCAGTTAAACTCCTCTAGGAAACATTCCTCCCTGGACACAGTTCAGGTTGGTCACTGGGCGTATCGGCAGCAAACCTGGCAACCCAACAGCTGGAATAATGTTTTTATTGATGCAGCTACAACCTAGATAAGGGTCATTCTCTGATTTTGGTGCACTTTAGGGTCTCTGATAACTGGAAAATCCACCAACATGAAATTTAACTGAGATCCATATGTAGGAAAAACTGTGTCAAAGTTTTAAACTAACAGGAGCAGATACAACGCAGAGACAACGCAGCAGGATGCTACAGAGTTCCTGGTGTTTTCACCACTGGACAGTTTTTAACTCACAGGATGTTCTTTCTTCCCGTCAGCTCAGACTCTTCAGCGCCTACGGGAACCCGAGTGGCCCGATTCTCAGCAGTCTTTCAGGGCCCAAACCTGCAACAGCAGCAGCGGTGTGGGCGTTTGTGCTTGCTAAAACTTTGCTGACCAGAAGTATCCTTCAGCAGCTTTAAATATAAATGTTAATTATCCGTTACCAGGCAACAGCTAGGGAAGCTCCTGGAGCCATAACAGGGAAACGGAGCGCATACAGAACCAATCGTCCTCCGGGGAGACCTGACCGGGGAGGTCCAATGGTAACCGTAGCAACAGAGATGTAGGGCTGGTTTAATTCATGCTGACTGGGTGACCGGAGGTGAGGATCCAGCAGGGAGAGCTGCTGCGGGAGAGTTCAGGGTCAGAGGTCATCGATAGCTCACTTTCATCTCATGCCTGCACTCTTCTGGGTCTCCAAAGGTCTGAAGAACCTTCAGGAACAACTGAAAATTGATCCAAGTCTCAACAAATGCTCATTGTACCGCTTTATTACTGAATTACAAATAAAAAAGCAGTTTCCTTTACTTTTGTCACTTAGCTCCTGCCACCACTTGAAAAATGTCATTAGGTGGGAGGAGCCTGAGTACATGATGTGTTCTACTATACATGGCTAAACCACCGATTGTCGTTCTTTCTTCAGCTGAATTAAAGACGAAAGTGTCACAGCTCCAGGGCTGTAGTTCCTACAGAGCCAGAAGTTGATCCTCCGATAGACAATCAGCCGGTAAAAGATAGAAGATCGGTCGGTAGCCGGTCCTTAGGTAGACGATTGAGGGAAGTTGGTCCTTTGGTAGATGATTAATGGAAGTTGGTCTTCGATAGACATGTGATGGAAGCCGGTCTTTCAGTAAAACATTGTTCGGTAGACGGTCCTTCAGTAGACGATTGACGGAAACTGGTCCTTCGATGAACGATTGACGGAAACTGGTCCTTTGGTAGACGCGTGATAGAAGCCGGTCTTTCAGTATAAGATTGACAGAAACTGGTCCTTCGGTAAACGATTGATGGAAGCCGGTCTTTCGGTAACCCGTCACCACTTATTCAGTAGATGATTCCTTCGGTGGATGCTTGGTGGTAGGTGGTCCTTCAGTAGATGATAGCGGGTCCTCCAATAGATGATTCCACCAGAAGATGTTCCTTCCATCAACGATTGGCCTAAAGCTGGTCCTTCGGTAGACGATCGGCCAGAAGCCTGTTCTCCGACATGAATCCCTTAAAAAAAAGTCTTTCTTCTGCTTGTTTGGTCCACATGGTTGTCGGTGTAAATGGTTGTTGGTGTACATTAGGGATGTGTTTTGGCAATAATCAGGCGATACGATATGTATCACGATACAGAGGAAACGATATGTGGTACATGGGTGTCGGTCCACATGGTTGTTGGGCTACCTGGTTGTTGGTAATCATGGTTGTCAGTCCACATGGTTGTCAGTCTAAATGGTTGTTGGTCCACATGGTTGTTGGTCTAAATTGTTGTTGGGCTACATGGTTGTTGGTCTAAATGGTTGTTGGTCCACATGGTTGTCGGTCCACATGGTTGTTGGGCTACCTGGTTGTTGGTCCTCATGGTTGTCGGTCCACATGGTTGTCAGTCTAAATGGTTGTTGGTCCACATGGTTGTCGGTCCACATGGTTGTTGGGCTACCTGGTTGTTGGTCCTCATGGTTGTCAGTCTAAATGGTTGTTGGTCCTCATGGTTGTCGGACCACATGGTTGTCAGTCTAAATGGTTATTGATCCACATGGTTGTTGGTCTAAATGGTTGTTGGTCCACATGGTTGTTGGTCCACATGGTTATTTATTCACATGGTTGTTGGTCCACATAGTTGTCGGGCTACATGGTTGTTGGTCCACATGGTTATTGATCCACATGGTTGTTGGTCTAAATGGTTGTTGGTCCACATGGTTGTTGGTCCACATGGTTATTTATTCACATGGTTGTTGGTCCACATGGTTGTCAGGCTACATGGTTGTTGGTCCACATGGTTTTTGATCCAAATGGTTGTTGGTCCACATGGTTGTCGGGCTACATGGTTGTTTGTCCACATGGTTATTTATCCACATGGTTGTTGGTATAACTGGTTGTTTGTCTAAATGGTTGTTGGTCCACATGGTTGTTGGTCCACATGGTTGTTTGTCTAAATGGTTTTTGATACACATGGTTGTTGGTCCACATGGTTGTCGGGCTACATGGTTGTTGGTCCACATGGTTATTGATCCACATGGTTGTTGGTCTAAATGGTTGTTGGTCCACATGGTTGTTGGTCCACATGGTTATTTATTCACATGGTTGTTGGTCCACATGGTTGTCAGGCTACATGGTTGTTGGTCCACATGGTTTTTGATCCACATGGTTGTTGGTCCACATGGTTGTCGGGCTACATGGTTGTTTGTCCACATGGTTATTTATCCACATGGTTGTTGGTATAACTGGTTGTTTGTCTAAATGGTTGTTGGTCCACATGGTTGTTGGTCCACATGGTTGTTTGTCTAAATGGTTTTTGATACACATGGTTGTTGGTCCACATGGTTGTCGGGCTATATGGTTGTTGGTCCACATGGTTGTCGGGCTATATGGTTGTTGGTCCACATGGTTGTCGGGCTACATGGTCTTCTCATGTCTCTGCTCCTGGTGGAGGGGTTGAAGGATAATAAGGTTGAGGTAATCATTTTATTTTGGGAACCACAGGATCTCCTCTGCTGGCATATATTTAAGTCTTGGAGTTCTGGAGAGGTTGAAGGTTCAAGTTCAAGGATCCTGTTGTCCCGTTACTGAAACTGGGTTCCAGGAATGAAGAAGCTAGATCTAGATCTAGGTCTAGGTCTCTTGGTCATGGCTGAAAGAACCAGATCCTGGTTCTGTCCCGGTTCTGAGTAGCACCTCCACTTCTTTGGAAGGAGACCTAACCAGATCTCAATGGAGACATTAACGTGACCTTCTGGCCTTGGAAGACGCTGGGATGGTCGAAGAAGAGTCGCTGGGGAGTGTGGCTTTCCCTCCTGGACCTGATACCTCCATGACCTCACCTTGGGGAGCACCACCTCATCTCCTCCTCTGGTTCTTCCTCCTCCTCATCCTCCCCTCAGTAACTTCCCTGATCTCCTCTGATTCTCATCAGCTTCATGAACAACTGAAGTTGCTGTGCAGAGGAGGGTCAGCGGGTCGACTGGAGGCATCCATCAGCTTCGTCTCCATGAGCTCAGATGGAGGAGGACATTGTTGGGGGACAGCTGGTGTCTGCAGCTGGCGTTGCTCTCATTCCTCCTGGACGTGTTCCTGTCAGATGGGATGGATTTTACACCTCCAGACGCAGCAGATGGGATCTGAAAATACTCCTGTCCTTGGATTCTTCACATCTACAGGAGCTGAAGGAGCGTCACACGCGTTGGAGATAAAACAGCCTCAGACCAGGGCTTCACAAACGAACACAACCAACAGTTAGCCACACCACCTCTGAACTGAGATTAAAAATGAGAATCTGAATGAAAGTATCTCACATTTAAGAATTATATCTCTATATATGGATATGTATCTCTTTGGATTATACAGCAGTTGGAGTAATTGGTGATGAGTACAAATATAAAGGTTGCAGTGACACTCCTGCACAATCCGTCAACCATCCGTCCATCCAGTCAACCAATCATCCATCCATGCAACCATTCATTCATGGATGATGATGATGATGATGATGATGACGATGATGATGTGGTTCTTTCAACATCACTTTTCCATCAAACAGCTTCACTTTGTTGGAGATAAAATCTCATCCTTTTTCTTTTTCTCTGCGGGATTTATCTACAGACTCCGGAACGTTGCATCTCCTGGAGAAGCTGTTGGTAAAGATTTAATCCCAGTTTAAAATAAATTATTTGACGAGCTGTATGAACATTTTCTGTCAGAATGATTCAGAGGTCAAAGTTAAAAGTTATCTGGAACTGAAAGTTAATGAACAACAGTGAAATGATGAGAACACTGGACTGTGCAGAGAGTCTCCTCCTCCGTCTCCTTTCAGTCCTAATAAAGACTCAGTGTTTCCTACAGAAACCAGACGAAAAGCCACAGTTCATCCTAACCGCATTCATGTCAGCCACTCAAACAGAACCTGATTTTGCTTTTATAATAAAAGGCTCACTAGCAGCACAAAAATCTGCTGCCTGGTTTTTGAATCTGGGGTCTAATTTTGGTTTAATTAACTCATAACTGGAGGGCTCATTAGAGGCAGCAAACAGCTGCAGCCATCAACAAAATAAAACATCCAGGAGTCCAAACTGCTACCAGAACACGGCGTTCTGTGATATTTGTTCTGCTGTATGTTAACTGAAGCAGTAAATATTGGTCATCTACGGAATAATATCGTTGTGACCACCTGCTTAATAGTGAGTTGGTCCCTATTTTACTGCCAGAACAGCACCGATGCCTCAAGATGAGAGGCAGTATCCGGAACTAAGATGGCAGCAGCAGCAACTTTAATTGGCAAAATCTTTAATGATTTAATAAGACATTTACAGGTGGTGTAAAAGTTCAGGAAGGTGGTAATATCACTGAAAGTATCAGAGTTTAAGGAAAGGAGCCAGTGGGGAGCAATGCGAATAGGAGAGCTTAAATATACTGAGGAGGAGTGAAGAACAGATAAGGAACCAAAGGAGCTAAGCTAGGATAATCAGATGCAGGTGGGGTTGGGTTTAGCCTAATTTTGATTTTACTTAAATATTCAAACAACACAGCTATGTAAAGTTATTAGCAGGGGAATGAAAGAAACTCTTTTATTTACAAAGTACCAAGTATCCAAATAATATGCCAAAATATTTAATTGTGCCAAGTAACAATGCTGGGATTTCTTTATAAACATTTGTCAAATATTTTACAAATGCTCAGGAATCAAAAGAATACACCCAAATTATCTTATTACTTTACTAAATCACATTTCTCCGTCCCTCTGAAACAAAATGCCGCCAATTCTTGTTCATTGATTATGTGACGTTTCTACAAATAGCAAATTGATCTCATGTTTGTTATATTTTTCAAGTTTGCAAGTGCATTCTCGTCAAGTTTTTTGAGTTCACAGAATAGCCGGGTTTCCCCCTCTCTCTACTCTACTCTACTATTCTCAAGAAGGTGATTTAATTATTTTAATTCCAGTTTTACTTGGCCGATCAAGGCAATTTAAAAACTGGTGTGTAGTTTATAATCCTCGCTTTAAACAGAAGCTGAAACTGAGACTCAGAGAGGAGTAGTCTTGCTGCTGTAAGCCACCTCAAATCAGACGTAGTAAAAGGACGTATTTACGCATCCATGGATACCAGAGGGTTAATAACAAAGGAAATATTTGGTAAATGCGACAACCGATGGCCTGAACCATCCCACTACCCTCACCAGTTTTTGTTTTCTTTACATCCAGTTGCCGGGCGGCAAGAAATCCGGATCATGTTTTTAATTCTGGGGAGCGGAATGACGGGAATGTGATTCATGTGGTGTAATTTTTAATCTGTAAAGCACTTTGAAATGCAAATTTCTATGAAGATTTCTTTATAAATAAAGTTTGACTGATTGAAAACCTGATTTTCCTTCGTCTGTTGCTCCTTGGTGTGGTTCTGATGCTCGCTGTTGGAGCCTTCGGTAGCGCACAAACCTTAGCCTGGCTGGTCTGAAACTCTGTGGTTCTATCAGGACTAGGATTTACATTTCCAGGACTTTCAGCAACAGTACAGCTGGACTCCACGACTCGGGCCAACTTTTCCTCACTAAGGCACGACGGAACCGTCACAAATAGCTGGAACCAGCCCACAAAGCTGCAGTGTTTCATGAGAGAGGAGATGAAGGAGCAGAGGGACGCATGAGTGGCTGATAGCAACACCTGTTTCAGCCCGTGTAATGAAGAGATGCAGCCTTCTGACCCTTGACCTCGGACACACGACCCATGCTGTCAGGCAGGGAGGATTTATATCCGGCAGCGGCTTCATACATTCAGGATTATGGATTATCTGTCTGCCAGGGATGCTGCGTCGTTGCCTCTCAACAGAGCGACGCGTTGACCCCGCCGACCCCAACGTGACGAGCCGCAAACAAGCCGCCATGAAACTCATTACTGATTAAAAGATTAAATCCGTTCTCCCTGATCTCACCGTCCAGAACAGACGCTGGGCTGGCCAGTAGGAGATGGAGCATCCGAAGGCAGAGAACAAACGGACAGTTCGCCCCCAACGTTTCTGCTACGCTACGTTCCTTCTACAGCGTTTACCCATCCCAGAAATGATTCGTTATTTACACTCCAATTATAAAACATTGGGGCAAAAAAATATATGTATATATATGTTAATGTTTTCCACTTTAATTCTTAAGTTATTTCAAAAGCAATGTTTTGAGTATAGTGAATTAGCTTTTCCGTCATAATTAAAACGCATTTCTAAGTAACATGAACTTAATAATTGTAAACATGTATTTAAGTTTACCCAACATGATGTTTTAAGTCTGTAAATGTAGCTTTTTTATTAATGTATTTTTGTGGCTTAAGTGTTTGTGTATCTGGGAGGTTAAAGTCACAGAGGAAAATGTATTAGCAGTTTCGAAGTTGTAGATTTCTTTCAGTGTTTCACAGATACAAAACAACAGTTACACCTTTTTACATTTCTTTAGGTACAAAGCACAAAATGCATCCTTTGATTCACACTTTTAAAAAAAACTATTGTACATTTACAGTTTTGCCCCGATTGATCCAAAACAAAAAAAATAACCGGTGTGTAACTGGACAAAAATTAAGTGAATGCGGTTAGCACCATAAAGAATTCACGTTAGCCTCGTGGCTAACAACATTAGCCATCTTTTAAACGTTTTAAACCAACTACAATGGTCTGAACCAGGGTAACACATTTACGTTAGTTTCAAATGATTCGTAACAGCTCGGCTCCGTGTACGTTAAAACCTGACTACGGTGCACTCAAACGGCTAACAATAGCGTTATTGTGTGTCACATGAGCTCAATGAAATAACAATTACAAGTAAAAAGTGTAATAGTATTTATGAACTTGATTTCTAGTTTCACAACATATATATTTAAGTTAAGACTAAAGGTTCCCTGAATTAGTTTTTAGGGTGTATGACTTAAAAACAGTAGTTTTTTTTTAGCATAAAAAAAAGACGTTTAAGTTGATATTATTTTAAGAACAAAATTAAACTAGAGAAAGATGTCTAATTAGGCCTTAACTTAAAATATATTGATTCTGGATGAGGATTTCTGCCTTTACTTAACAGGGAAATGTAAATTACTGAAACTTAATATCGTATTATAAGATGAAGCTAGCTTCCAGTCACATGTGCATGCAGTAAAACAGAGAAACCGGCGGCCATTTTGTGCTGCCAGCAACAGCGAGGGAGGGACAGCGAGGACTGAAGGTCAAGGTTGGATTAAGTTTACTTGGTGAGTAAATTTACTTTTATCATCAATCCAGTTACACAACATTAAAATTGAACTTTCCACAGTCTGTTTTGTCCTAAGCTTTAAGCTAGCTATTAGCTAGCTAATGTCTTCAAAGTAAACTGCGGTCCTAGAACTGCTGCAGACATGAATCTTCAGCCCTCTTTTTTACTGGCATATGTTAGCGGACATTGGTAGGAATATTTTGTTTAAAGGCGTTAAGCGTTAGCCACTTTATTTCACCAAGGAAGAGTTTTAAATTTGCACAATTTAGGCTCGTGACGCTTTTTTTCTTTTCTCCGTCATTTTTTTGTGTTTCAACCTAACTCTTATTTCTGGCATAAAATACAATCATATACTCACCCAGATAACTTTCTGGTATGCGTTAATTTTTACTGTATTTTTCCTTCTGGAAAATGTGTTATTGATACAAGTTGGTTACAATAAATACATTTTTAACAGTAAAACTGTATTTGCCATGTCTAATTTATCGTCGCTTAAGTGAAACATGTTGCTAATACTCATTAAAGTTGTTGTAAAAATTAACATATAGTTTTCTAATTGAAAGAAAATTAAATAGAGTAACTTTACCAATTTTTAACGCTACAACTATAATATGAATATAATAAAATATACAAATTTAGTTGGTTCAACATGATTAAGGTTGTAGAGAACAAAACAAATAATGATGGTTAGTGCAGCTATAAAACTTTCATCAAATTACTCGATAAATGCGTAGTTGGAATTACTTAAAAAGATAAATGCAAATTGTTACATCCATTTTTTTATGTCCAGTGAGCCAGTGTAATTTTTTTAAAGTGTACAGAGAGGCCTCTTGTCTTCTCTCAACACCTTTACCTGTACAAATGAGGATGGTCGTCCAAACTCTTCTCCAGGTCGATTAGCCATGTTTTAGGGTCCGCAGCAGCAGCTCACTGTTGGGATCTTCAGGCCCCGTCCACACCGGACCGTTCCCAGGAATGTTTCCATCAAGACAGAAACACAGTAAACGTCCCGAAACGCTGCTTTCAACTCCACCAGACCTTGTTTAGTTAAACTCACTTTAATTCGTATGGGATTTAGATGCTGAATACTCATCCCTGAAGTATGTAAAATGTATCTGGTTAATTCCGAAAAGAGATTTTTTTTTTGTTTTGTTTTGTTAAAAAAAGAAGAAGCAGTAAATACAGAAAAAAATTAGCGTTTCTCTTTTTTTATCGTTCTACAACATGCTCCATTAGAGTTTAACACGTAACGGTAACTAGCTTAACACGATATTTAATCATTTATCAAACATTATATGCATGCAGTAGCAAAACTCAACTTACAGTTGGTTTGGTAAAACAGCAAAGTTTCTTGTCTTCTGTCGGTTTGCCGAGCATGCAGCTCTTCTGCAGCGGGGGATTCAGCAGAGGCTCGTACCAAGTCTATGACGCGTTTAAAGACGGTTGGGCAAATCATCACCACACTGTGCAAACGTATTAAAGAAATGTATTTGCTGTGATGTTTTTAATATTACATTTCAAGCACGCACTATGGGGCTGATTGATCAAGTTTCCTGATAAAGACGGCAAAATTGCCTGCGTCGCTAAAAGATTTGAGTGAGTGAGTTGTCCTTAATTTGCGGGTGATTTACAAAGACTGCGTGAGTAATTCTCAACAGGCGCAAGCAGCAGTATTCAAATGAGGAGTTTGCGGCCGCTAATGCAAGCTGCACCACGGGGCTAGAGAGAGGAGGAATAATGCGCATAGATCCTTGATGCGTCTTTGGCACAAAAATTATGCTAAAATGCTGTGAATTCTGTGTTTTTCAGTAATAAATGTAATTCATGCGCTGCTCTCTGCTGCATGAACACATCGTACTGCAGGGTTAGACTGATTAAAACTGCAGCATGTCTGAATTTAGTTTTTAAAATGTCATATATAATGCCAATTATCATTGTGGTATTGTATATGATAACTACATTTTACCCTGTAGCCAAAGTCGAAGTTGTCTAGCTTTATTTAGCAAATAAAGCTAGACAACTCTTTCGATACTATCCGCCATAATTCAGAACGTACGACAATAGAAGAAGCCCCGCCCACGCGTCCTTTCATCCTCAGATGCAAGCGTTGCAAGCTTTTTAGGACAAGCGTCAAACTTCGGTATGAACGCAGCATTAGAGTGTTAATTACTCTTAGTTAATATTGCGTGTGAATGACATTTTTTCAACTCACGTTGAATGTGGTAGCACAAAAATTAAGAAGTGCTAAAATAGCAGCGCAAACATGTTTATGCTTAGTAAATCACACTGTGCCTGGAATGCCTACTTATTCTTCTCCCCGTATTTTACGTGTTCTTACAGAAACGCCCAGATTTCATATTCATCCGGGGCAACAGCGCTAAATGGATGCGTGCGACTTGCTGTGGGTTTAAAAGGCGCAATGCTCTCTGCGCCGTGTTGATAGATCAGCCTGTTTTTGCGATGCTGTGCTGTTTTGCGCAAACTGTTGATAAATCATCCCCTCTAATTTTTTTTTTACACTTCTCTAGTTTGTTCAGTAATAAACCAATAAATTCTCCCACTTTAGGGGGTGCTTTGAATCAGTTAGGGGGTGATGGAGTGCTTAACTCCTACAGATGTTTATCTTTCTTTATGTTGTTTAAAAGAACTGGTGGGTATATCTGGTTATTTTATTTGTAATGCAAAAAAACAACAACATTTGCAGCTCACTAAATTGATGTTGCTGGATGGGCGGGGCCTCTTCAGATGATTCAGGTGAGCATTTGCAGGTAGGGGAGGGTCCTAATGACCTACTGGGCCATGATGGGTTTCAACTTGGGAAGATGAAGTTTTGCCTTAAACTTTGGTTTGGTGATTTTCTGCTCAGAGGAGAAGAGAATCCTGCAGAAGAATCCTCGATTTTTAATCCGTTCCATTCTTTTCTTTTGTTTTCCATCTGAACTGGTGCTTTAGATCCTTTAGAGGACTGGTTAAACCTCTGACATATGAGCGCTGTGAGATTACGCAACTATGTCTGGGTTATGGCTCCATTTCCTATAAATCATTGAGAGCAAAGAGTTTAATCCTTGAATCGAGCGTAATTCTGGAGAAATCTGCCCACAATAATCCGAGTCAACATGAGCAAAAAAGCACAAGCACCCAGTTTTTTAAAGACCGAAGAAATATATCAACGTTTCTGGAGGTTAGAAATGTGATTAAATCCAAACTTGGAACCACGTAAAGATCCAGGCTGCTCGGGGAAAAAGTCTGGGATTATGAGGGTCGACGGAGGTTTTAAAGAGCGGCGCACATATCAGACAGTCCATCTGACCCAGTGTGCACCTGTCGGTAAGTCGGGTCACGTTAGGGCTCAAAAATGTCCACTATCTGACCTTTCAATCACCAGATCGAGGCTTCTGGAGGAGCCGTTCAGACATCCGTCAATCCTCCCGACGTTCTCCTTCCGTTTCAGCATCATTTAAGAACAGAAGTGTTCAAATTTAAGAAATCTTCTGATCGACTCTCAGATTACAATCTACTTCACAATGTCTGCTTACAAATGAATAAAACAAAAAGATTAAATAAAAAGTAAAAAAGCAAAAGAAAATACAATCTTCTAAAAATATGAGTTTAGATAAAGTGATGTTTTATTAAACAAGCTTTCTGCCTTCCCTTCACTTTCAAGGACCACATTAAAGGCAGGTTATACGATGGTGGGCGTTATTGTAAAATATAAAGCCCCACCCATGGCTTCATGCTCTCCCCCTAAGCCACGCCTCAATAACACAGGTACGCACAGCCAGCATGGTGTCGTTGGGTCTCCAGGACACAAGCCATTTCTACCAAAGTCACAAAATATAAGGTGATCTTACCTGTCCAGGAGAAAATCAGCAACCAACGCATCGCTCAGCGAGCCCTTAGCTTCCTTGAGTTGACGCCACCGTGTAAATGCAGCAGCTGCGACGCAGACTCGGCTTTTGGAACGCTCTTCGTCGGCTTTCTTCTTTCTCGTTGCCATTTCCACAACAGCTTTGCGTTTCCGATTCCCTTTGGGAAGCTAATCTGCGCTAACTTGGAACTAAATGCTTCACCAAACAAACACGTCGGCTACTGCAGCTGGCGCAATCAATTTTATCTGCTGCTAAGGTGGCGCGAGCTCACTTCCTGCTTACAGGCTAGAACGAGCGCTGCGTGCAGACGAAGGGGGGAGGAGCTGGAACACGGAAGCTTTGCTTACAAGCCTCTTATTTTGGACGGACCGCGGAAGTTGATTGGATGAGGTTTTCCCAGCGTTTCTCGCTGTAGAAAGAACGAAAATGACTCCTAACTTATAGGTTGTCACTGGTATATGAAGAACGTTTTTTGCAGTTTTAAAAAAAAAAAGTGTTTTTAAAATGAAATCGCCTTTAATCCGCTAACTTGTACGCCAACGTTTTTTGAGATTGCAGCTCTTAACACAAATTCAGCCAATCCCTGGACATCTTGGAATTTTATCCAATTATTGCAGCTTTACCGCACCGTTTACTATTGTGACTCACACTTTTATCATGTGCACTCCCTGTTTTTTATGTGACAGGGATGGAGAACGAAACATGTAGAATTTGAATTTTGCCAAGGAAGGTGCTGTGCGGGAAAGTTTCCTCATTCCAGTCATGAAAATCCATCACCTACCATCATAGGTCACCTACGTGATTCGTGTACGTCTGATGAGAAACTATTTTTGTGGAGTGAATGGTGGATAGTTTTTATACCTGAGTGGGAATGTTTCAGGGATTAATCAGTTTGACTATTAACCGCGGGGTAAAAGACTTCCTCGACACCACAAAAAAAAAGAGCCGTGTAAAACTTTTTACACCTGCTGAGTTATTTAGGACTGAAAACTGTTTCGACCGACCTCAAGTCTAGTTTCGCTTTATTTTGGCTGCGTGACTTTGGCAGCGGATCAAAGATCTTTTTCCAGCTGGTCAGGCTTTTGGATATCAGGAACGTTTTTAGACAAAAAAAAAAGAAAACAGCAGACTGAGATCATGATTCAGGTCTGTGAATCTTATTTTATTTCATCTTAAAGCGCTGGCTTGTTAAATGTCATGAGACATATGGCCGCAAAGAGCGCCGCCAAAATATCCAATCCATACTGGAAGTCTCAAGCGGAAGTTAGTTAAATAATGCCAATCGGTACGTTTTATTCAGGGATGCTACGATACCACATTTTTCAAAACTGATACCGTTCCGATACTTGGATCAGAGTACTTACCGGTACCGAGTGCCAATGCCGATACTTCTACCACACACAAAAAGTGCTATCAATTGGGAGTCAGGTTTCATTTTCATCTCTGCTTGTTACAAGAAATGATGGTGAATTAGATAAAAAACGAAATATTAATAAAAATGACCACAGAACTTAAATGTAACGTTTTAGAACTAATATTCTCTGTGAAATTATTGCTTATTATTATTTCCACATCTGAAGTATCGGTTCATGGTATCGGTTGATCTTAGCCAATACAGATACCAGTACATTACGCAGTATCGGTGCATCCCTAGTTTTATTGTTAACTTTTTATGGATATAAAAGCCAATTCGGATGTTATCCACCCATTAAATGGCCGTTATTAGCGGTTATCACTCCCATTAAATGCAGTTAGGCTGTTCCCTCTCTAGCTACTAGTAGTTTATCAACCATTCCTATCGCTGATAACAGCCAACTGTCTGCACGTGTCAAAAATACTTCGTCAGAGTAGCATATCGTAACTGGAGTTATATAACCAATTTTAACCAACCCAAAATTTGTATATCCTAAAAATCAAATATACTTTCTTTTAAATGCCTAAAACTAATTTATAAAGGTTTTAAACACCAAACGGAAAAGTACATTTTCAGTAGTATTACTTTATTTTTTTAAATAGATAGCTTTTAAGAAAAATGTTCCATGTTCGAACTTTAATCGTTTATATTTTTTTAACATTGTTTTACCACCCGACTCTTTCAGTGAGTAACTGCTGGTTAAACCCTGAGGACTCCTACTGTGGTTCTGTTTCTGCTAACAGCATAATGGGCAACATGTGGCCAGCAGAGCGCAGGAAGATGGAGGACAGAGTCCCATCAGACGACCCCAGTCCGTCTCCACGCCACACGCTTTCAATCTGCAGCACCAAGACGTGGAGCTCTGCAGAAATTCTCCATAAATCCTCCGTTCATCGAGTTGTACTGGAATGCTGAGCTTCTGCCATGGTGGATAAAGTGATATCCAGTTTCTGTGGGCTGTAACAGGTTGCCTCTGGCAAATAGGTGTGTGGGTGGTTCAGTTCTGGTTTCAGGACACACCCTAATAAGCAAATTTGTTGAGTCACCCAAGGCCCACGCGTTCCCCACCCTTCGACAGTCTATGTGTGTGTTTACCTATGCAGACCTGGCTGCTGCTGCTGCTGGAGACACTAAATAACTCCTGATACTGGAAATCCTGGATCAGATCAATTGGGGCCCGTTCTGTCGGCGCATCGACCGTTTCAGCAGATTTTCACCTCCTTCTCCGGGTCATCGCCAACCAGTTGGGAAATCCCGTCTTCCCAGGCAGTCCCTGGTCTGTTCACAGGCCGAGCATTTAACTCTGCCACCAGGGGCGGTCACACCTTCCCAACCCAGATGTGTCCATCCACGTCTTCCCAGCTGCCATGAGAGGCCTCAGAGTTGGTAGCAGGCGATGGGATAGACCGATGGGCAGCAGGGTTGCAGATCTCCGCCAGGGCGAAGTCAAGGACTCTGCCTCGGCTGGAAAACCTGCCAACATCCCATGGAGAATGAGGACGGCGTATAAACAAATATAAATAATATTAAAACATTAAAGGCTGGGATTAAACCAGCCGGAGAGCTCGTCTATCCGTGCGGAGCCTCGCTGTTACAGTAGCTGTTCAATAATGGATAAAGGTCTTCCCTTCTAAAGTCAGAACCTGAGAGGAAATATTGGAGCGCACAGCAGGAGGGATCGGCTCAAACACTCCACGTTTAGCAGCCAGCAGCCTCATCAGCAGACACAGGGTTGGAAAAAAACGCTAGAGAAGAAGCAGGAACCAAGGGTCTGCAGAAGGATGACATTAGGAAATATATTGCAGTGGTGATAACATCGGTGGCTGCCGAGATGACGATATCAGATGGTACCTGCCTTCTTCTGTCTGCGCTTTCTAATCACTGTGGGCTTACCGTAGAAAAATTAGCTTCCTCTTTAAAGGTATCGTTTTCTCACAGAGTAATCTGCGTTCTTTGTAAAAAAAAAAAAAAAAGACGATAGTAACGAACAAGTCAGAAAACATCTCTTCTACGTGACAGAGAAAATTTGTATTCATGGCCCACCTTGGTTGTGAACCGCCCACAGGAAGGTTAGATTGTTGTTTTTTTGGCCAGCCGTGCATCCGAATCCTTAGTATTTACTACATGCTACGTAGTAACTACTACTCGACCGTTAAAGTAAACGTATGTAGGATTGTGGCCAAAAGCGGTACTGCAATCACATTCAAAATACAGTAGAACTGTGTATCCCTTCCTGACTCGATGTTGCCAGCTGGATCGGCTGACCCTAACTAAATAACATTAGCAATGATCATACAGGTTAACTTGCAGCATGTGTAGTCCACAATGTTCGCGAAGAACGAATGAGGAATTATTTGTACCAAGGTATAGGCTACTAAATACGTCTCCATTACGTTTCCCATTGCCAGAATCAACGTGCTGCTGTTGTTTTCCTCGACAGTTCAGCATAATGACAAAGAAACGGGCCCTGATGCTAATGCTAGCAATGACGACTCGTAGTCTTTATCTCCCCAACAATTCCTTACCTTTTCAATCCGTATGCGCTAACGTAACGTTACTTTCCACGAACATGCATAACGTTGTTTGACTGTCGTGAGTAATTGAAATGTCAATTTACATTAAGTACAAGTAAGTTAGCCAAACCTGACCAGGAGAAAATTGACGTCTGTATTCAAATTCTTCTCCTTTTTCAGCCGTCTCCATCTTTCAAAGGCATCTCCTATACAAATCCTTGTTTTATTTCGGACTTTGTCATGACGTATTTCGGATTGATAACGAGGTCTTTTAGGTTTCGTAACGTTATACATGTTTTGTCCGTAACGTTCGGAGCTTAAGCTGTGGTAGACAGAGCAGAGCTGGCAACCGGGATGAGGAAACTCTACTGACTTCGGGATTTGTAGATAGCTTGAGGGCGGGGCCTCAGACCAAAACAGAACATGACAGCAATAACATCACTTGAGGGCTGCAACTTTTACTTTTACATAACAATATCCTGGCCGGACCACTGTTGACAGTGATATAAGTATTTCAAAAGAACATGATTTCTGTCTAGTGACATATCGGGGCCATTTTATGATTAATTAAAATACATTTCTTACATACGTTTCCTTTAAAGTAGTAAATACTCCGTAGCAAACGAGCGAATAGTAGGTATGAAATCAGACGTACTGCTCCACCATTTTGCCGGATGTTTACGGTATGTAAGTTCGCCTGTGGTCCCGTAAAACATGAACTTATCAACTTAAATGTTTAATCAATTTTCAGATAGAAGTTAGCTATTAGCAACTCTACCGGTAGAAATAAACTGTTGCAGCCCTGCTACTAGAAGCTGTCTGTTAGCAACTCGTCTAGTAGCAGCTAACCGTTAGGAACTCTGCTAGGATGAAGTTAACCATTTGCAAATCTGCTAGTAGAAGCTAGCTGTTAGCTACTCTGCTAGCAGAATCTATCTTTTAGCAACTCTGCTAGTAGAAGCTAACCTTTACCAACTCTGCTAGTAGAAGCTAACCATTAGCTACTCTGCTAATAGAAGCTAGCTGTTAGCAATACTGCTAGTAGAAGCTAATCATTAACAGCTCAAAAAATATATTAACAATTAGCAACCCTGCTAGTAGAATTCTAGGTGTTAGGAACTCTGCTAGTAGAAGCTAACTGTTAGCTACTCTGCTAGTAGAAGTTAGCTGTTAGCAACTCTGCTAGTAGAAGTTAACCATTGGCAGCTCTGCTAGTAGAAGATACCTCTTAACTCTGCTAGTAGAAGCTAACCATTAGCTACTCTGCTAGTAGAAGTTAGCTGCTAGCAACTCGGCTAGTAGAAGTTAACCACTAGGAAGTCTGCTAGTAGAAGCTAACAGTTAGCCTAATATGTTAAACTTTTGAAAATACATTTTTAATCTAAATCAGAAACAGCCTTCTGGTGTTTTAAAATAGTAGGGAATTTGTAGTAGTGAATATTGACAAAAATAGTGATTTGTTTTATATAGTTTATATAGTATATAGTACAGAAATGTTTTTCCACATCTCTCAGCTATATATTGATCTGCTGTAATCTGACATGATTTATTACTCTACCACAAGAACCAATTCATCAGGAAGAAATTGTGTCTGAGCAACTCTGAGGCTTGCATGTCCTGCTGCTTAGAAACACTCTTATCTAGAACGTTAATCCCATGCACCATTAAACATCTAATACATTACTGGTTAACAAGTTTAATCTATAAGGAAGAAGAAGTAGTGTGTGACCTTTACAAAGGTCAGGAGCGGCGGCATCAAAGAGATGAAGTTAGCCGTTTTTATCCCCAGAGAATAAGCTACGTCTTTATTCCTCCAGGTATTCAGCATCTGAGTCAGGTCCATCAGCATCCACACATTGCGTTTGTGTCAACAGAGCAACGGGAGGTAAAGTTGTCCATCAGAGCCGACCTGAGACGGTTAGGGTCTAATGAAGGCTGCAGCAGCACCAGATGAAACGGAGGCTGTAATCGCCGTCCAGAGCGCCGATTACAGCCTCTCTGCGTCGCTGCAGGAGGAGAGGAGCTGGATGTCAGAGAGCATCTGGGAAACGGTTCGATATGAAAGCTAATGAAGGCTAAACGACGCTGTGGAAGAAAGCAGATCTGTGGGCGTCAGGTTGAGCCCGTTTGATCTGAAGCCGTTTCATCTCTCTGATGAAGGAAAAACTCAAAAACTTTACTTTTACTTTCACGTTGTTGTGCTCTTGTTTTTAAAGGAGCTCAGACTTTGAAGTGTTTGTAGAAACTCTGTTGGGATTACTAAAATATTTAAACAATTTTATAACCACTAAAAACTGAGTGTAAACAGAAGAAATTGTTATTGATCCATCAGCAGAGACAACACCGTTAATCTGACTCAGAGGGAAAATTAGATGAAACATCTGCTCTCAACTCTGCGCCCCCATTCAGTGTTTACTGTTTGTTTAACTAGTTAACCAGTTAGCGCTCTGATTAGGGAGAAAAACATCAGATCCTGGTGATGTTGTGGCGTGTGCCTCCTGATATCGGTTGTACTTCAGTAATCCTTTGCCTCCATCTAATTCAATTCAATTCAGTTTATTTATATAGCGCCGTTTCACAGCAGATGTCATCTCAAGGGACTTTACAAGAAGAGTTATTACAGTACAATGTTTAATGTCGGAATTAGAGAACCACAGAAGATTGCGTCGTGTAATTCTCAGCAATCCCTCACACTGAGCAAGCATGAAGCGACAGTGGAAAGGAAAAACTCCCTTTTAACAGGAAGAAACCTCCAGCAGATCCAGGCTCATTACATCTGGCAGCCTTGCTAATGTCGAGCTCATCTTTCTGTTTAGTCCCATCTAAACCCGAGAAGGTGCCGTTGGCGTTTTCAGAGCCGTTGCTAGGCTAACGGCGCCACTAGCTTCCGACGCCATGTTGTGTACATTTCTTCAGGCCTGAAATCAATGACGAAAGTGGGCGGGGTTAAAGTTCACAAGGGGAAACTGTATTAGCTAAAAACTCTGCTAACATGGTGACTAACTTGACCATCTTTAGCCGACGGGGCTAACACAAAAGTGTTTTTCCGAGGTACTTTTTCTCCCAGGCAGATGGAGGGAGAAAAAGGGGACACTAAAGGATGCAAAATGCTTTCTTTGCTAATGCTAGAAGCTAACGCTACGACATTGATGTTTCAGAGCAACCCTAGATTGTAAATACCTAATGGATGAAGCCTCGGCGACTTCATCCATTGGAAACAAAGCCAACTGGGCGGTTCCCACCGCCGCCATCTTGACTGCATCACCTGCCTCATCTCGCCCATAAAATACCAAAGCTAACAGATGTTAGGAGGCACTTTTAGCCAGAAAACGGCGGTTGAGCAACTCTGCTACACCTCTACCTTCTAGGGACATTCAATAATTTTGTCAAATAAAATAACAAAGTCTTGTTGATGCATATCTTTCACTAAAACTATGTGAATTTTAAATAAAGCAAGCTTTAATAATCAGTATGTACAGTAGAAAATGTTATCTTAAATACACAGCAGAAATGTAATTTTACTAACTGAAAAAAAAAAAAGGAGCACAAGCTTCTTGGACAGTCCTTTAGTGCAATCAATGCCACAGCAGTCATCCTGTCCAATAAATATTATAATATAATAAAAAATAACGTGACTCCAAGGTTGCGGCGTTCCCTGGAGCCAGCAGGGGGAGCTAGCCGTTAGCTGAGACCTGTAAATCAAAGTGACACACCCAAGCTTAAATTAAATCGAAATGGATGAGTTATAAAAAATGTCACCCCTTCATATGTTAAACCTGACTTTTAAAAGTTAAAACGTTTTTTGAACCACGCTGTTAAAATTCCTCCCTACAGCTGTCAGATGTAGGGAGGAATGAGTTCTGTAAATTGCACTAATCAACTGAACAACTACTAGTATTTTACAGTAACTATTTTCCCCAGTCTATATATAACTAACTTACAATCTGTACTTGTCTAACTTTTTGACATATTCTAATTATTTAAACATTTTTCAGTATCCTGCGCTGTTTGTACACTACAACCTGGGTTTACCACTTTATCTGTACTTAACCGTAATAACTGTACAGAATTCTGTTTTTGTAAGTATTGCACATGATATAAATATTTTTTCTTCTGTAAAAAAATTGTGTGCGTTTCTGTTCTGTTTCTACGTGTGCTTTTTGCTGTTTTCATGACCAAAGTTCCCCTTGTGGGACAATTAAAGGATTATTCTTTTCTATTCTATGTTAACCGTTAGCTTCTGCTAGCAGAGTTGCTAACGGTTAAAAACTCTGCCAGTAGAAGCTAACCATTAAAAACTCTGCTAGTAGAACCTAACCGTTAGCAACTCTTCTAGTAGAAGCTAACCATTAGCAGCTCTGCTAGTAGAAGCTAACAATTAGCAAATCTGCTAGTAGAAGCTAACCATTAAAAACTATGCTAGTAGAACCTAACCGTTAGCAACTCTTCTAGTAGAAGCTAAGCATTAGCAGCTCTGCTAGTAGAAGCTAACAATTAGCAAATCTGCTAGTAGAAGCTAACCATTAGCAACTCTGCTAGTACAAGCTAACCGTTTGCAACTCTCCTAGTAGAATCTAACCATTAGAAAGTCTTTTACAGTTCACTTCCTTTCTGTAATGACTTTAAAATCAAACTGCAGTAAATTTTCCATCAAAATGTTCCAACATAACATTAAAATGTATAATAAACTAGTAAGCCCAGACCTCGGCTAAGGCAGCTCATGTCATTAAAATCCATTTAACTTTTTACGTTTTGTTGCATAACTAAAAAAAAAAAAACCCTGGTGAAAACATAACCGTGATTTATTGATCAGAGGTTATAAACAGCAGAATATAGGTTTTTTATTTTTCTTGTTATACTCTGTTCTATGTGTGAAAACCAAAAGGTATTAGACAAATAGATTTATTTTAGTTTTTGTGTGGGACTCTGTACTAGGGGCGGAGCTCCTTCTGCTTCTAGCCGCTAAATAAATAATGCAGACATCACTGACTTATTCCTGGAAGAAACACTATTAGTAAGATGTCCAGTCTGCTAAAACTTTATTGCTATGTTTAGAGAAAGGCACCGACAAGGGCAGTTAAGCAGGGTCTTTCGGCTAATCTGTGCTAGCTAACAGCAGCAGATGCTAACGGAAGTGGGTAACCAGTTGAACACCAGGAATTTGAAGTGTTCCCAAATTGGAGGCTTAAACGACAAAAGCAGTAGTTCCTGTTCTCATTTAAAAGAATCACTGGTCAAAACTTTCTGCTAGCTGTTTTTTATTTTATTTACAGAGTCTCATCTGTTACTGGCTAAAGTGCAACCTAGTTATGCTTCCATGTGGAAACGCTGTACGCTGTCATGTAGCTTTACAGCCCTATTAGTGAGTAAAATGGGACATATTCTCTTATTCAAACTGTTATTTTACATGTTTTATTTCCAGACCTCTTGTTTAACGATTATTTCATCCATTTTTCTATTTTTTCTCTTTTGTTCCTTTTTTACCGGATGTTGAAAAAGTCCTGCACCTGCAGTGGTTATTTTGATATTAAAGTGTATTGCTCAATCACTCTTATTAAATTAGGTGAAAATGGTCTTAAAAATAATAATAATTAATAATTAATTAATTAATTAATAATAATTAATAAATATTTGTTTTCTTGAGAGGCCTTCTACTGATAAAGACTAATTACCTGGCTTTCAGATACTTCCTACTTTTACTAATTACTGTTTGTGTTTTTCAGCATCAGCGGGATTTAGCTAGTAGTCTGGGAGGAGGGGAATCGAACCCAGGACAGCCTCTGCAGCTTCACTTCGTTTCCTCCTTAACTCAGATCACGAAACATTTATATTCATGAGTGACTGTGAATGTTCCTCATCCCAAACCAACTCCACAGCAACGACCGTCCAACGGCAGCAGAGAAATCGATAGGAGAACGGATCGTTCACGCCGCACCGTCGACAAAAAATCAACGTGGATAATACGGCGGCCTGCGGTGGACAAATCGATTTCATAAGCCGCCTTTTAGCTGGAGCTGCTGAAGTGGTTCGACCGATTTTTTTAACCTCTCAATTCACACCACAAAGGAAGATTTAACGAGAATCAAAACAGATTCCTTGATTGTTTAAAATTATTACTGTTCAGAAACAATCTGAGGGATTAGATTAATGGGATCACAGTGATGAGCAGTTATTAGTGAAGCTCAGATGGGGATGAAAACATCCTGATGATGGAGGGGAAGGCAGAGGAAGAGCCCAACTTGCCCGACCTTTAACCCCGTCTCTCCTATCAGCTGAAAGGAGCTTGATGACTTCATGAAACACCAGAAAAACCCTGCTGGAGGCTAAAGTCCATGTGGGAAATAGTCGTCACCACGGGAAACCACCGCATCCTGTCAGCCACAGCGAACAATGCTGCGACTCAAGGGCTGACGGACAGGGTCGCCATGACGGCAGAAATACCCGCTGACGACTCAATGCGGAGCGAGAGGTCGGGACCCCGGAGAAGGTTTTTCTGAAAGCAGGGAGAGGGGGTGGGGCTTGATAAACGTCTCTAAGGCGTCGGCTACCGGCCTGAACCACCTGACCTGACGAGGAGCATCAGCCCGTCATCAGTAAGGGTTAAGGAGGACAAACCATTTGTTTCAACCTGAACCTTATTTCTAGCATGCATTACGTTCATGTACCCACCCAGAAGAGTCTGGAGCCATTTGGAGTCCTTCAGGAGAAGTTTATATCCATTCACGATCAACTTATATATCCATATAATGGAAGTTGATGGGGGCAGCTAAAGGTCAGCCTCTGAATAAGGCATTATAAGCTACAAAATTCCTTCATTTCACCAATGTTCGGTTATCAAACACTAGTGTGACTAGCAGTGTTGGGCAAGTTACAAAGAAACTGTAATATATTTCACATTACTAGTTAAAATGTCAAACATGTAATATGTTTGCATTACATATTAATGCCTTAAAAAGGTAACTGAGTTACGCTACTTTAAGTTACTTTTGGCTAAATATTTTAAATATCTAACACGACTTCTAACCACCGTTACTTATTAATGTACATTTTACACAATCGTCACACAACAAATACTGTATTTTTAACACTATTTTATTAAAATTAAGTCTCTACTTCCTTTGCATTCCTTCTATTTCATGGTAATGTTTGTAAAATCTAATCAAAAGAAGGCGCTGAAAGTGTTCATCACAAAGATGGCTGACAAAGATGAGACTCTGATGTCTGAAGTCTTACAACAGATGGTTAGGAAAACAGTGTGAATAATGTTTAAATGTACAGTCCATCTTTTCCTCAGCCGTCCTGATTCTCTGATGTTTTAGTTTGGAGCAACAGGAAGTGGATCTTCTTCTATGGTATCCAACTTGGTTTGGTCTGTTGCATTAGATGGCCAGAAAAACGATTTAAAATGCATTTGTAACTTGAGTTACTGAAATTGTAATTAGTAATATATTGCTGTATGTTTTGTAAGTAATACATTACATTACTCAGTTACCGAAAAAAAGTAATATATTCCTGTAACGCATTACTTTTGTATGTCAAACTTACCGGTGTAGCGGTAAACCCTGGTACAAATGTTGAGAAAAATAATAACCGTCCTGTTTTTATTATTTTTTTATTATCTCGGTGGATTACCGCGGTGTAGGCATGGTGAGCCTTACCAGCCACCGTCTCATCTGCTGAGGTTGCGGCACACGCGCACTTTGTAGCTAACAAGCAAAACTTTCTCCAAGCTGAAATGATGGCAGGAGGAGGAGACGGCAGCGCTCAGGACATTTATAGGCCCTCAAAGAAGACAAAGTCGGAAGCATGAGCATATTTTGGGTATTTGAAGAATACAGAGGAATAATTTATAGAAGACGGCTATCCTGTTTGCAGAACGTGAAGGAAAAAGGTCTCTGAGAAACGCACCAACCCTTCTAACCTCATCACAAATCTGCGTAAAAATCAACCACAACACTAGGTACGTTAACGTTTTAGCTGAAATGCGTGATGGGACGACTTTTGGGTCGAGGGAGAATGCAACGAGTCGCCCTATAGTGCAGCAGCAGCGCCCCCTGCCAGCATATGAGCCGTGTGGCGGATACCTCCATATTGAAATGACGCTATGCATTATGGGACTCCCAGGGGGCAGATAAGAGTTTTAGTTTAACGTCCTGCAGCCACGTCTCAGTGAAATACATTAAAATGGGAGTTTGTTTTCAACCTGGAACTTATTTATAGCATACATTATGTTCATTTTCTCACCCAAACAGGTAGACCGGTAGGTAGGTTACTTTATTTGTACCCGTAGGTAGATTTGGGTTACCATGTCATCTGATACAGCCTCCCTCTTTCTCACAAACCAATACTAAAAACATCTATACAACATCAGCACTACAGCAATAAAAAAGTATGGTGGCACCAAACGTTTGGTGAGACACTATGGAAGTAAATCTTTTAATTCGAATTTTTTAGCACAGAATTTTTTCTTTTGCATCTAAATCAGACTGAATTCTAAAACCCATCAAATTTGTAGCAGTGAATTTTTTTGCTTGACATTTTTTTTTACATTTTTCAAAAAATTCAATATCTCAAAAAATTCAATGTAAAAAAATTACATCTTAAAAATGTCAGTGTAAAAAAATTCATTGTCTAAAAAACTTTCAGTGTAAAAAAATTCAACATCTCAAAAATTCAATGTAAGAAAAATTTAATGTAAGAAAAATTAAATGTAAGAAAAATTAAATGTAAGAAAAATTAAATGTAAGAAAAATTCAATGTCTAAAAAACTTTCAGTGTAAAAAAATTCAACATCTCAAAAAATAAAAAAAATTCAACATCTCAAAAATTAAATGTAAAACAAATTCAATGTAAGAAAAATTCAATATAAGAAAAATTCAATGTAAGAAAAATTCAATGTCTAAAAAACTTTCAGTGTAAAAAAATTCAACATCTCAAAAATTCAATGTAAGAAAAATTAAATGTAAGAAAAATTAAATGTAAGAAAAATTCAATGTCTAAAAAACTTTCAGTGTAAAAAAATTCAACATCTCAAAAAATAAAAAAATTCAACATCTCAAAAATTAAATGTAAAACAAATTCAATGTAAGAAAAATTCAATGTAAGAAAAATTCAATGTCTAAAAAACTTTCAGTGTAAAAAAAAGCAACATCTCAAAAAATAAAAAAATTCAGCATCTTAAAAAATTCAATGTAAAACAAATTCAATGTAAGAAAAATTCAATGTAAGAAAAATTCAATGTCTAAAAAACTTTCAGTGTAAAAAAAAGCAACATCTCAAAAAATAAAAAAATTCAGCATCTTAAAAAATTCAATGTAAAACAAATTCAATGTAAAACAAATCAATGTAAGAAAAATTCAATGTAAGAAAAATTCAATGTCTAAAAAACTTTCAGTGTAAAAAAATTCAACATCTCAAAAAATTCATTTTAAAATTATTAAATGTCTAAAAAATGTCAATGAATTTTTTGAGATGTCGAATTTTTTAACAGAATTTTTTTAGACATTGAATTTTTTTACTTTTAATTTTTTTATGTTAATTTTTTTTGCACTAAATTGTTTCATACATCGAATCTTTTTACAACGAATTTTTTGAGATGTTGAATTTTTTTACACTGAAATTTTTTGGACATTTAATTTTTTTAGATTTTTTGGAACATTGAAAAAAATGTCATAAGAAAAAAAAATTCAGTGCAAGAAATTGATTTCTTTTATAAATGATTTAGATCCCCCAAAAAATTGTGTTAAAAATTGGATGTAAAAAAAAAACTGGCGCTAAAAATTCGAATTCAAAATCCGATGGCAAAGATTTACTTCCATAAGACATTAAATTCTTCAGGAGATGTTTAGATCCATTGGTAATCAGCATATTTCCATATAATGGAAGTTATTGGGCAGCCAAAGGTCAGCCTCCAGATGATGCATTATCTGCAGAGTTGGGTAGTAACTACTTAAATTTACTGTTACTTTTATTCGAGTAACATTAGCATGAATTACCGCTACTCTTGTGTATAATTTGTGGATGACTCTAAATTCATTGAATGAAGATCAAACATTTTTTAACAAAAAATATAGACAGAAACCTACAGTTTTATTTAAAGGAAACCACCTGTTTCTAAAAAATCTTTGTGGTTTTAGTGTAATTTTCTGTCTGTTTAGCATCCTGATCAACACCTTAAATTGTGCCAGTAAGTACTTTTTACCGTGTTCTAAGATATATATTAATTACCTGCTGTAAGTATTGGTATTATATTGAAAACAAATCCTTGGACAAGTGTTTCATTTTGCTTAAAATGTATTACTTTTTTAATAATGTCATTTGTTTCTATCATTTTTGTTTGTAAAATACCAGAATTTTCCCTAAACTATGTTTTCGTCTATCTGATTACATAGTTATAAAAATATTTATTTAAAGGGGTTTGCGTCAAATGAAACAGCAGAATCCAATCTCTACTGTTTCCGGGACATGTCTGCAACGTGCCACGGCGCCCCCTGTTGGTAAGGATATGTGGTTCACATCAGAGTCTCCAAAATAAAACCAAAAGAAGTCACAAGATTTATCACCACTTGGTTTTTTTTGGAAAATAGTCGATAAAGAAGTCCAAGAAAGTCGCTAAATATCGCAACAAAGTCGTTATGTTGGCATTGCTGAAGAACGATGAAGTTTTACGGTTAAAAATGTGGCTTAATGAACATTTTAAATTCCTTTTATGTTCAAGAGATACCAATAAGTCCGCTTCTAAATGGTTGTAAGCAAAAGTGAAGGTGACCTGGTCAAAGTCTGGACTTAACTGGATCGAGATGTTCCTTCGATTAGAGTCATGTTCTGAAGTGTTGGCTTTTTGGGACATCAAGGAGCAAATATCCGGCTGCCTTTAGGTCAGGAGAATTTTCTAGTCTTTTTGTTAAACTCAAACACGCCGCTGCGACTGACGGTTCAGACGTTCTTCTACTCCTAATGAAAACTGACATCAAACGAGCAGAAAGTGAGAAGATCTGTCAGACGGCAGCTCAGTGGGGGACTGACAGGGCAGCTCCTAAATGAGTCCATCTCTACTCACCGACGTCTGCGGACTCCAGTGAAACTAATGAGGAGACTTCGTTAGGGGCCAGACGTCTCATCTGCAAACTCAATCAGAGCACAAACGAGGATGAGCTCAGGAAATCCAATTTAGGGAGGGATGACTCTGCGTTTCTGCCGATCCAGGGGGAAGACACGCTTCAGACGAGAAGTCTGGAGAAAGATCAGACAGGCTAAGCCGGCCTCCTGCGTGACCTTTTCCCTCTCTGACGGTCAGTAAGTCGTGACGCCGTCGGGTTGTCTCTCCATCGAGGTGTTTTGACAGCTACAGAGGCGCCGAACAAGCGATGAGGCGTGTTGGAGGGCATGAACAATGAGTGAGTCGTGTACTGACCGCCGCAACCCAAAGAAACACAGACCTTCTGAGACGGACGGTCGGTTGGCATCATTAGGCAAGGCAACTCTGAATAGCACATGTTCGACTTCACATGATTCAGCGATAGAGAAACAAAACATGATAAGAGCACGGAATGCAACATTAGTAGTAGAAGTAAAAACACTCCAATTAAGAGGATGATTCTAGGGATGACTAGTAAACGAGAGTTGGAGGACCTGATTGGTCTGGGGGGTTGCTATGGTGACTGCAGGTCTTCAACCACTAAGTGATTTATAAACTAGTAGGAGTATTTAGAAGTTTATTATCTGAGCTACAGGGAGCCAGAGGAAGGACTTTAGAACCGGGCTGATGGGTTCTACTTTCCTGGTTCTAGTGAGAACACGAGCAGCAGCGTTCTGGATCAGCTGCAGATGTCTGATTGACTTTTTAGGTAGACCTGTGAGGACGTTGTTGCTGTAATTAATCCAGCTAAAGATAAACGCATGGATGAGTTTTTCTAGGACTCCTTCTGTCATCATTCCTTTAATCCTAGAAATGTTCCTCAGGTGATAGAAAGCTGACCTTGTTTATGTGACCCTGGAGGTTCAGGCATGAGTCCATTATTATACCTAGAGTTCTGGCCTGGTCGGTAGTTTCTAGATCACCTGAAGCTGTGTGCTGATTCTGGATCGTTCCTCTTTGGGTCCAAAAAAAATAACTGCTTAAGTTTTGTTTCTGTTCACCTGGTAAAAATTATTTCACATCCAGCCGTTGATTTGCTAGACGCATTCATTTAGGGTTTTGACGGGTTCAAAGTCGCCTGGTGACATTGTAGTAATGTACAGCTGAGTATCATCTGCATAGTTATGGTAACCGATCCCATTGGTTGTCAAATATAAATAGAAGAGACCCCAGGATGGAGCCTTGGGGAACCCCAACATGTGATTTCCGTTCATTCTGATGAAAAGTTTCCTACAGAAACAAATAATTTCCTGATCTTCACTGTACCAGAGAATCCGACCCAGCTCTCCAGTCGTTCCAGTGTTTTATGATCAACAGCATGAAAAGCTTCGCTGAGGTCCAACAGAACCAGAACTGTGGTTCTACCACAGTCTGTGTTTATGCGGATGTCATTGAAAACTTTGACTAGGACAGTCTCAGATAAGTATCAAAGCGATTGCTCATTGTTAGGAAGCTATTTCAATAATCTTGCAGATGAATGGAAGATCAGAGATTGGCCTGTAGTTCTGCATTAATGTCCAGGTTGTTCTTCTTCAGTCGTGGTTTGATAACTGCTGTTTTTAAAGCCTGGGGGAAGAGTTAACTATTAGAATCAGATTTTTTTTAGCAAAGCTGTGGATAAAATATTGAGGCAGCAAGAAGAGTACCAGTAGCTTAAATGTTTAATGATTTCGTCAGGGTGTGATTGGTTTAGTTCTTTGATTTCAGACATTTTCGCTACATTGGTGTTACACAGGTTTGACAATAGTAGCGGGTTAAGTGATGCTTTAAAGATTGACCTTTATAGTCACAGACTGGGTTGGAACATCTCTTAAAACCTTAAAGGTTCTACCGGAGAGACCTGAACCGGATTTATCGCCCTGATTATGAACACTGAGCTGGTGAAGGTTTCTAATTATGAGGATGTTTTTCCACTAAGAGAAGCACCTTGTCTTCCTCCTGAGGTTCTGGTTGTCAGCGCTGCCGGATATAATTGGGCTCCTCTGCATGTTACAGCTGAGGTTCAGAGGGAAGCAGCAGAAATGTTTCGATTTTACATCCAGCATGGAGAAAAATCTCTCAGGAAGAAGATGGTGAAGGAGTTCAGTTTGGAGATTCTGTGTAAAATGGTTGAAAGAAAAAAAATATGTTGCTAAAAGTATGTTGAACGTCATCTGTCAATTTATTTCAATATTGATATAAACGCATAAACCACTCATAGAAGGAGCTTCCAAATGTTTTCTCTGCTCTATATAGAGAAGCTACTGGTGAAACGAGCTGTTTCTGTATTGGGGCTTATTACAGCAAACAACCACGCTGGGTAATCCAGTCTTAAGCAAAAACTCCCCAAAAAATGTAAAAAAAGAACCAAAGACATTTGATTAAAAAGCACAATCCGTGCAGCGTAGGGTTGGCAACCAAAATTTGTTCTATTGGTTGATTAAAGTTTCTGTTCATGAAGATTACATTTCTGAAAAATACATATTATATATATATATATATATATATATATATATATATATATATATATATATAGTGTTTTTTTTACCAATTACTTGGACTTCCAAAGATCAGGTTAATGCTGACCCACCCAAGACCCACCATCTTGTTTTATAACGATACTTCACACTTATTATTATTGAAATATAAGCACGTTTTCAGCGGTAGGCAATGCTAAGCCTGCGTGCTAATACCTATGCTACCAAAACTAAAACTGTTAGATCTAGACGATCAATAGAAATATCGAACAATTAACATGTTTAATCCCAAATTTCTTACCTTGTTTATCCACCTAGCACGTCCACTCAGATCCTTTTCTGTATGTAATGTATATAAAATAAATGGTGGATCATATTGGTATCATTAGTTCACTTCTGTCTTTTGCATTCTCCACCATTCAAGCCAACCTCAACACAATGAGTACTGGGTATATTTGAAAAATCCACCAAAAAAAGCCTTTAAGAGGCTTTAAAGGCACAGTGTGTAATGTTCGGCCAGTAGGGGGCAGTGCATACCTAAATCATCACAAGCATGCGGTATCTGTGTCTCCGAGTAAGAAACTCAACAACAGAGGTCCAACTAGTGCTGTTTTCAAACGCACAATTCCCTGATAATTATCTATTTGCAGCAACATGACGAGCGCATCAGTCTCTCTTTCATCGCTTGGAACTAGCGAAGAGGTAAAAATGTATTTATGGAGAAACTTTTTTGCATTCTTAGGGGAAATCATTGTTTTAATAGCGGGCGTGTTCCGTGCACTTTGTCTGTCTGGCTCTTGTAGAAGTAAAGACGTCATCTAATATGGCTTTCGCCTGAAAAAAGGACCCGCGCCTATGTATTTTAAAACTGATTTTTAAAGTCATATTTTACAATATCTGCAATATTTTGCAATTAAGGTGCTTTACGTAATTATTATTACATAATATTTTAATGGCTATCTTCAAATGCACTGCAAAAACTACACACTGTCACTTTAATAGGCTCCGGGGGTCCAAGCCGCATTTGTGAGCTTGCGCACTCGCAATACCGATATGGTTTATTAGTAACACACAACACTATATGTTGGAAAACAGACTGACAGGTTTTCTTCACTCTTCTACTTTTCTCTCCTTCTACTCTCCAGCTGCATTATTTTTGCTGCTATTTCGGCTGTTAACCTTGTTTTTCTTTGTTCTCTCTGTGTCTCTTCTCTGTCTTCTTAAACCGTCAGACGGTCGTGGCAGATGACTGATTGTATCGAGCCAGGTTCTGTTTCTAGTTCTGCTAGGAGATTCTTCCAATCTGCTGGGATTCCTTAAATAGAAATTGTTCGTTTTTTAACCGATTGGAACATTTTTATAATTGTATTGAAATGACTTTTATTGTAAAGTGCCTTGAGATGACATCAGTTGTGAATTGGCCCTGTAGAAATAAACTGAATTGAAGTTTCAGCTAAAACTGGAGCAGATTGAGTCCTCAGCCTCGCCGCTCATTAGCTTCAGCGCTAACAAACACACATGAGCTTCTTTTCAATAACCACACGCTGCACAACAGCAGGCCCAGGGCCCCCAGTGTGTGTGTGAGGTTTGATAAAAAAGCTTCTGTGTGGTTTTGAGATGCTAATCGACGTATTATCAGCAGGATAAAAGAGAGTTTAGCTGCTTAAAGACAAACAAATGACTTCTGGCACACACACATCCCATACATAACTAATGAGGGCCATGTTTGTGTGTAGGAACGTCTACGTCGCTCTCAGGCTTCTCAGCGACACAAACGGCGGTGGAGGAAATCCCATCATGCCTGTGACAACGAGCATTCATGACATCACTCCTCGTGTCAGCTTAGACTGATGAGGCCAGGCGACTGAAAGGATGAGGTCCGGACCCGTCACAGGGATGGACCAGAACCAAGGAGCCTTCAAGACTCCATCTGAGAAGAAACTGGAGAGTTCTGGTTCAGATTTTGTCATTTAACCAGTAACTACTGACTCACTATTAAATCAGTTAATGGGATGTAAAAATCAAGAGTGATTTTTAAATATTTAAAATGACAAGAAGATAAAAGTCCAGCGGGTTGCCTGGACATTTTTAGGTGACGGACCGGTGGAAACATTGTGGCCTCAGCTGTTGTTTCTGCCATGCAATGTGAAATTTACAAACTAGGGTAAATATTTTCCAGTTTAGTTGTGAAAGGAGTGTCTCTGTTGTTGTGTTTTATTTCGGCATGTTCACTGATGGAGGAAGAGGATATAAGTACTGCTGAACGGCTAGGACTGACTCAAAAATTCTCAGGGTGAGTAAGAAAACATAACATTTTGCTAAAAATAAGGTCCAGGTTGAAAAAAAAAACAGAATTCCCCTTTAAAGCTAGATGTGTAGAAAGTTATGAAAAAAGGGAGTGTCGACGTGCCGAGATAAAATGGCGGAAAACTCGACTCCAGGTTCATTATGAGATACAGTATATAAAGAGAGCTTGAACATGTATAAATTAACCCTAAAGGATGCAAGGGAATCATTCTTTTCTGACATTATTCACAGAAACAACAATAAGGCTAGGAAATGATTTGGTAAAGTGGAGAGACTAACTACTCCCCATGCAACAGTAGCCCCTGAACTAAACTCCACCAGGGCCTGTAATGAATTTGCCAGCTTCTTTCAGAAAAGATCTTGAACATCAGAAGATCAATCAGTACATCAGGTACATCAGTTCAACGTATTCACCATACGAATCATTTGTGAGAGCAGCCTGATCACTTTCACCCCAATACCAACTATGAGCCCAATTAACACCCATGCAAAGAAAATGACTCATTTCCAAACAATAAATCAATATCAATCGAGTGTTAATGACATTATTGAGAAACTAAGCTCTGCCACCTGTTGCTTAGATACCAACAGGTTTTCTTAAAAAAATAGTTCCTCCCAGCCATCAGAGTAGATCTGATCAAAATAATTAACTCATCCATCCTATCAGGTGTTTTCCCCCAAGCTTTAAAAACAGCAGTTATCAAACCCATACTAAAAAAAGAAGAACCTAGACAGCACGTTGATTCAAAACTACAGACCAATCTCTAATCTCCCGTTTATCAGTAAAATTACTGAAAAAGTTGTGTTCCAACAGTTAAACAGCTTCCTAACAATAAACAACCGCTTTGATATTTATCAGTCTGGTTTTTGTAGGTACCACATCACAGAGACAGCCCTCGTCAAAGTCTTCAATGACATCCATATAAATACTGACCGTGGTAAAACCACAGTATTGGTACTATTAGACCTCAGTGCGGCGTTTAACACCGTTGATCATGATATATTACTGGAACGTCTGGAGAGCTGGGTTGGACTCTCTGGTACAGAACTCGACTGGTTCAAATTCTACCTTAAGAAAAGGAACTTTTTTGCATCGATTAGCCAATTATCATCACAGAACACAGAAATCACATGTGGGGTTCCCCAAGGCTCCATCCTAGGGCCCCTCCTATTTAGCATCTACATGCTACCACTAAGCCAGATTATAACCACCAACAATGTTAACTACCACAACTATGCTGACGACACTCAGCTTTATATCTCAATGTCACCAGTTGATGATGAACCCGTCCAAATCCTCAATAAATCTATCGAGCAAATTAACAGCCGGATGTCCCATAATTTCATCCAATTGAACAAAAACAAAACCGAAGTACTTTTCTTTGGACCCAAAAAAGATTGATTAAATATCAGCACACTGCTTCAGTTGGTCCAACTAGAACCTACCAACCAGGCCAGAACTCTAGGTGTAATAATGGACTCAGACCTGAACCTCCAGGGTCACATAAAGGCAATAACAAGGTCAGCTTTCTATCAGCTGAGGAACATTTCTAGGATTAAAGGACTGATGACACAAGGAGACCTAGAAAAACTCATCCATCTCTAGCCGCCTTGATTACTGTAACAGTATCCTCACAGGTCTACCTAAAAAATCAAATCAGACAGCTGCAGCTGATCCAGAACGCTGCTGCTCGTGTTCTCACTAGAACCAGGAAAGTAGAACCACATCACCCCAGTTCAAAAGTCCTTCCTCTGGCTCCCTGTAGCTCAGAGAATAGACTTCTAAATACTCCTACTAGTTTATAAATCACTGAATGGTTTAGCACCAGAGTACATTAGAGATCTGCTATCGCCGTACAAACCATCCAGATCAATCAGGTCCTCCAGCTCTAGTTTACTGATCGTCCCTAGAACCAGAACCAAACATGGGGAAGCAGATTTTAGTTTCTATGCTCCTCATATCTGGAACAAACTACCAGAATGCAAAGCTGCAGAGACACTGAACTCTTTTAAGTCTAAAATAAAAACTTACCTATTTAGACATGCTTATGAACAACCGATACCATTATTGCAAATACTATCATTAAATGTTTTTTTACCATAAATTGTTTTTTAATCAAACGCCATTGTTTTTTATGAATGTTCGTTTATGCTTTCTTTTATTGATTTTATGTTTTCATTTTCACATTTCTGTAATCATGTAAAGCAGCTTGAATTGCCTTGTGTTGAAAGTGTGCTATATAAATAAAATCGCCTTGCCTTTGAAAACTGGAGACGGTGGATGGAGATGTATCTAACTGACATTAACTGGTTTTTCCAAGTCTATTGTTTAGGGGGAAATGTGTTTAAAAAATGTGTACCATATTTGTTAGAACTGTTTGAATTTTGATCATGTATGCCAATTTTCTAATGTTGGTGAGATTGGGTTCTTCCATTTTGTTGTTATAGATAAAAGGGCCTGGAGCAGCTTTTTGTCTGTTTTTCAATGCAGGACTGTGACACGACCTAAATAAAGGTTCACAAAATCAAACGGAATATGAATCTTAAATACTGAATCTAACGTATTATGAACATCTCTCCAATACCGACTAAATTCAGGACAGTCCCAAAACACATTAGTAGTGGTTTGCAACCATCAAACCACGTTTTTTTATTTAGCCTGGAGAGTTTTGAAATACCTTATTACATTCTTCCAGCAATATTCTCTCCATTCTAAACAATAAGTTGAAGACCATTGTGACAGGCAAATTTCTTTCCAAACTTCTACCGATATTATGGTGCCAGCTTCACTTTCCCATTTCTTCTTTATGTGCAGAGTATTGTTTTTTTTCTGCTTCCAGTAGTGCATGATATAGCTTTGAAATTGGTGTATTTATATCTGAGCAGTAAGGAAGTTCTGGGATTTAAAAAAAGTTGGTTTCATTTATCATTAAATTAGTAATTTTACATCGTTTATTAAAATAATCTCGCAATTGTAGCAATCTGGAAAAAGTCTGTCTGCTGTAACTCATATGTAATTCTTAAGGATCGAAAGCTTTATAATGTCCCCTTGTGAGTAAATTAGAATTATCTTGCTGGTCCTTTATTTGTCCAAGATTGAAATATTTAATCTTCATTTGGTTGGAAATCTGTATCATATGCACACCGCCTAAAGCTCTTCAGCATTCCTCCAAATTCACACTTCCATACCACTTTTTGCCATTTTTAGTGTAGGATTTACCCAGAGATTTAGGTTGATCGGTCGATCAGCTAGTTTTTTTTTTATCTCCAATTGCAGCCTCTAAAAGAAACTTTGTAAGTTATTTCTATTATCTTCCAATTGGCTTAATAGTCTGGGTTACACCAGTGCAATAACGGGATTAACTATGAAGCATAGTAGTAATATGTCGAAAATGGGAGCGTTGCACCTCCAATAATGAACTCTAGGTCTCTTTTCTTGCCATATAAAGTGGGATATCCATTTATCCCATTCCCTAATCTGAGCATCGCCCACTTCTATTGGTAAAGTCCTAAGTAGGTATAAAAGTTTAAGTTTATACTTAAGTTGTAAGGTCACCGGAGCACTATGATTCAAAGTCATCACCTGTGCTTTTGATATGTTGAGTTTGTAGCCCGATATAACTTACTACAGTATTTCTCGTAACGGTTATCATACACTGTAAGCCTTAGCCGGCGTCTAGAGGTGATCCCAGTATGTCGACGTATAATCCCACTGTGTGGGATTCTCTGAGAACGTAGTAGTGATGGGTGAAAGGATAACAGGTTGTGTTCTCCCAAGCTTACACGACATTTACGCAAACATCCTGCAGGATCCGTGGCAGCCTGGAAACTCTCTGAACCTCCAGCAACCTGATCCTCGGAGCAAACAGGATTACGTTACTTCACTACGTCCAAGAAGTATCCGCTCTAGCCTTAGCTGTGTTGGAAAAAAAAAAAAAAAACATTTGGAAAATCTATTCTGAATCAATCCCTACAGAAATGTAATTGAATCTATTCCCAAGTTCAACATTTTATTTTATTGTTTACAATAGGTTCACCTTTTTAGAGCTAATATAGGAAAAATAAAATCCAGAGGGCCATTTTAAGTGTTGCGTCTGAAAGGGTTAAAACAGTTTCCCATGGTGAATTACAGGCATATAATTAATATAAAAGTTGAAAAACGTTTTTAATAGCACTGACATATCGATATCAAACTACAACCGCCGTTTTCTGCCTAAAAGTGACAGCTAACCCCTGTTAGCTTCGGTTAGCTCAGTTAGCTTGTAGCTACATCGGCTCAGAGAGACAATCACACACCTCCATCCTCACAGCTCCACCTCTTTGCCCATTTTTTGTATTTTCCGGGCGTAGTCTTTTTGAAGCAGGCTGTAAACATGTGAACTGTTAGCCAGTTTTATGTCGTTGAATTACGCGCTTATGATTAAGATAAAAGCTATAAAAAAGTTTTTAATAGCATTGAAACTTATCAAACTGGATAGCTTCTTGCTAGTAAAAATGCTATTTTGAAAATGGGTTGAAATGATCACATTTCCTCTTTACATATTATTAAAACTTGTTTTAGCTGAAATTACCATAGTTTTAGTGAAAGTTGAGGACCAACAAGGCTTCATGATTTTATTTGACAAAATTATTGAATCCGCAACCGCCGTTTTCTGCCTAAAAGTGACAGCTAACCCCTGTTAGCTTCAGTTAGCTCGTAGCTACATCGGCTCAGAGTGACAATCACACACCTCCATGCTCCATCCTCACAGCTCCACCTCTTTGCCCATTTTTTGTATTTTCCGGGCGTAGTCTTTTTGAAGCAGGCTGTAAACATGTGAACTGTTAGCCAGTGTTATGTCGTTGAATTACGCGCTTATGATTAAGATAAAAGCTATAAAAAAGTTTTTAATAGCATTGAAACATATCAAACTGGATAGCTTCTTGCTAGTAAAAATGCTATTTTGAAAATGGGTTGAAATGATCACATTTCCTCTTTACATATTGATTATTAAAACTTGTTTTAGCTGAAATTACCATAGTTTTAGTGAAAGTTGAGGACCAACAAGGCTTCATGATTTTATTTGACAAAATTATTGAATCCGCAACCGCCGTTTTCTGCCTAAAAGTGACAGCTAACCCCTGTTAGCTTCAGTTAGCTCAGTTAGCTCGTAGCTACATCGGCTCAGAGTGACAATCACACACCTCCATGCTCCATCCTCACAGCTCCACCTCTTTGCCCATTTTTTGTATTTTCCGGGCGTAGTCTTTTTGAAGCAGGCTGTAAACATGTGAACTGTTACCCAGTGTTATGTCGTTGAATTACGCGCATATGATTAAGATAAAAGATAAATTTTTTTAAATTTAATATCACTGAAACATATCAAACTGGATATTTTCCTGCTTGTAAAAATATTACAAGGCTCCGTGATTTTGACAAAATTATTGAAAATGCAACCGCTGTTTTCTGCCTAAAAGTCACAGCTAACCTCCGTTAGCTTCCGTGTGCTCAGTTAGCTTGTAGCTACATCGGCTCAGAGTGACAGTCACCCACCTCCACCATCACAGCTCCACCTCTTTGCCCATATTATTTTTATATTATATATATATATATACATACATATTTGTATTTTCCAGGTCTAGTCTTTTTGAAGCCGTCTGCGGCGACCAAACATTTTTATTTCTGCATTTACTGTAATTTTTGTGGCTTCAAATCTGGACGACGGAGTTTTCCTCTTGGTTTTGAATCAGTAAAAATAGTATAATTCTCCTTCACGGTGATATCAGCTTGTTCGTTTTGTTGAAGATTTGTGGTTTTTATCATCGAGTGAATACTGCTAAATGTTGACGTTAAATATTCTCTGTGTCTCCAGAGGCGGGGGCGTCCTCTGCCGTCCGCTCAATCGAAAGGCTGGAAGGAACGGAGGACCCGTATCGGTTCAAAGGTCGAATCGGACCGTGACGAGCGGGACCTGCAGAGGTCCAAACCGTTCAGGGAAGGATTTCTGAGACTTTCTGTTCCTGTTCTCAGAACATTTCAGTCTGAGCAAAAACACTGAACGCTGCTGCAGAACTCATCAGGGAACCCGGAGAAGATGGGATCCAAATCGTCCCCGCTGACCAGCAGGTCCTTCGTTTCTGAATCCACCCACGTGTTTACATAATCCTGCATGAATAAACATGAGATGATTTATGAATAAACACGTCTGGGGCTGTGAAAACACACAGCGCTCGATGAATATTCATGCTGCGCTCGTTCTCACACTCCTCCGTTGTGTTTCAAACATCCATCTCCTCCATTTCTCTGCTTCTGATTGGTTCTTGTTTTTTTTTTTTCCTTCCCAGATTGAATCCAAGTCTAAGCTGGTAACAAAAAGAAAAGTTGCTGGTTGAATCCCGGCTTCCATGCCTGTTCATGATGGGCAGGAGACGGTGGCTGGGCCTGCGGCTCCCTCTTGTGGATGTTTCTACCATGAGGAGCTCTAATACGGTTGCCTGCATGTTGCAGATCTTTCCCTACTTTTGCCTGATTATCAGGATTTTTCTGATCGTCTGAAGCGGTCCAGTTAAAACAGGGACCCATCTATTGCCAAGCTTCTTTTACTGTTAATTTTTTACAAAAATCAAAGAAAAAAAATGTAAATCCAAATGACGAAAGCCCAACAAACTCCACCGCTTTAAGAGTTAAACTTTCCTGCCACCACATTTTAGGAGTGCATCGATGGTCTGCCGCTCTGCCGGTTCCAGAATCGTGTCGATCCAAGAGAGCAAAGACTTCTGGGAGGCCGTCGAAGGAAAAATCTGTGGTCCGGAGCTGGTTTCCTGAACTGTTTCTCTCAGGGACGGCCAGAAGGGGTCAGTGTTGGCCAAGTCATGGATGGATGGATTATAGAACCATGAAACTAATTTAAACAACCCTGTATTTGTTAAGTAAATGTGCGTACCGAAGTGATGTTTTCACTATTTGTGTTAGTCATAAGAAAAAAAAATGGGGTTTAGATTCAAATGCATATTTCCATCCATGTTGTTTATTCATGTATAATAATCTGTTATAACCTAAATATTTAACTAACAAGCTAAACTGACTAGCTAATAATGTAGCTTGGAGGTGAATATTTAACTCAGAGCTAAATATTTAGCTAAAATGCAAATTAACTTCCTGGTAAGGGGAGGTGGACTATGATAAGACAAGAACCAGATTTTTTTCTTGGTAGTTCACAAATTTACATATCAGCCAATTTTTTAGCTAGCCAGTTGCGCTTGCTAGCTAAATATTCAGCTTCAAACTAAATATTTAGTTTATACTCTAAATATGGTAGCTAAATAATTTGTAATTTTTTGCCAAAAAATATTTAGCTCGTCTAACTCTCCCGCCTATAGAACCCACTAGAAGTTTTCTGAAGATGGCCCCACTAAAGCTAATGCTAGCTAGCTAGCTAAATCTTTTCCGACGGCGGGAATCTGAAAATCCGGTTTCCCCCTCAGAACCTTCCCAGACTGGTTCGGAAACTCAGAAGGAACCACTGGAAGTAAACTGCCGACAGTAAAACACTTTACTTCATATTCTCACTTTTTGCCTTTTCAGAGTTGGTGCTGCTAAATGCGCCCACCTTTAGATGGCGCCGCGTTCATCATGAAGAGAAAATAATGGAGGGAGGCTGGCGGAACAGCAGGTGTCACACTTTGCGACCACCAGAGGGCGCCATTAGCAGAGTTGAGCAAGTTACAAAGAAATTGTGATATATTTCACATTACTAGTTACAATGTCAAAAATGTAATATGTTTGCATTACTTATTACCGCCTAAAAGATGTAACTGAGTTACACTACTTTAAGTTACTTTTGGCTAAATATTTTAAATATCTAACAACTTCTAAGCACCGTAACTTATTAATGTAAATTTTATACAATCGTCACAACAAATACTGTATTTTTACGACTATTTTATTAAAATTAAGTCTCTAGTTCCTTTGTATTCCTTCTATTTCATGGTAATGTTTGTAAAATCTAATCAAAAGAAGGCGCTGAAAGTGTTCATCATAAAGATGGCTGACAAAGATGAGACTCTGATGTCTGAAGTCTTACAACAGATGGTAGGAAAACAGTGTGAATAATGTTTAAATGTACAGTCCATCTTTTCCTCAGCCGTCCTGATTCTCTGATGTTTTAGTTTGGAGCAACAGGAAGTGGATCTTCTTCTATGGTATCCAGCTTGGTTTGGTCTGTTGCATTGGTTGGCCAGAAAAACGATTTAAAATGCATTTGTAACTTGAGTTACTGAAATTGTAATTAGTAATATATTGCTGTGTATTTTGTAAGTAATGCATTACATTACTCAGTTACTGAAAAAAGTAATATATTCCTGTAACGCATTACTTTTGTAATGCGTTACTCCCAACACTGGCCATTAGTAACAAAGACTGAAATATAGAGGTTAAAAATGTTTTCATGCGACTTCCTATGGAAGACAGTCACTGCCAAAATTATCAATGAAAAAACATAGAAATAAAGGAAAATATATTTGTAAATAAATACGGGGAAAAAAATACATAAGAAAATATGGAAAAACATAAAATTGGAAAAACATTCATACATTTAGAAATTGAAAATACAATTGTAAATATAACTGTCCAAACAAAATATATAATGTATACAAATATTTAAGGTGAAATATATAACACTTTATTTATCCCCGCATTTAATTTCAGTTTTATCAACCCATTTAGTTATAATTTCTTAATTTATTGTCAGTTTCAGCAAAACTAAAATACATTTTTACAATAACTAAATACTTAAAATATTTTTTACGGTGAATTATATAATTTTATTTATCCCCACATTTAATTTTTCAATTATGTTTACCCATTTATTTATAATTTATTTTATGCATTTGTCAGTTTTGGCATGGCTAAAATATATTTATAAAATACATAACATTTTAAAGGGAAATATATAACATTTTATTTATCCCCACATTTGTTTATTTTCAGTTGCATTTATTTTTATTAATTCATCAGATTATACTAAATTAATATACATTTATACAATAACTTCATACGTATTTTAACGGTGAAATATATCATTTTATTATCCCCACATTTATTTATCTATTTTCACTTGTATTTACCCATTTATTTATGATTTTATTCATTTGTCCATTTTGGCAGGGACAGTCATCCAAAACTTTCATCATCCTTCAGTTAACTAAACCAGCTGCACTGGCTCAAAACCGACACTTTCCACTTATGTCGGTTTTTATCGATTTAAAACCAAACCACCCCAAACAGTTTTTAGCTTTATTACGAAGGCTGAATAAAAACTTAGTTCTCTGAGAGGATTGAGAAAGAATAAAGTATTTTTTTAATTTCCAGTTTTAGGGAAGAAAACATGAAGCAACCCTGACAACTTCATCTTTAATGTCACCAACAGTCTGTGGTTCTGAATAAATAGACTTGAATAAAACAAAAAACTACGAGGAACATTTTAAAATCTCCACACGAAAAACTACGAGGAACATTTTAAAATCTCCACACGTCGCACCGACGCTGCATGAAATGAAACTAAACACCAAACTAAGAATATAGCACCAGCATGAACGTTTTCACTCGTTTCTTCGGCACAAACCTTCGATTAAACTCAGCAGGTTTCAGACGGAGAAACATTCGTGACCGAGCCGATCTTCTCCTCTCTGGAGTTCGTTGCTGCCTTCTTAAATGTTTGTGGCACCTCCGCGGAAGGTTCGGCTCGGCTCTGAAGGGGTCGAAGGTCGCTCGTATGGGGTCAACCGGATGTGGAAGCAGCCCAGAAACGGACCGGATTTCCTACGTCGGGGAGTTTGAAGGTGAAGCAGAACTTTAACGCGGGCCGGGTTCTGGAAGGAGTTTTGGGGCAGACGTTAACATGGAAAACAAACAAAAAACGGAGACCCAATCAGTGTGCGCCACATGATGACAGCTCAGTTCAAGGCAGCCAATCGGAGAGCGGCTCTCAGGTGCGCCTCCTCTTGGTGCCTCCTGGACTCGCCGGGTTGGAAGACGACAGCAGTTTCTCTGTAGCTCGGCTCCTCTTCCTCTTCTCCGCCTCCTTTGATCCTCCTCCTGCTCCTCCTTCACCTCCTCCCTTCTCCTTGTCGCGCTCCTTCTCCTTTTCCCGGCTGATGCCGCCGCTTCGCTCCGCCATCTTGACGGAAGAGTTGCTGCCTGCGGAGACAAATGGAGGAGACGGCGTCAGTGGACAGAACCTGCTGCCGTCTGTGGCGACCATCAGAGGACGTCACCTTCTTCGTGGGTAGCGGGAGGTTCTCTCTCCACCCGGATCTCCTCCTTGTTCTCCTCCTCAGACCCCAGCTTCCCTGTAAAACACCGAGAATCAGCTGGTGGTCAGAAACGGGTCAGAACCGCCGGTGGAAGGCGGATGAGGAGGAAGACCTCACCTCCTTTCACCTCCTGGATGATCTCCTCCGGCAGGGAGAAGCTCTTCTCCGTGTTGGGGAACGGCAGGATCTCGGACTCGTGCTGCGGGTGCAACAGAACCGGTTCAGTCCGACGGCTCAGGGTGTGTGTGTGTGTTGGTGTGCGTGTGTTGGTGTGCGTTCTCACCAGAGCCTGCATGTCGTACATGGTCCCCAGGTGGTCCCAGATGACCGAGGAGGAGACCTGTCTGCCGATGTTCTGACTGAACTTGTCCCGGATGCAGATCATGTGGAAGTGCCGGTTCACTCCTGCAGACAAAGAGCCGACCCGTCAGAACCACAGAGAGCTGCTCAGCCGGGCTCTTCCAGAACCAGCAGCTCAGAACGGCCAAAGCTGATAGGACGACTCTGTGATGATTTAATAAAGGCTGATGGATGGAGAGATGGATAACTGGATGGATGCATAACTGGTTGGATGCATAACTGGTTGGATGCATAACTGGTTGGATGCATAACTGGATGGATGAATAACTGGATGGATGAATAACTGGTTGGATGAATAACTGGATGGATGAATAACTGGATGGATGAATAACTGGATGGATGAATAACTGGTTGGATGAATAACTGGTTGGATGCATAACTGGTTGGATGCATAACTGGTTGGATGCATAACTGGTTGGATGCATAACTGGTTGGATGCATAACTGGTTGGATGCATAACTGGTTGGATGAATAACTGGTTGGATGAATAACTGGTTGGATGCATAACTGGATGGATGCATAACTGGTTGGATGCATAACTGGTTGGATGCATAACTGGTTGGATGCATAACTGGTTGGATGCATAACTGGTTGGATGCATAACTGGTTGGATGCATAACTGGTTGGATGCATAATGGATGGATGCATAACTGGATGGATGAATAAATGGATGGATGAATAAATGGATGGATGCATAACTGGATGGATGAATAACTGGATGGATGAATAACTGGTTGGATGCATAACTGGATGGATGAATAACTGGTTGGATGAATAACTGGTTGGATGCATAACTGGTTGGATGCATAACTGGTTGGATGCATAACTGGTTGGATGCATAACTGGATGGATGCATAACTGGTTGGATGAATAACTGGTTAGATGAATAACTGGATGGATGAATGGTTGGATGGATGAATGGTTGGATGGATGAATAACTGGTTGGATGAATAACTGGATGGATGAATAACTGGTTGGATGAATAACTGGTTGGATGAATAACTGGTTGGATGAATAACTGGTTGGATGAATAACTGGATGGATGAATAACTGGATGGATGAATAACTGGATGGATGAATAACTGGATGGATGAATAACTGGATGGATGAATGGTTGGATGAATAACTGGTTGGATGAATAACTGGTTGGATGAATAACTGGTTGGATGAATAACTGGTTGGATGAATAACTGGTTGGATGAATAACTGGTTGGATGGATGAATGGTTGGATGGATGAATGGTTGGATGGATAACTGGTTGGATGGATAACTGGTTGGATGGATGAATGGTTGGATGGATGAATGGTTGGATGGATGGATGAATGGTTGGATGGATGAATGGTTGGATGGATGAATGGTTGGATGGATGAATGGTTGGATGGATGAATGGTTGGATGGATGAATAACTGGTTGGATGAATAACTGGTTGGATGAATAACTGGTTGGATGAATAACTGGTTGGATGAATAACTGGTTGGATGAATAACTGGTTGGATGAATAACTGGTTGGATGAATAACAGGTTGGATGAATAACTGGTTGGATGAATAACTGGATGCATGAATAATTGGATGAATAACTGGTTGGATGACTAATTGGATGAATAACTGGTTGGATGAATGGTTGGATGAATAACTGGATGGCTGAATAACCGGATGGATGAATAACTGGATCGATGAATAACTGGTTGGATGAATAACTGGTTGGATGAATAACTGGTTGGATGAATAACTGGATGGATGAATAACTGGATGGATGAATGGTTGGATGGATGGATAACTGGTTGGATGAATAACTGGTTGGATGAATAACTGGTTGGATGATGAAACTGGATGGATGAATAAATGGATGGATGAATGGTTGGATGAATAATTGGATGGATGAATGGTTGGATGAATACCTGCTTGGATGAATAATTGGATGGATGAATGGTTGGATGAATAATTGGATGGATGAATGGTTGTATGCATAACTGGTTGGATGAATGGTTGGATGAATAATTGGATGGAGAAATGGTTGGATGAATAACTGGTTGGATGAATAACTGGATGGATGAATGGTTGGATGGATGAATAACTGGATGGATGGATGGATGAATAACTGGATGGATGGATGGATGAATAACTGGTTGGATGGATAGATGAATAACTGGTTGGATGGATGAATGGTTGGATGGATGAATGGTTGGATGAATAACTGCTTGGATAAATAATTGGATGGATGAATGGTAGGATGAATAATTGGAGGGATGAATGGTTGGATGAATAACTGGAAGGATGAATGGTTGGATGAATAACTGGAAGGATGAATGGTTGGATGAATACCTGGATGGATGAATAACTGGTTGGATGAATAACTGTTTGGATGGATGGATGAATAACTGGTTGGATGAATGGTTGGATGGATGAATGGTTGGATGAATAACTGCTTGGATGAATAATTGGATGGATGAATGGTTGGATGAATAATTGGATGGATGAATGGTTGGATGAATAACTGGAAGGATGAATGGTTGGATGAATAACTGGAAGGATGAATGGTTGGATGAATAACTGGATGGATGAATAACTGGTTGGATGAATAACTGGATGGATGAATAACTGGTTGGATGAATAACTGGTTGGATGAATAACTGGATGGATGAATAATTGGATGAATGAATAACAAGATGAATAACTGGATGGATGAATAACTAGATGAATAACTGGATGGATGAATAACAAGATGAATAACTGGATGGATGAATAACTAGATGAATAACTGGATGGATGAATAACTTGTTGGATGAATAACTGGATGGATGAATGGTTGGATGAATAACTGGATGGATGAATGGTTGGATGAATAACTGCTTGGATGAATAATTGGATGGATGAATGGTTGGATGAATAATTGGATGGAAGAATGGTTGGATGAATAACTGGATGGATGAATGGTTGGATGAATAACTGGAAGGATGAATGGTTGGATGAATAACTGGAAGGATGAATAACTGGTTGGATGAATAACTGGATGGATGAATAACTGGATGGATGAATAATTGGATGAATAACTGGATGGATGAATGGTTGGATGAATAACTGCTTGGATGAATGGTTGGATGAATAACTGCTTGGATGAATAATTGGATGGATGAATAACTGGATGAATAACTGGATGGATGAATGGTTGGATGAATAACTGGATGGATGAATGGTTGGATGAATAACTGATTGGATGAATAATTGGATGGATGAATGGATGGATGAATAATTGATGGATGAATGGTTGGATGAATAACTGGATGGATGAATAACTGGATGAATAACTGGATGGATGAATAACTGGATGGATGAATAACTTGTTGGATGAATAACTGGATGGATGAATGGTTGGATGAATAACTGCTTGGATGAATAATTGGATGGATGAATGGTTGGATGAATAACTGGAAGGATGGATGGTTGGATGAATAACTGGAAGGATGGATGGTTGGATGAATAACTGGATGGATGAATAACAAGATGAATAACTGGATGGATGAATAACAAGATGAATAACTGGATGGATGAATAACTAGATGAATAACTGGATGGATGAATAACTTGTTGGATGAATAACTGGATGGATGAATGGTTGGATGAATAACTGCTTGGATGAATAATTGGATGGATGAATGGTTGGATGAATAATTGGATGGATGAATGGTTGGATGAATAACTGGATGGATGAATGGTTGGATGAATAACTGGAAGGATGAATGGTTGGATGAATAACTGGAAGGATGAATAACTGGTTGGATGAATAACTGGATGGATGAATAACTGGATGGATGAATAATTGGATGAATAACTGGATGGATGAATGGTTGGATGAATAACTGCTTGGATGAATGGTTGGATGAATAACTGCTTGGATGAATAATTGGATGGATGAATGGTTGGATGAATAACTGGATGGATGAATGGTTGGATGAATAACTGGTTGGATGAATAATTGGATGGATGAATGGTTGGATGAATAACTGGATGGATGAATGGTTGGATGAATAACTGGATGGATGAATAACTGGATGGATGAATAACTGGATGAATAACTGGATGGATGAATAACTGGATGAATAACTGGATGGATGAATAACTGGATGGATGAATAACTGGATGGATGAATAACTGGATGAATAACTGGAAGGATGAATGGTTGGATGAATAACTGCTTGGATGAATAATTGGATGGATGAATGGTTGGATGAATAACTGGAAGGATGAATGGCTGGATGGATGAATAACTAGATGAATAACTGGATGGATGAATAACTTGTTGGATGAATAACTGGATGGATGAATGGTTGGATGAATAAATGGATGGATGAATGGTTGGATGGATGAATAACTGGATGAATAACTGGATGGATGAATAATTGGATGAATAACTGGATGGATGAATAATTGGATGAATAACTGGATGGATGAATGGTTGGATGAATAACTGGATGGATGAATAACTGGATGGATGAATAACTGGTTGGATGAATAACTGGATGGATGAATAACTGGATGGATGAATAACTGGATGGATGAATAACTGGATGGATGAATAACTGGATGATGAATAATGGTTGGATGAATAACTGGATGGATGAATAACTGGATGGATGAATAACTGGATGGATGAATAACTGGATGGATGAATAACTGGATGGATGAATAACTGGATGGATGAATAACTGGATGGATGAATGGTTGGATGAATAACTGGTTGGATGAATGGTTGGATGAATAAATGGATGGATGCATAACTGGTTAGATGAATAACTGGAAGGATGATGGTTGGATGAATAACTGGATGGATGAATGAATAACTGGATGGATGAATAACTGGATGGATGAATAACTGGATGGATGAATAACTGGATGGATGAATAACTGGATGGATGAATAACTGGATGGATGAATAACTGGATGAATAACTGGATGGATGAATAACTGGAAGGATGAATGGTTGGATGAATAACTGGATGGATGAATAACTGGTTGGATGAATAACTGGATGGATGAATAACTGGATGGATGAATAACTGGATGAATAACTGGATGGATGAATGGTTGGATGAATAACTGGATGGATGAATAACTGGATGGATGAATGGTTGGATGAATAACTGGATGGATGAATAACTGGTTGGATGAATAACTGGATGGATGAATAACTGGATGGATGAATAACTGGATGAATAACTGGATGGATGAATGGTTGGATGAATAACTGGTTGGATGAATAACTGGATGGATGAATAACTGGATGGATGAATAACTAGATGAATAACTGGAAGGATGAATGGTTGGATGAATAACTGGTTGGATGAATAACTGGATGGATGAATAACTGGATGGATGAATAACTGGATGGATGAATAACTAGATGAATAACTGGATGGATGAATAACTGGATGAATAACTGGAAGGATGAATGGTTGGATGAATAACTGGATGGATGAATAACTGGATGGATGAATAACTGGTTGGATGAATAACTGGATGGATGAATAACTGGATGGATGAATAACTGGTTGGATGAATAACTGGATGGATGAATAACTGGATGGATGAATAACTGGATGGATGAATAACTGGATGGATGAATAACTGGATGGATGAATAACTGGTTGGATGAATAACTGGTTGGATGAATAACTGGATGGATGAATAACTGGATGGATGAATAACTGGTTGGATGAATAACTGGATGGATGAATAACTGGATGGATGAATAACTAGATGAATAACTGGATGGATGAATAACTGGATGAATAACTGGATGGATGAATAACTGGTTGGATGAATAACTGGATGGATGAATAACTGGATGGATGAATAACTGGTTGGATGAATAACTGGATGGATGAATAACTGGATGGATGAATAACTGGATGGATGCTGTACGGAACAGCTTCTTAAAATCAAAACTAAATCTGATTTTTCCAGACATAAACAAAAACTCAAAACGCAAGTTCCAGATGTCTTTCCCCCGGACTCCGTAGTTAACCAGGGAGCTAAACTGGTCTTAGACTGACCCAACTTGGTTAAACTGGTCCCGGTGTGACTCAGATTCGGTTTAAACCGGGCTTAATCCGAACCGAAATAAGTCCAAGGCCAGTTTAACCCGTAGTCCCAGAGTCTTGTTCCAGTGGTAGCCGTTAGCCCCGGAGCTAGCATTAGCTAGCATTAGCAGTCTTACCCACTGGTTTGTGTCCGATCATCGCGTGGAAGAGACAGACCTCCACTTCGTGGCTCCAGACCACCGAGTCCTCCCCAGGAACTAGAGCCGAATCCGGAGGCTTCTCCTCGGTCTGACTGAGGGTCACGTCTGCCTCCCCCATCTTTAAAAAACACCAAAGCTGGGAGCTTCAAAACAACCAGCTCGGAAGATCAGACTTGAACAGGAACTGACATCACACGGCCGGGAACTGGTTTTCAAAATAAAAGCGGGTCGTATTTTCCTTAAATTTCCCCTGAAATCCGTTTTAAAGCAAACGATAATCAATATAAGATAAAAGTAGAACCAACAGCAGCAGTTAAACTCCCTGTAAGCGAACACGATATAGTATTCTACTGTTCCAGGACGTTACGTAAGTAATTATAAGGTTCATTGTGTTATATACTGAATGTAAGAAAAGCACAGCAACAATACAACGGGGCATTGTAAACAAAAGGAAAATATTTTGGAGTAAATTTCCGTCCAAAAACAACCTCAGACATCCTAAGATTAAAGTTACATATATTTTTCTGAGTATTTTGCTACTTTTCAACAGAGAATTTCAGTTTTTTTCTTTTATGTCACTTGTATTTAGGAGAAAATTTACACCAAAAATATTTTTCCTTTTGTTAATAATTGCCCTAATACTTCGTTGTAGCAACAATAATTCAGGGTGGAGCAGACTGTCCGTTTTCTCCTCTGTGTTGGGAAGACTGCAGCAATGACCCTAGAGTAGCAAAAAAAAAATAGGAAGGGTCAAAGTTAATCTCTGCCAAGCATGGTGGTGGAGGACTGGTGATGTGGGCAGCAGATCTACAACAGAAGAGCTGATATGAGCTTTTGTAATGGTCCAGATAGATAAGCATGTCACTACACCTTAGGAAGAAAAGGATAGATGGATAAATGGTTGTTTGTTGGATGGACCTGGCTGAAAAGCAGATTGGCTCAGAGGTCATCTGAGGGTCATGAAGTCCGTTTTAGACATGCAGTCATAGAATCAGACGGAGCTTCTCTAGGCAGTGACCAAACCACCATGAGGTTTATTGAAAATAAAACAGATACAGTTTGCTTTCACCAACACAGAGAAAAAGAAACCAAATTTTTTGCGAAACATCAGAGCAAAGCTTCACGAAGGCTGCTGGTCTCCATGGAGACAAGCGGGTTGTTAACATCGATACAGAACCGTCAAAGCGTCAACCATCGATTACAACAGAAAATATTAATGGAGGGGTGGAGCATTTCACGTCCTGTTCATGTCAGATGAAGTCTGGGCATCATGGGAAACGTAGGCTGGGGAATCCAGCCTACCTGGAAGCTTCTGGTCCGTTTTACTGAGGTTGACCTCTGACCTTCAGCTCCTATGGAGGTTAACGGGCCGAACGTTTAATAAGATCATTTCTACGCTTCAAGTTGTATAAAACTGAAATTCTCCTTAAATGTTTATTAATTCAACTTTCTAGATGAGAAAAAAGAGCCGTTAACCACTCAGAACGGAGCTCAGATTCCCTGACCCCTCCCCCTGTCGACCAATCGTATTACAGAAAGAGGAGGCGGGCTGTGAGGAGGCGGGGTTAGTCCTCCAGCTACAGGAGAAGCTTCATCAATTAGATTTTAGTCCCTTTTTTTCTGTTTTAGTCCAGTTTGGTACAAATTTCAACACGCCTGGTAATGTTCTACGTTTAATATCTGGTGTGAAACAGAAATAAAAAAACGGACCCGCTTAAATCTAATAAACACACATGAGCTGAAGCAAAGCGCGGTGGAAATCGTCCAAATAGGTTTCCTCGCTCGGCGCTAACCTGGATCCTACCAGATGTCTGAACTGCAAACATTCAGTCGAGCTGAAGCAGGCGGCGGCGGAGGGACAAGACCCGCCCCCTCGGTTTGGCTCCACCTCCTCGGCGGCTCTGCAGTGGAGGAGGAGGAGTCGGGCACCGGGCAGAAAATATATATATAAACCCACTCCACCCCTGACGGTACGCCACAAAAGCGGTAACCATGGAGACAAACACATTGGCAACATAAATCCCGCCCCTCTGAGGCATGAAGGGGCGGGGCTACGGTGAAATGTGGGCGGAGGGGGTTGGGAGGGTGGCAGCGATGGATGCTATTGGTCCTTTTTCTTCTCAGGCGACTCCTCTTTAGGCTCCGCCTCCTCAGAAGTCTCCTCGTACCTGCGGAGAAAGGAGGAACTCATCACTGATTGGCCGGTTCATAACTCCTCCAATCAGAGAGGAGCCGATGGTCTGAGGTCAGGTCACCATCTGATTAAATGGTTTAAGATTAACAGAAGGAACCAGATGAGCTCGCTGACGCTCTCTGGTACGGACCTGAAGCTGCGTTCACTGACCCGTTTATACGTCAGATATCAGCGTTTTACCTTTTATTAAACTGACTTTAATGTTCCATTGGTTCTGGTTTCGGACCGGCTTCAGAACTTAGTTTTGAACAACCTTAATTGAGGTGTCCCCTCAGGCTGCACGTTTAATCTGGTTCTAGATGGAGAGGCGGGGTTTAATAAGCCCCGCCCCACTGATGAGAAGCTATGAAGATCCAGCTGTAGATGCAGGTGGGAGGGGCGTTCTACCTGCCCAGGTAAAGATAGGGGAGGGGGGCGGCTTCTACAAGGAGGTGGGCTGCACACGACGGAGGCGGGGGGAGGAGCCGGTTGCCATGGTTTCCATGGATATAGCCAGGCTGGCAGGAGAGCCACTGACGGTCGGGAAGGAAGTGATGCGTGGAGAAGCGGGAAATATTTCCTCTGATGACTCGTAGCTATGGCAACGGGAAGGAAGGCAGGAAAGAAGGAAGGAGAGAAGAAATGAGGTGAGGATGAGGATCAGAAGAGAAGAAGGAAAGAGGAATGTAAGTTTTAGTTATTTCGTCTTAAGCTCTATAAAGTTTATTAATCAGAGAAAGTGAGGATGGTGATGAAATGACTGGAGATGAGGAAGAAGAGAAAGAAAGATGGAGGCTGATCTGGGGATAAGAAATAAAAAACAGGAGAAACTTCTGGTTCTCCTGGGTGAACCGGTTCCACGCTGATCCACAACATGAGACTAAACGTCCAACCAGAACCTTCAGGTAGATGGTTTTGTCCAGGATATTAACGGGTCCAAATGGAGGCGCTACACCAAAGTACAAATCTGACGGAACCGTCGGTCCCTCGGTTTGAGGGAAAGTGTCATAGATCCACATTACCAAAGGACGTCCCGCCCTCCATCTCTGGGTTCATCTAAACGATTTGTTATTCACCAAGACGGACCTCACCTCCTGACCAATGGATGGGCAGATGGATGTTTGGTTGGATGGATAGAAGGATGGACAGTTGGTTGGACGGATGGACGACTGGTTGGATGAACAAACGGTTGGATACAACAAATAATTGAAAAGATGGATGGATGGTTGGGTGGACAGTTGGACGGACGGAGAATTGGTTGGATTGACGAATAAACGGATGGAGAGACAGATGGCTGGTTGTTGGTTGGTTGAATGGATGGATAAAGGATGGTTGATTGTATGGATGTATGGTTGGTTGGATGGAAGGATGGACAGTTGGATGGATAGAAGGATGGATGGTTGGTTGATCAGTTGGACGGAAGGATAGATGGTTGGACGGATGGTTGGTTGGTTGGATGGACGACTAGAAGGACAGACGATTGGTTGCACAGATGGTTAGTTAGCTGGTTAGATGGATGGTTGGTTAAATGGAAGGTTGGATGGACAGATGGTCTGTCGGATGGACCGACGACTGGTTGGATGAACAAACGGTTGGTTGGATGGACGAATGATGGATGGACAGATGGTTGGTTGGTTGGTTGGATGAATGGATGTATGGTTGGTTGGATGGAAGGATGGACAGTTGGATGGATAGAAGGATGGATGGTTGGTTGGTTGGATGGATAAAGGATGGTTGATTGGATGGATGTATGGACAGTTGGATGGATAGAAGGATGGATGGTTGGTTGGTTGGTTGAATAAATAGATAAAGGATGGTTGATTGGATGGATGGATGTATGGACAGTTGGATGGATAGAAGGATGGATGGCTGGTTGGTTGGATGGACGGCAAGGACGGACGGTTGGTTGGACACTTGGCTGGTTGGATGGACAAATGATTGGAATGACGGATGGTTGGTTGGATGGGCAGTTGGACGTACGAATAAAAGGATGGAGAAACAGATGGCTGGTTACTTGAATGGATTGATAAAAGGATGGATGATTGGATGGAAGGATGGTTGATCAGTTGGACGGAAGGATAGATGGTTGGACGGATGGTTGGTTGGTTGGATGGACGACTAGAAGGACGGACGATTGGTTGCACAGATGGTTAGTTAGCTGGTTAGATGGATGGTTGGTTAAATGGAAGGTTGGATGGACAGATGGTCTGTTGGATGGACCGACGACTGGTTGGATGAACAAACGGTTGGTTGGATGGACGAATGATGGATGGACAGATGGTTGGTTGGTTGGATGTATGGTTGGTTGGATGAATGGATGTATGGTTGGTTGGATGGAAGGATGGACAGTTGGATGATAGAAGGATGGATGGTTGGTTGGTTGGTTGGATGGTTGGATGTATGGTTGGTTGGATGGAAGGATGGACAGTTGGATGGATAGAAGGATGGATGGTTGGTTGGTTGGTTGGTTGGATGGAAGGTTGGTTGGACGGACGGCAAGAAGGGTGGAAGTGGAAGTGGGTTGGACACTTGGCAGGTTGGATGGACAAATGATTGAAATGACGGATGGATGGATGGTTGGTTGGCCAGATGGATAGACTGACAGATGATTAGAACGACGGATGGTTGGTTGGATGGGCAGTTGGACGTACGAATAAAAGGATGGAGAAACTGATGGCTGGTTACTTGAGTGGATGGATAAAAGGATGGATGATTGGATGGAAGGATGGTTGATTAGTTGGATGGTTGGTTGGATGGATGTACTCTGATGCTGTGACGGTTTCTCTACTTTCCAACCCTGCTCAGCGTTTTACTGCAGCTCTGAGGGACCCTGGGGCTGAAAAGCTTATTTACAGTTCTTGGAACATGGAGCAGAAATGACCTTTGACCCGATTTATCAACAGAGTAATTCAGGTTGATTTGAGGTAATTTTACAGGAAACGATGATGATGATGTCTTTGCAGCAGTAACAGGACCTGGCTGTTGCCATGGACACTCACCTGAACATCTCAGTGAGCTCTCCTTTGCACATCGCCACGACGACAGGGAAGCCGACGCAGGCGGGAACCAGGTAGAGCAGGGCGGGCTGGAGAGGGAGAGATAGGGGGAGGAGCCAATCATTGCAGTGCTCTGATGGTGGGGCTCCCCCGTGTGGCCGCGTCATACCTGTGCGTGTTTGAAGGTGTGCATGACGAAGATGGTGAGGCCCAGTCCGAAGATGTAGGCCAGGAAGCTGGAGTAGAAGTAGGTCCTGGTGTTCCTCTTCAGGCTGCAGACGTCATTAGGACGGAGAGAGACGCGTCAGGACAGCACGGCACAGAGACACAAGAAGAAGAAGAAGAAGAAGAAACACGGCTTCTACCTCACGTCGAAGCGCAGCAGCAGGGCGATGAAGATCCCTGGGATGACGATGTCTCCCAGTCCCAGCATGGCAAAGTTACTGGCTTCCAGTCCTTTCTCCAGTAAGTCCTGAGGAAACACCACTGGGAACCAGAGATGGAGAAACCAATGAGCAACGAGAGACGCAGCAGGAGGAGGAGCTGATATGAAACTTCCTCACGTTTGATTGGTGCTTCGAAGGATCTGGCCACCGTCACCATGACGTTGGTCCCAAACACCTGGAGGGAGGGAGGAGAATGGACAGGTAAGGAGACGTTCAGCCAATCAGCTCCTCTACACCAGTGACCCTCTCCAGGGGTCAAAGGGCAGAGGTCAGCTGTTCCTGATCCTCTGGATCAAGCTAAAAATAAAGTCAGCAGCAGAAACATTACAATAAAAAATAATAAATACTACTAAACATATGTAATAATAATATCTAAATAATTACTTTTATTTATGATTATACTTAATAGATTATTAATTACTCATTAAAAATAAAAATGAAATATACTATTTAACGGCTAATTAATAATTATTAATACGCTTATTATCAATGTTATTTATACCAGTATTTATGATTCCAAAATAATAATTACTCCAAATAATAATCATTAATAATGTTTTATTATTAATATGTTATCAAAAATAGAAATTAAACAATAATATACATCACTAATAGAAAAATACATATATAATTTGCTAAATATTACTAACACTATTAGTGATGTGTATTGGCAGGAATCTGGCGATACGATATGCATCAGGACACAACTGGGACAATACTATATACTGCAAAATATCACGATACTATGAATAAAACAATATATTGTGATTTTTAAAACTAAATTTAACTGTAGAAAATCTGTTACAATATTCTAAACACTCCAACCAGTTTTATTGTTGGATCTATTTGATTCAGTAAAACTAAGGTGGTGAAAACAGCCACCAAGTATCACTTTAAATGTTATGACAAAAATTATTAAAAAATAATAAATCTTAAAAAAAATAAAAACTGATACTTTGCTTTTGAATATCAATACAATATTGTATCGATATACATTGGCATATCGATATTTTCTTACATCCCTACTAATAAGTTCATAATTTCTAACAATATTAATTTATAAGAATAATTGTACTAATGATAAAAAATATAAAAATGTATTCAGGTTATTACCAATAATAAATATTATTAATAAATAAACGTATTAGTATTTTTTTAGGGATGCAACGATAAGTTTTTCAATCCGATACAACACAGATACTTGGATCTCAGTACTTAGTGATACTTCTACCACACAACTAAATGCAATGAATTGGAAGATGCGTCTCATTTTCTTCTCTTTTTGTTACAACAAATCAGAAATTATATTAAAAAAAATAAAATATTAATAAAAATGACCACAAAAACCGGTTCACGGTATCAGGTTAACCTTATACCAGTATTGCCATATTTATTATTCCGTGTAATTGGATCATTTTTATTTTATCACATTTTTTAAACAAAATGATTTAATTCAAATAAATTTATGTAACTAATTTAGCAAAAATATTTTTTTCTGTAATATTTCTAAAGGTTTCTCTATAAAAACCCTCCTGGTTGGAACACCTGCGATGCGTTCACTGGCCTACAGGAAATCAGACACTAATAGTGAGACAGCTGGTTCAAATCATGATAAGACATTTTCAACCAACAGAAGACGATTTACAACGTTTCTCACCCAGAACACATCGTAGATGAACAGCCCCCCCAGCAGGATGCAGCCGGTACTGACGTTGTTCAGGTGGAGCAGCTCCACCCCATTCAGGGCGAACGCCAGGCCGAACAGGTTATTGGCTATCCAGTGCTGTGATGTCACAGGGAGAAGGCGTGTGATTGGCTGACAGCAGACCAACGGCGGCGTTGTCTGACCTTGAACGCGGCACTTACCTTTTTGAGCAGGTACCAGACCCCCACCACGCTGCTGATGAGCAGACACGCCAGGTTCTTGGTGTCGAACTCGTAGTTCACGATTTCTGCGGGCAGACGGAGTTTCAGCTTTTTGTGGGTCAAAGTTTGAGCTATACAGTTAAATACAGTTTCTGGATTTTGAGCTAATCGGATGGATCCAAACAACTAACACAGTCCAACATAAATAAAGACCCTGCAGCGGTTTTACTGATTGGCTACCGGGGATTTAATCACCTCAACCTCCTCTGATTGGCTCAATGACACCGCAACCACCTCTGATTGGCTCAAGGACACCTCAACCACCTAAGATTGGCTAAGGACAAATCAATCAACTAACATTGGCTGAAGGACAAATCAACCAAAGATTGGCTGAAGGACACCTCAACCACCTAAGATTGGCTAAGGACACCTCAACCACCTAAGATTGGCTAAGGACACCTAAACCACCTAAGATTGGCTAAGGACACATCAACCACCTAAGATTGGCTAAGGACACATCAACCACCTAAGATTGGCTAAGGACACATCAACCACCTAAGATTGGCTAAGGACACATCAACCACCTAAGATTGGCTAAGGACACATCAACCACCTAAGATTGGCTAAGGACACATCAACCACCTAAGATTGGCTAAGGACACATCAACCACCTAAGATTGGCTAAGGACACATCAACCACCTAAGATTGGCTGAAGGACACATCAACCACCTATGATTGGTTGAAGGACACATCAACCACCTAAGATTGGTTGAAGGACACATCAACCACCCAAGATTGGTTGAAGGACACATCAACCACCTATGATTGGCTAAGGACACATCAACAACCTAAGATTGGCTAAGGACACATCAACCACCTAAGATTGGCTGAAGGACACATCAACCACCTAAGATTGGCTAAGGACACATCAACCACCTAAGATTGGCTGAAGGACACATCAACCACCTAAGATTGGCTAAGGACACATCAACCACCTAAGATTTTCTGAAGGAAACATCAACCACCTAAGATTGGCTAAAGGACACATCAACCACCTAAGATTGGCTGAAGGACACATCAACCACCTAAGATTGGCTAAGGACACATCAACCACCTAAGATTGGCTGAAGGACACATCAACCACCTAAGATTGGCTGAAGGACACATCAACCACCTAAGATTGGCTGAAGGACACATCAACCACCTAAGATTGGCTGAAGGACACATCAACCACCTAAGATTGGCTGAAGGACACATCAACCACCTAAGATTGGCTGAAGGAACACATATACCACCTAAGATTGGCTGAAGGACACATCAACCACCTAAGATTGGCTGAAGGACACATCAACCACCTAAGATTGGCTGAAGGACACATCAACCACCTAAGATTGGCTGAAGGACACATCAACCACCTAAGATTGGCTGAAGGACACATCAACCACCTAAGATTGGCTGAAGGACACATCAACCACCTAAGATTGGCTGAAGGACACATCAACCACCTAAGATTGGCTGAAGGACACATCAACCACCTAAGATTGGCTGAAGGACACATCAACCACCTAAGATTGGCTGAAGGACACATCAACCACCTAAGATTGGCTGAAGGACACATCAACCACCTAAGATTGGCTAAAGGACACCGCAACCGCCTAAGATTGGCTGAAGGACACATCATCCACCTAAGATTGGCTGAAGGACACATCAACAACCTAAGATTGGCTGAAGGACACATCAACCACCTAAGATTGGCTGAAGGACACATCAACCACCTAAGATTGGCTGAAGGACACATCAACCACCTAAGATTGGCTGAAGGACACATCAACCACCTAAGATTGGCTGAAGGACACATCAACCACCTAAGATTGGCTAAAGGGCCTGGCTGAGATGCACGATGGGATCTGTCCAATCGGTAAGAGACATTCTCACCTTCTTTGGACTCTCCAGAACCCTGAGTGAAGAGGAGCTGGTACTGCTTGTTGGGGAAAGATGTTGGGAAGATTCTGGACATAGCCGGACTGGAAGACAGAGAATTTGTTAGACCCTGGATCAACGGTGGTGGGAAAACACGGACCCTGGTTCTGATGGTACCTCATGGTGTGGGACAGAGCAAGGACGCCCAGGACGAAGAAGTAGACGGAGAGCAGCAGGTTGATGTACTCCTGGGAGAACACCTGTGGGACGGAGCACGCTCAGTGTGACCCACTGGAACCAGAACCAGAACCGGCGAAGGACATCAGAGTCCAAACTCACCTTGAAGAAGAGGTAGAGTCCAAACAAGGTGCAGCTGGCGATGATGGGGAACCGGGCGGCGTCCCGGCTGGTGATGGTCTCCGGAGCGTCGGCCGAGTTCTGGGAGGAGACACAAGAACACGAAGAGGACGGTGAAGAACCAGAACCTGCAGCTGGACTCCAACCGGAACAGAACTGGACCTGGCCTGGAAAGCCCACCAGGGGGCGAGCTGAGAGCATCACACTGAACTATGTTAGCGGCTCGTAGAACCCGTTTTGGGGCGAAAGGCAAAGAAAGGTTGGTTCTGGAAAACAGAAGAGTTCATGACCCAGGCCTGTTCTGGTCGGGGAGTTCAGGGCAAACAGAACTTTGTGGCCGAAGCTGCTTCTTTGGAATCTAGAGGAACAATGTCCCTGCAGTCCAGAAGCTTCAGAACCTTCCGTATTACAACACTATAGGCCAGAACCTTCAGAACCAGAAACTTCACGACCACAAACTTCACCAATAGAAACTTTCAGAACCAGTCCCTTTAGAACCAAGACCTTCAGAACCAGGAACTTCAGAACCAGGACCTTTAGAACCAAGATCTTTAGAGCCAAGATCTTCAAAACCAGGAATTTCAGAACCAGAACTTTCAGAACCAAGACCTCCAGATCAAAAAACCTTCAGAACCAGGACCTTTGTTGTTAGCTTCACTAACAGTGAATCTCTGAAACCATGAGGAATGTTCTGATCCGGTGGACATGGTGAATAAGATGCAACATCTGGAATCAACATCAACTGAACATCATCCTGGTGAGCCACTGGACCGGACCGAGCCGGGCCATCCTACCACCAGCCCGAGGACCCCCACCTTCTGTCTTCAGGCTGAACTGGAGAAATCCACAAATCCGAGGACTAGTTTAAACGAGCGCGTAGGGCTAGGCAGTTCATCGGATTTTAATCAAAATCGCGATTTTAAAAAGCTTGATGATGATAATCGGGTTGTGCGATTTAATCGGTATGCCAACTGACCAAATCAAGTCGCAGAACAAGCATGCAGTACTAAGGAACAGGACTCCCCCTGCTGGTAGGTAAAACGAAAGTGTCTTGACAAGAGTGTACAGCTGGTGAGGAATTTTAAAGGAAATCGGACAACAGCGAAGACGATAAAGATGACCAAATTGTTGCCGCCGACCTCAGTTAGCGTTAGCACGCAGTTTTGAAGGGATGTGATGTTAGCTATGCAAAGGGAGTGGAAAGCACAAGCTGTATGCGACATAAATAAGGAAGGCTAGAGATATAAGAAAATATCGATGTGACAATATATCGTGATATTTTATGTCACAATAAAGTATCAATATTCAAAAGCAAAGTATAGATTTTTTTATTTTTAAGAATACGACTGGAACCATTGATGAAGACAGCGATTTTTGTGTTTAACTAAACGTCAGACCGCTAGTTTGTTCAACTAGATCAACAAATAAAACCGGATGAAACTGTTGGGAGTGTTTAGAATGCTGGAACAGTTTTTCTAAAGTGTAAAATTAGTTTAAAAAAAAAATTACAATATATAATCTTCCTCATGGTATCGCGATATATATCGCAATGTATTGTATCGTTTGCTTTGTATCGTAATACATATTGTATTGCTATATTCTTGTCAATACATATCCCCTGTGAAGGATATGTTTGTTTTTTTATTGCTGTTTTGATTTGAGAAAAAAATTCAGATTGAAAATCGGAGATCGTCAAAAATAGTGAAAATAATTGCGATTATTTTATTTTAATCATCGCCCAGTCCTAGAGAGAGGCATGGTTAAAAATCACCAGATATAGCAACAAATGTATCGGAACTGATGAAAAATCACAAATGGTCGTTGACGGATGAAGATGGAATGTAGACGGTTGCCGAAATAACACCATTGAACCTGTTGGTAAATAATACGGACGAAATCTAACTGGCACGGGTTCAATATCTGATTCTGCAGTAATATTTTCCCACTCTTCAGATCTCTGGCTGCTGCTGGCTACAAGACGTCAAAGTCGGGGATGCGATGCTGCAGCCGTGTCTCAGTGAAACACGTTAATACCGGATTCTAGGTTCTCTGGCTGAGTCTACGTAAGGACTTGGAGGTAATCCATCTTGTTAACCAGCGATCTCACACTGCCCATTATGATCGAAAGAGATGGTTCGAACTAGGCCGGTGCGGTAAAACTGTGTTTATTTTTTGTAACGATATGAATTTTTAATAAACCGCTATACCCATGAATAGGTCAGACAATGTCCAGGACGTAGGTTCGAAGTTTATCGGCTTTAAAAAGGTCAGACAGGAACCAAACAGCACATCTTTTACAAGTGCTGTTGCGAGTAACCAGTAGGGGGGAGTGTAGAGCGCTACTTGACCGGCTGTAGGTACAATTTGACAACAGTGGTAAAACGAGTCGGAAAGGAAGCAACGATAGCGGTAAATCTGGTCTAACATACTTTCTATGATTCTTTTTTTCTGTTATCTGAATATTAACCAGCTTATGATCCACTATGGTCACCATGTTTGTTTTATTTCTACTTCGTCAATCTAGTCGGTTTGAGTTTTGTACTCTGCCCCTAGTGGAATTCTCCAGTACTACATGCAATGCAAGGACAGGATTCAACCTCTTGCTTGCGTCAACGCGAGGTTAAAAAACAAAAATTTTGATACCATTTACCTGTGTCTGAAAAAAACAGTGATTCCTTCCACATGCTATGTAATGCCAAGCTATGGTATAAACTATTTTATTATAAGATAATGTGAGTATGAAAGGTCTTGTATGGAAAAAAAAAAATACTGTAATACCGATATGTTTTTAAAAATACAGTGATGTGAAAATTTTGACATATCGCCCACCCCCTAGTTTTAACTTCCTCCTTGTCGCTCTCCTCTCTGCATCCACAACGCCTCCTTCTCAACTCATCAGAGATTTCTTGCTACTGCTCAGGTATTATTTCAGCTTTTCCAACTTCACAGCACAAACAACTACAAAAGAACACAGAGATAAAAAATAAATAAATAAAACAACCTTTTTCTAGAGAAACCGAGGAAATAATGTCGGAAAAATAAAAAGTCGTCACGTAGCTGCCCAGAGCAGGACAACTCTAGAGATATTTGAAAAATAGAACATCACACAATAGATCATATTGATCCGCAGGTCGGACTGGTTTCTGGGCCTGGTTCTGAAAACTCCCGCAGTGTTTGTGTTGTGTTTGTGGTGAAAGAACAAAGAGGTTCGGTTCTGATACTCACTCTGAACCCTGATTCGTACCCATTCTCTCCAAGCTCCTACAGACAGACAGAGAGAGACAGGTGGACACAGAGACAAGTGGACAGAGAGAGAGAAAGAAAGTAATCAGGTTGCAGACTGGGAGGATGATAGATCAGTTGTAAAGAGAAATAAAGTCGGGAACGTTAACGAGTCTTCACAGAAAAAGAGGAGACAGCAGAGCAGAAATGAAGTGACATCACCGGAGCTTAAACCAGAGCTGGGCTGTGCAACTTAAAATTAAATATACGATTTTTTTCCATAGCATATCTAACTTCCCATTTTAAATCAATATTGTTTCTAACCGTGTTTTCTTAACAAGAAATTATAAATATTTTCAAAACCCTGCTTCTTTGTTTTCCATTCAACCCTTCCCTGATCAGACCTGATCTCAACGTCTAGCTGAAAACAGGCTGATAAAGCGTCGCTGTGAAACAAAATGGCGGCTACAGGCGGACTGACATCACCGAGTTACGGAGGTCCAGATAGTACATCGGTTAAAGAAAAAATAATCTAGATTTCCCAAAAGTGTTACCTTTATAAACAGAAAATTAGATTAATCGATTCTATTGGTTAGTCTCCCAGCCCTAGCTTCAACACCCGGAAACTGGCAGCCAATAGGATTCAAGTAAGCAAAGGAGGAGGAGCTTCAGTAAAACATCTGAAATAAACGACTGAAGATAAGTATCAATGGATGATCCATCCAACTATTCATCCAACTATTCATCCAACATCCATCCAACTATTCATCCAACATCCAACTATTCATCCAACATCCAACTATTCATCCAACTGTTCATCCAACATCCATCCAACTATTCATCCAACATCCATCCAACTATTCATCCATTCATCCAACAACCATCCAACTATTCATCCATCCATCCAACTGTTCATCCAACATCCATCCAACTATTCATCCAACATCCATCCAACTGTTCATCCATCCATCCAACATCCATCCATCCATCCAACTATTCATCCAACATCCATCCATCCAACTATTCATCAATCATCCATCCATCCATCCAACTATTCATCCAACATCCATCCAACTATTCATCCATCCATCCAACTATTCATCCATCCATCCAACTATTCATCCATCCATCCAACTATTCATCCATCCAACTATTCATCAAACATCCATCCAACTATTCATCCATCCATCCAACTATTCATCCAACATCCATCCAACTATTCATCCATCCATCCAACTATTCATCCAACATCCATCCAACTATTCATCCAACATCCATCCAACTATTCATCCATCCATCCAACTATTCATCCATCCATCCAACTATTCATCCCTCCATTCAACTATTCATCCAACATCCATCCAACTATCATCCATCATCCATCCAACTATTCATCAAACATCCATCCAACCAACCAACTATTTATCCATCCACCGCATCCAACATCCATCCAACTATTCATGAAACATCCAACCATGCATCCATCCATCTGTTTATCCATCCATCCAACTATTGATCAAACATCCATCCATCCCATAGATGAAATATTCAGGAAGAACTAGTACAGAGCTGGTGAAGTTCTCCGGAGGCTTAAATCTCAGAGGAACGATGAGTCCCCACAGCATGCGGGGGGGTGGGGGTGTACCAAACGGTACACCTGGCCGATGTCCACGTCACCATACTGCAGGTGAACAGCTAAGGTAATGACCGTTAGAGCGCCGCTCTGCGCTCCGTCATCATGAGAAAAACAGCACGATAGCTGCAGCCGCTAGCCGGCTAACGGTACCCCTCCAGAACCCTCCGGTTCCGGCCTCCGTTTACCTTGGACTTGGAGCAGATGACGGAGCGCAGGGCTCCGAAGAAGATGGGCAGCAGGGCCATGAAGACCAGGCTGCCGTAGGCCAGCGCCGTGCCCTCCGGGGTGGCCACGAACTTAGCGGTGGCGTTCAGCGCCTCGGTCCCGTTGGAGTCCGTGCCGTTCGGGGCCTCGGGGACGGGTTCTACCTCCGCCATGTTGGTTCCGGTCAGAGGTTCTAGGGGAGATCTGACAGGCTGAGAGAAGAGGCGTCTGGAGCGAGTCGAGAATCATTCATCTACGGGGAACAGCAGCGGGAGCCTCCGTAAGGCCACGTTTACTAAAGCAGAGAGAGCAGAAGAGGCGAGATGAGTGACTCTAACACGGTTACTAAAGCAGAGATAGGATAAGGACAGCGAGGTCTCACTCTGACGTGTTAAAAATTCCGACTTCCGGTTGGTGAAACTGCGACAACTGCGAGATTTCCGACTTTCCGACTCGGAAAGGTGGGAATGCAGCATAAAACCAGCTGGAACTTCCTTCACATTCTGACTTCTCACTCCATTTCCACACGTAGCCGGGTTTAAAAAAAAACAAACATTTTTTTCAGCACATTAATAGACGTGTAAACCTCTAGGGGGCGGTAGTTCCCCCAAAGCCTATCCGCTCAGAACAGGTCCCGCCTTACTCACCTCTGATTGGATAGAACTTCTCTCGCATGATTGGCTATTTCTTTTAGGGACTAGTCCCGCCTTTTCTTGTCTACAAGCAGGATGGAAGTTCAGGAAGATCTGCAGGGTTTGCAGAGCTGCGCAGTGGACAGCTGTGAAATCTGCAAAATGTCTTCATATATATGTAAACAGGGGAAACTGGATCAAATACTTTAATATAAAACTCATGACACACCAGGTTTTAAATATTACACTTACTGTTTAATTGTCTTTCAAATAATCCTGCAGTAGAAGAGTCTGGTACAAGTGGTAAGGTAGGATTTTGCTCATAACAGATGGGAGCATTATTGTATTTAGAATAAATATCCAAACTCCACATTTTTATATGTATGTATGTATATATATATATATATATATAATGTTTTTTTTCACTCAACCATTTTACTTTAATAATTTACTATAATATTAGAATTACTCACCTGGATATGATTATCTCTTAATCTCAGACAAAACATTCTCTGGTGATGAGCAGCGAAGTCATTTAGCTCCTTAAAAAATATAAAAGTAAGAAGATGGAGAAATGCGTTCTCAAATTCCTTTTTCTGTTGCTTGTGCTTAGTGCCGTCACGGTTGCTAGGCGACAGGACACGAGCAAAGGGTAAAGGCGGGAACAGAAAGAAGGCTAGGCTGTCCAAATTCACACCCTGCATCCGAAACCACTGAATGTTAGCCTCTAAGCACCAACACTAAACCAATCCATAACCTTTCATGGGGTCAACAGTGAGAACACTATGGCTAGTAGTCTAGGGAGCCGTTCGCGAAATTGCCCATTGTTTTCCCTTTCTAGCCGATGTTATTACGCGACAAAACACACATGAATGACGCATTTCAAAATAAACCTTCGGAAGAGGTTGTTGTACTCTTGTTTACAATCTATGACTCACATCCACGCGTCTTTTCCCTTTCGGCAATTTTCGTTATTTTACGTGAGGTTTGGCCGGGCGACTTGTATTGATGGCGTCTTGTGGCGCAAGGGATTAATCGCCAGTAAGTTAGCATTAGCGGTCCCTATGCTAAAGTGGCTATGATAGTTAGCATTCAGGCCACTTTCCCTAACTCCTTCCTAACTGGAAGCCCAATTCGGATGCATCTTATCATGACGGACGCTGACGCAAATCCGGTTTGGCGTAACACCTCTTACCAATTTAGTGGTTTCGGCTGCAGACACTTATTTCCGGCTTTTGCGGTCGTTGGAGGACCCGTCCTCCTTCCATCGGGTAGGAAGGATCCTAAGGAGGATGCAGACCATGAATTTAGACACACCCTTTGCCTCAGGAAGCCTTAATCTGTCAATTTCTGTTAATTGACACAATTGAAGTTCTATCCAATCACAGGCCGATATTTCCTTAACAAAAATTACTTGCTCAACAGACTATTAGTTCAACTATAAATAAAATAAAAAACTTTTGGAGTAAATTTACAACCAAAAACTAATCATTTCAGAGATTAAAGTCAAATTTTTTCTAGAAAAAAAAAAAAAAAATCTGATGTAAAATTTTGTGATGAAGAAAATTGTCCTGCTGCTAGGAACTGACAAAGCTGGGTAAAATAGTACAGTTATCTTATATTTCATACATCTTGCTTCAAATTAAACTACGTCTCTTTAGCATTTCTCCTTTAATATTGTAACATTTCAGTGTTGATAGCAAACAGAAACAAACCAAGTTAATTTAACAATGCAATAAGTGTGTTAAGATTTTATCAGTTTACATTTTCATCATAAAACTCTACGACCGCTTCCCCTCTGGCATCATATTGCTGTGACCACAGACATATAAATTAGTTTATATACATCTGTATTTTGTGACATTTGGTTATATTTAATTAGTTATTTGTTTTTCTCTTTGTAATTCTTTTTTTGCTGTTATTTCCAGATAATTTTGTAATAAACGTTTATGGAATAAAGAAATATAATGTGGCTGTGACGTTTACAAGTTGCTGGAGATACCTTCTAGCCAATCAGAGACAAGAAAAGGCGGGACTAGTCCCTAAAAGAAATAGCCAATCATGCGAGAGAAGTTCTATCCAATCAGAGAAGGATATTTCCTTAACAAAAAATGACTTGTTCGATAGACTATTAGTGCAGCTGTAAATAAAATAAACTTTGGAGTAAATATACACCCAAAAAACTAATACTTTTTGAGATTAAAGTCACATTTTTCTAGAAAAAAAAAATCTGATGTAAATTTTTGTGATGAAGAAAAGAAGAAAATTTGCGAGAAAAAAAAAAGACATTTCTATGATTAAAGGCATACATTTTCGATATCTAAACTAAGATATTTCTGACATTGTAAAGTCCCAAAATAAAAATATGTATACATCTTTAATTATAGAACTAGACATTAAATCCACATTAGCGAGTGTTTGGAGCACGAGAATAACAAGAGAGCAATATATTCTTTCAGGATAATCATTAGCTTTTTCAAAAACTAATCATAGTTATCATTTTTTGCGTGTAAAAATGTAGAAAGGTTGAGTTGGACGACCTATTTGATGAAAAAAAAGAAAAAAAAAGGTGACATGATAAGTTTTTCATACCGATCCGAATACTTGGATCAGAGTAATTGCTGATACTTCTACTACACACAAAAAACCGCAATAAATAAATTATTTTCCTCTTCCGATTGTTAAAACAAATGAACTGGAAAAAACATAAAATATTGATAAAAATGACCACAAAACTTAGATTTCAAGTGAAAAGTAAACATTTACTTTGAAATTATTGCAGAGTCTCCACATTTTAAGTATCGGTTAATTAACCTATTCTAATAAAAGTACATTAAAGCGGAATCGGCCCGGATACCACCATCTGTATCGGTGCGTTGCTAATAAAAAAAAACAATCAAATATCGGTCAGAAAGTATGCCAATACTTACCTCCCGTCACTGTATAAGTAGGAAAATACTTTAATGATGTCATGAGTAAGTTTAAATCAATGATTATCTAAAAAAAGGGGGAGATTAGTGTGAACAAGACTAATTTAGGCTAAAGGAGACTGGCAAAAAAAATTAGATTTGGCTACCAGAAAAAAGAAAGAATTCTGGTTTCTCTCTATATTTATATTTCATTCACTTAAATAGAAACTTTACTAAATGGGGACATGTTTATTTGGCGGACCTCTAGTCATATTTTTAAAAACATACATTTTAAATAAGTTTGTAACAATGCAAAGGAATAAGATTCACCTTGTTCTTGTTTTAAAGTGTATTTTGTTACTTTAAATGAAAATCTTGCAGGTAAACCTGTGGGATGCAAAGTGCACCAAATTCAGAGAATCACCCAACTATATTTTATGCATCTTCCGTTTCACACGACCTAAAAATATTAGTTGAAGTGGATTTGCTTTGTACCCTTTACACAACCGCCGCTGCCCGCGGTAGTTTCTCACATTTGTCTGCTTTCCCTCTACAGAATTTCATCCACGTTTGCATTATATTTGTGTCTGTGTCTCAGCTAGATATGTCGAAAAATGCAGCACCAAATCAGAGAGTTAAACTAAAAAATCCACACATTTTATTAAGGTTGTAACATTTCCTGACATCTTATTTACATCAGTTTCTGTACATTAAAAGATGAAAAAATGTAATTAAAAGAAAAACGAAACATTGAAAAATACAAACATGGTAAAAGACAAAACGAACCCCTTAAAACGTATTTAATAAAAGCAATTATTCAGAACTTTCTCATTTAAAAACATTAAAAAAAAAAAAAGTGTAAAAACTCTTAATTCTTCCATTTTGGAGCAATTTTCATGCCTTTCAGGATCTGCAGGTCGACTCAGATCCTTAATACTAAATCCCCAGTTCGGTCTTTGATTAAATGATGAGAATCAGAAGCAGAATCAGAATCATCAATAACTTGATGTTGTAAGAAACCAAACTATCTACCTTTATTAGTTCTTACGATATGAATAAAACATTCTAAGCGTTTCTTCTCTGCACTCGTTCATCACAAACTGCCTTATAAAATCAACAGGATCGGCGTCTAGACACGATCAGACGATCACAGAGTGGGAAGGAAGAGCTGGACGACGAAGGCGGAGACGCTGAGCAGGGTCAGAAGGGGCGTGGCCTGAAGAAGGAGGGCGGAGCCTTTTAGTCTCACCTCGATCGGATAGTGGTCGCTCACTTCCAGCACCTTGCAGGCAGAAGCAACAGAAACCAGTCTGAACCAGATGCAGAATTCACACCAGAACTTTATGTTCCAACAACAAACGTCGACATTTTTATTGAGAGTGTGATGAATTATCTCGCTTTGTTGCTCAGTTTGTGAGACAGCTGTCGGGAAAACACGACAAAGTACCAGCAGTGAGGGGTCCTCTCAGTTAACCCAACGAGCTTTCCATGTAAAACCAGGAGACATTACGTTCCTAAAACGTAAAACCATGTACGTTTTCATTCAGCTGGATCGACATTCCTACCTTTGTCCGACTGAGTTTGAATTCTCTGCCAAAGTCGAAGACTTTTCCAGAATACGCCCTGATGCCCATCAGGAAGGACTGTCCGTAAACCACGATCCTGAAAAACATCCAGCAGGGCGGCAGGAAGACGGGGAATAAGACAGGTTAGAGGGGACTTCATTTTCCTGGTGGATTTGGTCTGGAGAACATCTCACTTTAAATCACTAACCTGTCGTACGCACAGTTGGTACCGTCAGTGACTGTTGTGTCTGTTCGGTCTCCAATCAGCCAGGTGAAGTTGGAGTTCATGTAGAGTCTGATGTCCTTCCTGTCATTCCGGGTGACGTAGGCGCAGCCGGCGTGGAAATCTCCCAGGAACATCACGTTCTGAAAATGGAGAGATGAAAATGTCAGTAATCCAAGATTGATCTTTTCAGGGAGGAAACAACGCTCAAAATCAAGCAACAGTCTATCCAATCAGCCATCCAGCAAACCAACTGACCAACCAACCAATGTACTAAAAAATCCAACCAACCAACCATCAAACTAAGCATCTATCCAGAGAACCAAACAAACACCCATCCATCAATCCATCCTACTAACCAGCAAACCATCCATCAGATCAACTATATATCCAACCAATCAAACCCCTATCCAAGCAACCAACCAACCATCCATCCATCCAACACCCACCCTCCCATCTACCAACCAGCCATTCTACTGACAAACCAAACATCCCACCAACCAACAATCTAACTGACTACCAACCATTCTACCAACCAACCAACTACCCGTCCTACTGACCAACCAACCATCCTACCAACCAACCATTCTACTGACAAACCAAACATCCCACCAACCAACAATCTAACTGACTACCAACCATTCTACCAACCAACCAACTACCCGTCCTACTGACCAACCAACCATCCTACCAACCAACCATTCTACTGACAAACCAAACATCCCACCAACCAACAATCTAACTGACTACCAACCATTCTACCAACCAACCAACTATCCGTCCTACTGACCAACCAACCATCCTACCAACCAACCATTCTACTGACAAACCAAACATCCCACCAACCAACAATCTAACTGACTACCAACCATTCTACCAACCAACCAACTACCCGTCCTACTGACCAACCAACCATCCTACCAACCAACCATTCTACTGACAAACCAAACATCCCACCAACCAACAATCTAACTGACTACCATCCATTCTACCAACCAACCAACTATCCGTCCTACTGACCAACCAACCATCCTACCAACCAACCATTCTACTGACAAACCAAACATCCCACCAATCAACAATCTAACTGACTACCAACCATTCTACCAACCAACCAACTATCCGTCCTACTGACCAACCAACCATCCTACCAACCAACCATTCTACTGACAAACCAAACATCCCACCAACCAACAATCTAACTGACTACCAACCATTCTACCAACCAACCAAACATCCTACCAACCAGTGGCGGCTGGCCAATAGAGGGCACTAGGGTGCCGCCCCACCCCTCACAACTTGCCATATTACCTTAAATAAAACGTGGACATTTTTTTTAATAATAACATAATATTTTGAAATATTTGTGTTTTCTTTCAGATGTGTAAGATAAATAGTTATAGTTTAAGGGGAGTTGTGGTTGTCACACTCATCTGTGTTGTCTGAGGACGTATTTCCCCCCAAGCCTCCCATAGACTCTCGTTATAAGTTGTACATGCGCTGTAGCTCCTCTTCAGTACCAGAGATAGGACGATAGGGGGCGCAGGATAGTGTTATAATAATGTTTGAGAGAAAAACAGCAGGAGAAGCTTGATGTAAAATAGCTCTGATCTGATCATTGAAAGATCAGATCATTTAGCAATAAAACGCGAATAGAAAGAGCCGTTTTCATATTGAACAATGCATGTTGGGTCTCTGTATAGCTTCATTACTGCCACAGCTACCAACCAACCATCCTACGTTCCATACATTAAATCAACTGACCAACGTCCATCAACCCAATCATCCAACTGACAACCAACCATTCTACTAGACCTGGAAATCCCTACACTTAACACATCCTCTAAAGTTTTCCCAGGACAGTCCGTTCTAGAGCTGCTCTGTGGTATCCTTCCATTGGAGGACACCAAGATGTCTCTTAAGGGAGAGATCTTGATTCGGCACCTCCACTGGGGAGACAGGGCTTCTCTTCTCTCCATGTCTCATCTCAACTGCGACAGAAGAATCATTTCTCTGGTTTAAAGTTGCTGTTTCCTCACCGTGTTGTTCCACTTGGCACTGACTTCCTCAAAGACATCATAGAGCCAGTCGATCTCCTTAACAGCCTGGGCCGGGTCACCGTGGAGCGGAACCAGAATAAAATCCTTGATATCTGGAAACCAAAAAGAGAAGATGTCAAAATGGATCAATGAGGGGAAAACATGTAACTTTCTTTCAAAGTTTTCTAAATCTACTGACCGGTTTTATTGCAATGGAACTGGACAGAAAACGGCGGTCTGACGAAGGCTTGCGGTCCTTTGTACTGGTGTTGATCCCTTAGTTCAAGATGGTGCGTCCTATTCAGGGAGAGAGGAGGTTCACAGGTCAGTTCATGGGTTCAAAGGTCAGATAGAATTGTAGGGCTCCTACTCTCTGGAGGGAAGGAACCAAGGAAGGAAGGGAGGAAGGAAACAAGGTAGGAAGCAAGAACAAGGAAAAAAGAGCAGTAAGAAACAAGGATACAAGGTAAGAAGCAAGGTAAGACAAAAGGAAGCAAAATAGCAAGACATGAGGAAGCAAGGGAGGAAGGTAGGAAATGAAAAATCAAGGAAGGTAGGAAAGAGTTAAAGAGATGAGGAACCTAAGACACAGAAATAAGGTAGAAGACGAGGCAAGAGATGAAGAAACAGGTGAGATAAGGGAATAGGAAAAAAGGTAGAAGACAAAGTAAGAGACAAGGAACCGAAGAAGGTAAGGGAATATGAAACAGGGTAGAAGACAAGGTAAGACACGAGGAAACAAGGAAGGTAAGGGAATAGGAAACAAAGTAGAAGACAAGGTAAGAGACGAGGAAGGTAAGGGAATAGGAAACAAAGTAGAAGACAAGGGAAGAGATGAGGAAACGAGGAAGGTAAGGGAATAGGAAACAAAGTAGAAGACAAGGTAAGAGACGAGGAAACGAGGAAGGTAAGGGAATAGGAAACAAAGTAGAAGACAAGGCAAGAGATGAGGAAACGAGGAAGGTAAGGGAATAGGAAACAAGGTAGAAGACAAGGTAAGAGATGAAGAAACAAGGAAGGTAAGGGAATAGGAAACAAGGTAGAAGACAAGGTAAGAGACGAGGAACCGAAAAGGTAAGGGAATATGAAACAAAGTAGAAGACAAGGCAAGAGATAGGAACCGAGGAAGGTAAGGGAATAGGAAACAAGGTAGAAGACAAGGTAAAAAAATAAGGGAATAGGAAACAAGGTAGAAGACAAGGTAAGAGATGAAGAAACAAGGAAGGTAAGGGAATAGGAAACAAGGTAGAAGACAAGGTAAGAGACGAGGAACCGAGGAAGGTAAGGGAATAGGAAACAAAGTAGAAGACAAGGCAAGAGATGAGGAAACGAGGAAGGTAAGGGAATAGGAAACAAGGTAGAAGACAAGGTAAGAGACGAGGAACCGAGGAAGGTAAGGGAATAGGAAACAAGGTAGAAGACAAGGTAAGAGATGAAGAAACAAGGAAGGTAAGGGAATAGGAAACAGGGTAGAAGACAAGGTAAGAGACGAGGAAACAAGGAAGGTAAGGGAATAGGAAACAAGGTAGAAGACAAGGCAAGAGACGAGTAAACGGTGTAGAAGAACATTTGCAGCCAGCAAATATGTTTATAGTTAAATATTGTGTCTCACCTGTAGATGAAGACGTACTGCTTCTGGTCAGCGGCGGACTTCCCCAGACTCCCACTCGACACAGATTCATAGCGGTATTCGTCATACCTCAATAAACGACACAAATACAACATCATTTCACTGAGCCACAGCAATTCCCAATCCATTAAACTACTGAATTGATTTAACTGAAATTATTTTACAACAACGCAGTTTTCTAAAGCAATGAGCTAAACCAACTGCTTACATAAAAAAAATACTGAAGCTAAAGTTAACAAAGCTGATATTATTGATAAATTGGATAACTACAACTCGTAAAATCTGTTAGCGTAATTATCCACAGTGTTCCATAGTTTATTGATGCTAACTTTTTTAGCAATGGCTAAGCTAACGTAGCTTAGGGCATCTCTTCAACTTTTACGGTTTTCCTCATGGTTTGGTGGTTGTGGGAATGATGCCACGCCCAGTTTAACAGTGTTTTTGCTGATGGCTAGAGAGCCAGTGGCATCGACCAGCTTTTGCGCTGTTACCAGGCTTAATGCTACTACACCGCTAGGATAGCACTACTATATTACTAGAAAAAAAAACAAAGGAGTGCATCTGATGAAGAAGTATTTGTACCTCTGATAAACCTTTATTCACCTTAGCCATAAAACCTGAAAGTTTTATACAATTTTATAGCAATTTTGGTTGTTTTAAAGCAGTTTTTTGTTAACGGATTGAAGATTTTAGCTAAAAGTTACCTTATTAGCCACATTAGCTATGGTTTTAAGCAGCAAATGAGAAAAACAAGAAATGAATATCTTTTTAATAAAAGTTTAACTGGACAATTCTTTTTAAAAAAATGGGGAGATTTGTATGCTGTTACGGGGTTGATCAAGACTGAGGGATAGGATTATATTGTGCTATTTTATACATAATTTGTTCATATTTTTTTCAATTTAGGCTAAAAAAGGGGAAATAGTTATATTACAAAATAATGGTTACTGTCTATTTACATTTAAATCACTGATGGTAAAAGGAGACATGCTTATTTGGCTCTACCGATAAGAAAACCCATAAAACTTTTAAAAACATACATTTAAAAATAAGTTTGTGTCATAATACAAACGTATATGGATATTTCCATTTCTTGTTTTAATTTTTATTTTGTGATTTACTTTGAAAATCTTGGTGGTAAAACCTGTGGGACACAAAGGGCTCTGAATTCAGAGAATCACCCAACAACAACCCAGCTTTCTAAAGCGATAAGCTAGACCAACTGTTTAGATCAAAAGTGCTTGGAAATCACTGATTTTAAAGCTGACAGAGCTAATATTTTATTAAGTATAGTAAATAAACTATTCATTAATACACAGTATTTTATTAGTTTACAACTCTTAAAATACATTTGTTAGCTTAATTATCCACCGTGTTCCAGAGTTTATTGATGCTAACTGTGCTAACAATGGCTAAGCTAAAGTAGCTCTGGGCATCCCTTCAACTTTTACGGTTTTCCTCATGGTTTGGTGGTTGTGGGAATGATGCCACGCCCAGTTTAACAGTGTTTTTGCTGATGGCTAGAGAGCCAGTGGCATCGACCAGCTTTTGCGCTGTTACCAGGCTTAATGCTACTACACCGCTAGGATAGCACTACTATATTACTAGAAAAAAAACAAAGGAGTGCATCTGATGAAGAAGTATTTGTACCTCTGATAAACCTTTATTCACCCTAGCCATAAAACCTGAAAGTTTTATACAATTTTATAGCAATTTTGGTTGTTTTAAAGCAGTTTTTTGTTAACGGATTGAAGATTTTAGCTAAAAGTTACCTTATTAGCCACATTAGCTATGGTTTTAAGCAGCAAATGAGAAAAACAAGAAATGAATATCTTTTTAATAAAAGTTTAACTGGACAATTCTTTTTAAAAAAATGGGGAGATTTGTATGCTGTTACGGGGTTGATCAAGACTGAGGGATAGGATTATATTGTGCTATTTTATACATAATTTGTTCATATTTTTTCAATTTAGGCTAAAAAAGGGGAAATAGTTATATTACAAAATAGTGGTTACTGTCTATTTACATTTAAATCACTGATGGTAAAAGGAGACATGCTTATTTGGCTCTACCGATAAGAAAACCCATAAAACTTTTAAAAACATACATTTAAAAATAAGTTTGTGTCATAATACAAACGTATATGGATATTTCCATTTCTTGTTTTAAATTTTATTTTGTGATTTACTTTGAAAATCTTGGTGGTAAAACCTGTGGGACACAAAGGGCTCTGAATTCAGAGAATCACCCAACAACAACCCAGCTTTCTAAAGCGATAAGCTAGACCAACTGTTTAGATCAAAAGTGCTTGGAAATCACTGATTTTAAAGCTGACAGAGCTAATATTTTATTAAGTATAGTAAATAAACTATTCATTAATACACAGTATTTTATTAGTTTACAACTCTTAAAATACATTTGTTAGCTTAATTATCCACCGTGTTCCAGAGTTTATTGATGCTAACTGTGCTAACAATGGCTAAGCTAAAGTAGCTCTGGGCATCCCTTCAACTTTTACGGTTTTCCACATAGTTTGGAGGTTGAAACCTAAAATTGGGAATAACGCCACGCCCAGTTTAACAGAGTTTTAGCTGATGGTTAGAAAACCGGTGACATTGGCCAGCTCTTGCCCTCTGTTACCTAGCTAAACGCTTCTACATTGCCAACTTAGCACTACTATATTACTAGCAAAAACCAAGGAATTTTTTAGCTTGGACACAAACACACAAAAACGTTATCCTTTAACGATGTTGTCTTTACTATAAATGCGATAGATATTAAAATATACACTACCAGAGGGGCAAGTAAATGGTTTATAACTGACTTTTTCTTTTTAACTGGTGCATGCCTTTATGCATTTCTAAGAATTACAAGTTCAAATAAAAACGTACCACATATCAATTATTAAATAAAGCATAAAGTAACCAAAACACAACTTAGCTTTCAACAAAAATCAACACAAAAGATGATTTGAAATTATAGTTTGGAAAGAGCCCAAATGTTATAATATATAATATAAAAGTAATAATATAACACAAGAGTTTTTATGTTAATAATGACAGATTTGGGACTGCAATCACAAGTTTGGCTCTCAGTTAGCATCCGTCTTCCCGATATTCACCTAAAGATTCAGTTAGAATTAGTAAGTTAGTTAGTTATTCGGTTAGTTCAGCAGTTATACTTTTCATCCAGCGTGGATAAACGAATCGTGCTGACACCATTAGGATGAAGCCCCTTGAGGTTAGTAAAAATAGTAAATCCCAAAGTTTTATTTATTTGTTTATTTGAACGAAGAAAGCAATGTGTCAATAATCAGATTTTAAATATTTAATTAAAAACCAGAATTACAAAAAGAGAAATCAGACTGAAAATGATCATTAGTGTTAGAGAGAGAAAGCAGCTCTGGGCAAACTGAAAACCTCAAGTTTATCATGCATGCTTCAATTTTACTATCAATTTTGATTTCCATTAGAGATCCAAGGATTATGGCAGTTTTAATAATTTACCAGTTTTTAGATCGATAGAAAACACGTCCAAACGTTTTCTTACGTATTCTGATAATTAACCAATTGGACAGCATGCCCTTCAGCTATATATTCAGTCAAATATATAAGTAAATTGGTAAAATGTTGTTGGCCTTTTATTATACAATATGCTGTTTTTTCCCCCCAAAGATTTAAATCAAGGCCCCCAAAATACCCACGCCCCTCCGACTTAAAGTAATGCTTTAATTTTACCAAAAGGTTTCTTATGACTCAAAGAATCGATAATGTTCCAGGTTTTCATTCAATCTAATAAAAAAAAAATTTTCAAATAAGTTCAATCATCTTTTAAGAAATGTCTTATAATCCTGTCAGAAACAAACTTCCTATTTGAATTAAAATAATTATAAATCTTACTTTGGCAACGGTATAAATCATTTTAAAACCCAGAGCTATCTTAAATTTTTAACGTCTGATGTCATTTAAAGTCTGACAGTAAAGGTTTATGGAACAGAAACACCCAAGAGTAGATTAACGAGTAATCATAAAGAGGTCAAGATTAGTGCAGGAAGTTAAATAATCATTTCTAAGGTTTAAATCCACCGTACCTGTCAGGTGTCCTGTTGGGGGCAGACAGCAGACACAGATGATCATTATCTGGTATCCATGTACATGTTGTTGATACAGTACAGTTACTATGAATGTCAGAGTGGAGTTAGCATCATGATGGAGGTTCAAACAGTAGGAGCCGCATGAGGAAGACAGAAACACGGCTTGTAGGGAGGGTTAAGGGTTTGCAGATATTTCCGTTTTCCCTTGTAAAAACGATCACTGGTAAAGAAACTGGTGGAAACGGACGCGTTGACTTCATCTGCGTTTTTAGGCGTCGTCTGCGCCCATCGCCTGAAATTTACACGTCGCGTCCACACACCGCAATAAGCAAGTAACCACTAGGGGGAGTGTAGAGTGACATTTAACCAGTTGTAGGTACACAAGAAAACCAGCAGAAATGCATATGGCCGTACGTAACATCTACGACACACTGCCGTCTTTTTTTCCCTGTCGTAATCTGAATGTCAACCAGCTGATGACCTCGCCGGTAGTCCGTACCCAAGACGCAATCTGCTGCTGGTGTAAATGCCAGGTCAAAAAGAGGGGGGAAGATAAGAGAGGGATGATTGGGTATAAAGGCGGAGGGGAACGAGAAGATAACCCCCCATAAATGCTGAAATTGAACTACAGATGTTAAAATGTATGAAAATGTCAACATTACTCCATTTTATTTCATTTTGGTTTAGTGTGGATTATTTAAACATGTTAAATTGTTAAAATTTTTGTGTAGTAACTAGGCAAGTTTCTTTGTAACTAATTATTTTAATAAATTTCTGAAATTAAAATTCTGTTTTAAATTTTTTTTGAATGTGGCAAAAATATTGACATCAATTACATTTAAAAAGGAATATATATATATATATATATATACACACACACACACACCCACACACTGTATCCTTTACTTTAGAATTAAAAAAAAAATTATATTATAATTTTTAAATAAAATTACTTTTTAATATTCATTGATTGTGGTGTTACCATGGTTACAATCTGATGCTTTAGTTTAAACTTTTTTATTTTGTTTGAATTTAAGATTGTCTCAGATTATATTAAAAATTACCTCCGATTTATTTTTAGGATTAGCTAAATAAGCCCCGCCTCCTTTCCCAGATTAGACCAAATCTGGATTGAAACGCTGTTATTGTCGGTAGTGGGTTTTACCAGAAATCGTGTTGCGTGTAAAAAAAAAGCAATCAAAATGATGGACGATGAAACGGAAATATTCAATAAAGTGCGTGGGACTCCGCGACGCCAGGTGGCGACAGGCGGCAACAACGCTACAGCACAGAGCATTTAGCGACTGCTGTACTGGTTGACTGAGTTGTTGTCCTACAGGTGTCGTTATTCCGATTTGTCTTGAATAGCTCGAGCCGTGGTTGGAGTTTACATGCAGAAAAATTAGATTTTATAACCGCGTTATCTGGATGGGTTAGTCCGATTCAGAGAAGTGCAGTTAAGTAATTGAGCTTCTCTTACCGCATGTAAACGCACTGGCCCCAAAATGGTAGAAGAAGAGTGACCTCGGCTACTGAGGAACCATTGTCAGCCATTGACACCGCCGCACTTTCAGCGTATAAATGTAAACGTGTGGCGATGTTACTGATTACTTTAACTGCTTTTTGACAACTGATTAAACATTTAAGTTGATAAGTTAGTGTTTAACAAGACCACGGTGCGATGTAACGCAACGTAAACATCCGGCAAAATGGTGGTGCGTTACGTCTGATTTCATGCCTAATACTCCCTCGTTTGCTTGCAATTTTCATTGAAAAACAACATTTACAAGCAAACACATTAAGAAAAAATAATCCCCATACAGGTTTGAATATTAAGAGATACCTAAAAGTTTTCGAATACATTACATTTTCAAAACAGTCTAATTATATTCGAATGATGAAGTTCGGAGTCAAAGCCCTAATGATGGTGCTGGGCTAACACAAAATGAGCCAAGTGGAAAAACGTGACCCATATCCCACGTAATATTGGCTTCACTGATACACTAACCTGCACATTTTTTAGGGTTGTTTGTTTCAGTGTGAACAATAGTCTTTTCTAGCTGAATGTATTTTTGACTGTAAGAGAAATCAGTTGAGGATCAGTAGAAAACCCAAAGTTGCGCAGCAAGACAACAGTTTCAACCAGTTCAGTCCTGCTGCCAACAGAAGCTGTCGAACCGGCATTTCCACCGCTGAGGCTTTATCTGCACATCGCACCGATAACTCACAGTGTTTTTCTCTTCCAGGGTCAAGGGATTATCCAGAACGACATAATCTCCCACGTTCGGACGAGGCCATGAACACCACAAACGGGAGAGACGGTGAGGAAGGAACGGAAACATGGCTGCATCAGGTTAATTTAAAGTTACACACTGGCACGGCGTTCAGCCATGTTTCAGTCTCACCGCCACAGTCCCGTTTTGAGGCGTTCATGGCCTCGTCTCAACGTGGGAGAAGTCGTTCTGATTCAGCAAAAAAAGCCGCATGAACCACGTACACTTTTAAAAACATCCAAATGGGCGTCTGATAACTTTAACGCAACCCTACAACGTATTGGACTAGCATGAGAATATCTGACTCTCATTAAACCTCGGAGCTTTTGTTTTAATAAATTTAACCCAAATCTAAAAAAAATTAATCTCGTATCGTGGAAATTTTTTTTTGATTGCAAACTTTCAACTATTTTACGTCAGTGAATTTTTCTGAGTTTTTTTTCAGACTAATTTAGTTTTTTTGTGTAAATATATGACTTTACCATGTCAGAAATTTTGTCAACAAGTCGTAAAGTTGCTACTGAATTAAGATTCCCATAATCAGAGATTGTTTTTTTTAAACCAAGATATTTTCTGAGTTCTTTTCTAAAAAATCTATGAGTTTTTATATCAATTTTCTTACTTTACTAAGTCAGAAAGTATCTTAGTTTCAAAATCTCTTTAATCACAAACATTTTAATGTAATTGCAAATTTCCGACTATTTGACATCAGTGAATTTCCGAGGGTTTATTTTTCTGTGTATTTTTTTTCTGTGTGTAAATGTCGGACTTTACAATGTCTGAAAATATCTAAATTATTTCTGGAAATTAAATTGTAATTGCAAATTTTTAGAATTTGAGTTTTTTTCTCAGAAATTTACACCAGAATATTCTTCTTTTGTCTAAAATGGCCCTAATAATCTATCGTAATAAGAGGTTATGTGTCTTATTGTTTATAATATTCTTTATGTGTGTAAATATGCATGATTGGAGAATTTGTGTAAATTTAGACTCCATGTTTTCCCACCAGCAAAAATCATTGCCGAGTATAAAACATATTTTCTCTAACATAATTATTATAGCATAAATTTAATCAATATTATCTGTTAGGGAGGTCTGACGATTGAAATGCATGCAGTAGTTTTGCAGGGAACAGTTCCAGAGACATTCGTTCTGTGGGCAGATTTCATTCCTTCAAAACTGAACTTCCTACAGTTTCTTCAGCTGCTGCAGCTTTTCCAACCCGACTGCAGGGTGAAACTGTGGAGGATATCCAGAATATCAGGAGCTGTCTGCCACCAGCAGAGATCCTGACCTGCTACTGCTGGATTATAGCACCTCAACTGGGGGTCCAGCTCCGGAATAGGGCTCCAGATCGGCTTTAAAGTTACACAGTTGCCTGGTTTCATGAACGCTACAGAGCTTAGACCCAGACAGGTGGGCCTTTCAGAGGAAGAATGCTTCAGTAGGAGATGAAAATGGTCACATTTAGAAGGACTTCTCTGTACCTGTTGAGCGTCCTCAACAGTTTGTTGATCGCTTTTGCATCCGGGTCGACCACATCCATCAGGAGGCAGATATCGCAGCGGGAAACGATCTGCAGACACAAGAAACCAGCGTATGACGGAATATTAGGGTTATTGTAGACAAAAGTAAAATGTTTTTTTTTTTTTGTTGGAAATTCTCTGCTGTTGAGAAGTTGGGAGTTTAAGAAAGAAAACTAAAGTCTAAATGATTAAAATACATATATTTTCTGGCATTGATGATCAGTCATTTGCAAGAAAAAAAATATATTTTAACATTTCCTGATGCCAATTTGTTACTTTAACACCTAAATCTTACAGTAATGGTATTTCTGTTGGAAATATCAGATTGAAATTTTTTTTTTTTAGATTTCTTTTTCAAAATGTTGGAATTTACAAATATTAGAAAATGTTACAGGTTAAATGTTGAAAAAGTAGACCTTTAATTGTGTAAAGGATTAACAGAGTTTTCTATTGCACATTTTCAACAGCAGAGAATTTTGTTCATTTTTGGGGGAAATTTCTTTTTTAATCTTTTGTTCTTGTCGAGATAAAAACAATTTCTACCTCAGATATATATAATTTTTTTTCATATTTGTGTGTGTTTCCTACCCGCGTCAGGGTGTGCATGACTTTATAGTTTGCTGCTTTTGCATAGTTGAAGCGCTTCACGTTGTAGGAGCAGATCCTCAGCCCAGACACAGCCGCTCCTCCAACCAAGAAGCTGAATACAGACAGGAAGAGGAGACTGCGAAGACTGGAAGAGCGCCCCCTCATGGCTGTACCTGTGAAGAACAAAAACAAACACATAAATCCCCACTAAACACAGCATTAAGCCAGCTGTAGCTCAATCCTCCTTACGGTATTGTTTCAGGCTGAGGTCTGTACTGTTTTTCTTTTTCCCCAGACATTCTGTTGTAGTTTTGCTGCTCTGATTGGATTACTGTGCTGTTGATGACTCAGTTTGGACCAGATTAAGCTGGTTGACTGAAGCTCTGGGGTTTCCTATCTTTTCCACCCTGGTATTGCATTTCGACACATAGCTGCTGCTTTCTGACTTAAATCCTGTGTAAATAGCTGAGGTATAATCATAATTATGATTTATTCTTTATCTGTTGCGTGGCAGCTTTAGATGCTGCTTTACTTTTAACTTAATTTTGCCCTCAAATATCAACCCTTGGAATTAAAAGAGGTTGTACTTTTTGTTACTCACAACTTCAGGTAAAATGTGATAAAACACTTACTCTGTAAATGTTTCCTAAAATGACACGTGTATCTCTTAATAATTTATGCGCTTATCAGGCTCAAGTTTCTAATTTTTATCCACTACAGCGTTAAAGGGGATATTTCACCCAACTGGTTAGTTTGTTTTCTGTTTCAATAAGGGAGAAAGAAGCATTTTCTAACCAGTCCAGTTATCCCCGGAAATGGCAGTTAGCTTTAGCCGAGCATAAAACAATAAAAGTAAATGGGAACAACTAGCATGCTGGTAGTTTTGTTTGCTTTAGCTTAGTATGAACCAATGCAAGTTTGCTTTAGCGTTACATAAACCAACGTACGCTAACGGGAACTAACAGCATGCTTGTAGTTTTGTTTGTTTTAGCCTAGCATAAACCAATATGAGTGAACTACGCTTGCTTTAGCTTAGCATAAGCTGATGTAAGGTTTTTTAGCTATATGTTAGCATAAACCATTGTAAGTGAATGGGAACTACTAGAATGCTAGTAGTTTTTTGCTTTAGTTTCCGTTTAGCAAACAATAGTGTAAAAAAAAAAAAAAAAAGTTTTCTTTAGCTTCGTATAAACTGATGTAAGATAATGGGAACTACTAGCATGCTAGTAGTTCCCTTTTGCATTAGTTTAGCATAAACTACATTTGCTTATATTGGTTTTTGCTAAGCTAAAGCAAACTGACTGATCAGGGAAATTACTGGGCTAGTTACAAAATGCTTTTTTCCCCCACTTATATAACACTGTGGAACATGGGTGGTTACAGACGTTTTTTTTACTTAGAGAGGGTGTATCTGTTTAAAATTAAACAAGGGTTTCCAGAGAACACACGTCACTGGAACAGAAACTAAGAAGCGGAGAGCTGAAAGGTTAAACTCAACGCTAACCAGCAGGATGAGTCTTCCAATTGTATTTCCATTTAATTATGCATTTATTTTCAGCATAATTAGCTAGCCAGTTTAGCTTGCTAGCTCATTAGCATTAAACAAGGTCAGAGGAGAATGGGCCGACTGATTCAAGCTGATAGAAGAGCAACTTTGACTGAAATAACCACTTGTTATAACTGAGGAATGCAGCAAAGCATTTGTGAAGCCACAACACGTTAAACCTTGAGGCGGATGTGCTACAACAGTAGAAGACCCCACCGGGTACCACTCATCTCCACTACAAATAGAAAAAAGAGGCAACAATTTGCACGAGCTGATCAAAATTGGACAGTTGAAGACGGGAAAAATGTTGCGTGGTCTGATGAGTCTCGATTTCTGTTGAGACATTAAAATGGTAGAGTCAGAATTTGGCGTAACCAGAATGAGAACATGGATCCATCATGCCTTGTTACCACTGTGCAGGCTGGTGGTGGTGGTGTAATGGTGTGGGGGATGTTTTCTTGGCAAAATTTAGGCCCCTTAGTGCCAACGGGGCATCGTTTAAATGCCACGGGCTGCCTGAACATTGTGTCTGACCGTGTCCATCCCTTCATGATCACCATGTACCCATCCTCTGATGGCTACTTCCAGCAGGATAATGCACCATGTCATAAAGATCCAATCATTTCTAATTGGTTCCTTGAACATGACGATGAGTTCTCTGTTCTACAATGGCCCCCACAGTCACCAGATCTCAACCCGATAGAGCATCTTTGGGATGTGGTGGAACAGGAGCTTCGTGCCCTGGATGTGCATCCCACAAATCTCCATCAACTGCAAGATTCTATCCTATCAATATGGGCCAACATTTCTAAGGACGCTTTCAGCAGCTTGTTGGATCAATGCCACGTAGAATTAAGGCAGTTCTGAAGGCGAAAGGGGGTCAAACACCGTGTTGGTATGGTGTTCCTAATAATCCTTCAGGTGAGTGTAGAATCTATAAACAACATTTTTGCAGCATAATTAGCTAGCTACATTAGCCTGCTAGATGATTAGCATCAAGCCAAACATTTAGCTTGTCAGGTCAATATTTAATCTACAAACAACATTTTTTAAATTCCAAATAAATGCTTAGTTAGCAAGCTAAATATTTGGTGTGATGTTAAATATTTAGTTTATATCTATGTTCTTAGCTAGCGAGCTAATGTGGATAGCTAAATGTTTAGCTACGAACTAAACTTGTAGCTCACAGCTAAATATTTAGCTAACATGCAAATCTAATTGCAGATAAGCGTAAGAAGAATCACCAACATAATAGCTGGGTGCTGTAAATAGGGCTGGGGGCGACGCGTCGACGCGCAAAATACGTAGACGCGAAAAATGTGCATCGACGCGTCATCACTTTCAAACCAAACATGGCGGGATCAAGTAGTGGCAGCAGCAGTTGACTTAAATACCTACATCCAAACTCGCAGTTCAAAGGTATGGAGTTATTTTAACATAAAAGGGAGTGATTTTTTCGTAGACGTTAACTCTCAACCTCTAGCAAAACTTATTTAAGCTTCTTAGCTGCGTCTGCTGTATGTTACTGCTATCTGTTTGGTTGGTTTTCATTTGTGACCCGTGTTGGCATAATGAGTCTGAATGCGCACAGACTGATTATGAGCAAAAGCCCAAAATGTGAGAGAGTAAAACATGTTAACAGAGGTAATGCACTAGCTACCCGCTAAACGTAGCCGTCGTGGACATTAATACAACTTTGTTTAAGCGCTCGCAAAAGCAAACCCACAACGAACTCTTGATTGTCATGTTTAATAACGCCTCATCCTGTTTGAATACTTTTTTTTTTTTACTTAATGCTTCTCCAGTTTTTCGGGTTCGAAGTTGCCATCTAATAACTAGAAAAATGCGCAGAATTTTATAGTAATCAACAGCGCCTCTCTCTCTTTAAGCCTGTGAATATTCTCATTCATCCAGATCATGGTTATCTCAAGGAAATTTCAATCAAACGCAACTGGACTTGGTAATTTGTCTTGGAAGAAGTTTCACCTCTTATCCAAGAAGCTTCATCACTTCATGCTCGCCGCTCACCAGGCTGGGACTGGTCCAACTAACTGGTGTGGAGACTCAGCTATTTAACCTCTTGAACAAGAATCATTATGTCATTGGATCCTTTGTGCTCCATGTCTTAACGACGGTCGTTGGCGTGCCGCCTATTGGTGGAGGTTAGGTTTCGGCTTCATTAGTGCCCTATTGTGTTATAACGACAGTCGTTGGAGTCACAGTTGTTTCTGTTATTAGAGGTTAAATTGTTGAGTCTCCTAGGGAGGGATGAAAGTGCAGCATTGTAAATTGGAGATAGGTGATGTCTCAGGCCTCCTCCTCTGTTTAGCGATGGTTTCTCTACTTTTACATAGATGGCTTCTTTTACTCCTCTTTCAAACCATCTGTCCTCTCTGTCTAATATCTGGACATTGCTGTCCTCAAAGGAGTGGGCTTTCTCCTTGAGATGTAAATGAACTCTCTCTCCTATTTTTTTTGAAAATCTCATGTCATTGATTAAATATTTTATGAAAACGATGAAAAATTACGCTGCGCTGTGACTGTAACCAAACCTCTGATTTGGGTCAGGCACACTAGTTTTTTTCTAACTGATGTAACTGTCGTTTTTTTTTGTCCGATTCCAACAAACATCATTTTAAAGGTTTAAAAAAAAAAGTTTTTTTTATTAAATCGAAAAATAACTCAATTTTGAAAATGTCCTCATTGCTACTAATTTTGCCATTGCAGGTCACATTTCTGTTTTTGGTTATTTTTGTCTGAGTGCTTTGTTTTGTGGCTAATTAGTCCTGTACTAAGTTGCTTTTTTGTAATAAAATAATACTTTCAATGCAATGGCTTGTGGAACATTGTTGATTATCATTAATATCTTACACTATTATGCGATGACAGCAAAAGCACATGCATAGTTTTTGATTGCTTCCTGATTTAATTGATGGGAATAGATACAATAATTACATCATTATATCCTTACAAAGTTATGTTCTCTATGTAATTATATATAGTTCTTTATTTTTTTATGTAGCTGTGTGTGTGTGATTTTGTTTCAAGGAGCAAGCAGAACACTGGAGGACTACTGTCAGAAAAAAATAACTCCCTGCACCCCCGAAGAGGCGGCTGCACTTACTGAGTGTCTAATCTATGATTTTGAAAGACATGAGGCCACTTGCTGTAGTTGAGGGCGAAGGATTCAAAGAACTGCTCACCCCTTTTCAACCAGGTTATTCTCTGCCATCTAGGCGCCATTTCACAAGCATGATGGAGAGAAAGTATGAAACTTCAGTGGAGAAACTAAGGAACGAAATAAAAAAGGCCACTTCCAGAATCTCCCTTACCACTGATGCTTGGACAAGTCTGGTCTCAGAGTCTAAGGCTACGTCCACACTAAGCCGATAAGGTTATACGGGAGTTAGACGCCTAATGTTATCCACTCAACACGAGCATTTACGCCCCGTTTAAGGTCCCATGATTGCGCAATCCCATTCCGACCTGTGCAGATACTGGGCATGCGCGAAAAGACGCACGAAACACGCGTATAATCTACGTGACACCAGCGCCTACATTATACAGGTGCTGGCCAGTAAATTAGAATATCATCAAAAAGTTGAATTATTTCAGTAATTCCATTCAAAACGTGAAACTTGTATACTGTATACTTTCCTTCCACACATAGTGATATATTTCAAGTGTTTATTAATTTTCATTTTTATTATTACAACTGACAGCTAATGAAAACACCAAATTCAGTATCTCAGAAAATTAGAATATTCTGAAAAGGCTCAATATAGAAGACACCTGGTGCCACTCTAATCAGCTGATTAACTCAAAACACCTGCAAAGGCCTTTAAAAGGTCCCTCAGTCTTGTTCTGAAGGCTCCACAATCATGGGGAAGACTTCTGACTTAACAGCTGTCCAAAAGACGACCATTGACACCTTGTACAAGGAGGGCAAGACACAAAAGGTGATTGCTAAAGAAGCTGGCTGTTCGCAGAGCTCTGTGTCCAAGCACATTAACAGACAGGCGAAGGGACGGAAAAAATGTGGTAGAAAAAAGTGTACAAGCTCTAGGGATAACCGCACCCTGCAGAGAATTGTGACGACAAACCCATTCAAAAATGTGGGGGAGATCCACAAAGAGTGGACTGCAGCTGGAGTCAGCGCTTCAAGAACCACCACGAAGAGACTCATGAAAGACATGGGATTCAGCTGTCGCATTCCGTGTGTCAAGCCACTCTTGAACAAGAAACAGCGTAAGAAGCGTCTCGCCTGGGCCAAGGACAAAAAGGACTGGACTGCTGCTGAGTGGTCCAAAGTTATGTTTTCTGATGAAAGCAATTTTTGCATTTCCTTTGGAAATCAAGGACCCAGAGTCTGGAGGAAGAGCGGAGAAGCACAGAATCCACGTTGCATGAGGTCCAGTGTAAAGTTTCCACCGTCAGTGATGGTGTGGGGTGCCATGTCATCTGCCGGTGTTGGCCCACTCTGTTTCCTGAGGTCCAAGGTCAATGCAGCCGTCTACCAGGAAGTTTTAGAGCACTTCATGCTTCCTGCTGCTGACCAACTTTATGGGGATGCAGACTTCACTTTTCAACAGGACTTGGCACCTGCACACAGTGCCAAAACCACCAGTACCTGGTTCAAGGACCATGGTATCCCTGTCCTTGATTGGCCAGCAAACTCGCCTGACCTTAACCCCATAGAAAATCTATGGGGTATTGTGAAGCGGAAGATGCAATACGCTAGACCCAACAATGCAGAGGAGCTGAAGACGACTATCAGAGCAACCTGGGCTCTCATAACACCTGAGCAGTGCCACAGACTGATCGAGTCCATGCCACGCCGCATTACTGCAGTGATGGAGGCAAAAGGAGCCCCGACTAAGTATTGAGTGCTATACATGCACATTCTTTTCATGTTCATTCTTTTCAGTTGGCCAACATTTAAAAAAAAACATTTTTTTTCATTGGCCTTTAAAATATTCTAATTTTTTGAGATACCAAATTTGGAGTTTTCATTAGTTGTCACTTATAAATATCAAAATTAAAAGAAATAAACATTGGAAATACATTGGTCTGTGTGCATTGCATGAATATAATGTACAAGTTTCACGTTTTGAATGGAATTATTGAAATAATTCAACTTTTTGATGATATTCTAATTTACTGGCCAGCACCTGTATATACAAGAAGCTCTACAGCACAGTACATATCTTCTTGTCCCGTTAAGAGAACAATAGCTGCTCAGAAGAAGACAGAGTTTTTGGTGTGGACAGACGACGAGATCGATTTATTACTCTTCGCTGTTGTCTTTGTCTGTAGTGTCGTATTGTTATTGACGCAGCATTCATTGACGCCACTTCCTTTCATTATCCGGGGAAGCTGTCCGCACTAGCTGGTTTAGCCGTTGAATTAAGATTTACACGGCTCTCTTACCCGGCTAATAGTTATCCGGCCACAGACCTTAAACGACGCCGGGTTGTTGTGGATGATGGGGGGGGGGTAGACTAAATAATTATACGTTTAAGGCGTTATCCGGCTTAGTCTGGACGTGGCCTTACTTAGGAGTAACTTGTCATTTCATTAATGACGATTGGGATCTTCTCTCCTTCAATTTAGCAACACTCCCAATTGAAGAGCACCATGCTGCAGAAAACCTTGCCTCCTGGGTGGAAAAGGTGGCAGGAAAATGTCACATTATCATGCACAATGTCCTCACCCTTGTGCATGATAACGCAAGTAACATAGTTGCAGCTCTCCACATCCTGGAAGAGAAGTTTGGTGTGGTATCCTTTCGGTGATCTGGGCATAAACTCCAACTGGTTGTAAGCCATGCACTGAAAGACCCCAAGATTGACGAGGCACTCTGAGCTGCACGGGGCCTCGTGAAGCACATCCGGAAAAGTGAGCCAGCTAGAATGAAACTGATGGGTACAGCAGAGCATAAACTAATCCAGGACGTAGCCATCAGATGGAACAGTTCATACTACATGATTGAACGTCTGTTAGAACAGAGATGGCCAGTGGTTGCAACACTGTCAGATCCAGAAGTCACATAGCTTGGGAAACAGTACTTAGATCTGAAAACTGATCCTTCTGGGTGAATTAAAGGAGGTGCTTAAGCCTTAATCTTATGTCACAGCCTCTGTACCTGCCACATCAACACCATCTGAAAGGCTTTTTTCAGTTGCTGGAAACAGGGGCGGAGCTAGAGGGGAGGCCGGGGTAGCACCGGACCCCCCTGCAATCTGATTGGACCCCCCAGGTGCCACCCCAGATGATTGACATGTCACAGCACCACACGTCTTGTCGATAGTTGACATGTCACAGCACCACACGTCTTGTCGATAGAAGCCAGATGCATTTTGAAATCAGTGAGTCATATTGAAGGCTAAGCCCCTCCCGTCCAGAAGTTGGCGCTATGTAGCCTACCACGAAACTAATCGTTATAATCCACATTGCTTACACAAGAAGAACACCGTTGGTTTTTGCTGGATCCTGGCTGGAGCCCGGTTTGAACCTGAACCAAAGAGCGCGAAAAGATTGAAAGAAAAAGAGGAGAAGAATAAAACGCCTTTTTGGACTGTGAAATCCTGATTCTAAAGTAAGTTTCATGGTGGTTTCCTAATGAGTGACTGTTTAAAATAACTTTTGTGTTCAGATAGATCGTTTTTCTATGGGTATGAAGTTAACGTTACATTTAATGATATCTACAGATGACGAGCTGCTCCACATTATTATCTACATTAAATTCGGGTTGCCGCAACCGCAAAGCTATATTTACATTTTTCTTCAATGATTTAGAGGATTTAAACAGACAATCAGCTAGCTAGCTGTTTCATGCTTTGTTGGCTTAAATTAAATGAAACGAGAAGATGATATTAAATCCCCACTTACAAGCTGGCAGTGGGGATTTAATATTGTGTGATTGTAAAAAAGAAAAAAAAGTTATTTTTATGTGTGTCTTGAGTAATAGGTACGTAGATGTGTTGGGCCGGTTACCGATTTCATGGTATACCTATATTAATTAATATCTATATTAACAGACAATGGGTATGAAAAAGTGAAGGTTTCAAAACCACTAAAACTTTCCAGTACCCGCGGTATGAGCGTTTTTTTTTTTAAATGTGACGTCTAGTCAGGGAGAAAGGAGAAGTTCCTCATGCCGTGTGAAGCTCATGCAAAGCTGCAGCGCAAGGCGCCCCTTCCTCTCCCCCACGCACCTTGGTTTGTTGTGAGTGACAAACTGGCAGGCTGTGTGACTGCTGAAAGAGGGGAGCACTCGGAACTTTTTCCACCGGCGTCTAGCGGACCAAGTTGGCTGTTTGGGAATACTTAAGCTACTGTTAAAAGCCATACGGTCACTCTTTGTTGCTAAGATGAGATGGATAACACCAGCTAGGTTCCTCTAACGTGACGTGAAGAAGAGAGAAGCACGTGTATATTGTTTTTGTTTTCTACATATTGTTTAAAAGTATAAAACTGTTCAGTTGAAAAGTTTTTTTCCTTAAAAAAAAAAAAAGACATTCAAAATACGCATTTTAGAGCTGTAATCATAATACCGTGACATTTTTGCCCAAGGTTATCATACCGTCTGAATGTCATTTTTGTGCTTGTGTTCGAAATAAAGAAATCAAATAAGTGATAGGAGTAACAACACTGGCTTTGGCTTATTTTTTTTCATAGGGTCAGATAATGAAAAGACAGGGAGAGAAGATATATGACTTCTTTTATAAACAAAGCAAGTCAGGAAAAAATCAGACAGACAGACAGACAGAATTCTGCTCCGACATCAGCGGTCCTGGAAGCCCCCATCCTGGGACTAGTCAGGAAGGTGAATATGGAGCAGAACCCAGCCCATCATCACCAGGTCAGAGCATCTACAGAAGCAGTAGCTCAGTCATTTGAAGTTAAGTTTGAGATAGTTGCACTTTTGTCAAGAATGATATCATGGTGTTTAAATTAAGACTTAGTTTTGTTGATTAACGGGACTATGGGACGATTTAGGGAGGTGAAAAAAAATTGCATGGCAGCACCTGTATCCAACTGGACTCCCAGCAGTCAGCACTGATCCGTGCTGGACCTTACTATGTGATTTCTTGCTTGTGTTGTTCCCTCACATATAAGTCGCTTTGGATAAAACGCCTGCTAAATGACAGTAGTAGATATAGATATATAGGTTGGTTACTGGTAATGTATGTTGTTGTTTTTTTTAAACAGGGATTGCATTTTTATTTTGATTACACTAATATTTTTTATACAATGCAGTGCCATCGAGGGAGGAAACGGAGACCTCTGCTTCTGAGGATGATGGTGAGCCAGTAGAGTCAGAACCCACTGTATCCAGCTCTGCCTTTGCTGTCCCAAGAGGACCCAGTGGTAGGTCTATTTACCTGAAAACCTGCTAGTTAGCTGCAGTATTGTCTAATAATCTTCTGGACCCTTAACTTCCATTGCCATTTTATTTGTATTCCAGATATTTCAAGATCAAAAGAAGAGGGTCCTGTACAGCCGTGTCTGAAAACATTCCCCAGAACAGAGCATGGTACAAGGAAGAGGTCATTCAACAGCTCCTGGTACAGAGACAATTCTTGGCTTGAATACTCTGTCCTTCAAGACTCTTCCTACTGCTTTGCCTGTAGACATTTTTCACTGCCTAATGCACCAGACTCGGCCTTTGCATTACAGTCAGGCTTCTCCAATTGGAAAAAGGCATTATCCAAGGAGTCTGGGTGTAAGCTCCACTCAAAGTCAGAGCTGCATATCAATACAATGTATGCATGGAGTCAGTATAAAAGGTCAATGTATGCATGGAGTCAGTATAAAAGGAGTGCTGAAATGAACACAAACATGTTAAATTCTATGAACATTAATCGACAAAAGAAAGTGGAAGAAAATCAACATTATGTGAAAACTATAGCAAATGTGCTTCTTTTGACTGCAACCCAAAATATAGCACAGAGGGGTCATCGAGAGTCTCAGGACTCTCAGAATAAGGGAAACTTTTTGACCATTTTAGATGAAATAGCAAAGCATGATCAATTTATTGAAAAAAGGCTGGGTGCATGTGGCAATGCAAAATACACAAGTCACCAAATCCAAAATGAAATTCTTCAGGGTTTAGCTGAGATGGTACAGAGTGAAATCATAAAAGAAGTGAAAGAAAAGGAAGTTTTCAGTGTGATGGCAGATGAAACAAAAGATTTGCAAAAAAAGGAACAAATGTCCTTGGTTGTAAGGTATTATTACAATGGTGCCATCCACGAAAGCTTCCTATGCTTCCAGGCAGCAGAAAGCCTTGGTGCAGCAGGTCTCAGTAAAATGATTGTAGCTGTCTTGAGAGACATGGTCTGGATTACAGAAATAACCTTGTGGGACAAGGGTACGATGGTGCATCTGTCATGAGTGGGAAACATTCAGGTGTATCTGCAAGAATTCAAAGTGATGCCAGATTTGCATTTTACGTTCACTGTAATGCACATTGCTTGAATTTGGTTCTTGTTGATGCTACAAAAGCAGTGCCTGAGGTTGTTGACTTTTTTGCACTTCTGCAGCAGCTGCATAACTTTGTATCTGGCTCTTATGTGCATATGAAGTGGCTTTCGGTTCAGAAAGAGCTCTATCCACAGCAGCAGCCCAGGGAGCTACATACACTTTCAGATACAAGGTGGGCATGCAGATACACGGCATGCCGTAATCTGAGAGACAGACTTCCAGCAGTTCTGAGACTGTTGCAGGATCTTGCACTTGTAAGATGTGGTGAAAGATCAGTGGAAGCGAGAGGTCTTCTTTCTCAGATAGATTTACAGTTCATAGGACTTTTGGCTACCTTTTGTAAAGTGCTTGGTGATGCCAAATGTCTTTCTGATATGCTCCAGTCCAGCACTCTCGATCTAGCAAGGGCTGTGGATCTGGTAGGTGCCCTTACAGACACTTTCCAGGACTACAGAAATGAGAATTCCTTTGGTGAACTATGGAAAGAGGTTGAGGAGCTTGCAGAGCAGTGCAAAATTGGTGTACAAACACAGCATAAAAGACATCCTAGAATAAGCTCAAGATTTCTTGACTCACTGGTGATGAGCACTATAGGACAGAGAAACTGTGATGATGAGGGCTTTCCCAGATCACTCTTTTATCAGGTGATTGACTGCCTCATAACTGAGCTGAAGAGGCGTTTTTCAAAGAAAAGTTGTGAGATCATGCAAGGTGTGCAGTCTCTGAACCCAAAGAGTGCAACTTTCTTAAATGAGGAGCCTCTTTTTGCCTTTGGACAGACTTTTGAGTCAGATCTAGGTGATCTCAAACATGAGGTTCACCAAACTAAGCGACTTCTTGATAGGAGAGTGAAAAATGAATTAGACAGACCATCTACTTTGCTTGATTTTATTGTGTTTCTTGAACCCTACAAAGAGGTTTTTCATGAGATGTTTAGACTCTGCAAGATTGCTGTCGTTACTCCGGTCAGCACTGCTTCCTGTGAGAGAAGCTTCTCTGCTTTAAAACTGATCAAGACTCACCTCAGGACAACAATGGCTGATGACAGGTTAAGTCACCTGGGAACTCTCAGTATTGAGTCAAGGAGGGCACGTGCCATCAACATGGATGAGTTTATGAAACATTTTGCTGCTTCTCACCACAACCGAAGAATTATGCTTTTCTGAACCTGTATAAGGTAATTTGACAGTCAGACAGTATGAAGCTATATATGTTTTTATTATTAAATGCAAGGGAAAAAAAATGTATTTTATATATTCATAAACAAAATACTTTCTCTAAGCTTTTTGGGTCTCAATTATCATAATTTGTTTGCTATCAGTGTCTTTTTTCCTCTCAAATATATATATTTTCCTTTTCAAAATTGTTTTCTCTCTCAAATGCAAGAAAAAAGCGATCTAATTAAAAAAACATATATAGCTCCATAGAAAGTATCTCTGGTCAGGTCAGTAAAAAAAATGCTTGTTGATCATTTGATACCTTTTTTTTGAGTGAGTAACACTGTGAATAAGTGTGTGAATAATAAATAAACTCCAAATTACATTCACAAACCTCATCTTCTGTGTGCTTTTTATGTACTTCAATATATTTCAACTTTTTGAGACTGATTGCAATTGATCACTCGAGAAACATATTTATTGTCATAGTCTATGGACCCCCTGAAATAACCTTGGCCACCCTCTGGCCACCCCAAGTATTAAAGTCTAGCTCCGCCACTGGCTGGAAACATTGTCACCAAAAAAAAGCCACCATGGGCCACATCAGCAAAGCGCTCACCCACACGACGCCACACACGCTGTCTGCCATCTGCCCTGAACAAAGTAAACCGAGATTCATCCGTGAAGAGAACACCTCTCCAACGTGCCAGACGCCATCGAATGTGAGCATTTGTCCACTTACAGACGTGGACAAAATTGTTGGTACCCTTCATTAAATAAAAGAAAAACTCATAATGGTCACAGAAATAACTTTAATCTGACAAAAGTAATAATAAATTAAAATTATATAAATGTTGACCAATGAAAGTCAGACATTGCTTTTCATCCATGCTTCAACAGAATTATTTAAAAAATAAATGCATGAAACAGGCCTGGACAAAAATGATGGTACCCCTAGAAAAGAATGAAAATAATGTGACCAAAGGGACATGTTAATCCAAGGTATGTCCACTAATCAGCATCCTAGGTGTCTACAATCCTGTAATCACTCAGTGGGCCTATATATAGGACTCCAGGTAGTCACTGTGTTGTTTGGTGACGTGGTGTGTACCACACTCAATATAAACCAGAGGAAGCAAAGGAAAGAGTTGTCTCAGGAGATGAGAAAGAAAATCATAGACAAGCATGTTAACTGTAAAGGCTATAAGACCATCTCCAAGCAGCTAGATGTTTCTGTGACTACAGCTGCACATGTCATTCAGTAATGTACGATCCATGGGACTGTAGCCAACCTCCCTGGACGTGGCTGCAGGAGGAAAATTGATGACAGATCAAGAGACGGATAATCCAAATGGTAACAAAAGAGCCTAGAAAGACTTCAAAATAGATCCAAGCTGAACTTTATGCTCAAGGAACATCAGTGTCAGATCGGAACATCCTTCGCTGTTTGAGCCAGAGGACAAATCCTTAAAAAAAACAGACTGGAGTATGCCAAACTACATGCTGACGAGCCACAAAGCTTCTGGGAGAATGTCCTGTGGACAGATGAGACAAAAATGTAACTTTTTGCCAAGGCACATCAGCTCTATGTTCACAGACGGAAAAATGAAGCATATCTAGAAAAGAACACGGTCCCTACTGTGAAACATGGGGGAGGCTCGGTTATGTTCTGGGGCTGATTTGCTGCATCTGACACAGGGTGTCTTGAATCTGTGCAGGGTACAATGAAATCTCAAGACTATCAGGGGATTCTAGAGAGAAATGTGCTGGCCAGTGTCAGAAAGCATGGTCTCAGTCGCAGGTCACGGGTCTTACAACAGGAAAATGACCCAAAACACACAGCTAAAAACACCCAAGAAGGGCTAAGAGGAAAACACTGGCCTTCTATGAGCCCTGATCTCAATCCTATTGAGCATCTTTGGAAGGAGCTGAAACGTGCTGTCTGGAAAAGGCGCCCTTCAAACCGGAAACAACTAGAACAGTTTGCTCATGAGGAGTGGGCCAAAATACCTGCTGAGAGGTGCAGAAGTCTCATTGACAGTTACAGGAATCATTTGATTGCAGTGATTGCCTCAAAAGGTTGTGCAACCAAATATTAAGTTGTGGGTACCATCATTTTTGTCCAGGCCTGTTTCATGCATTTATTTTTTAAATAATTCTGTTGAAGCATGGATGAAAAGCAATGTCTGACTTTCATTGGTCAACATTTATATAATTTTTATTTATTATTACTTTTGTCAGATTAAAGTTATTTCTGTGACCATTATGAGTTTTTCGTTGATTTAATGAAGGGTACCAACAATTTTGTCCACGTCTGTAAGTCTGTTACGGCGACGAGCTGGAGTCAAGGTCAAGACCCCGATGAGGACGACGAGCATGCAGTTGAGCTGAGACGGTTTCTGACAGTTTGTGCAGAAATTGTTTGGTTATGAAAACCAATAGTTTCAGCAGCTGTCTGAGTGGCTGTTCTCAGACGATCTTGGAGGTGAACCTGCTGGATGTGGAGGTCCTGGGCTGGTGTGGTTACACGTGGTCTGCGGTTGTGAGGCCGGTTGGATGTGCTGCCATACTCTCTGAAACGCCTTTGGAGACGGTGGAGAAATGAACATTCAATGCACGAGCAACAGATCTGGTTGACATTCCTGCTGTCAGCATGCCAATTGCACGCTCCCTCAATGCTTGTGGCATCTGTGGCATTTTGCTGTGAGACAAAACTGCACATTCCAGGGTGGCCTTTTATTGTGGGATGGATTATCTCAGCAAAGCAGAAGTGCTCACTATCACACATTTAGACTGATTTGTGAACAATGTTCGAGAGAAATGGTAATATTGTGTATCTGGAATGAATTTTAGATCTTTAAGTCCATCTCATGAAAAATGGGAGCAGAAACAAAGGTGTTGGTTTATATTTTTGTTGAGTGTAGTAAATGTGATCAACATGGTTGATGAACACGCACAAAGAAAATTCAGCAAAATGGATGTTGTTTTGTGAATCAAGAGCACTTTATTTCAGGAATTGAATTTTATGTTTTTTTTTGGTCAAAGAGAACCTTGCTGCTGTTTTTTTTATTTTTTTCATAACTTTTCCTGGACTCATATGATTCGTTGGCACAACATTTAATTTCCAATTCAATGCTACCTCTAACATAATATTGTATGACTACAACTTTATTTTGGATCTTATTTCTATTAAAATGTGTTCACATGAAGAAATTTGTTTATTTCATTGAAATACATAAATTAATGAATGTCAAACCGCTATACAAATCAGATTGTACGCACAAAAAAAAAAAAAAAAAAAAGAGGGCTGCACGGTGGCGCAGTGGTTAGCACTGTTGCCTTGCAGCAAGAAGGTTGTGGTTTCATATCCCGTGCATGCGTGGGTTCCCTCCAGGTACTCCGGCTTCCTCCCACAGTCCAAAAACATGACTGTCAGGTTAATTGATGACTGTAAATTGTCCTTAGGTGTGAGTGTGTGCGTGGTTGTTTGTCCTGTCCTGTGATGGACTGGCGACCTGTCCAGGGTGTAACCCGCCTCTCGCCCGTTGACAGCTGGAGATAGGCACCAGCCCCCCCGCGACCCATTGAGGATTAAGCGGTTAAGAAAATGGATGGATAAAAAAAAAAAAAATAAAAAAAAATAAAAAAAAAAATCGCTAGATTAACCGATTACAAAAATAAATCGTTTTGCCCCGCCCTAATTGTAAACCTCCATGTTAACTGCTAGTGAACAGGCAGCAACAAGATGGGTGGGCGTGGTCTGAAACAACTAATCTGCATAAAAGCGAGCTGGTGAGACGTCGTTATGTGTAAAGAACTTAATGAACACGTTCTGTGCGGATCATAAAGGTGTTGTGTTTTTGTTAGAAAGAGACACAATACGTCCCCTTCAACACACAGCCCTGCGTGGAAACATTAACCCAGGAATGTGCCGTGGGGGGAGCGGCAAGGCGACGTGCGACAGAGCTGAGATCTCTGTGTTGAGACACGCAGAAGAAGGTAAAAGCCACTTCAGATTCCAAGAATCCTCTGAATCCCAGTTCTGCGAAACTTAGCCTCCAGCCGACTCAGTCAAAGCGAATCCGAACGGACTTCCAAGGTTCTGCATCACCAACCCATCCGTACCAGAACCCGGCACACACAGTAGAATGACCAACCAGGAAGTGATTCCCTTCCTCAGGATCAGCCGCAGACGTGACCATCAGTCTGTCGGTCGGCCCCAGACTTGTTGATCTCCGTCACCCCGCCCAGTCCCACCAGCAGGAAGAACCGGTGGAGCAACTTCCACCCCCAACACAGCTACAAGCCACAACAACCTCCAAGACTCTGTGAAAAGGCCTCCTACTGCCGTGACCTCACCCATGTTCCTGTTAGGCGTTTAATTCAGGGTTTAGGACCATGTCTGGTGTTTTAAAGCAGCTGAAGAAAGCTCGACAACATCCCAGCGTTCTTCTTCGTGTGATTCTCCTATAAAATCAGCAACTGAGACTCAGAATCGGTTTGTCGTTTCTTTCATCAAAAATCACCTGGTTACGGATCAAAAGTGGGATTCCACACCAGCTGCCTCTTTAAAAGCAGCACATCCTGATTCCCAGAACCAGAGTTTCTAAATTTCCTGGAAGGATTCGAGGGTAAACGTTCCTCTTTATGCTGGGAGATCGTAGTAGCGGCGGTTCTTTGTTCTGGGAGGCGCCCTCAGCGTTGTTGAGCGTTCAGGGCTTCTAGGAACTAATGTTTGTTCATCGGATCTCCTTCCCACGTTTTGAGATCCATTCTCATGCAACCCTACATCTGTTCCAGCTGGAACGCTTGCCTCTAACCGAAGCTCTGAATCCCACGGTGGAGGTCCAGACATCCATAGTCATCCTCTCCAAACGTTCCTCTTGATGAGAAGCTGCAGCAGCGACTTTTGAGAGACAGTTTTATGGTCCGATTGCGTGTCAGTATTTTTGTACCCCCTGCATCCCTTACATGGTTTCCGTTAGCTTAAAGTGACATTCTGCAGACAAAATGACATCATACGGTCTTCTTACTGATAGATTTTTGTTTTGCGGCGAAATCCTCATGAGTAAAACCCAGTCTGATCATGTGAAGTGAGACTTCCAGCTGCTTCCATTCACTGCAGCTCTTTTAGATCCTCGTTCCACGGCTCACAGGTAGAACGTTTCTTGGTCGGAATCAAAGCTGATCTGGACGCTAAGAGACATTTTAAAAACTTATTTACACTTTGTTGTTACGAGCGGTCCATTCGGCGCCTAAACAGGTAAACTGGGCTCGTAAAGCTCTGCATAGGGTGCTGTTCTGCTAGATCTCCAAGCTAGCCCTGCGTATTTCTCACCTTCCGAAATAGAAGAAACCCCCCCAGCAGCCTTTAACCTCTTCCTCTTCATTTTTTCTGAATATGGGGGAATAAATCGCCCATATCAAAGAGAAAGACGCTGATTTTTCAGTGTATTCTGGGATATTTTCTGGTTATTTAGTTTGAAGAGCTGCAGCAGAGAAGATTCATATAACACCTATATGGAATATATGTGTTTTAAATAAAAAAATGTACCTTCATATTGTCTCATTTACTTGAATTTTCATCTTGGAAACAGCTCATTACGCAGCTGGATGATCTCAACTCGTTTTTCCTGTTCTTGTGGGCGCAGAGTCGGCGCAAAATACGAAACGCACAACAGTCGGTAATGACCCGAGGAATCTCTGCAGCATATTAAATAAACTGCTCATGTGTTGCAGTTTGAAGAAATCTTTCGCTCTACTTTCTTAATTCTTCATTTCAAATTAAATATTTAGTTTGAAGTTAAAGACTTAATGAGACAGCTAAACTATATTTAACTCAGAGCTGAAAAAAATGTAGGTTTGTATTATTTATAAATGTCACATTTCAAGCTTAACATTTAGAGGAGCAACAAATTAAATGTTTAGCTCCAAACTAAGTATTTAGGTAACAAGCTAAATATTTAGCTAGCCAGTTTAGTTTAAAAATTTGCATCAAACTAAACATTTAGCTAAATATCAAAACTAAATATTTAACTTTCAACAAAATACTTAAGTTAGCAAGCTAAATATCTGGTTTGATACTGAGTATTTAATCTAAATCTAAATATTTAGCCCTCAAGCTAATCTGGCTAGCTAAACATCTAGCTTTGAACTGCACATTTAACTCAGAGCTAAAAGTTTTGCTAACATGCTAATTTACTTGCCGATAAACTAAAGTGGATCATCATCCTGGCTGGGTCTTGCAAAACTCTTTATAAAATGCCGCATCACTGTTGCTGAAAATGTTGCGCTTAAGTTGGACACGTCAGGACAACAATAAGCATATAATAATAAAGAGGTAAAAATCAGTCACTAGAGTTTATATAGAGGTTTACAAGACCAAGCTTTTATTTTGGGTAATCCCTTTATACTTTTTGGCAAATACATTTGCATATTAGCTAAATGTTTAGCTCAGAGTGGATAGTTTAGTTCGTAGCTAAATATTTAGCTAGCCAGATTAGCTTGCTAGCTAAAAATACAGATTTAAGTTAAAGTTAAGTTTAAAGATTTAGTATTTAATTGCAAATTAAAGATTTAGCTTGTGGATTAAATATTTACTTGACAAGCTAAATGTTTGATTTGGTGCTAATGACCCATCAAGCTAAACTGGCTAGCTAATTATTTAGCTTTTTACCTAAATTAGTTTGGAACTAAATATGTAATTTGCTAACAAAATCCTTAGCTTAAAACTGTGACATTTATGAATTAATACATAATATGATCGCAAATGTGACTTTGATATACAATTTGTGGACCATGAATTATTGTGAAAACATTTCTGCAGTCAGAATGCGTGTAAAACATCTAAAGTTTTCCATGAACACAAAGCAGACGCCCCTCCTAACCAGCATCAATACAGACATTTCCAATAATTACCCTGTTGGCACGTTTCAGGTTCTGGGTATCCTGAGGATTGTTTTTATTTCAATGAAGCAGACATGCAACATTATTAACCTGAACAAAAACAGAGACACGTGTTGAATCAATAAGCCCACATCAAACGGTAGTTATGAAACATTTGGGTTAGTATGGTAGCAACATGCTACAAAGAGCTGGAATAAATAGACATTTATCAACTTTATGAACTGAAACAAAATCTGTTTACTGATTGGAGTTTTCTGGTTTAAAGCAGTTTGAGATTCAAGAATGTTTCTTCTAATTTACGACTCAGGATGGGAGAAACACGAAAGCATTAATGTGCGAGTTATTTAAACCTAAACAGAGTTTGTTTTTTTTACTTTTAAGCTTCCATCAGTTTGTGGAAACTAAAACAAGAATTCATAGACAGACAGAACATCTCATCTGGTCCGTGTTCCACCTGCAGCAGCGACCAGCAGAAACATTTTTAGGCCACATTACTTCATATTTTAAATCATTTCAAAAACACAGTTCTGACTTTTTAAAAAGGTTCAGAAGGTGAGAGGAAAACAATGTCTCAATGTCCACAGATGAAACTCTGAAGGCGCTTCAGAAGGTCGTTTAATGGTAAATGGCCTGCATTTGTATAGCGCTTTATTCAGTCCCTACAGACCCCAAAGCGCTTTACACTACATTCAGTCATCCACCCATTCATGCACACATTCACACACTGATGATGGCAAGCTACGTTGTAGCCACAGCTGCCCTGGGGCACACTGACAGAGGCGAGGCTGCCGGACAATGGCGCCACCGGGCCCTCTGACCACCACCAGTAGGCAACGGGTGAAGTGTCTTGCCCAAGGACACAACGACTGAGACCGTCAGAGCCGGGGCTTGAACTGGCAACCTTCCGATTACAAGGCAAACACCCAACTCCTGAGCCACAGTCGCCCCGCTGAGGTTTAAACCTCAACAAAGACTCAGCGCTCCACTATTAACTCGTTTCTCGTTAATATTTAGCTCTGGTCCACTTTGTCTCAGATGTTCTGGTTCGTTGATTAGACCCCCGAATTGTTCCTAAACTCTCGGCCTGCTGGGAGCATTAAAGAGTAACTCACCCCCCCACCAGAGTATAACCCCGCCCATATTTATTTTTGAAAAACGGCTAAAAACGAGGCGTTACCAGGCGGACCAGGAAAAACACGTGGGGGGGTGAATGTCTGGGCGTGGCCTGGGCTGTGACTGATACGTAGCAGGCAGCAGCGCGGAGTCACAGACGGCCAGAAAGATGGAGAGAGCCTTAGAGGGATATATTCTGGAGGTTGAGATTTTTTCTCCTCTTCCTTCTCCAAAGGGAACAGAGAGACGGGTTCTGTGGAGGAGGGGAGCGGCGCCATATCGTATCGATCCGTTGTCTCGTTCTCTCCCCGGAGCAGCAGCGGATACCGAGCCTGTAGCGGCATAGAATGGGCGCCGTCTCTGAGTGCTACGTTGTTGTTGGCTAAAGCTAAATATAAATTAGCTCGAGTGATTTCCTGACTCTGCCTCTGCAGGATCACCTGCGCCCCACGTTACGTCATTGTCAGAAACAGGAAATGTGTGTCGCAGAGAGATTTATCCAAGGATCACAGGAAACATTCAGGAATGTCCAAAAAAAAAAAAGAACTTTTATCCCAGATTTTAATTTCCATTTACTGATATATCAGTTATTCCCTTTATCATAGGTAATGAGCAAATGTCAGTAAGTAGGGGTAACCTTCTGCATAACCCGTGTTTACACACTCCACCACGGCCGGACTGCTGTCGTCACTATTCCAAGCCTACGTCAGTAACCCGTTAGATTAGCCGTTAGCAGTGAATTGCAGTGCAGTGTAATCGTTTAACCACTTGGGGCACTAAACTAACGTTTTTTGGTACAAAATTAAAGGAGCAGGGGGCCGGATTGAAGAAATTAAACTTGCGACTGCCGCGGCCCGCGCTAAGAGTAACTGCGGTCGTCGCCAGCCGTACGACAACAAGCAACGTTTCTAGCGACGAAGTAAGTAATCGTGTTAAATCGACCTAAATCCGGGTTCTTTCTCTTCCTTCTTCCTGTTAAATCGAAAACGTGCAAGAATTGTAGAGTGAGGTCACATCCGCGTGTAAGCGTGGGAAATTCGGTCACCGAATCGCAGATGATTTTGCAACAAACAGGCTGTTCAAGATAATGGGATTACACATGGGTGGGCTGATTTTACGATAGTTTACTTTAGTTTAAAACGCTTCGTTACCCAATACAATTACAAAACTGAACATGAATATAATTTATTTTAGAAATCCAGCCCCCTGCTCCTTTAATATTTTCTCTAAAATACATAAAATAATTAGTGGAAATGTAGATAGTGCTATTATAGACTAAATTATGCAGTTTATCAACCAAAAAAAGAAGTTGATTTTGGGGTGAGTTACTCTTTAACTTAATTTAAATCCTCCATGTCCGTCACGAGAGACGCTGAAGAACTCATGAACGTTCCTAAAATTCTGCAAAAATCAGCCACATTTTTTTTTCAGATGTTTTACATGAGTTATTCTACATTTAAATCTGGATAGTTTAAAGCTATGACTCACCTGCTCTGCTGATTCTGATCACTTTAACCCAACACGAAAGCCTGATCTGCTTTTAGCTCAGTGAGGAAACAGGAAGGTCATGAAACTTCTCAGTACTAAAACTGTGAGGAGCCCCACCTCCAATAAAACACAAACGTTCTCCTTTAAAGGAACAAACTCACAGAACCCCAATAGCTCTTACTGGTCCTGCTCCAGTAACACAGTAAGCATTCTGGTTCTCTTACCTGCTCAGGTGCGACGTGGGTCGACAAAATACGTGAGGACAGCAGAAACTCCTGGTTTCACCTGCTGGGTGGAGGCTCTGAACCTGTTAAAGTGTGATCATAAGCACCGCCCATCGCCCCTCCTCAAACCAGGTGCGTCACATTAGCCACGCCCCTCCGTTAGGCTCCAAACAGACAACCTGATTAAAGGTAAAATATATGAATGTAAAAATATAGCGAGAACACAACCTGATAGAGAAACAGGAAGGAATAACTTTAAAGAAATAATTAATTAATCAAGTTGATCTTCTAAGTTTAATTTCGTACATTTAGAGGTTGTTTTTTAGTTTTTTACATTAATAAATTAACCTAAAATAAATAAAATTGGAAAAAAATACATATGTTTATTACAAAGATTATTTTTACAATGTTAAACTATATGAATGTAGGCTATTATTATAATTATATTTAAATACATTCAATTGGATGCAGTGTATTGATATAGAAAATGTGTACGATTTAAAGGGTGATGAAAATTATTAAATAAATAACAAAATTAATTAAATAAAGCTAAAGAATAACATTTTGATGACTATAATATTTAAAAATAATAGTATCTGCGTAAAATTGGAAATTTTATAAGCGAAAAAAACACATTAGATGATATAAATGATTAAAAAAAATTCATAACCTGAGTTATATTGAGATAAAAATATATATTTTATTAGTTGTGTGTGTCGTGTTATTTTGTCTCCCTCTGCTGGACGGAAGTGAGTACTGCATGTCCTTATATGGTCACAGCCTGACGTCCAGCGGGCCCCGCCTTCTCCTCCAGGCTGTGGCCGAGGAAGGCTTCAGGGAATCAGGATGCAGTCGGCTCAACGTGTCGGTCCGACGGCAGAACTCGGACGGGACGGACCAGCTCAGAGATCATGATCGGAACCTCGGGCTTCAGCTGAACCGAGCCGGCCCGGCATGGACTAACCGGAGCGGGGAGAGAGTCCCGATCCAGTCCAGGGTGAGTGTCCGGAGGTCGGAGGGTTCGGAGCAACTTTATAAGGGAGGAGGAACGGAAACTTGTTAGCTCCGCTGCTAACTCCCCGCAGCAGCCAATAAACGGGTCCGAAACCAGTCAAATATGCCGTGTATGGTCCGAAACCAGTTAAAAACAGGCTGGAGATGAACTTAGGAAACTGGAAACACGACACGAACTGGTTTGGACCGAGAGGAGAACCGGTTCTGATCCGGGAGGTTTGGGTCAGGCAGAAGTTCTGCTGTTTCTGTTTTAGGGGTCAATATTAAATGCTGCGTTTATGTTCATGCTCCGTTATTGATTATCGATAAATACCTGTGATGATGCCTTCAGGGACAGTCGGTACTTTTAGCTGTTCCTCCTTTCCGATTAGTTTTAGCTACAACTTTTAACTTTGTTTTTGTGCCAAAATACGATGCAATCAATCCAAGTTTCGACTCATTATTTTATTCCAGCTATTTGACACGAAACCTGCTACTATATGGTGAATGGACTGAACTTATATAGCGCTTTTCTAGTCTTACTGACCACTCAAAGCGCTTTACATCGAAGCCACATTCACATTCACACACCGACAACCAACATGGCTCGATAGGACAATGTTTTTTTTGGGGTTAAGTGCCTTGCCCAGAGGCACATCGACATGTGGCTGGAGAAAGCTGGAATCCAACCTACGACCCTCCGATTGCAAGCCAACTACTCTACCACTGAGCCACAGTAAATAATAAAAGATGTCAGAGTTTCAAATTAAGTATTTAGTTAAGAAGTTAAATATTTAGTTTAAAAGCTAAATATTTAATTAAGTTAAATATTTAGTTTGGAATCTAAATGTTTAATTAATAAGTTAAATATTTAGTTTGCAAACAGAATATTTAGTTAAGAAGTTTAATATTTAGTTTGGAATCTAAATGCTTAATTAAGAAGTTAAATATTTACTTTACAAAAAAAGTATTTAGTTAAGAAGTTAAATATTTAGTTTGGAATCTAAATGTTTAATTAGGAAGTTAAATATTTAGTTTGCAAACAAAATATTTAGTTAAGAAGTTAAATATTTAGTTTGGAATCTAAATGCTTAATTAAGAAGTTAAATATTTACTTTACAAACTAAATCTTTAGTTAAGAAGTTAAATATTTTGGAATCTAAATGTTTAATTAGGAAGTTAAATATTTAGTTTGCAAACAGAATATTTAGTTAAGAAGTTTAATATTTAGTTTGGAATCTAAATGCTTAATTAAGAAGTTAAATATTTACTTTACAAACAAAATCTTTAGTTAAGAAGTTAAATATTTTGGAATCTAAATGTTTAATTAGGAAGTTAAATATTTAGTTTGCAAACAAAATATTTAGTTAAGAAGTTGAATAATTAGTTTGGCAACTAAATATTTTAATTGGTTAAATATTTAGTCTGCAAACTAAATATTTATTTTGCAAACAAAATATTTAGTAAAGAAGTTAAATATTTATTTTTGAAACTAAATATGTAGTTAAGAAGTTGAATAATTAGTTTGGCAACTAAATATTTTAATTGGTTAAATATTTAGTATGTAAACAAAAAAAATATTTTGCAAACAAAATATTTAGTAAAGAAGTTTAATATTTATTTTTGAAACTAAATATTTAGTTAAGAAGTTGAATAATTCGTTTGGCAACTAAATATTTTAATTGGTTAAATATTTAGTCTGCAAACAAAATATTTATTTTGCAAACAAAATATTTAGTTAAGAAGTTAAATATTTAGTTTGCAAACAGAATATTTAGTTAAGAAGTTAAATATTTAGTTTGGAATCTAAATGTTTAATTAGGAAGTTAAATATTTAGTTTGCAAACAAAATATTTAGTTAAGAAGTTAAATATTTAGTTTGGAATCTAAATGCTTAATTAAGAAGTTAAATATTTACTTTACAAACTAAATCTTTAGTTAAGAAGTTAAATATTTTGGAATCTAAATGTTTAATTAGGAAGTTAAATATTTAGTTTGCAGACAAAATATTTAGTTAAGAAGTTGAATAATTAGTTTTTAAACTAAATATTTAGTTAAGAAGTTGAATAATTCGTTTGGCAACTAAATAATTTAATTGGTTAAATATTTAGTCTGCAAACTAAATATTTATTTTGCAAACAAAATATTTAGTAAAGAAGTTAAATATTTATTTTGCAAACAAAATATTTAGTTAAGAAGTTTAATATTTAGTTTGGAATCTAAATGCTTAATTAAGAAGTTAAATATTTACTTTACAAACAAAGTATTTAGTTAAGAAGTTAAATATTTAGTTTGGAATCTAAATGTTTAATTAGGAAGTTAAATATTTAGTTTGAAAACAAAATATTTAGTTAAGAAGTTAAATATTTAGTTTGGAATCTAAATGCTTAATTAAGAAGTTAAATATTTACTTTACAAACTAAATCTTTAGTTAAGAAGTTAAATATTTTGGAATCTAAATGTTTAATTAGGAAGTTAAATATTTAGTTTGCAAACAAAATATTTAGTTAAGAAGTTAAATATTTATTTTGCAAACAAAATATTTAGTAAAGAAGTTAAATATTTATTTTTGAAACTAAATATTTAGTTAAGAAGTTGAATAATTCGTTTGGCAACTAAATATTTTAATTGGTTAAATATTTAGTCTGCAAACTAAAAATTTATTTTGCAAACAAAATATTTAGTAAAGAAGTTAAATATTTATTTTTGAAACTAAATATGTAGTTAAGAAGTTGAATAATTAGTTTGGCAACTAAATATTTTAATTGATTAAATATTTAGTCTGCAAGCTAAATATTTATTTTGCAAACAAAATATTTAGTGAAGAAGATAAACATTTAGTTTGGAATCTAAATATTTAGTTTTCTAATTTAATATTTAGGTATAAACTGGTCGCCTGACGTATCCACAACTCATTTCTAATCAGAGTTTGATTCTGCTCCGTTGGGCTGTGATTATGGTGCGTGTTTTAACCGATCCAGGAAAACTTATTTGGATAAAACGATAACCAATCAGAGCAACCGACGTTATCTGTTACTCTCTTAAAATTAATGCGCTGTCGATATCCTCTAGAACAGACTCAATGGTACAATCTAACCATCTCAGTTCTCCAGAGGCAGCCATCGTTGTTGGAGACAAATTCGACCCGTGCGCTCTTTGGTGACGTGGTTGATCACCTGTCAATCATCGTAGGCCTGATTTGATTGGTCCGAACAGATCTTGTTTGGAGGGATAACAGACCGAACTTTCAGACCATGCAACTTCGGCTGGCACACAGGCTAATAAACTGTGACATTCAGGAAACGTACGACAGGCTAAATAACTCAAATTATTGGTGTTCATTTTTGAATGTGTTCATTTACAAACGGCGCCACCTACAGGGCATCCGGGAAGCATTTCACAGCCTCATTCCAAAATGGATTAAATTAATTTTTTCCCATAAAATTCTAAACACAACACCCCACATTGTTGCAAATTTATTAAAAATAAAAAAGCTTGAGAAATCACGTGTACATAAGTATTCACAGCCTTTGAGCTGAGGTGCGTTCTGTTTCCACTGATCATCCTTTAGGTGTTTCAGCAGCTTAATTGGAGTCCACCTGTGGTAAATTAAGTTGATTGGACATGATTTGGAAAGGCACACACCTGTCTATATAAGGCCCGTGGGTTTACAGTACATGTCAAAGCGCAAACCAAGCTTGAAGACAAAGGAACTGAGTTTAGACCTCAGACACAGGATTGTCTTGAGGCACAAGGATGGGGAAGGTTACAGAAACATTTCTGCTGCTTTGAAGGTTCCAATGAGCACAGGGGCCTCCATCATCCTGAAGTGGAAGAAGTTTGGAACCACCAAGACTAAGACTCTTCCTAGAGCTGGCCGGCCTTCTAAGCTGAGTGAACGGCGGAGAAGGGCCTTGGTCCGGGAGGTGACCAATAACCCGATGGTCACTTTGTCAGAGCTCCAGCATTCCTCTGTGGACAGAGGAGAACCTTCCAGAAGGATGACCATCTCTTTTTTTTTTTAACGTGTCCTGTCTAGCAGTATGCTACTCAGAATTGGTGTCTGAGTACCAAGTACAAGCCCAACAGTTTTACTTTCCCAAGCAGAGTATTACAGCTTCGCTCTAGTACGCCACTTGATGTATATGTATGAAAAATCTTTATTAGTGATTACTGTGGGTTCAATTTCCTGACGTCATGGACATTAAACTGAGACAAGAAGGAAGAAAGGAAGAAGGTGAAGAAAAGAAACCGGACCAGCAGAGGGGCGAACCGATGACACACGACAGGGAGGCAAACAAAGAACACAAGAAAACATCCCAGTCCTCCACCTCTGCCTGACGGCAGAGAAACAGTAATACAAAACAAAAACAACAAAGTGTACAGAACCAAACCAATAGTTCGGATCTAGTAGAATAAACTAAGAATTACACATTCACTACATACAAGCATTGATTAATGAACATAATACAAATGTTTCTGGTAAGCTCCTGTGAACAACTAACTAATGATGATAACCTCAACTTAAGATATGTCCGTCCACACCAATGTCCCCACACCTATGTGTGTGCGAGCATGCAGGTCTGAATAAGGTTTCCCCACGCAAGTGATTGATAGCTGGTGTAAGGAACCGTCAATCCGTCCTACAGGAATCGGCACAGACATGGAGGAGGCAAGAGATGTATGCATCCAGGGTCCCACAGAGTACAGAGTCCACAGGCGGATCAGCGCAGGGTCGATCACCCACCAAGAGAGGAACAGATGGAAGCCCCAGGGGAACACCCACCAGCCGCAATGCTGGGGCCCGAGAGATCGCAGTGACGAGCCCACGGGCTCCGCCGGTAACCGGCTACGCCAGGGCGGGCCCGGATCAGGAACCGGAGGCCACGGGGACCAGGGGCACCCCGCCCCCCAGCGGGGCCCCAACCAGGGACCAGCCGACAAGGGCCCCCCGCCGCCGCCGCAGGCAAGGAGGATCCGCAGCCAACCGACGGACAACACACGCCGCCGCCACCCCGGACCAGTACCCACCGCCAACAACCCGGCCCGCCTCCACACACCCACACGCCAGGGAGCCACAGCAAGAGCCACAGCGGATGTACGCCCTCCCCAGGCCGCGCCCAGCCGGCACCTGGACATCCAGATCTTCCAGCTCCCGGGTCCAGATCCCGCCCCACGTAGGGCGCCAAGATCAGGGGCCCAGCCAATGCCGGACAGCCCCACCAGGCGAACAGACCAGCCAGCAGAAGTCCAGGAACCGGCAGGAGGACTGGGCGCCAGGCACGGTCCCCACCGATCCACCGGACGGCACCAACCTGTTCTACAACCTCGGCACCCCCAGAAGAGGTGCCCCAGTCAATCCAAGGAGGACGTCGGCCCGAAACAGCGGCCGCCCGACACACCGGACCACCCAGGACCCGCCCGACATGCACCAGGACCGAGCCGGGCCGCAACCGGGACCCCCGGCCCCAGGCATCGAGAGCCATCATCAACCAGCGGGCAGGAGCAACCATCACCGACGGGGAGTGACGGGGAGGGAAGAAGATGCATCAGGCCAGAGAGCAGCCAAACACCCAACCTGACAGGTAGACATAGACAGACAGAGACACTCATACGTACCCTCCCTCTCATGCGTACACATTCTTACAAATACAGGACATACGAAAAAAGGACGCTATACACTCATTCATACCCCCCATACGTACACTATACTCCATACTCCCAGGCCCAGGGACAGACGCCCCAATAGAGAACCCTGCCCCTGCACCCAGGAGACAGACCCCTTTGCCCACCAGGACGGGGACAAGCAGACCGCCAAGGCCCCCACACCGGCAAGAGCAGCCCACCAGCCCAGGACCCCGACCAGACGGCGTGATGTTCTATCCGGGCTCCGACCCCTGATGGTCCAACGAACAGGGGTGTGGAAAGACCCCCCAGCCTCTCTCCCCCAGCTCAATGTGGTGTTGTTGCGTGTTGTTCTAATGTGCACTTAAAACAGAGGGGGGGGACATGGGAATACTGCCGGGTACCCCCATCTCCCCCCCCGGGCCCTCAGTGTCTAGATGCGTTTAACCAGTGGGTGCCGGCACCACAGGCGAGGCCCCCACAACGGGCCCCTATAGGGGGCCCCCCATGAGGGGTCCCGCCCCCAGCGCCAATGCGCCACACCGCCAGGTCCCTACATGTGCGTTCCATGTAAATGTTGCAAGTGTAAGTGTCTAAGTTGCTCAATAAAATCGGGACCCAGGCCGCCACCGGGTAGCGAAGACGGAAGCTCCATCCCGCACCCCAGTGACGTGCCCACGTCCCAAGGCCTTGTGAATGGTAGAATGAAGGAGCAGGTGGACAGAGGCATGGGGATGGGGAGAAAATAACTGGGGTGACCATTGCCAACCCCAGGGAGCCAGCTCCCCTGCTGACTCCAATAGGCACCCCCGTTCGGCCCGATCCACCAGGGGTGGGAGGCCCCAGCATGTCTAGTCGGGCCCCCATGCCAGGGGCATACCTAAATCCTTCCCAACATTCACACTGCTAACAAAACACATGTCACTAGACACCCAGGTTGAGTTTAGCCCCCCCTCCCCCTCAACGCCCTCCCCCCTCCCGTCCCAAGCGCACCCCGTTAAAAAGAGCGCCTGTGCTAGATGGTAAAAAGCCTCCCCGCCAATAAGAGACGCCCCAGGCACCGCCAGCGTCCGAGGGCCCCCGCGCCGAGGCCGGAACCCGGCGCACCACCGACTCGGGTACCCCGGACATGCCGCGCCAGGCCCGTGAGCAGACCGAAGTCCCGGGCGGCCAATCCCCAGGCCGACATCCTCCAGCCTTGCTACTACCGCCCGATGGCCGGGTGGCAACAGAACCCAGCACCTCCACCCACCAGCCCACACCCCACCAACCGGTCAGTCACCGTGGAGGCCGACCAACACCGGCCAGAGGCCCCCACCTCAGCACCCCCGCGAGGGCTAAGACCAAGACCCAGGAGCCATGTCCAGTGTCAATATAGGACGACCATCTCTGAAGCAAACCACCAATCAGGCCTGTAAGGTAGAGTGGCCAGACGGAAGCCACTCCTTAGTAAAAGGCACATGGCAGCCCACCTGGAGTTTGCTAAAAGGCACCTCAGGGACTCTCAGACAATCAGAAACAAACTCTAGTCTGATGAGACACAAATTGAACTCTTTGGGACCGAATTCCAGGCGTTACGTTTGGAAAAAAATCAGGCACCGCTCACCACCAGGCCAATACCATCCCTACAGTGAAGCATGGTGGTGGAAGCATCATGCTGTGGGGATGTTTTTCAGCGGCAGGAACTGGAAGACCAGTCAGGATGGAGGGAAAGATGAATGCAGCAATGTACAGAGAGACATCCTGGATGAAAAGCTGCTTCTTGGGGCGACGGTTCACCTTCCAGCAGGACAATGACCCTATAAGCAAACAGCCAGAATATCCAAGGAGTGGCTACAGAACAACTCGGTGATTGTACTTTAGTGGCCCAGCCAGAGCTCAGACCGAAACCTGATTGAACACCTCTGGAGAGATCCGAAAATGTCTGTGCACCGACGCTTTCCATCCACCCTGATGGAGCTGGAGACGTACTGCAAAGAGGAACGGGCAAAACTAGCCAAAGATCGGCGTGCCGAGCTTGTGGCATCATATCCAAAACTACTTGAGGCTGTAATTGCTGCCAAAGCTGCGTCAACAAAGTACTGAGCAAAGGCTGTGAATACTTATTAACATTTCAATAAATTTGCAACAATTTTACATTGTCATTATGGGGTGTTGTGTGTTGAATTTTAAGGATAAAATGAATTTAATCCATTTTTTGTATAAGGCTGTAACCTAAATCCTTATTAGTTTCTGTTCTGTAGTGTGCGTCTGTTAGTGAGTGTGCCTGGAGGACGTCCTGCAGGCCTGCATTATTAATCGGTGACATGATTTCCATTCGGAGGCGCCGTAACCGGAGATCAGTCGGCCTGCTGCTTCCTCTCTGTCTCTGCAGAGACAGCTGAGCTCCTCCTGTGCTCCCGCTTCACCGTAGGGGGCGCTGCTTTCAGGTTAGCTTCTCTGTTCTTCCATCTACCCATCAACGGTCTCCGCTGCAAGTTTCTGGACGTTTTTTTTGCCCAAAAACCGGCGGATTGGACTGGATTAAACGTCTTGAGGAAAAAAGCCAAATAAACGTGGAAACTTGTACGAAATTCATGCGAAAACTGGACTAATGCGGCAAAGTGTACGATGTAGCCTAGAATATTTGATGCAAATGGTTTTGCAGGTTTTTGACAACCTTCCTGATTGGTTTCTCTGAATCTCCCTGAAGCCGCCATAGGCCGTATATAGGTGGGCGGAGCCTCCGTGACGCCACCCGTAGGTTCTTGAAGAGCTGAAGGTGGAAGCCATCTTGGCTGTTGCACGCGTCTCGTCACTCGCGTAAAAAAATACGAAAAATGGGCAACGAAGTGGAGCTGAAGGTGGTGGAAGATGATTGAGACTCTGAGCTCACGTAGCTACGAGCTAACCGAAGCTAACGGAGGCTAGCGGGCGCGTTTAGCCAGAAACAAACACGGTTGAGCGCCTCTGCTACCCATCTGCCTTTTCAATAATTTCTATTTCAATAATATCACAAAGCCTTCTTGTCTTAAATACACAGCAGAAACATAATTTTACTTGTATAAAAAAAGTGGAACAGAGACTCCTTGTACGGTCTACGATTTGTACGTGTACGATAAAAATGTTTCTTCGAGGAATTAGTCGGTGATGTTTGTCTTTTTTTTATTTTATCTTATTTATTGTTATTAGTTAACACGGACAATAAAAGGTTAAATAAAGAGGTTGATACGCTTGGGATCGCGAACTCCGTTTGAATTATCTGAGACTTTTTGCGGTTTGGGCATGAAAACGAAACACGAATTGTTTTTCTCTTATTTTCATTAGGTCACAATTTGAGTGATTTGTTGAAGAAAAAATAAAAACGACGTAAAAAAAGTGAAGTAGGTGAAAGGTTAAGCCCAGGACGTCGGGAACGTTAAACGATCTCTGGTTTACCCTGCAGGCGTCGTCATGGCGGCACAGCTCCTGGACCGCCTGAAGCGCTCCCTGTTTAAGGGCGGCCCGGGAGCCGGACCGGATCGGGAGCCGGAGCCGAGCTTCGGTAAGGAGGAGTGGTGGGAGGCGGAGCTAGAGGAGGAGGAGGAGTCTGTGACGGAGCGGCTCGGAGGAACGCTGCGCTTCGACGACGGAGAGTTTGGAGACGAGGACGGGGGCGGCGAGGCGCCGGACAGCGACTCGGACTACTTCCTGGGAGAGTCGATGGAGGAGGGCCTCAGCAGTACAGGTGGGGCTCCGTTTAATCTCCGGACCGGAGTTCGGGTCTTTAACCCCAGTTCCTGTCCGGATGGATGGTCCCGGATTAGAAGGTTTCGTTTTGTTTCCTACAGATGCTAGTCCAGTGGGCGTGCCCCCGGTTAGCCACGCCCCCTCCTCCATGCTGACTCGGCAGCTTCAGGACGGCTGGATGAGCCTCCGCGGAATTGGAGCAGGGAGGCGGCAGGCGGACGACCTGCTGTTCGAGGTGACGGACGCCAGCGTGGTGACGGACGGCACCTCCAAATACGTGGTCAGTCGCTCCGCCGCTGACGCATCACTGACGCTTCGGTGACGCTTCGCTGACTCATCACTGACTCAACGCTGACACATGGCTGACTCATCGGTGACGCTTCGCTGACTCATCACTGACTCATCGCTAACGCATCGCTGACTCATCGCTAACGCATCGCTGACTCATCGCTGATGCATCACTGACTCATTGCTGACGCATCGCTGACTCATCGGTGACGCATCGGTGACGCTTTGCTGACTCATCGGTGACTCATCGCTGATGCTTTGCTGACTCATCGCTGATGCTTTGCTGACTCATCGCTGACGCTTTGCTGACTCATCGCTGACTCATCAGTGACGCCTCGCTGACTCATCGCTGACTCATCACTGACTCATCGGTGACTCTTTGCTGACTCATCGCTGACGCTTTGCTGACTCATCGCTGACTCATCGGTGACGCTTTGCTGACTCATCGCTGACTCATCGCTAACGCACCGGTGACTCATCGCTGACCCATTAGTGACTCATTGCTGACGCATCACTGACTCATCGGTGACGCTTTGCTGACTCATCGCTGACTCATCGCTAACGCACCGGTGACTCATCGCTGACCCATTAGTGACTCATTGCTGACGCATCACTGACTCATCGCTGACGCTTTGCTGAGTCATCGCTGACTCATCGGTGACGCATCGGTGACGCTTCGCTGACTCATTGCTGACACATCGCTGACTCATCACTGACTCAACGCTGACACATCGCTGACTAATCGGTGACCCTTCGCTGACTTATGGGTGACCCTTCGCTGACACATCGGTGACGCTTCGCTGACTCATCGCTAACGCATCGCTGAGTCATCGCTGACTTAGCGGTGACTCATCGGTGGCGCTTTGCTGACTCATTAGTGACTCATTGCTGACTCATCGGTAACTCATCGCTGACTCATCGGTGACGCTTCGCTGACTCATTGCTGACATATAGCTGACTCATAGCTGACTGATCGCTAACTCGACGCTGACACTTCTCTGACTCATCGCTAACTCATTGGTGACGTTTCGCTGACTCATTGCTGACTCACCGCTGACTCATTGCTGACTCATCGGTGACGCATCGCTGACTCATCGGTGACGCATCGCTGACCCATTAGTGACTCATTGCTGACGCATCACTGACTCATCGGTGACGCTTTGCTGACTCATCGATGAGTCATCGATGACTCATCACTGACGCTTTGCTGACTCATAGCTGACGCATCGCTGACTCATCAGTGACACTTCGCTGACTCATCGGTGACGCACCGGTGACTCATCGCTGACTCATTGCTGACGCATCACTGACTCATCGGTGACTCTTTGCTGACTCATCGGTGACTCTTTGCTGACTCATCGCTGACTCATTGGTGACTCATCGCTGACGCTTTGCTGACTCATCGCTAATGCATCGCTGACTCATCGGTGACGCACCGGTGACTCATCGCTGACCCATTAGTGACTCATTGCTGACGCATCACTGACTCATCGGTGACGCTTTGCTGACTCATCGGTGACGCTTTGCTGACTCATCGGTGACGCTTTGCTGACTCATCGCTGACGCTTTGCTGACTCATCGCTGACGCTTTGCTGACTCATCGCTGACTCATTGCTGACGCATCACTGACTCATCGGTGACTCTTTGCTGACTCATCGCTGACTCATTGGTGACTCATCGCTGACTCATTGGTGACTCATCGCTGACTCATTGCTGACGCTTTGCTGACTCATCGCTAACACATCGCTGACTCATCGGTGACGCACCGGTGACTCATCGGTGACGCACCGGTGACTCATCGCTGACTCATCGCTGACCCATTAGTGACTCATTGCTGACGCATCACTGACTCATCGGTGACGCTTTGCTGACTCATCGGTGACGCTTTGCTGACTCATCGCTGACGCTTTGCTGACTCATCGCTGACTCATTGCTGACGCATCGCTGACCCGATGAGACTCAGCTGGTTCTGTCCCCGCAGCTCTACACCATCCATGTGATCCGGTCCGGAGGCAGCGACAAGACGCCTGCCGTCATCACCCGCCGCTACTCCGACTTCCAGCGCCTCCACGCCACTCTGAGGCGTAACCACGGCGACCAGATGGAGCGCGTCTTTTTCCCAAGTCTGCAGACCGAGGGGGGGGGGGGGTTCTACTTCAGAACCAGGTCTCGGGTTCAGATATCTTACGCCTGGTTTTTAATGTCGGCAGGAAAAAAGCTGAGGAGAAACTTCACGGCCGAGACCATCGCCAAACGGAGCCGTGCCTTCGAGCAGTACCTGTCTCACCTGTGTTCCCTTCCCGTCCTGCAGGGGGCGCCGAGCGTACGGCAGTTCTTCTACCTGAGCGACCTGCAGGACGGCCAGCTGCTCATCAGGTATCTGATATAATCCAAAACGCTGACATCTCTGGTACTCCTGTGTTCTCCATGGCTCCAGTTTTTTTTTCAGGTTCTCCTGGTTCTTCTTTTTGTTTCTAGGTTTATCAGGTTCTTCTGTTTTTCTCCATTTTGTCCTTTTTTTCCCCTCCAGGCTCTTCATCCTCGTGTTCTGACTGTTCCCGTCTGCATCTCTCTCCTTCAGGGCCGGACGCTTCCAGGAAGCTCTGGGTCCGCTGCTCAATGCCAAGAGGCTGCAGCACAAGCTGGGGTGGGCCAGTTTCCATGACGACGAGGCCAAGTCCCCGCCCCCAGTCTCCTCTCATTGGTTCTTCACCTTGGTGGGGCTGTCCTGCTGTTTCCAGGAGGTGGAGCAGCTGGAGGAGGCCAGGGAGAACTGCGACCACGCCCTCCGCCTGCTGCTCGCCACCGAGGCCCGGACCAGGTCTGAGAATAAGTCCCTCCCACCGCACGATAGGCCCCTCCCACCACAGCCACACTCGCTGCTGCTGCCGCTGCTGCAGACGGTGATCCGTCTGTCGTGGCAGACGGGGAGAGACAAGCAGCGGTGGGAGGAGCATCTGCAGCGGTGGGAGGGGCAGGGGGCGGGGCCAGACGACCAGGTGACGGTCAGAGACTTCCTGGTCCATCACAGGCTGCAGGAGAGCGAAGGAGACGGCTGAATGTCGCCATTAGCTGCCGGTCTGTGAAGCTCCATCATCATCATCCTGCAGTGGTGGGAACGTGGGGGGGCGTTGCCATGGAGACGCTGAGTGATGACTGGATGCTGGACAGAAATAGATGTGAGGAGTTTGATTTGCATCAGAAGTTGAGATGACAATCTGACGGCTGATTGGTCGATACGCTGAGGGGGAAAAAAAGGGATTAAAGAAAGGAAATAAGTTGGCAGCCATGTTGGCGTGATCAGGGAACACCTGTTGCCATGGAGATTTCACCCATAAAACTTCACATTTCACCTGTGCAGCTTCAATCAATGACATTAAAAATCTGCATGGTGGATATAATTATAGTTACTGATGTATTTTTCTGTTTATTTCTGTCGAAGTGGTTATGCAGTTACACATTTAGTTCAGCAGGGGGCAGAGTTTTAGCATTAAGGGAGATTTTAGACCTGAACTTCGTGCCTTTTGGGACTTTAAAAGTGAGTTTTCCGTTATTTTTGAACATTATTTGAGGTCATATAATGGAGAATATTTGTTTTCTGACTATCTTGAAATGCTGTGAAGGAAAAAAGTCAATGTTAATGTTTAATAAATAAAAAAGTAATACAAATGTATCACCAGTTTTCCTTTTTAGTATTTATTTCATAATTTAAATATTTTTAAATACATCTACAGGATTTATTTCATTTAGACAAATGTGGTGGCGGGGCTTTCTCTGCATAGTTTGAATGGGCGGGGACATTTTCAGGCTCCACCCACTTAAGTCTGCTGGTTTCTATAGCAACGCAGCATTTGGAGCAGGTTTGGTGAAGAAATGTGCGCCAAAGTCGCCCTCTAGGGGACAGTAGGTGTATCACCTTGAACCAAAAAAAGTTTAATCTGGGGTTAACATGGGGATGGATCGATACCGTTCTAATGTACTCAGTTATCAGTTAGTTAACCGATAACATGAACTGATACATAAAATGTGGAAACTGTGCAATAATTTCACAGATAATTGTTATTTTTCACTGGAAATTTTTGTTTAGTGGTCATTTTACTGATATTTTGAACTAACTCAACATCATTTATTACATTTAGTAATGATTAATTAGTAATAATTAACTAATAGCAGAAAATGAAACCTGTCATCGATTTATTGCATATTGTGTTAGATGTGTCAGCATTAATACAAACTTTATTTCAATATTTATTTTAAAATTTGATTTCCACATCTAATTATTTCCACACGTATTCATTTCCTCAATTTTTTACGTCCATTTTTATTTATTTTCTCATTTGTATCCACCTTTATTTATTTTCAATTTTTATTCAAACGTTTTCTTTATTTATTCACAATTTTTCCTCCCAATTGATTTGTCCACATTAATTTACAAATATATTTAATCATTTATTCATTTCCACATTTATCTATTTATTTCCACATTTATTCATTCATTTCCACATTTATTTATTTTCACATTTATATCCATCTTTCTATATTGCCACTTTTATTTATTTTAAAATGTATTTATTTAAACTTTCACTTTATTTATTCACAATTTTTCTTCCTACTTGATTATTTCCACATTCAATTCAATTCAATTCAGTTTATTTATATAGCGCCATTTCACAACAGATGTCATCTCAAGGCACTTTACAAAAAGAGTTATTACAATACAATGTTTAGTGTAGAAATTACAGAACCACAGAAGATTGCGTCGTGGAATTCTCAGCAATCCCTCATACTGAGCAAGCATGCAGCGACAGTGGGAAGGAAAAACTCCCTTTTAACAGGAAGAAACCTCCGGCAGAACCAGGCTCAGCACAAGCGGTTATCTGCCGCGACCGTCTGTGGCTTGGAGAATACATAACAGAGACACAGAAAGAGCAATAGAACTGATGCAGAAGTTTGTTGCAGGACGTGGAGAATTTTCCGTCACTGCAATGCCATCTTAGTCAGGGTCGTCAAGCAGGGCTAATCCGGAGCACCTACTATAATAGAAAACAGGTTAGTGCTTGAATTGACAGCACATCATGCAGTTGGGGAGAAGTAGGAGAGAAAGTAGTCACAGACCCTAATAATGTCCTCCAACAGCCTAGCCTAAAGCAGCATAGCTACTAACATTAACCTGTCTCCTAGCTACTAGGAGACCTGGCTACCAACACTCTGTCTGAGTCCTCCTGACCCGTGGACGGTGTAGGGCCGGTAACGGCCCCCGTCATGCCGGGGTCTTCTCGGAGTCGGGTTGTTTGAGAATGCAGCCCAAAGTGGGTGGTAAACTCCATCTAAGGCTAAATACCGGCACGAGACCGATAGTCGACAACTATCTTAAGGAAAAATAGACAGAACTGAGAGGACAGAGTTGAAGAGGGCGAGAAACGTTTAAGAGATAAACGGGTGGGGTCCGCACAGTCTGCCCGGGGGATTCAACCCGGCAGGTAATGGGCGGCCGCACTGTGCGGGAGGATCCCCTTGAGGGACCTCTCTCCGGCGCTGGCTGGCCCCTGTGGGCAAATTTTCTTCCGCGGCGGTAAGCCGCGACCGGCTCCGGATCTTTACCTGGCTTACATTAATCTATCTCTACCTAGCTACTCTACCTCTTCCTAACTTTTGACACTCTGCCTGACTACTAACATTAACCTGTCTCTTCCTATCTACCTGTCTGACCTGACTCTAACTACCTATAAACATATCTCTAACTGTAAGCTTTGTCAAAGAGGAAAGTTTTTAGCCTAGTTTTAAAGATAGACAAATTGTCTGCTTCACGAACCAACCCTGGGAGCCGGTTCCATAGGAGGGGAGCCTGATAGCTGAAAGATCTGCCACCCATTCTACTTTTAGAAATCCTAGGAACTACCAGTAAACCTGCAGTCTGAGAGCGAAGGTCTCTGTTAGGAACATATGGAACAATCAGCTCTCTTATGTATGATGGAGCTAGATTATTAACACTAGAAGACCCAGGATTTTTTGCTCTACCTATAAAGCCCACAGGTAAGCCGAAAGGCTGGATGGCCCCCTGTGAACCCTCCTTTTGTTATGTAAACGGGGCAATCACTGGGACACCACAGGAGGGGGGGATATGCAGAGCCACTTCACTCAAAACACCTTGACATAAAATGGGGGAGGGGGACAATCAGGTAGGAGCAGGATTGCTAACTGACTGTCTGAGCAGAACATATGAGCTGAATCAAGATGTAATATATGTAGAAGGATGTAGACGTTATCAGAACCCTACAACACTGGGCTTCCAACATCCCCACCAGACACATAAGAAAAGTAATAGAACAGAACCACATCAACTCATCGGACTCTGAGCTGTCTTCAGGTAAGATTCAATTTCATATTATTTGTTATTTTATATTTCATTTCAGGCAGGAAGGTGGAAATAGTGGTGCACATATCACCATGTGAATAGAGTTTTGGGGCTTCTTTCATCAGACAGCCTCCATTTTGTTTCTGAGTGCAGGCCTCCGTTTGTTTCTTTTGGTTCTTATCCTGAGGTCCTTGCACCTTAGCACATTAGCCAACCTATTTGAGATGTACTGGAATGATTATTATTATTATTATTATTATTAATTCATAATTTGAATTTGTTCCCATTGCAGATGAGGAGACTGCTCCTCAGCCAAAAAAGAGAGCTCGGGTGGGGACTGACCAGACAGAGACGGCGAAAGATGGCACAGTGTGGTGTGAAGAACAGGTGGGGAAAAGTCTCCATTTCACCCCTCCATCTCCATACGGCGCAGATGGAGAGCCAACGGCTAAGGCCAGGAGGTCCATCTTGAGTCGTCTTCAGAGCTTCCTGTGTTTTATCACTCTGGAAATGCTAAGTTCCATTCGACACTGTACTGTTGAACATGCACGGCAAATGGAGCATGTGGACTGGTTCATGGCCCTCCCTGAACTAATGGCATTTATTGCTATTGTTATCTTGCGGGGGCTGACCAAGGTTCCATCACTGCATGACTGCTGGTCAGCAAACCTGGGAAACCCCCAGATCATGGCAACTATGTCCCGAAATCGCTTCCAAGAAATCATGCAACACCTACGCTTTGACGACAAGGACACCCGCAGTGAGCGAGCAAAGACGGATAAGTTTGCTGCAATTTCCGGTGTGTGGGGTTCGTTTGTCACCAACTGCATCACATCCTACAACCCTGGTCGACACATCACCATTGATGAACAGCTTTTCCCGTCAAAGACTCGCTGCTGTTTCCTGCAATACATTTCAACAAAACCTGACAAGTTTGGGATCAAGTTTTGGGTGGCTTGTGACTTGAAATCCAAATACATCTGCAATGTCCTCCCATATCTTGGCAAGGACCCCAGTCGTTCCAGTGGAGAGAGACTGTCCGAAAATGTAGTGATGACAATTTCTTTACATCGCTGTCACTGGCACAACGACTGCTTAGCCGGAAAACCACCATCCTCGGCACAGTCAACAGGATTCGGCGAGAAATTCCACAATCAACAAGACAGAGGGACCGTGATGAATTCACCACTCAGGTATTTTCAACCACTGGTGCCACGCTAACGGTGTATGCGCCCAAACGGAAGAAGACAGTATACATTCTCAGCAGCATGCACCGCGTCATTCAGACTGAGAATACCACCAAACGGAAGCCAAACACTGTCACCCTTTACAACACCACAAAGTGCGGCGTTGATGTGATGGACCAGATGGTGCGGGAGTACACTGTCCGCAGAGGAACACGGCGCTGGCCAGTCGCTGTGTTCTATAACATGATTGATATGGCAGCACTGAATGCACATGTGCTCTATCAAGCATGCACCGGGAGGCAGGAGAGACGGGTGGACTTCCTGGTGGAGCTTGCAAGAGAGTTGGCTCATTCTCATGTGGGTGCAAAGCAGGCACAAAGGGAACAATTGCTTCGGCTACAACCTTCAACACCTAGCCCTGGGAAAAGAGCAATGTGTCAGGTTAAAAATCAGTGTAAAAGCAATCATGCCACTCTGCGATGTATAGGCTGTTACAAATACACATGTGGCAAATGCAGAAAGGAGACGGCTTGGCAGTGCATGGATTGTGAGTGATTATTGAAATGTACTCACCTCACTCATTGTTACATACTGTTTAGTTTTCTCTGTGTGCTTGAAAACTCAAATTTCCCTGAGGGAGTCACCCCAAAGGGATCAATAAAGTTTTAAGCCTAAGTTCTAAGTCTCACTCACTTCCACTCTCTAACACTGTATCCTGATAATACTTTTTTATTATTATTATTATTAGTAAATATCATGAAGGCCCAGTTGGGATAACCCCAGATTTTGAGTGCTTTATTTGATGTGGTTCTATTCTATTACTTTTCTTATGTGTCTGGTGGGGATGTTGGAAGCCCAGTGTTGTAGGGTTCTGATAACGTCTACATCCTTCTACATATATTACATTTTGATTCAGCTCATATATTCTGCTCAGACAGTCAGTTAGCAATCCTGCTCCTACCTGATTCTCCCCCTCCCCCATTTTATGTCAAGGTGTTTTGAGTGAAGTGGCTCAGCATATCCCCCCCCCTGTGGTGTCCCAGTGATTGCCCCGTTTACATAACAAAAGGAAGGTTCACAGGGGGCCATCCAGCCTTTCGGCTTACCTGTGGGCTTTATAGGTAGAAAAGCCAAATGGCTGCTCTCTGGTAGTTCTAGTGTTAAGGGCTTTATATGTCAGAAGGAGGATCTTGAATTCTATTCTAGATTTTACTGGGAGCCAGTGAAGAGAAGCTAAAACAGGGGAAATGTGATCTCTTCTTTTAATATTCATCAGAATCCTAGCAGCAGCATTTTGAACTAACTGTAGACTTTTAATTGTATTCTGTGGACTACCTGATAATAGACAGTTACAGTAATCCAGCCTTGAAGTAACAAAGGCATGGACTAGTTTTTCAGCATCATTCCTGGACAGGATGGTTCTAATTTTTGCAATATTCCTAAGGTGAAAAAAGGAAATCCTACAGACTTCTTTAATGTGAGTTCTAAATGACATATCTTGGTCAAAAATGACACCGAGGTTTTTTGCTTTATTACTGGAGGCTAATTTAATGCCGTCCAGGTGAAGGGGCTGACTAAGTAGTTTCTTTTTCAGAGCTTCTGGTCCAAAGACGACAACTTCTGTTTTATCAGAATTTAGAAGCAAGAAGTTTAGAGTCATCCAAGTTTTTATGTCTTCCAGACATGCCTGTAGTCTACCTAACTGATTGGATTCATCAGGATTTATGGATAGATATAGCTGTGTATCATCTGCGTAACTATGGAAATTTATCCCATGCTGCCTAATTATTTTACCAATAGGAAGCATATATATAGTAAAAAGAATCGGCCCAAGCACTGAACCCTGTGGTACTCCGCAAGTAACTTTTGAGGTTGAGGAGGGTTTATCATTTACTTGAACAAACTGAAATCTGTTAGACAAATAAGATTTAAACCAGCCTAGGGCTGTTCCTATTATACCGACACGTTGAAGCCTTTCTATGAGAATATTGTGATCAACAGTGTCAAAGGCAGCACTGAGATCTAACAGGACCAGAATGGTCACCAGTCCATTGTCTGAGGCTATGAGAATATCATTAGTAACCTTCACCAGAGCTGTTTCAGTGCTGTGATGAGCTCTAAAGCCTGACTGAAACTTCTCAAACAGCTCATTATTGTTTAAATGCTCACATATCTGGTGTGCAACTATTTTCTCAAGAATTTTAGATAAGAAGGGAAGATTAGATATCGGTCTATAGTTAATTAAGTCGTTTTGATCAAGAGAGGGTTTCTTAAGTAGAGGTTTAATTACAGCAATCTTAAACTCCTGTGGTACATATCCATTGACTAAGGATAGATTCATTATATTTAAAATTGGAGCAGCGATCAGAGGGAAAACTTCTTTTAAGAGTTTAGTTGGGATTGGGTCTAAAACGCAAGTTGAAGGTTTAGATGAAGCTAATAATTTTAGTACATCACAAAGTTCGGCTGCATTAAAGCAGCATTAGTAACATTAGGTTACAAATATATCTAATCATCTTTTTATTTATTTCCACATTCTTTTATTTCCATATTTAAATCCAACTTTCTTCCACATTTATTTATTTGTCTATTCATGCATTTATCATCTACTCTGACCCATCCTGTAAAGAGGAAGGCTTTTAATGATCAATGCTCAAATCTGAAATCAGTATATAAGCATGAGCTGATAAAATCTGAATTTATGAACACAGTAATCAATATATTAAATTATATTTTTCCAAGCAACTTCAGAACATATTTGTAATATAGCTAAAGGTAACTGGACAAGAGACGTTCAACATTTTTAAAAGTTCATGTTTCAAACTTTGATTTATACATTTTTTAATACAGAAGCGAATTGTAGATGAAGGGTTTTTATTGGTATATGATGAGCTGTCGCACATTAATATACTCTAAATAAGTATTTGTTGTAAATAAACTTCCCTCTTTGAACGACCACAGCTGTAATACCAAGTACTGACCAGCAGGGGTCGCCCTACTCCAGCATGCTGCGCTGTGATCACATTCCTCAGGTCTCCGATGTATGGAGGAACCTCAGGAATCACAGAACAGCACCAGAATCTGAGCCCGGTTCAGTCCAGGGTTTCCACCCACTGTGTGCTGTCTGAGGTACCAGATGGACCGGTTCTGTCCTTCCAGATGGTTCTGATGTTCTCTCCACAGCTGACGGCTCTTATCTGTAAATAGGTGCTCAGGAACTCGTCCCCATGGCGACGAGGCCAAGAGCTGCAAGACTGGCTGCTTGTTGTTATGGTAACGGTCGCGGATCACATGGCCGCCATCATCGGATACATGATGGTGCTGTCAGTCACCGTTGCCATGGCGAATCTCTGATGCAATCAGCTTTGACACACAAAATGTTTGTGAGCGTCAGAAGTCAATAAGTAAACAATATGAAAAAGTGAGATTAACAAATTAATACTGGAGGCGGCTGCTTCCAGAACTATAAAGTTCATGATCCAACTGCTTCCAGAACCATAAAGTTCATGATCCAACTGCTTCCAGAACTATAAAGTTCATGATCCAACAGCTTCCAGAACCATAAAGTTCATGATCCAACAGCTTCCAGAACCATAAAGTTCATGATCCAACAGCTTCCAGAACCAAAAGTTCATGATCCAACAGCTTCCAGAACCATAAAGTTCATGATCCAACAGCTTCCAGAACCATAAAGTTCATGATCCAACAGCTTCCAGAACCATAAAGTTCATGATCCAACAGCTTCCAGAACCATAAAGTTCATGATCCAACAGCTTCCAGAACCATAAAGTTCATGATCCAACAGCTTCCAGAACCATAAAGTTCATGATCCAACAGCTTCCAGAACCTCCTGATCCAACAGCTTCCAGAACCATAAAGTTCATGATCCAACAGCTTCCAGAACCATAAAGTTCATGATCCAACAGCTTCCAGAACCATAAAGTTCATGATCCAACAGCTTCCAGAACCATAAAGTTCATGATCCAACTGCTTCCAGAACCTCCTGATCCAACAGCTTCCAGAACCATAAAGTTCATGATCCAACAGCTTCCAGAACCATAAAGTTCATGATCCAACAGCTTCCAGAACCATAAAGTTCATGATCCAACAGCTTCCAGAACCATAAAGTTCATGATCCAACAGCTTCCAGAACCATAAAGTTCATGATCCAACAGCTTCCAGAACCATAAAGTTCATGATCCAACAGCTTCCAGAACCATAAAGTTCATGATCCAACAGCTTCCAGAACCATAAAGTTCATGATCCAACAGCTTCCAGAACCATAAAGTTCATGATCCAACAGCTTCCAGAACCATAAAGTTCATGATCCAACAGCTTCCAGAACCATAAAGTTCATGATCCAACAGCTTCCAGAACCATAAAGTTCATGATCCAACAGCTTCCAGAACCATAAAGTTCATGATCCAACAGCTTCCAGAACCATAAAGTTCATGATCCAACAGCTTCCAGAACCATAAAGTTCATGATCCAACAGCTTCCAGAACCATAAAGTTCATGATCCAACAGCTTCCAGAACCATAAAGTTCATGATCCAACAGCTTCCAGAACCATAAAGTTCATGATCCAACAGCTTCCAGAACCATAAAGTTCATGATCCAACAGCTTCCAGAACCATAAAGTTCATGATCCAACAGCTTCCAGAACCATAAAGTTCATGATCCAACAGCTTCCAGAACCATAAAGTTCATGATCCAACAGCTTCCAGAACCATACAGTTCATGATCCAACTGCTTCCAGAACCATAAAGTTCATGATCCAACTGCTTCCAGAACCATAAAGTTCATGATCCAAGAGCTTCCAGAACCATAAAGTTCATGATCCAACAGCTTCCAGAACCATAAAGTTCATGATCCAACTGCTTCCAGAACCATAAAGTTCATGATCCAAGAACTTCCAGAATCATAAAGTTCATGATTCAACAGCTTCCAGAACCATAAAGTTCATGATCCAACTGCTTCCAGAACCATAAAGTTCATGATCCAACAGCTTCCAGAACCTCCGGATCCAACAGCTTCCAGAACCATAAAGTTCATGATCCAACAGCTTCCAGAACCTCCTGCTATTTGTAGAATTTCCTGGTCCATCAGGATGTTTTAGAAGCACCAGGAGGTTCTAGAAGCTGTTTCCTGAACGTTCTGGTCCATCAGGTTCTATAATCACACGGTTCTGATCCAAAGTTCTCTACTCTGGTCTCATTTGTCTAGTGTCCGGTCCTTCTTTCAGTTGCAGCAATGCTAGCCTACGTCCTTCTGCCATCTTGTTTTTACTTCTATTATCGTTGCAGGATCTTGACCTTGGTTTGACGTTCTCTCCAGTCTAACATTAGCAGCAGAAGATAAGCGGATCTCTGTTTGAGCCTTTCCTACTAACCCTGTTAAATCTTGTAGAAGTGGTCGGGTGGAGCTACTGGTTTGTTGTAGGTGGTGTTGCCTCATTTGTTGCCGGAAAGTTCGTTGCTGGAACAAAGTCAGTCAGTGACACCAGAAACTGGGAGTTCGTTCTCAAACTTTATTCAGATGCGATGCTGAATTTACACAGAATCCTGACAAAACAGTTATACTGCACAGTTTTTTTTCTGAACGTTCAGTACAGGAGCTCCGCTGTCGTCTCCATCTGACTCCTACCAAACGTCTTCCAACCCCTGAGGGTTGCCGTGTAGACCACCATAACGGTCCCGCTTCACAGTAGGGAAGGTACACAGAAATCAAACCTAAGGATGTAAACCCAAACGTGGCCGCCATGTTTGATAACTGCTGCCCTTCCTGATTTCACAAAGGTCGGCGGAGGATAAGGACCGGAACCGGATCAATCTGATTTCTCTACCAAATTAAGATCCAGGACCAGATACAGAATCTTTATGGTCCCATACAATGTCTGTGGAACCACCAAATAAAATACAGAAATATTTGTAAAGTCTTTAGTTTATCTTTCTGACAGGAGACGTGAATTAATAATGAGTCTTCCTGACTAGTTTCCAATTATTCTGGCAGAATCCAGGTTTTTTCTTTTAGGACCTTTCAATGGTGGAAAATGGATTGCTTTGAGCTAACGTAGCAACCAAACACCAGGAATGCCCTGCGTTCTGACCCAGTCTATCGGAACCAGACGAAATCGTTCGGTGGTTTTGAGCGCCTTCCGTCTCTCCTGACTCTCTGGATCATCAACTTCCACTTTTGGATAGGTGGGAACATCCAAAATGGAGACGACTCACTCACTGCTTCTAATTCAAACTAAACTCCTTAAAGTTTGTTAGGTTCACAGTACTGACGGTTGTCATGGTTTCTGAACAACTAATGCAGCCAAGGATTAACGGGGCCATGCTGGTTGGAGTGGTTATAGAAACCGTTTCGTTAAAGCAGCAGACGTTTCAGATTCCCCGCCGGCCTGGGTGTTTTTACCCCACCATGTCTTTATGCTAAACTAAGCTAAGCTATTCAGTATACCTGAAACACATTGGCGATGTTGGCAATATCTGAAATTAACCTAGAGAGTTACATTTATTTGACGAGATTAAAAAAATTCCCTTATTCAGAATCTCTTTGGTGTACAGTGTTTGGGTTCCATTTACCTTCAAACCCAATATAAATAGGTTTTAGTTGCAAAATCTTGGGTTATTTGCTAATTTCTGTGCTCGGTGGCCATGGTAACTAGCATGCTAACTAGCAGACCAGTTTTACCATTTTTTTTTGCGTGAGTTATTTTCCCTGGACGACCGCCTGCAGTTGTGTCATAGCAGAGGTGTGTGTTCCAAGCTACCGAGGCATTCGGTTACAGATTACCTTTAACCTTTGATTATTTAAGGTGTAGCGGTCCTTGCGGCTCGTAGGTGTGAACTGGGATTGATCTGTGAGTCCAGACCAAAGCTGGCCGAAGGATTTAAGGCAAAAACACACCAGTACCACTGCAGCCGCATCGTCACACACATCATTTCTTTCCCATTAACAAGCTGTGGACAGGTTGAGGTGAAGAACATATTATTGGACCTGAGGCAAAGCTAGCTCCTTCCGTGATAGCGATGGTTCAAATAGACCTCAACTAAACCGACGCCAAGCCACTGTTGTGTTGATTGTTTACAACTAGATGTTCCACGACTCCTTTGGTTCCACAATACCAGCTTGTTTGTTGAGAACCCACGTGCGTGAGATGTTTTTGAACTCCTGACGTAGCATGGAGAAGGTCTTCAAGGCTTCACCATGGACTGTGAAATAATCTGTTGTTTTTGCTGCCTAGAACCTCATATTTTTCCCTAGGATTTTTCAATGAAAGTCCCCCACTCTGAAAGCCTTATTTTGAGGCTACTATCGTCCATTATGGCGTGTCCTTTGTACACTTACACACTCAAAAATTTGCAGCAATTTTGATTATTTAGCCCGTCATAAGAAAATTGGGTTTCAGTTTTCAAAATCAAATTGTTTCCATATCATTCATATATGTACAATAAATATCACATTTGCTAAATAAATATTTAGTTTACAAACTAAACATTTAGTAAGCAAGCTTTATATTTAGTATTTACCTGCCAAGCTAATCTGGCTAGCTAAATATTTAGCTTTTACAAATTTACTTCCTGATAAGCGGAAGTGGACTATTAAATAAGTAAATGTCACATTCAATAAATAAATATTTCTTTAGCAAGCTAAATATGTAGTTAAGAAAACTAAACATTTAGTTAGCAACCTAATCTGGCTAGTTAATTGTTTAGCTTTGAATTTAAGATTTAGCTCAGAGCCAAATATTTTGCTAATTTGAAAATTTACTTGCTGATAAGCGGAGATGGACAATTAGGATAAAGGCTGGATCAGTCAAAATGGCTAATCCTACATTTTAAGATGAAATGCTGGATATATTGATACAAAAATACACAATGATAAAGAAGGGACCGTTTTGCTAGTAGTTTATATGAAGGTTTGCAAGACCCAGCTTTTATTTTGGCATTCCACATCCACTATTGTGAAATTGGCATATTAATTAAATATTTAGCTCTGTAGTAAATATTTAGTTGAGGCTAAATATTTAGTTTGACAGTTTAGTTTGCTAGCAAAATATCGCTGAGGTAAATGTTCAGTTGAAGTTGAATATTTAGCTAGCCAGTTTAGCTTGCTAGCTTAATATTTAACGAACTAGCTTTGCATATAGTTTGGAGCTAAATATTTAACTAGCCAGTTTAAATTTCTAGCTTAATATTTAACAAGCCAGCTATGCCTTTAGTTTGGAGCTAAATATTCAGCTAGCCAGTTTAGATTGCTAGCTTAATATTTAACAAGCCAGCTATGCATTTAGTTTGGAGCTAAATATTTAACTAGCCAGTTTAGATTGCTAGCTTAATATTTAACAAACCAGCCATGCCTTTAGTTTGGAGCTAAATATTTAACTAGCCAGCAGATTGCTAGCTTAATATTTAACGAACTAGCTTTGCATTTAGTTTGGAGCTAAATATTTAACTAGCCAGTTTAGATTGCTAGCTTAATATTTAACAAGCCAGCTATGCCTTTAGTTTGGAGCTAAATATTTAACTAGCCAGTTTAGATTGCTAGCTTAATATTTAACAAACAAGCTATGCATTTAGTTTGGAGCTAAATATTTAACTAGCCAGTTTAGATTGCTAGCTTAATACTTAACAAGCCACCTATGCATTTAGTTTGTAGCTAAATATTTAACTAGCCAGTTTAGATTGCTAGCTTAATATTTAACAAATCAGCTATGCCTTTAGTTTGGAGCTAAATATTTAACTAGCCAGTTTCTATTGCTAGCTTAATATTTAACAAACCAGCTATGCATTTAGTTTGGAGCTAAATATTTAACTAGCCAGTTTAGATTGCTAGCTAAATATTTAGGTTACTAGCTAAGTATGTAGTTTGGAGCTAAATATTCAATTTTTAAAATAAAAATTCATTTCTAACTAACATTTAATAATGAATAAATAACATAGAGGTAAATATTACTCTGACAGGCTAAATAATGATTGCTTTAGTTTTTGACTGTTTTAAAAAGGAGGTCTGTCTCTCTGTTGACAGTCCTCATTTCCTTCCTTCAGTAGCCCACGACAACCCTAGCGTCTAGTGGATGCAATTGTTTCTGTGCTTCACAACATGGATGAATAATAATGAATAATGTGATTAAAGGTCCTGGAGAAAACTCCAATGGAACTCCAGCCATTCAGTGGGCTGGTGAAATGTTTGGTAATGAGTTGTGATGCTAATGCTGTGTAGGCTAACATCTATGTACAGACAAGCAGGATGTTTGTGAAAAGCAGAAAGCAAAATAAAGTAGAATATGTATAAAACTAATATGGTTATATACTCTTACATCATACAGTGATCGTCTAGATTGTCCACAAATAAGATTTTCACAGCATCTTTGGCTAAACTAAAGACGGTCTAGTATCAACCTTTGTACGCCACTTTCTGCATTAGCATACACACCACACCGATTAGAAAAACAAACCCTGACATTTATCATTGTTTTGACCCTACCTCAGATTTCATGAACTCAGTCTTTAAAATATGAAAATAAATAGACATTTGCTCATATTTAACAAAGTTGCATTGAACAGTTTGATTATATGACATGTTACATCAACATTTAATCCTGACAGAAATCGCTCCTACAAACATCTTCCAGAGGTGCCTGTAGTCGTGCGGGCTTCCAGCAGCCCCTGTGAACAGATGAAACAAACATCATCAGCCATCTACAGTAATAAGATGTTCTGGTTCTCCTCTGCTTCTGACTTATCGACTGTCAGCTCTAAACTGTCTACATGTCATGACTGAAATTCCAACAGAATGGATAAGAGGCTCAATTTGTCATTGAAAATATGAAAAGTGCCACCGTTTGCTAGAATCAGCAGCTGACATCTCATTTTGAACCACAGACTTCTGGTACAAACACAAGTAGAGCTCAAGCCCCACCTGAAAGTCTTCATGAAAGTCTTTTCTGAGAATGTTTTAAGCGGATGTATTTATTCAGGCGTTTCTGAATGTTTTTACTCCCAAGCAAAAGAGTTCTCACGACGTTTTCTTTTGGACGAGTTGATGGGATTAATAAAATCTACCCAAGAGCCAAAATGGTTGAGCACCAATGTGGTTAATCCAAACTAAGGTCATTACTTGGTCTGCACGTGAACCAACAACAGGCGATAGCTTTGGACTGGTTCCCAAGGAGTTACTAACGTCTAACACGTCCACCAATGGTAACCCCAGCCTCCAACAGTCATCACCATCAGGTGTAAAGTCACAGCCAAAGCAATTATTTGCTTTTATTTAGCCTGAATATCGTTGTAGAAATTACCAGGTTTAGCTTATGAGAAATAAATGGGGGTGGTCATTTTTCAAAGTCATATTATGTCTATATTACTCATTTAAAAATGTCACAATTTCAAATATGTAGTTAGCTAGCTAATTTATTTAATCTACAACATTAATATATTTAACTTCAAGACAAAAACTTCACAAGCTAAATATTTAACTAGGAAGCTAAACTGGCTATCTAAGTTTATAACTTTGATTTAAACATTTAGCTCATAGCCAAATACTTACCTAGGAAGCTAAACTAGCTATCTACGTTTATAGCTATGATTTAAACATTTAGCTTGGAGCTAAATATTTAGCTAGGAAGCTAAACGGGCTAGCTAAGTTTGTAACTTTGATTTAAACATTTAGCTCATAGCCAAATACTTACCTAGGAAGCTAAACTAGCTATCTACGTTTATAGCTATGATTTAAACATTTAGCTCGGAGCTAAATATTTAACTAGGAAGCTAAACTGGCTATCTAAGTTTATAACTTTGATTTAAACATTTAGCTCATAGCCAAATACTTACCTAGGAAGCTAAACTAGCTATCTACGTTTATAGCTATGATTTAAACATTTAGCTTGGAGCTAAATATTTAGCTAGGAAGCTAAACGGGCTAGCTAAGTTTGTAACTTTGATTTAAACATTTAGCTCATAGCTAAATATTTAGGTAATATGCTAACTGAACTGCATATGATAGCAGAAGTGGACTACCAAAATAAACGCTGTATCTTGTAGATCTCTTTAATATAAAATACTGGAGAGACTGAATGTCTCATCTTTGTAATTGTGTATTTTTGTCCCAATGTCCAACATTTACACTTAAAAAGTAGGATGAGCCGATTTAGATGCACCAGCTGCAGGTTATATAAATGTTGGAAAGACCTTTTAATTTAATAGTTCACTTCTGCTTATCAGCAAGTACATTTTTTTATTAGTTAAATTTTCATTGCGAGATCTCAGCGTAAACTGTTGGAAGAGCCGTTTTTATCGACAATACAGATGGTTACTGATTGATTTACAGCAACGGTGATGCAGTACACTGCTTTTATTTTGATAGTCCACCTCCGCTTATTGGCGCATCAACTGGCATATTGGCCAAATATTTTTCTTTTAAATACAAATGTTTGATGTATTTTCATGACAAATAAAAGTCAGCATTGTGGGTCATAAACTGTAATCTTATAAAACAGAAGGAGAAATGTTACGTGATAATTATTTCTAAGTGATTAGTAGTTATTAAAGACATCCAAGGAATATGACATAATTATTGGGACTCAATGAAGAAACTGAAGTTGAAGAAGAATAATGGAGGTTTCATTTACTCTAGTCTAAGTGGACAAACAACTCCGTGTTTTTAGAATAATGCGGTTCTTTTTTTCTGAAAGCAGGAGAAAATAAATGAGCCGAGTGGGGGAGAAAACGTAGCCGCGTCGGAAAATTCTGCCATATCAGAGAGAACGTACGTTTTTCCTTAGAGCAGCATTTTAAGGATACGGAGGGACAAGCCCCAAGAGGTTTACGTCTAAACCGGTGGGGCGACAAGGGGCGACTGATACATGAATGATCCCAAACCTCCAACCAGCCAATGAGGAATGTAGCGCGTGTGAGATTTATGAAGACGACTTCCATGAGGACAGGCCCAAACATGTAATTTGGCGACATTCTGGTTTTCTATTGAATACATTCTTAAAGTTTACGTAAGCATCCTGTCATTATTCGAGATTAAAGAACTCAGGGTTCAGAGTTAACTAATATTCAATTTGAAATTATGACATTCATAAATCAATAAATGACATGGATGCAAATAAGAACTTAAAAAAATGAATCCCACATTTTTTTTTTGCTCCTGTGAGAGGTTTCATGTTCCTTCCTGCACTCCGCCTGGGTGCTGGATATTACCAGGTTTACTGATGCTTTATTCTTTGGAAGTTTGCCATTTCATAGACCAAACAGAAAATAGTAAATCACCTCATGAACTGTGCAGCAGCTCTACCAGAACATATGTTGACCCTAGACTGCATTTGTAGCTCAAGTAGTTCAAAGGTGGAAGAGTGAAATTAATGGGATAAAAGTGGCAAAACGGACAGATCCATCGTCCGTTTGGTGTTCGGATATCATGAAAAGCATAATTAGATGACCAAAATAGGCACTAGTTTATTTTGGATTTCTACTAACTGGTGATTAACACCGGAAAGCCTTGTTAAAACCTGAAAAAAGGGAGAAAAACTAAACGACGATAATTTAAAACTGTTGTGTGAACCAGCCTCCCAGAGGGTGTCGAGGCTGTTTGATCAGAGGAGTGTAGAAACCCTCCCAGCGGTCCCGTAACGCGGGGGAATGTTGGGGCAGAGCCAGTCCAATCAGAAATGAGATGGAGTCACTTTCCCACCAGGAAACGCCACTCATGTGATATTTGATGTGAGTCACAGGCCTTGGACTCATGCGTTCCAGCAGGTTGTTTTAAACCTCCAGGGGACAATTTCCCGTCGTTCCCACTGATCCCAGTTGTATCCCAGTCATAGCTTAGAGTTTTTCAGGTCTGCACCCAGCTCCTCTTCAGGTCTCTGCATATCCTTCCTTCACGCCGACATCGTCGAGATTCAGAAGGAAGGCAGTTTTTTTTCTTCCTGAATTGTGGAAATTATTGCTCAGGCTCATCTTCTTCCAGAGACCAGTGTAAGTAGACTGGTCACACTGGTTACACCTATAGACTGTAGGGAAACATTTGGACAAACTACCAGAAGAGGGTAGAATAGCCACAGATTTTTACTCAAGTAGAAGCAAAAAAGTAGCCGTCCAAGAAATTACTCAAGTCAGAGGAAAGCTGTATTTAGTAAAATGGTTAATTGAATCACTGATCATATGATCTGAGTGAAAATTAAATAAAAGTTATTCTACAGACTGGAAAGCATAACCAGTAACGCAATACTAGTGCTGTGTTGAAAAAAAAAGAAGAAAAAAATCGATTGAGAATAGATTCTTATAGAAATCGAATCCGTTGGCAAGTTAAGAAATAGTTTGCGCTTTTTTACAGCAATAAACGGGAGGGAAAAGTTAATTGTTTTGCCTGAAAGGGTTAATACAGTTTCCCCCGGTGAACCAGTGTTGCATCATTGAATTAACGGCATATAGTTGAGACAACAGTTCAAAAAAATTTTTTAATTGCACTGACCAATATCTATATGAACTGGATCACAATGAATCGGCTCGAGTCGGATCGCGATGATCAACTCTAACTCTTGAGAATAGGAATCAAATCGATGCTTGAAATTTGAATAACAGTAACAACTAATCTAAAGTGTTACTTGTTCAACCCACTGTGTATTACTGTTTTTCTAATCATCTGAAGCTAAAACATACATTTGGTAAACGGGGTCAACGGCGGTAAAAGCAGCAGCATGAATAGGTTAAAATAGTTGCGTGTAAATGTGATGTTGGAGTGCAAAGCAAAGCTCTTACCAGCATTTACTTAAATAGATGCTTTATTTACATCAAAGTTATACTTTTTCAGTCATTAAAGTGCAGGTTGCAGGTTAAATAGTTGCTAACATGCATATAAAATGCTGTAAAAAATGACTATTTGAAATGTTTATTGAAGTTATTTAAAATTTCTCTATGCAAATGTGTTAATTTAAAAGTTTTATGATCTGTTGCTGGGTCATGTTGCTCTGCACTGCCTTCTCTGCTCAATGCAGAGGTGGAAGAAACGGATACAAATACTCACGTTACTGTAATTAAGTCGATTTTTTTGGGGTACTTGTACTTTTTAAGTAACTTTTTCAAGTGTGTAATTTTACTCATACTGGAGCACAATTTACACCACGTAATCTGCTTCGCTACTTTTAAAATCATAAATCGCTACTGAGTACGGCCACAATTTGCACCTCCCAACTACCATACTTTCATCTTTGTAGCTGCCAATAAGGCCGTCCAATCGCTACTAATTGGCACCAATTAATGTAAGAAGTAACGAAAAGTCAAGTCCGTTGCCGTAGCAGTTTACATTTACTGTAAATGTAATCATTAACTTTGGATTGTGATCAATTTTCCCTAAACATAGTAAATTACTGGGTTTACTGTACAAACACCAGCCTGTCGGGACATGGAGCCCATTTCAAAAGAAACCCAAAAAAACAAGCAGCGTCTTCCTTGTCTGGGTGAATTTAATGCAGCTGACACTGACCTGCTTTGGCTATGGAAAACCCTCAAAATTTATGGCGCTCACTTCAGACCAGAGGGTTAAAATACCAGCGATATGACAGATCATAGACCCTAACGTGCCACCGTGATGCGGTGCTCACAGCTTCTGTTAGCGGCTACTTCTAACTGCAGCCGGCGGCTAGGAGACACTGGATCGATCAGCTCTACGCAGACGGGATCTGTGCTTTTTAATCTGGTTCTCTAACATCTGCTGGTTACCAACTTCTTTGAACGGTTGCTATCAAAGTTTTTGAATCGACGTGATATGTGGGATCTAAAAGAAACAGTAAAGCTAGCTTGTAGCACAGAGGCTAACCGTTAGCGTCGCCCAGCACTGGTTGGATTTGGGCTTATTTCCCTGCTCTCACGCTTGTCTATCTGTTTTCTGGGGCAGGAAGTAGGATCATAGCTGTACGATTGTCCATCATACGTGTGGTTGTAAATGTTTAATCCGTATCAAAGTCGGCGTTAAAATCCATAGTTTTCTGTTGATCGAGCTGACAGGACTCCCCTACCCCACGGTCTGGCATTCTCACACAAAAAAGACTCAGACAGCAAAAACAATGTATATATTAGTAAAGTGTTTAGAAACTGTTCCTGATATATTTCTCTAAACTATGGTTTAAGGGGGGCTCTAACCTGCAACCCGCACTTTAAGGAAAGTTGATTAACCGTGAGTCAAAGCTGTCCTGTGATTTATTAGATTAACATTTTATGTTTATGACCTATTCATAGTAACTTTACTCAAGTAAAAGTAAAACGTATGATGTAGCAAAACTATACCGAAATTACAGAGTAAATGTAACTAGTTTCTATCCACCTCTGGTAGCTACACTGAAGGACACGTGAATGATGTTCTGAGTTCAGCTGGGTTTTTGGGGGACCAACCAAGTGAATAAAACGGTTAAATGGTTCCTCGGAATGATCGATTGGGTAGTAAATCAGGATTTTTGGCTCGTAACCTTCTGAATAAGCCTTTTTTCCACCAACCTGGACGGCTTAGATTGTATCTGAGTTTATGTTGCTGCTCTGTTACAGGTGCAGCCTGGTGCGTTCCCTGGAGGACGTGAGGTTTCTCCCGCGTCTGGCTCACACGGTGGTGACCGACAGCAGCGGACTGGGGCACAGCTGGCTGTCGCTCTCCACCCGAGTCCCGTGCGTCAGCAGCTCCTCCACTGTGGTCCAGTCGTCTAGCAACTTGCTGTTCCTCAGCCGGTTCTGCTTTAGGTGGCTCAGCTCCAGCACCGTCTGTGACGCCGCTGCCCCCTGGAGGCATCCGGCCATGTGCTCCTCCGCCCCGCCCCTCCTCTCCCGGTGTTGCCGTGACAACGCCATGTGACGCCTCCTCTCCGTCCGGCTCCAGTATCGCCCGGCCCACCTGCCGTCCTCCCATTCGTCCTCGCCTCCTCTCGACCCGTCTCCTCGCATCTCCTCGTCCGTCGTGACCTCGCTGCGCTCCCTGGCCAATCGGTAGGCCCGCGCTCGGAGCAGCTGGTTCCTGACCGACCTCTGATTGGAGAGCCTGGAGCGCGGAGACGTCGGGGACCGGGGGCCGCGCTCCGGGGGCCCCAGCGTGCTGTAAAAGGGGCCGCAGGAGCTTCTGGGTTTTTCCACGTGACTCCCGATGGTCTGGAAAACCCGCCAGTCGGAGACGCCGCTGACTCCGCTGGAGGCGGAGCCGGGACTCTTGGAGAGGGAGTCCTCCTCTCTGCTCCGATGGTTGATCAGACTGGCTCGGTCCAGGCTGACGTTACCAGCGGGATGACAGTTACTGGGATAACTGGCCCTGCTCCTCGGTTCCATCGCGCTGCTGCTGCTGGGATCCGGACGGCTGTTCTGCTGAGCGTTTGGGTCTGTCGTGTTGGGATGACTCGCCCTGCGGCGCCGCTGCCCTTCACTCAGATCTGTGATCGTTCGACTCCTCCCAGGAGCTTCCATCTTCCCGCCCTGCTGTTGCTGCTCCAACCACAGCGCCCTCCGCTGGCAGGGCTCAGTGCGACTACCTGTACAAGATAAAAGACTAAATCAAGGTTGGATACCAACATCTAATGTATCTAGGTTGTAGTTACAGCAATAAAAACATCATTCACACTGTTGGGTTGCAGGTTTGCTGCTGATACACCAAGTGACAAAGGACGGGTACTATTATTAAAATACATTTAGTTTCAGCAATTGTTTTACAAGAGGGAAAAATGTCTGTGGCTTAGTCAAAAAAATAGACACCAGGTAAAGTCATTTTTTGAAATCTTGCATAATTAATGAGGGGGCCGGACTTTGATTGACCGGCTGTTTCGTTGGACTTTAATTATAGTAACACTACATTTTAATAATTATTTCAAGTTACTAGTTCTTACCTTTTGAGGTTTGAGAAATAAGAGAACCGTCGGAGGAGCGCAGATACGTCAGCAGTCAGGCATGGGGCTGTTAGCCTTTAGCTTAGCTAGCGGAGTTTAGCATCAGAACTAAAGATGCGGGAGCAGAATGGGCGCGATTACGACCGAACTACACGCCCAGGCATAATCATTTTCTGAGATTTTGTTAAACATTTTTTATTTATTTATTTGTTTTTGCCCCTGTAACGAAAAGACTAAAACCAAAACTGAAACTAATAAAGACTCAACTGAAAATAAGCGTTTTTCCAAATACTAAAACTAAACTACCTAACAAATGTTAAAAACTTACTGAAACTAAAATTGAATTCAAAATCTCAAGTCAAAACTAAATAAACGCTAAAATGAATGAAAAATTTAAAACTATTATAACCCTGATTAAAACAGAAGGTGAATTTGAAATCTTGAGTAAAAACTAAATAAAAAATGTTGAACATTTTAAAACTCTTATAACCCTGCAACCATAGACTTAACATGTATTCTTGCCGGTTTTGACGTTGACCTTTTAGCCGCTGTGAACGCACTTAAGTAACTCATTACTCCTAATATGACCACTTTTTCAGTAACGACTAACCTGACGCAGTTGGAAGTGTGTTAGAACTATTTCCATACTAGTAATCAAATTAAAGTTACTTGTCCAAGCCACAGTGTTTTACTACTTTTGTAATTTTCTAAAGCTACTTTCTTTTTCTGTCTTAATCCGAAAAGTTCTGTTCGCCACCCCCTAGAGGAACTCTCCAGTACTGCGCCTAAGACGCAGGCTGCTGCTGCCAACAACGGCCTTACTGTTAAATTGCACTTCCAATAATACGAGTATCGCCAAAACCGGTTACTGTTTTTATGTTGAGGCAGTGGGAAGTTCTACTGGCTGCTAAAAGTAACTCATAAAGTAACTTCTGATCTTTCATTTCATTCGCTTTCATTTTTGCAGCTTTACTTACCGATGGAAGGTGATGGGGGCGAATGGTGGCGGGGTAAAGTGGGACTTCTCTCAGCTCTGTGGAAGTGAACCATGGTGGTCGTACTGTTTCCCACAGAGCACCGGGACGCCTGAGGCGGTCCGGACTGGGTCATCGGCGTCGTCTCGGGGATGGACTCCAAATCCCAGCGTCCTCTCTGCTCCCGAGGGGATTGGCCAGAGCGGAAGCCGTGGGGCTGCCGGTGGGCGCAGCCGCTGGGAATCTTGTGCAGCCGTCTGTGCTCGCCGGTGCTGACGCTGTGGAAGCCGGAGTCGCTGGGCTCGGACGAGACCAGCGACTCCGAGGACGAGGACGAGCCCTGGGAGGAGGCGGTGTGGCCGGGCAGCGACGACATGGCGTCCGTCTCCGCCTCTGAGAACGCCACCCTGTGGTGCGGGCTGTCGGGCCCACATCCTAGCCCGCTGTCCAGCTCGTTGAGGGGCAGGTAGCCGAGAGGACGGTCAGGCCTCCAAGGAGGACGATAGTCGGACTAAAGAGAAAATAAAAGTGAGTGAGCTGGACACGGAGATGATCAATACACGTACTAAACTGTCAAGCCTTCCTCTACGGATCAAGACTGCAGCGTCATGTATCTTTAAAGGTGCAGTGTGTAATATTATTGCAGCTACAGTAACCGGCAGAAATTTTGGTCCCCAAACGAACAGAGGACGCAAAAGCTTGGCTCTCACGCACCTGTCTGGGGAAACTCTTTAGTTTCCCTTCTTCTGAGCTGTAGCAGCCAATCAGACAGCTCTCTGAGTTCGGCTGGTAGGGCAACATCTCTGGGCCCTGGAGGAGAAACCCGGATCAGAACGTGAGCAGAAGAGAACAACGTACCATCATCGTAACTCAGAGCGATGAAAAAGTAAAACCACCTGGTAGTCCAGTCTGTCCAGGTGGTCCAGGCTGTAGGAGACGCTGGGCAGGTAGGTGTTACCTGGATGCTGATCGATGGACGCTGCGGGAAGGTAGCCATTGGGCGGATAGACTTCCGGCGACATCATCATGTGACCGTTGGCAGGGTATGGGTCAGGTGACACGGTCATGTGCCCATAGTAGCTCCTGGGTAAAGGAAAAGTGCTGGACTATGAGTCAAGAATAGAAGTTCATCTGCTACCTCAGCAGAACCTCCTTCAGATCGTCGATATTCATCACTGAGCGCCTTAAAGCCGACTTCATCCCTGATGGTTACATAAAACGTCCCGCTGGGAGCCAAAAACACATCTTTCTGAGTTTCATCACTGGAGTCCGTTTCCTGCATTCATACCTTTTGTCCCGTTCAAACTGAACCACCAGAACGTTTTACTTTTGCAGAACCAAAACTCCCTTTTCCCAAAGCAGGGCCAGATCCATTTTACTCTCCTGGACTTACATATTTTTACCTCTGCTAGCTCAACCAGAAACAAAACCCCTTCTTTTCCTTGGTGTCTAGTTTCCAAATGAAAACCACTGGATACCATTGGGTCTAATTATTTAGGTAGCAACATAAACCGGCTTGCTAAATATTTAACTTCAAACTATTTAGTTGGCTAAATATTTAGTATAAAGCTAACTATTAAGCTAGGAACCTAAACTGGCTAGCTAATATTTAACTTCAGATTACTAAGCTAAATATTTTGCTTGAATCTAACTATTTAGCTTATTGGCTAAAATGGCTAGCTAATATTTAACTTCATTTTACTTAGCTTAATATTTAGTTTGAATGTAACTGTTTAGCTAGTAAGCTAAACTGGCTTGCTAAATATTTAACTTCAAATTACCTGGCTAAATATTTAACTTAAATCTAATTATTTAGGTAGCAACCTAAACCGGGTTGCTAAATATTTAACTTCAAATTACCTGGCTAAATATTAAGCTTGAATCTAATTATTTAGGTAGCAACATAAACCGGCTTGCTAAATATTTAACTTCAAACTATTTAGTTGGCTAAATATTTAGTATAAAGCTAACTATTAAGCTAGGAACCTAAACTGGCTAGCTAATATTTAACTTCAGATTACTGAGCTAAATATTTAGCTTGAATCTAACTATTTAGCTAGCAAATTAAAATGGCTAGCTAATATTTTACTTAAAATTACTGAGCTAAATATTTAGCTTGAATATAACTGTTTAGCTAGTAAGCTAAACTGGCTTGCTAAATATTTAACTTCAAATTACCTGGCTAAATATTTAGCTTAAATCTAATTATTTATGTAGCAACCTAAACCGTTGCAAATATTTAACTTCAAATTACCTGGCTAAATATTTAGCTTAAATCTAATTATTTAGGTAGCAACCTAAACCGGGTTGCTAAATATTTAACTTCAAATTACCTGGCTAAATATTTAGCTTAAATCTAATTATTTAGGTAGCAACCTAAACCGGGTTGCTAAATATTTAACTTCAAATTACCTGGCTAAATATTAAGCTTGAATCTAATTATTTAGGTAGCAACATAAACCGGCTTGTAAAATATTTAACTTCAACTTATTTAGTAGGTAAATATTTAGTATAAAGCTAACTATTAAGATAGGTTACCTACTGGCTAGCTAATATTTAACTTCAGATTACTGAGCTAAATATTTAGCTTGAATATAACTGTTTAGCTAGTAAGCTAAACTGGCTTGCTAAATATTTAACTTCAAATTACCTGGCTAAATATTTAGCTTAAATCTAATTATTTATGTAGCAACCTAAACCGGGTTGCTAAATATTTAACTTCAAATTACCTGGCTAAATATTAAGCTTGAATCTAATTATTCAGGTAGCAACATAAACCGGCTTATTTAACTTCAAACTATTTAGTTGGCTAAATATTTAGTATAAAGCTAACTATTTAGCTAGCAAATTAAAATGGCTAGCTAAGTATTTAACTTCAAATTTCTTAGCTATATATTAAGCTTGAATCTAATTCTTTAGCTAGCTACATAAACTGGCTAACTTAATATTTAACTTCAAACCATTTAGTTGGCTAAATATTTAGTTTGAAGCTAACGATTAAGCTAGCAAGCTAAACTCTGAGCTAAATATTTATTTAATTTGCTAATTTACTTTTCAACAAATGGAAAAGGACTACCAACATAAAAGCTGGCAAGACAATTAGTGCTTTTTCATGCACATCTAACTTAGGATTTTGGCCAAAAAAACAAAAATCGAGCTACTATCTTAACCAAAATGGGAGTTGTATCCCAGTGTACATGTCACTCAGAAAATTTAATTATTATCCATGACATTAGGTAGCCACATGCGCCCTTTCACGTTCCATTTTCACAGTTAGCTACTGGAAGCAGTTAAACTTATGTATTAAAAGCAGGATATGAACAAGAAATGAAGAAATGGATGCCAGCAATGTTGCAGAATGGAACATTTTCGTAACTAATGAACTTGTTAAGCTTGATTAAGATAAGACCAGATCAGTTTGACTCCGGTTCGACTAAGGCAATAACTTGGTTTTCTCTTAGGGTAAACACGCTGAATTAATATTATTATTTTCCTCCAGACATGTTCCAACTTTTCAGCTTAAAACGTACCTAGAGTCATTTTAAGGATTTGCAACAGTGACTGCACAAGCAGCAGGAGTGTATATAGAGGTTAGCCAAACCCAGCTTTTATCCCGACACTTCTTCCTCTCATTGGCAAGCAAACCTGCATATTAACTACGTATTTAATCGGTTTAGCTTCCTAACTAAATATTTATCTTGCTAACTAAATACGTTGTTTGACGCTGTGACAATTATAAATGAATAAATAACATGGAAACATGTATGACTTTGGAAAAGGAACCTCCATTTGTTCTCTGACAGGCTAAAGAACCCAAATTATTGCTCTTAATTTGTAACTGTAACTTTACAAAATGAAATGTATACATATCAATGAACATTAGCTTCACTTTCTGACATGATTGTGAAATATTAACTTTTCATTATATTATTACTAGAAACATTGTTGAGCCTCCCTTTCGAACAAATAGTAATCAAAATATGCACAATGGAATATTAAAAAATGTGAATATGTTTGAAAAAAACCAAGCAAACCTTTTCAGAAAACGGCCATCAACTCATTGGGGTGCAAAACGTAAAACTTACATCAGTTTGGGCATTTTAAGCCTCAATTTAAAATGCTTGAACTAAGGAACTCCCTTCAGAAGGTCCACTTTACAAAAGCTGCTGTGTCCTATTAAACATTTATAGACTGAGCTGCGAGAGATTCTTTCAGTCTGCTGGTTTTAACATCTGCAGCAGCAGAAAAGCTGCTTTAGCCTTCAGGACCAGGCCAGGCTTTGCTTTGGGTACTCTAACTTCCCGCCCAGCCTGGCTCTAATTGTGTTATATAAAGAACCGCATGACTCACACACATTTATAAAGAACATTTTAAAAATTAGTCATTTTGTATAAACTGGACACAAGGATAGACAAAAAAACGGACAGGTTTCTGGTCAAACTAAATAAAATCTGTTTTAAACTCGTAAAACTGCCTCTGTAAGACGTTCCAGGAACGACTCTGAAATACGGACTAATCTGAAGGAGGATTTATGCTAACAAGCCCACGACGATCCGGGCCGATCCGGGTCAGATTCTGAAAGTCGAGCTGTAAAAACAATCTCTGAAAAAACTCTGAGCACAGGCTGACTTTTGAACGCTTCCAGACACATGGCTCTAACTTCAGGGAGAGTCTTTTCTCTACCATCTCTGCAGACCTTATGCTGTGGAGGAGCAGAGCCGGCCTACAGGGGAAGATGTTCTCAGGATCTCAATCCTGCAGTCATCATTCAAATGTCAGGACCGTAGGAGAGATGGTCAAGAATTCCTCTATTAATCTGGAAAAACTAATGTATGGCAAACCCCCCCCCCCCAAAAAATCATCTAATAATTTGGAATTCCTAAAATATGGCAAATCAAAAAGTCATTATTTAATCTTAGTAACTAAAGTATGGCAAACCAAAATATAATATATTAATCTGAATACTATGGCAAACCCAAAAAAATAATATATTAATCCGAATACCTAAAGTATGGCAAACTCCAAAAAATATATAATAATCTGAATACCTAATGTATGGCAAACCCAAAAAAATAATATATTAATGTGGAATACCTAAAGTATGGCAAACTCAAAAACAATATAATAATCTTGAAGAACCAAAGTATGGCAAACCCAAAAAATAATTTATTAATCTGAATACCTAAAGTATGGCAAACTCAAAAACAATATAATAATTTTGAATATCTAAAGTATGGCAAACCCAAAAAATAATATATTAATCTTCGAATACCTAAAGTATGGCAAACCAAAAAAAATAATATATTAATCTGAATACCTAAAGTATGGCAAACTCAAAAACAATATAATAATTTTGAATATCTAAAGTATGGCAAACCAAAAAATAATATATTAATCTGAATACCTAAAGTATGGCAAACCAAAAAAAATAATATATTAATCTGGAATACCTAAAGTATGGCAAACCCAAAAAAATAATATATTAATCTGAATACCTAAAGTATGGCAAACTCAAAAACAATATAATAATCTTGAATATCTAAAGTATGGCAAACCCAAAAAATAATATATTAATCTGGAAATACCTAAAGTATGGCAAACCAAAAATAATATATTAATCTGAATACCTAAAGTATGGCAAACTCAAAAACAATATAATAATCTTGAATAACTAAAGTATGGCAAACCCAAAAAATAATATATTAATCTGGAAATACCTAAAGTATGGCAAACCAAAAAAAATATAATAATCTGAATACCTAATGTATGGCAAACTCAAAAACAATATAATAATTTTGAATATCTAAAGTATGGCAAACCCAAAAAATAATATATTAATCTTCGAATACCTAAAGTATGGCAAACCAAAAAAAATAATATATTAATCCGGAATACCTAAAGTATGGCAAACTCAAAAACAATATAATAATTTTGAATATCTAAAGTATGGCAAACCAAAAAAAATAATATATTAATCTGGAATACCTAAAGTATGGCAAACCCAAAAAAATAATATATTAATCTGAATACCTAAAGTATGGCAAACTCAAAAACAATATAATAATCTTGAATAACTAAAGTATGGCAAACCCAAAAAATAATATATTAATCTGGAAATACCTAAAGTATGGCAAACCAAAAATAATATATTAATCTGAATACCTAAAGTATGGCAAACTCAAAAACAATATAATAATCTTGAATAACTAAAGTATGGCAAACCCAAAAAATAATATATTAATCTGGAAATACCTAAAGTATGGCAAACCAAAAATAATATATTAATCTGGAATACCTAAAGTATGGCAAACCCAAAAAATAATATATTAATCTGGAAATACCTAAAGTATGGCAAACCAAAAATAATATATTATTCTGAATACCTAAAGTATGGCAAACCAAAAAATCCCTCTATTCATCTGTAGGCTTTACCGAATAAGCAAAATTTCTTCTGCTTTTGTTTTTCTTTTAAAACATTTAGATAAAAACGTTCTAAACGTTTAATGTTGGACAGTTTTTGAAGAAGGGGACCGTCTGAAACGGGAGCGTTTCGCCATCCTGTCTGCTGAGAACATGGAGAACATCCCACCGCCTGCAGAACACTCAGTCCGTCCGTCCGTCAGTCAGTCAGTCAGGCAGTCATCACGCCCGGCAGCGGCTCGCTGTAATGGTGGCTCCATGTAGGTCAGGATTCTCAGTCCTCCGTGACACCGGGACCTGGACTCTGGTGTTTTCAGGCAGCGTACGTCCCTGGGGCCCACACACACACACACACACACACACTGATCCAGGAAACAAAGAACCAGGAACACTGGGACACGGAGAGCGATGCGCCCTGGAGATGTGTGTCGCGCTCTGCTGCACTTTGACACTAACTCAGACTGATCTCTCCGCCTCTCGCTGTTGTTTATGAAGCTTTGACTCAGTTTTCACCGACTCTCCAAACTCACCAAATGTGACACTCTTCCTTCTCAGCACAAAATCTCGTCCAGCGCCCAGAATAAAGTGTCAGAGGCAAAGAAGTTGCCAGGATTTGATGTGACGAAGTGAAACCAGCACAGATTCTCAGCTCAGTTCTGCCTGGGAGGCTCTAATCTAACCACTGCAAACACAAAACGCTTCTCAATCCAATGGTGGCAAGTTGGTGCATCTGATCCGAACCAGGCTAAGACGACGATGGACATTTTGTCTCTGGTGAAGCATCAGCTAAAGATGGAAGCCATTTTACCACAGCGAGGCGGGGGATTTGGACTTTTGGTTTTGGTTCTTTCAAAGGTCGTTTAGGTTCTATTTGGATGGAGAACACTGAGCGGTACCACACGCAACGGACCCTAGGATTTCTAAAAGTAGAATAGGAGGCAGATCTTTTAGTTATCAGGCTCCTCTCCTCTGGAACCAGCTCCCAGTTTTAGTCCATGAGGCAGATACTCTGTCTGTTTTTAAGACTAGGCTTAAAACCTTCCTTTTTGATAAAGCTTATAGTTAGGCCACGTCCACACTAAGCCGGATAACGCCTTAAACGTAAAATTATTTAGTCTACACCCCCCTATCGTCCACACTAACTAAACTATTGTTCTCTTCGGTTAACGGGACAAGCAGATATGTACTGTGCTGTAGAGCTTCTTGTATACATTATGTAGGCGCTGGCGTCACGTAGATTATACGCGCGTTTCGTGCGTCTTTTTGAGCATGCCCAGTATTTGCACAGGTCGGAATGGGATTGCGCAATCATGGGAACTTAAACGGACCTTAAACTAAATGCTCGTGTTGACTGGATAACATTAGGCGTCTAACTCCCCGTATAACCTTATCGGCTTAGTGTGGACGTAGCCTTAGAGTGGCTTAGGTTATCCTGAGCTATTTTTGTAGTTATGTTGCTATAGGTTTACAGTGTTGGAGGACAGACTGACCACTTTTCTTCTCTCTTCTACTTCTCTCTCCTACTACTCTCCGGATATATTTTTTCTGCTGTTATTATGATTGTTAACCCAGTTTTCTCAGTATTTTTCTCCCCATAGAAGCTCCACATGGTCTGGTACCCTGCTCAGCTACAGCGCCCCCTGCTGGATGGGGAACATCGGTCCAGATGATGCTCAAAGTCACCGAGCATCCTACATGCTGTCTCTTCTCTGTCTTCTCAGACCCCCAGACGGTCGTGGCAGATGACCGCTTGTACTGATCCAGGTTCTGGTTCTGGTTCGGCTGGAGGTTTCTTCCTGTTAAAGGGGAGTTTTTCCTCTCCACTGTCGTTACATGCTTGCTCAGTATGAGGGATTCCTGAGGAATTGCTGTGGTTGGAGTCTGCATGATCCGGGTACAACCTCACATCAATGACTCAGCACAATCTGCTGGGATTCCTTACATAGAAAACCTTTAACTTATTGGAATATTTGGATTTATTTACGTGTGTGTCTAATGTTTTTATGTAAATTTCACCATTTCATTTCAAATTTTTTGAACAGGGTTCATGTCTGGAAACCACAACCATCCCGCGCACTTTGGAAAAGCTTGCCTGACTACTGCTTCAGTCTTTCAGTGAGACTACGGGCATTAAAACCTGGATTTTCATGTGGGCAAAACAGATTTTGGATGTGAACATTTCTGAAGAACAAAGTCCCCGGCTCTAGATGGGACCAACTTAATATAACTGAGTCCTTTAAGGTTTATTTCATGTTTCCTGGCGGCTCCTAAAGTTTCTACAGGGGTGAAAATCTAATTGTTGCTTTAGAAGCTCTGAATTACTTTTAATTCAAAACTAGCATCACTCAAATGTTTTAAACGTAATTTTAAAGCTACAAAGATCAAGAAAATGGCTACATGCAAAACAGAAGAGTTCATCTGTTGTCCAAACCTAATATTACAGAAACGAACCCACAGTTGAACTAGTTTTTTGATTTCAGGCTAAAGCAGCTCGTTGCTTCGGCAGCCGTGCGACAGCAGAACCGTCTATTTTCATGATGTCCAGTTGCACAAAGCAGTCAGGTCAGTGTGGTGTCATCAGTCACACAAATGCACCACCCTCTGAATGCCAGCCCACGCTGGGAAACACGAAGCCGTCCTGCTCCTAAAAGACGCCAACGAGGACGAGCCGCCGGCGTCCTGCAGAGGTTTCCTCTGATTCTGAGATGATCAGAAGGAGGAATGTGAGGAAAGACAAATATTTCCTCTGAGCCGAGCAGCTTCTCCTCTGAGGAGGAAAATGGATGTTGAGCCGTGTGATTTATGTGTAAAGTGGAGGGTGACTCACGCTTTCTTTTGTACCGTGCACACAAAGAGCCTCGGTGAAATGAACGCACGAAGGCCTGAAATAATCTGACATGTAACAGTTTCGTTCCTGAAGGCCGGCATCAGGATCGATCCCCAGTTCTGGGTCGCACCACCACCCATTTATGCCAACCGACCACATGTTTGTGGAGCCGGTGGCGCCCCCTGGTCCCCCAACGTGTTAACTCATGGTAGAGTCCACCCTGGGACTGTTCATTGGATGCCTCTTCACTCGTTCTTGTACCAAACAGACACCATGATTTCAAGACGTTTAAGACATTTCTAACTTTTACTTCAGTTGTTGAAACATTTGTTACAGAAATTTTGTGAGGAAAATTATAGTCATTCATTTACTTGTTTTATTATTTTTTCCATAATCAGTAAAGTAATAGTTCATATGATGATAAAATCGAACAAGTTGACTGAATTTAACACTGATCGCAATTTTGCTGTGAATAAAAAGAGCACCAAGTGGACAGAGTGTTGAATTAATTTAGGGTTTTAGAATAAGAAATTAAAAGGAAACTTTCAAAAACAAAGATTTCCAAGAAAAACATTTTACAAAACAAAAGGGTACAAAAAGGGAGCAGGAATTTAACAAACACCAGTTTTTAACTGAGATACTTAATCAATACAAATACATACAAAATAACATAACTGACATAATTAAAAATAAAAGCTTAATATATATATATATATATATATACTCCTTATCATCAAGACTTAATTAGATTTTTCCTCTCCTAATGAAGTCAGTTTTTCGGATATTTCGTTTTCTGTTGAAAAACAATGTATTTAATTAAGAGAATTATACCCTGAACTAAATAAGAGCAACCAGATAAAATCAATAGAACAAAAACTGAGTAAAATATGCTGTTAGATCAGATTTTTTTGTCAGTTTTTACTAAACTGCTGGTTATTGTTGAGATAAGAGCCCATCCCTTCTCATTATTACTTCTATCCCATAATATAATCTCTGTTTTTATCAGGCGCAGTTTAATCCGACAGAACCAGTTTTTATGGTTGTCCACCCAAAAAAATAGATATAGGGCATAAAAATTTTTTTTTTACAAACTAATTACTGTGACGTTTTTGTCTAACATGAACGTTTGGAATAATGTTTAACATCTGAACAAAGCTGTCAGATACAGAAAAAAATGTCATCATTGGGCTTTAGAGCGAGACCACGAGGAGAGAAGAGACAGGAAGTAACTCCTTTTTAAAGCTCTGCTCGTCTTACTCAGCTATCAGTTACCAAAAAGTTATGAATAAGGATGTAATATGTAACATTTAGTAAAATAAATTGATTCTAATAAAAATAAAAAAGAGTAGCGTAAATATTTTCGCCTTGCAGCCAATAAATCTGTCTCCAGTAAACTGATGCCTGTTTGGTTTTCTTCCAATGCCTCAGATGATTCAGCCATGTCTCTGTTAGACACACAACATCCAGAGATACTTTCAGTCTTCGTAGTGATGACAATAATCTGTGATATTACAGAGGCGCTAACACGTTGCAATGGCTGGAGGCCAGAAGCTGCTCTCCGGAACATGGTGGCTGTGCTGATTAGGTCTCCATCGCAGCAGAAGGGATCTGGACCTTTTCTCGTTATTTAAAAGTAAAACCTGCTGAGAGGAAGCTTTTCCCTTTGACAAACGGTTGTTTCAGTAAAGCAGAAGGAGCTCCACTAACAGTTTGGTGTGTGTCACTTGGCTCAGAAAGAAAGAACAGGCGTATTAATATGACCGGGTGTGCTTCCCCTGGGCAAAAACAGAGAAAAATAATTTCACTTATCATTAAATCCGGATTCTTTGATGTTTAAAACATTCAGCCGGAGTTTCTCCTCCAAGTTAATCAGACAAACAAAATCTAAATGAAATGCTCTTAGACTCTCCAACTACAGAGACCTTTTTAGTCCATTTTAAAGCTGAAGACTCCAAGCTGGATCTTTTTTTTTCAACTGCACGCTTAAAAAAAGTTTGATTTTCACTTGTTTATACAGTTTTCTTTTGCTAACTGCAATCATAATCCTCTGCGTGCTCTGCTGAAGCTCAGTATGCAGGCTGCACAGATGATCTCTGGGGTTAAAGGTCACGCCTGGAGATTAGGCCTGAACCTGAACCTGAACGGGTAGATGGTTCAACACTCTGACCGACCCGCGGATCCAGAATCAGCTGCTAGAACCGATCCGTCCGCATCCCGGCAGAAATAAATCAAGAAACAAAAATCACACAAAACCTTCAAAAAAGAAAATACGGAGACGAAACATGCAGAAATGACATCCTGGAGTTCATCCCGTCTTTCTGTCTCAGCTTGTTAAAGTAGTAAGCAAGCTACATCTTTAGTTTAAAGTTAAAAGTTTATCTTGCTAATTTAGCAAACAAAATATTTGGCTTTAATTAATTTTATTTTTTGGCTTTTAGTGTTCGGCTAAAGTTAGCAAGTTTAATATTCAGCTAGCTAACTTTAGCTTTAAACTGAATTTTAAAATTTCTAAATAGTTTGGAGATTAATATTAAGCTTGCTGAGTAAATATTTAGCTCCAGACTAAATTTTATTATTTTACTTTAAGCTAAATATTTACCTTGGTAATTGAATGTTTAGTTTGTGGGCTAAATATTTATTTTCCTAACTAAATATTTAGCTTTTTAACTAATTCAGAGCCAAATTTTTAGCTTGCTAATTTAATATTTAGTTTGTGGGCTAAATATTAAGCTTACTTACTAAATATTTAGCTTCCTTACTAAATATTTAGCTTGCTAACTAATTTAAAGTAAATATTTAGCTTGATAACTGATAATTTAGCTTGCTAACTAGCTTAGAGCTACATTTTAAGCATGTTAATTAAATATTTAGTTATAAACGTTAACAAATCATCAACAAAATATGACATTAAAATGGATTAACTTGCATAAATCTCTCCTATGGCAGGCTAAATAACAAAATATTGTTTTAATTAAGTTTAGCTAAGTTGACTTTACTTTTTACTTTATGTGTTGTCGGTTCTTAACCAGTTGAAGATTAAATATTTTTCACATCATGACCGGACGTCTTTGCTCTACGCAGCGCTGCTAGCGTCACGCGCGGTTCGCTATACACGGTGATGCTAACGGCGTACTGGAACCAGTCTGAAGTGTTCTTTAGTACTCGTGTTCTCCTACGTGTGACGATAAAACAGAAGAATCAACACGCTCTGCCTCGTTACAACCACGAACATCTGAAAAGTGTGGCATGCACCTGTTGTTACGTGGAGCCACCTCCTGCTGCTGCTACAGTGGACCAGCGGATCAGCCGATCTGCTCAGTGCAGTCAGACTGGGTGGAGATCATCTGAGGACGTTTACTAAAGCTGCTGTGGAACCGAACCCGGCCGTAAAGTGGACCAGAACCTCCTCCTCCTACCGGGTTCCTCCATGGCGCTGGATGTTTGAAATTAGCGGGACGATTAGCTGACGTTTTAAACGCTGGCAGCTCCGGATTGGGTTTGATTTCATGGCGTCAGAGTAAAGGGGAATAAACAAAAACACGCCACACTGTTCAGATTTTAAAGCTCAAAAATCATTTTACTCTCCTCTTCTCTGCCACATCCGCTCTTAATAAAACAGTTTCTGCTGAAAAACCCGGCAGCTTGTTTCTGACTCCTCAGCGTTACATAAATGTCAGATTTGAGTTCCTGATTTTTTTCTCAGCCGTCAGATGAGAAAAGAAACAAGAAAATATGACATTTTTGTGAAGTAATGCTTGAATCAGGTCCGCTCCATGCATCCATGCATCCCTGCATGCAGACACACCTGCTGCAGCCCACTCACCTTGGTCCGAGTGAGGCGACAACCCATCCTGGAGGAGGAGGAGGAGGAGGAGGGAGGAAGGTGAAGACGAAGCCGCAGCAGAGACGAGGACAGACGAGGAAGACGTCCGCCAACCCGCTCACATCTCCCAACTCTGCTGACCCACAATCCCCCCCCGGCTGATCAACTGTCCCCCTGAGCCCTACGGGGGACTCCAGCTCCCATGATGCCGTGGGGTAAACAGCAGCAGCAGCAGCAGCAGCTGGTGGGCTGCAGGTCCATCATGCTGAAGCCAGGCAGGCGTAGGAACTGCTGATGGAGGTGGAGGGATGGATGGAGGTGGGGAGAACAGCTGTCCTCCTCCGACTGTTTCTTCCTCTTCTTCACCTCTGCATCTCCGCTCCCAGCAGCCAATGAAAGAGGCCGGATGGTGAAGGAGGAGAGGCAGCGGCTCTGATTGGCTGAGAGCAGAGCTGAAGCCATTCAGGGTTTTTCTCTCTTTTTGTCCTCCGTCATCACTTTGTCCCCCCCCCCCCCACAGCCTCTGCTGGATCAGCGTCTCTTTCTATTCTTCCCTCTCCTACAGAGAAACATTGGTGCTCATGTAGCAGCTCACCACGACTCCTGCTTTTGTGTTACAGCGCCACCTAGTGATCGTTTTACCACATCAGTCGATGTTTACCTCCAGCTGTCGAAGCCAGAAAAAATTTCCCCCCAAAATCATGAATCCAGAAACCAGATTGATTCTGTCTGAAGGCAGCAGGAGAAATAATGGTTATTAATAAAGAATTAAATAGATGGCTGCACATAATAATAATAATAATAATAATAATAATAATAATAATAATAATAATAATAATACAGAAATTATGATACAAATAATGATTCATTATTATTACATTGTTAAAATAATGATAATCATTGTTATTTATTATTAATAGCATATTAAAAAAATATAGCAGTATTAATGAGGACAATAATATTAAAATACGATTATACTAAAATATAACTACTACTACTACTACTAATAATAATACATAAATTATGATACAGATACTACAAATAATTATTTTTATTAGTATTATTACATTGTTAAAGATAATAAGTATTGTTGTTATTTTAAAATTGTTAAAAACTTTAATAAAAAATATAATAGTGCTAATAAGGATACAAATATTAAAATATGATTATACTAAAATATTACCACAAATAATATTAATAAGAATAAGAAGAATTTAAGAATGATGATCAGGCTAAGAACTGTAATAATAATAAAACAAAAACTTACAAATATGATTAATAATAACAATACAAATGATATTATTAATATTATAATACTACCACTAATAAAAATATAATCAATATACTGAAATATTACTACTACTTATAATAATATTGTTAATAATTTAAGTATGATGAACATTCTAAGAAGAGTAATGATAATAACAATAATGTTCATAATAAAATGGTTGAACATTAATAATAACAATAATTTCTGCTGCTAATATTTACAGTGTTTAGATATGCTGACTATTAGAAAATAAAAAGTTTACTTTGTTTACTTTTTAATCCATAAGAACACATTCCCTTTTTGTATTTCTATGTATTTTAACTATTTAAATATTTTTAAAGCATCCAGCTCTGTTGCACATTAAAATCTGGGTGTTGCACTTTATTTTTATCTTTAATAACATTCTTCTTACCTCTTAAATTCTGTTTTTTAAATCTTTCCACTCCGGAGTCGTAATTAATGTTTGTTTTTTCTGCCACTTTGCTGCTGATACGACTGAATCTGCCCTTTACGGGACAATAAAGGATTGTTTTATTCTAAATAATAATAAGAACATAACAGAGAAATGTCCAGAAACCCAATAACTCCATCTCAGACTCTACAGGCCTCAGTTAGCAGGTTAAAGGTTAAAGGTCATGAGCCTGAAACAGCCTCTTCTCTCTGAAGCTCTGAGAAGGAACTGTCTTCCCAAACTTGTTTGATCAGTGATGGCAGCAGATCTGCAACGGCCTAGTCAAAGTCCGGCCCACAATGACACCGAAAAACACACGTTACAAAAGTTCAATCCTTTATTTGTGGTATTTACAGACATTTACATCATCTTGGTCTGGGTTAACGGCTGCAGAGACGAGTAAATCGTTAGCTGGAGCGCATAATGAGACGGTTCTGTTCGTTAAGACGCTCGTCTCGCCCAGCAGACGCCAACATGAGACGGGCTGAAGCTTGTTTTCAAGGAGAAACATCACAACCTCCAAATCACAATGAATAAATCAGGGATACACCGATACTGGTACTGGGCCGATACTGGCCTAAAGTGCTACCGATACTTAAAATGTGGAAACTCTGCAATACATCGCAGAACATTTTTAATCTTCAGTTGAAATGTTTGTTTTGTGGTAATTTCTATTAACATTTTATCAGAAGAAAATAAAATCTTCCAATTTATCAGGTTTTTTTGTGCGGTAGAAGAACCGGCGTTGGTGCTGAGATCCAAGTATCGGTGTCGGTATCGTTGCATCTCTGATAACAATATCATAAAACGTTTCTCCCACCTAAAGAAGAGAAAACAACACGTCCAAAGACTCAAAACAGACGCGAGGATTTTACCTGTTTTTGGTCTCAGGTAATTTAAATTGTCACTCTTCATGCGTAAAAATTGTGGATTTGGCGAATAAACTTTTTAAAACAAGGAATCGTCAGGGGATAAACTGAAATAAAATCAATAAAAGCATACAATACAAAATTAAAGACACATTAAAAGTTTCCAGTTGTTATTAATTATTATGCTTTTAGCTTTGATTTAGAGCAGCTCAGTGTTTCAGCAGCTTTGCAGTCATCAGGAAGTTTGTTCCAGAAGCTGAAAGCTGCTTCTCCATGTTTGGTTCTGGTTCTAGGGACGATCAGTAAACTAGAGGTGGAGGACCTGATTGGTCTGAATGGTTGCTATGGTGACAGCAGGTCCTCAATGATTTATAAACCAGTAGGAGTATTTAAAAGTCTATTCTCTGAGCTACAGGGAGCCAGAGGAAGGACTTTAGAACTGGGGGGATGTGTTTCTAGTGAGAACACGAGCAGCAGCGTTCTGGATCAGCTGCAGCTGTCTGATTGATTTTTTTAGGTAGACCTGTGAAGATACTGTTACAGTAATCATAAATGCATGGATGAGTTTTTCTAGGTCTTCTTGTGTCATCATTCCTTTAATCCTAGAAATATTCCTCAGCTGATAGAAAGCTGACCTTGTTGTTGCCTTTATGTGACCCTGGAGGTTCAGGTCTGAGTCCATTATTACACATAGATTACGCGCCTGATCTGTAGTTTCTAGCTGGGATTTCACGATCAACATTTTGGGCCTCCGATCCGATCTTATAACCTCAAATCCGATTTTGAGTCCTGGATCCGATATTTTGCCTTTAGTATTGAAATTTATAAAACTGAAATGTATTTTTAGCAAGTAACTTAACTTTTTAATAAGCATTACCATCATCGTTGTAAACCCCATGAAATCAAAATCTTACAGAGAATTAAAGGTCAGCCTTTAATGTTTCAGATGAAAGTAAATAGAAAAACACTCATACTTGGTACAGTATTATAAAGAAAAGTATTTCCGACAGGCTATGCTTGTGTGCACAATGCTGCCCTCTACTGTCATTGGATCACATTCACTACATTTTTGGGTAATTACGTGTTAGAAAGCCCACACTGATCTAAGTTTTTAAGTTGCAGTATTATTATTGGTGTTTTCCCTAGAAGCTGAAATATCCTATGCTCCTGAACTCATCATAGATTTCCCACGTCATTTAAATGCAGCACAGGTGCAGCTCAGTTCAAACTGGAGGAGCTAAACTGGAGTTTTTCTCTGTTTATTTCGGTTTATTGTTGCGTGTAAATGCCAGAAAGTGAGTTTCTGTGCCTTTATTATATAGTTTAAAGTACAGTTAAGAATATTTGTTGAAGTTTACCTATATAAGAACTGTATCTAATCAGCTATCCATATTTATGCTAATAAAGAGTTCTTATTTGCACCACTGCGGGGGTTTGAATTATTGTGCAATCACCGTTAAACGTAACTAGAAGGTAATTTGGTAAAAATCGGCGCGACTCATCAGCTAATATAGCCGATCTCCGATAAATGTGAAAATATAGCTCAGATCCGATCTTGAGATCGGGATGTCCCTGGTTTATAGCTTTATGAAGTGACTCTTCATCATTCCTATTTAGGTACAAAAACAATTACATCAGTTTTGTTTCTGTTCAACTGTCGTAAATTATGGGACATCCATCTATTGATTTGCTGAATGCATTCATTTAGGGTTTAAAGTCACCTGGTCACTATTGATATTGTAATGTAAAGATGAGTGTCATCTGCATACTAACTAATCTTACTGGTTGTTATAATCTGGGTTAGTGGAATCATGGTTATAGAAAAAGAAGAGGCCCCAGGATGGAGCCCTGAGGGACCCCATATGTGAATTCTGTCTCTTCTAAAAGATCTCTGACCCTCCTAATGTGAAAAGTCAAGTTAGTTGGCTAGTTAGCTGCACACAGAGGCTGATTCGACCAAACCAAATCGTCTCTCACGCCGATGACCTGATGGTTTCTTTTCAGCTAACGAAAAAGACACAGAACGTCTGCGGCAGCCTTCCGTTCGCGGCGAGGACGGAACGTGGGGTGCTGGTCTCTAACGACAGCGGGCAAGGTGAGGACAGGGATGTCTCTTCGTTTGTTTTCCGTAATGAGGGTTTGTGCATGAAATCTTGTTTGTCGCAAACTTTCTCGCTCTTGTAATGTCTCTCTGTTCCAGTTTGTCTTTCTGTGTTCCCTTAAGGTAAAGGATGTAACTTATACAATCCATAGATCAAGGAGGTCCCCTAGTGGCCGTTAGCTGTAAAAATCCATAAATAACCGTATTAGAGGCCGCAGAGTTCAAAGCATGGGGAAAAAGTAGCGGATATAGTCCGGAACATACGGTAGTTTGTGCCCCATCAGACCACCGTCTCTGGTTTCCGTCCAGGCTGAAAATGGTTCTGCAGACGGTTCTCTTTAACCCAGATTCCAGCTCAGACAGTCAGAAAGGAGAAGTTATAAAATCAGCAGCTTGGTGTCTGACGGGGGGGATTCCTAACCGACCCATTTAGCTGTGTCCTCCTGTAGGTCCTCAAGGCCACAGAGTCAGGAGTCCAGCCAGGCCGGACAGCAGGACTGAAGCTGTGGAAACAGAAGCAGCAGACGAGTCTGGCTTAGGAAATGATTTCCCCCGTATCCCCTTCTTTACGATGAGGACTCTCTTCTCCCTCTGCTCCTCCACCACCTCCTTCTCCTGCTGCTGTCTGGAGGTGGATGATGGGACATCAGTAAGCAAGATATCGTCTTCAGCTGTTCCGGTTGGGGGCGTGTTTTCAGCGATGTCCGTCGGGACAGTGGTGATGATGCTGGTAGCTCTGGGAGAGCTGGTTTCTGGAATCTCAATGATGGGTTCGCTTGTTGGTCCAGGACCGGCTTCTGTTTGTGGAGGACCAGCTTCTGTTTCTGGAGGACCGGCTTCTGTTTGTGGAGGACCGGCTTCTGTTTGTGGAGGACCGGCTTCTGTTTGTGGAGGACCGGCTTCTGTTGGTGCAGGACTGGTTTCTGGAGACGGATCAGCGGTTCTGACAGTCACCTCCTCTTCCTCCACCACGTCAGGGACTACAGAACACAGAAAACACCTGACTTCAGCCTTCACACAGCGTTCAGAGAGGACCACAACCAGGAAACGGAGAAGTTCTATTACACAAAAACAAAATGTCTGATGGAGCTGAAAGTATTCAAAAGGTTGGAAAAAAACTATGGATGCAACGTTGCCAATCTTTTCGATACCAATACTTGGATCTGATTCCAAGTACCAATGCTGATACTTCTACTGTCACCAAAAAATAAGGCAAAGAATTGGAAGACAGGTTATATTTTCTTCTCTGCTTGTTACAACAAATGACGGAAAATTAGATAGAAAACCAAATAACAACAAAAATGACCACAAAAATGAGAAATAAAAATTAATAAACACACTAGTATCAGTATTGGTACATCCCTAGAAATAAAATAAAAAAATGATTTGATGGATATGTTTAAGGGAGAATGCAGAAATATTTGATGATTTCTGATACGGAAACATGTTATGAGTTCACGATTATTAAAATTACACAATCCAAAGTTGGCAGCAATAATTTGGGTTATTCAGCCTGTAATTAGGCTTAGGATCGTTTTGCCATCTCCTGGGGCGGCAGCCATCTTGGAAGCCTCCTTACTTGTTGACGTCCTCACTCTCGGTCTTGCAGCTCATCTATTGTTAATTTGATCTGCTATTATTAATCCTCAACCTTGGTGTAATTAAAAAGGTAGAAAAGGCGCAACATTTTCACCGTTTTGCTGCTTGGAGACGTAACGACCGAGACCAAGTATCCGAAATAACAAAGTGTTGCCGGCTCATTAGGCTCACATCTGTAATGCTGTAAAGGCTTCCAACGTTTGCTTCTGAGCAAAAAAGAGTGTGTGGGCGGGGCTTCCTCTGGCGCCGTACGTTCTGAACTATGGCGGATTGTAACTAGAGAGTGGTTTGGCTTTATTAGCTAGATGAAGCTAGACAACGTTGACATCGGGTGCATCAGCGCTCATTCTTCAGATACATTCTGAGTTTTGGGGAGTTTAACCATTTGCTCCAGGAGCTGCTTATGGATGAGGTTCGCTTTCAGCGCTACTTCCGTCTGTCCCGCGCCTAATTTTACGACTTCCTCGGCCGCATCGGAGCTCAAATCTCCCACCAGGACACCAACTACAGGTTCTCTGTTCCTCCTTAGGAGCGCCTGTCCATCTGTCTTTGGTAAGTGTTATTTCAGATTTTTGAAATCTGCGTTTGTTGAAAATGTTTTCACTGGACCCGCGCTTCATTCAAGATACGTGTTTAATGACATCACTACAGTGAGACGCTCTGATTGGTTGCCGCACTGCGTCAACTGCGTCAAGTCCGTCAAAAGTTCAACTAGCTGAACTTCTGCGTTGCTTGCGTTTTCTACGTTGTCGCTTGAAACACAAGTAACGCTTGAAAAGTTGACGGAGCCAACGTACACAACGCACCGCAGAGACTCTGACGGACTCGACCGTAGACTTTACATGTAATCTTGCAGCAACTGACGGAAGGGGTTGGTGTGAACGCACCATAAGATGACCAAACATAGCCTTCCAGAATGTTCTGGTGGCCATATGAGTATGTTTTCTGCATTTTCATTCTGGTAAAAATGTAGGACTGCAGCAACAACTCGTGGTTGGTGATCCAGTCTTTATCAGGTGTTTTGGATCAAAACCACTTATAATGTAGATTGTGTCCCTGGATGTTCCCATCCTTTTCAGGATATTAACATGTATATTTCTTTTTTTTTCTTTCTCCCAACTCTTTATCAAAAACTTTATCTTGAAACGACAATTTGTTTACGCTCGTGAGGCTATCAACATGGCCTCCAAGTCTCAGAATGCAACGCTTGACCCCAAGACCTATAACATAAATAAATAGAGGTTCGTTTAAAAGTGATATTTGCACCCAGATTATTTATTTATTTATTAATGTCACAATATCAAACTAACTTTTTTCTTGAAATGAAATATTTATCTTGCCATCTAAATATTTAGCTAGCAAGCTATCCTAACTAGCTAAATGCTTAGCTAATTATTTGCCGATAAGTGGAAGTGGACAATCCAAATGAAAGCTGGGTCTTTAGAAACGTCCTTATAAACTGAATGTCTCCTCTTTATTAATCCCCCCCCCCAACATGTCCAAAATTTTAGCTTAAACGTAGGATTAGCTTTTTTAATGCCAATACAGACGTTTACAGATGGATTTACGGTAACAGATATGTTTATTTGGAAGTTAGCATGGAAATTTTACCAACTGAATTCACATAGTAGTTAATTATTTAGCTCAGTGGTAAATATCTACTTTAAAGCTATATATTTAACTGGCCAGTTTAGCTTGCTAGCAAAAATAATTAGCTAGCAAGCTAAACTGGCTAACTAAATGCTTAGCTAATAATGTGTAGATCTGAATTAATCATCTACTTTAAAGCTATATATTTAGCGTCTAGCTAAATGCTAGCTGATATCCAAATTTCATTGCCGATAAGGGGGTTTACAGTAACAGCGACACAAGAGGAAGAGTTTATTTAGAGGTTAAAAGGAAGTTTTCAGCAAGTGAATTTGCATAGTACCTAATGTTTAGATCTGAGTAGAATATCTTCTTTAAAGCTATATATTTAGCGTCTAGCTAAATGCTAGCTGATATCCAAATTTCATTGCCGATAAGGGGGGTTTACAGTAACAGCGACACAAGAGGAAGAGTTTATTTAGAGGTTAAAAGGAAGTTTTCAGCAAGTGAATTTGCATAGTGAGTTGAATGTCTTCTTTAAAGCTATATATTTAGCAATTATATATTTACAATTCTTTTCCTGGTGTCCTTCCAAAGCTCTTTGGTCTTGGCTATAGTGGAGTTTGGAGTCTGACTGTTTGAGGCTGTGGACAGGTGTCTTTTATACAGATAACTAGCTCAAACAGGTGCCATTAATACAGGTAACGAGTGGAGGACAGAAGAGCTTCTTAAAGAAGAAGTTACAGGTCTGTCAAAGCCAGATATCTTCCTTGTTTTCACATTTTGTCCACATTTTGTCCACATTTTGTCTCTCACAGTTGAACTGTACCTATGATGAAAATTACTGACCTGTGTCATCATTTTAAGTGGGAGAACTTGCACAATCGGTGGCTGACTAAATACTTTTTTGCCTCACTGTATTTAGCTGGCCATGTTAGCTTGCTAGCAAAAATAATCAGCAAGCAAGCTAAATTGGCTAACTAAATGCTTAGCTAATAATGTTTAGATCTGAATTAATCATCTACTTTAAAGCTATATATTTAGCCGCCAGTTTAGCTTGCTAGCTAGCAAGCAGTTTAGCTGCTAACTAGCAAGCTAAACTGTCAAGCTAAATGCTTAGCTGATATCCAAATTTCATTGCCGATAAGGGGGTTTACAGTAACAGCGACGCAAGAGGAAGAGTTTATTTAGAGGTTAAAAGGAAGTTATCAGCAAGTGAATTTGCATAGCACCTAATGTTTAGATCTGAGTAGAATATCTTCTTTAAAGCTATATATTTATATAATATCCCTTTGGATGTGTCCTGCGTCCGAACCAGCCAAGCAGCTTTGATCCGATTAGTTTTTATTCATCAGAGTCAGACAGGAAAACAGAGGACTTAATGATGAAGGTAATAGTGTGCAACAATAGATTCTGGGTGCCCGCAGAACCAGTGTAGGATCATAAACTGGAAACAAAATGATAAAACCAGATCAATTCCAGTTTGTCTCATGAAGCAGATTTTACTCAGAAGAAGTTGAAAACACTTCAAGTGTTAAAGGTGCAAAACAAAGCAAAGTATTTCCTTGATTCAGGGAAGAGTTTGGCAGATGGATGGGGAATATTTCCACATTACCACAGAGGTTGTTTTCACATTTCTGGAGGTTCTCTGGACACCTGGAGCACAAATCCCCTTCAATGTACGGCAGCTCATGTTCGTAGTTCCCTCTGAACACAGGAACACAAACAGCACATAAAACATGCTCTGATGTTGTCTGATTTAGCTGAAACATCTGATTTACATCCACTAGAGGGAGCGCTTGCACTGCAGTAGCGCCAGCAAATGGAAGAGAAATCTGAATGTTTTGATATGGATGGTTCAACATTCAGATTTATGGTCAGGATGAAGATCTGTGAAGGAAGGTCAGGGTCACCATGACAACTTTGACTAGACCATGGTAACACATTTAGATAACCATAGATAATGCTTTGGAAGCAGCAGGTTGATTCACATCCAGTGAAAATGTACTCTCGGGAATTTATATAAGAATTATATGGGATCAGGACGATACGTTTAATTTTAAGCTGATGTCGTCCTGATCCCACAGATATAAAAGAGACAGAAAACTGAGATCTTACTAGAACAAAGATGATTAACTGGGGAGGTGTAACCAGTGTTATTCCTAAAGTAAAACAGTCAAAATTTAACAGAAATAATTGGGGATATTTAAGCTGTCACAAATAAAAAAAATAGAGGTTTGTTTTTTAAAGTTATTTATGCGTCAATGTTATTTCTTCGTTTATAAATTTAAGCTAACAAACTAAATATTGAGTTTGCAAGTTAAATATTTAGTTAGGAAGCTAAATGTTTAGCTTTAAGCTAACAAACTAAATATTAAGTTAGCAATGAAAACATTTAGTTGGCCAGCTACAAATGTATCTTTAAGTTAACAAACTAAGTATAAAAGTTAGCAAGCTAAACATTTAGTTAGCAAGCTAAATATTTAGCATTAAGCTAACAAACTAAATATTAAGTTAGCAATGAAAACATTTAGTTGGCCAGCTACAAATGTATCTTTAAGTTAACACACTAAATATAAAAGTTAGCAAGGAAAACATTTAGTTAGCAAGCTAAATATTTAGCTTTAAGCTAACAAACTAAATATTAAGTTAGCAAGCTAAATATTCAGTTAGCAATCTAAATATTTAGCTTTAAGCTAACAAACTACATATTAAGTTAGCAAGGAAAACATTTAGTTGGCCAGCTACAAATTACTTAAGTAAAAAAATAAAAAAGTTACAAGCAAAACATTTAGTTAGCAAGCTAAATATTTAGCATTAAGCTAACAAACTAAATATTAAGTTAGCAATGAAAACATTTAGTTGGCCAGCTATAAATGTATCTTTAAGTTAACAAACTAAGTATAAAAGTTAGCAAGCTAAACATTTAGTTAGCAAGCTAAATATTTAGCATTAAGCTAACAAACTAAATATTAAGTTAGCAATGAAAACATTTAGTTGGCCAGCTACAAATGTATCTTTAAGTTAACACACTAAATATAAAAGTTAGCAAGGAAAACATTTAGTTAGCAAGCTAAATATTTAGCTTTAAGCTAACAAACTAAATATTAAGTTAGCAAGCTAAATATTCAGTTAGCAATCTAAATATTTAGCTTTAAGCTAACAAACTACATATTAAGTTAGCAAGGAAAACATTTAGTTGCCAGCAAAATATTTAGCATTAAGCTAACAAACTAAATATTATGTTAGCAAGCAAATATTTATCTTAAGTAACAAACAAATAAAAGTTAGCAAGCAAAAAAATTAGTTAGCAAGCTAAATATTTAGCATTAAGCTAACAAACTAAATATTAAGTTAGCAATGAAAACATTTAGTTGGCCAGCTACAAATGTATCTTTAAGTTAACACACTAAATATAAAAGTTAGCAAGGAAAACATTTAGTTAGCAAGCTAAATATTTAGCTTTAAGCTAACAAACTAAATATTAAGTTAGCAAGCTAAATATTCAGTTAGCAATCTAAATATTTAGCTTTAAGCTAACAAACTACATATTAAGTTAGCAATGAAAACATTTAGTTGGCCAGCTACAAATGTATCTTTAAGTTAACAAACTAAGTATAAAAGTTAGCAAGCCAAACATTTAGTTAGCAAGCTAAATATTTAGCATTAAGCTAACAAACTAAATATTAAGTTAGCAATGAAAACATTTAGTTGGCCAGCTATAAATGTATCTTTAAGTTAACAAACTAAGTATAAAAGTTAGCAAGCTAAACATTTAGTTAGCAAGCTAAATATTTAGCATTAAGCTAACAAACTAAATATTAAGTTAGCAATGAAAACATTTAGTTGGCCAGCTACAAATGTATCTTTAAGTTAACACACTAAATATAAAAGTTAGCAAGGAAAACATTTAGTTAGCAAGCTAAATATTTAGCTTTAAGCTAACAAACTAAATATTAAGTTAGCAAGCTAAATATTCAGTTAGCAATCTAAATATTTAGCTTTAAGCTAACAAACTACATATTAAGTTAGCAAGGAAAACATTTAGTTGGCCAGCTAAATATTTAGCATTAAGCTAACAAACTAAATATTATGTTAGCAAGCTAAATATTTATCTTTAAGGTAACAAACTAAATATTAAGTTAGCAAGCTAAATATTTAGTTAGCAAGCTAAATATTTAGCTTTAAGCTAACAAACTACATATTAAGTTAGCAAGGAAAACATTTAGTTAGCAAGCTAAATATTTAGCATTAAGCTAACAAACTAAATATTAAGTTAGCAAGCTAAATATTTATCTTTAAGGTAACAAACTAAATATTAAGTTACCAAGCTAAATATTTAGTTAGCAAGCTAAATTTTTAGCTTTAAACTAACAAACTACATATTAAGTTAGCAAGGAAAACATTTAGTTGGCCAGCTAAAAATTTACTAGGTTAACAATCCAAATATTTAGTTTGAAGCTAAATATTTAGTTTGAAGGCAAAAAAATAAATATTGTGCAGTGACACAGCTTTGTACTCGTGATTGCCCCCTCAGGCCAAACATATAACTGCAGCCTCAATAGCAAGCTTGTGCATTAGGCAGTTTGGACAGTTCACAGATTTGCAGGCATGACTTCAACTGAGGTAAGAAATGTTACTGTTGTGTCAGTTTAGTCGGGGTCTGGCTGGAGTTTCATCAGGGCCTCTTACTGCTGAATCCATCCTTCAAAAGTTACCTCGCTTCCTGGCTTCAGTATTTATGATGGACATAGAAATCGCTACACCTGAGCATGAACGCGAATTACGTCATTACGCTGCACCTGGAAAGTAGTGCAAAATCTGCTTTTTCAACCCGAGGCACTCGCTATTCAAGTGAATTTACAGGCATATAGAGGAACTGCGGTGAAAAGGCGAGGGTATTGCTGGAGCATATACAGTATGAGGAAGACATTTTAAATCTGAACATATTTATTCGTCTTTAAACTTATGTATAGTCCCTTAAAGCTAGCAAGCTAAATATTTATTTAGTAACAAGCTTGTGAATATTCTCATTCATCCAGGTCATGGTTATCTCAAGGAAATTTCAATCAAACGCATCTGGACTTGGTAATTTGTCTTGGAAGACGTTTCACCTCTTATCCAAGAGGCTTCATCAGTTCATGCTCGCTGCTGACCAGGCTGGGACTGGTCCAACTAACTGGTGTGGAGACTCAGCTATTTAACCTCTTGAACAAGAATCATTATGTCATTGGATCCTTTGTGCTCCATGTCTTAACGACGGTCGTTGGCGTGCCGCCTATTGGTGGAGGTTAGGTTTCGGCTTCATTAGTGCCCTATTGTGTTATAACGACAGTCGTTGGAGTCACAGTTGTTTCTGTTATTAGAGGCTAATTTGTTTGAGTCTTCTAGGGAGGGATGAAAGTGCAGCATTGTAAATTGGAGATAGGTGATGTCTCAGGCCTCCTCCTCTGTTTAGCGATGGTTTCTCTACTTTTACATAGATGGCTTCTTTTACTCCTCTTTCAAACCATCTGTCCTCTCTGTCTAATATCTGGACATTGCTGTCCTCAAAGGAGTGAGCTTTCTCCTTGAGATGTAAATGAACAGCAGAGTCCATGCCTGAGGAGTTAGCTCTCCTGTGTTGGGCCATGCGTTTGTACAGTGGTTGTTTGGTTTCACCAATGTAGAGGTCCTTGCATTCTTCATTGCATTGGATTGCATACACCAGGTTGCTTTTGTGTGTGTGTGGTGTTCTGTCCTTGGGATGTACTAGTCTCTGTCTGAGTGTGTTGCTGGGTTTGAAATACACAGGGATACTGTGTTTGTTGAAAATCCTCCTGAGTTTTTCAGAAATCCCAGACACATATGGAATGACTACATTGTTTTATTTAGCAACCTAAATATTTAGCTTGAAGCTAACAAACTAAATATTAGGTTAGCAAGATAAATACTTAGTTTGAAGCTAAATAATAGCTTGCTAACAGGTTTGAATCTAAAGTTGAATCTAACAAACTATATATTAAGTTAGCAAGCTAAATATTTAGTTAAAAGCTAAACAATTAAATATTAAGTTAAAATGCTTAATTGTTGCAACAGACTGGCGTCCTGTTCAGAGTGTACCCTGCCTAATGCCTGATAATTGCTGGGATAGGCTCCAGCTGCCCCGTGACCCTGAATTGGATAAGCGGTTAAGAAGATGGATGATGGATGGATGCTTAATTGTTAGTTTGAAACAAAATATGATTATTAATATTTTAAAGCTAAAAATTTAAATAAAGCTAATATTAGCTTACTTACAACTTAAAAGCGAAATATATTTTTTTGCAAGTTAAAACTAAAATTGAAAAATAACAACTACATAATTAGTATTAACACAACAAACAAAAGTCGCGAGATAAATACTTAGTTTGAAGCTAAATATTAGCTTCAACAGGTTTGAATCTAAAGTTAATCTAACCAAACTAAATATTAATTAGCAAGCTAAATATTAGTTAAAAGCTAAACAAAAAATATTGTTAACATGCTAATTGTTAGTTTGAGACAAAATATTAGCTAATTAATAATTTTTAAGCTAATTATTTAGTTTGAAGCTAAATATTTAGCTTACTTACAACTTTAAAGCTAAATATTTTGTTTGCAAGTTAAATATTGAGTTTGAAGATAACAACTACATATTTAGTTTAACACCAACAAACAAAAGTCGGCAAGATAAATACTTAGTTTGAAGCTAAATATTAGCTTGCTAACAGGTTTGAATCTAAAGTTGAATCTAACAAACTAAATATTAAGTTAGCAAGCTAAATATTTAGTTAAAAGCTAAACAATTAAATATTAAGTTAACATGCTTAATTGTTAGTTTGAGACAAAATATTAGCTAATTAATAATTTTTAAGCTAATTATTTAGTTTGAAGCTAAATATTTAGCTTACTTACAACTTTAAAGCTAAATATTTTGTTTGCAAGTTAAATATTGAGTTTGAAGATAACAACTACATATTTAGTTTAACACCAACAAACAAAAGTCGGCAAGATAAATACTTAGTTTGAAGCTAAATATTAGCTTGCTAACAGGTTTGAATCTAAAGTTGAATCTAACAAACTAAATATTAAGTTAGCAAGCTAAATATTTAGTTAAAATCTAAACAATTAAATATTAAGTTAACATGCTTAATTGTTAGTTTGAGACAAAATATTAGCTAATTAATAATTTTTAAGCTAATTATTTAGTTTGAAGCTAAATATTTAGCTTACTTACAACTTTAAAGCTAAATATTTTGTTTGCAAGTTAAATATTGAGTTTGAAGATAACAACTACATATTTAGTTTAACACCAACAAACAAAAGTCGGCAGAGATAAATACTTAGTTTGAAGCTAAATATTAGCTTGCTAACAGGTTTGAATCTAAAGTTGAATCTAACAAACTAAATATTAAGTTAGCAAGCTAAATATTTAGTTAAAATCTAAACAATTAAATATTAAGTTAACATGCTTAATTGTTAGTTTGAGACAAAATATTAGCTAATTAATAATTTTTAAGCTAATTATTTAGTTTGAAGCTAAATATTTAGCTTACTTACAACTTTAAAGCTAAATATTTTGTTTGCAAGTTAAATATTGAGTTTGAAGATAACAACTACATATTTAGTTTAACACCAACAAACAAAAGTCGGCAAGATAAATACTTAGTTTGAAGCTAAATACTAGCTTGCTAACAGGTTTGAATCTAAAGTTGAATCTAACAAACTAAATATTAAGTTAGCAAGCTAAATATTTAGTTAAAATCTAAACAATTAAATATTAAGTTAACATGCTTAATTGTTAGTTTGAGACAAAATATTAGCTAATTAATAATTTTTAAGCTAATTATTTAGTTTGAAGCTAAATATTTAGCTTACTTACAACTTTAAAGCTACATATTTTGTTTGCAAGTTAAATATTTACGTAATTTGAAGTTAAATTTTAGCTTGCTGAGTAGTTTTAGGCTAAATATTGATTTAGCTAACCCAATATTTTGTTTTATATCTCCACATTTCTTACAAACTGTGACACTGATAAACATAATTTTTCTCTTATAATAACAATAACCCAAATTACTGCTGTTAATTTTTGACTGCCATTTTACAAAGGCCATTGTGGCGAAGGAGCAACAGAAGCATCTTCTGGTATCAGCTCAGTTAGCGGGGCCATGTTTAGGTTAACTGAGCAGCTAATGATGCACTATGACCTGGTGACCTCTGTTTGACATGGCACTGATTTAGATCTGTGTGTGGATCAGGACTGACGCTGGGAAGTAGTTGCAGACGAGGAAGGAGGCTCTCTCCCAGTCCAAGTTCTGCATCGTGTTGCAGAAATGGAAAGCACAGCCGACCCTGTGGGTGTCGGCCCAAACCATCTGTAAGACACACACATTTCAGACACGATCACCTCCATATACCGTGCATTAACAGACCCTGTCTGTGAGTGTGAGAAAGAGAGAGACCTGCGTGTAGTGTCCACACATCTTATCCTCGTCACAGCTGTTGTTCTGGTAGCTAAAATGCAAGTGTTCTGCACACAGAAAATTTAGCTCAAATTAAGAAGGAGCAGCAATAAAGTGTTTTTTTTCCCCAAACTTAGTTGCCTGGTTCTGAAGCAAACAGAGCAGAAAACAAGGGTGTGTAGAGATGACTCACCCAGGAACCATTTCTCCAGAGCCTCTCGGAGGTCCAGAGGCTCGTTGCTTACAAACAGATTCTCTCCGATCTCGTCCAGGTCTGGGTTGTGGCTCCAGATGCATTTAGCAGCGTAGCCCTCTGCAAGCACCTTCAGGTTTGGGTCCCATTTCTGCACGCAGACAACGTTTGCCAACATCAGCAAGGAGAAGACCTTCCAGATGGTCCGAGAACTTTCACCACTTTAAAGATTTACGACCCACCAATCGGAATTATAGCTACAGAACATTTATGAAGGTGAAAATTAGGTTTAGAAGGTTTGAAATGGGGTTTGGGTGTTTCTGCAAGGAGTTTCATGTTCTAGGAGCGACAAATGATGAGGCTTATCTATGGAAGACCGTTTCCACCACTTAACTAAAAAGATACACTTTTTATGTCATAATTGTGAGATTCAAAGCCATAATTTCGTCTTTCAAAATCATAATTATGAGATGCAAAGCCATAATCATGGCTCAGGATTTGGGAGAAGGTTAGAGCCCCTCGGTCGTTGTGGCCTTGGGCAAGACGCTTCACCCGTTGTCTACTGGTGGCGGTCAGAGACCGGCAGGCTGGCCTTTGTCAGTGCATCCCAGGGCAGCTTTGGCTACAACGTAGCTGACCGTCACCAGTGTGTGAATCACTGAATGTAGTGTGAAGCACTTTGGAATCTATAGAGACTAAATAAAGCACTATACAAATACTGGCCATTTATCATAATTTCCTCTTTTAAAGTCATTATTATGAGATACAAAGCCATAATTATGAGATACAGTCATAATTTTGACTTTCAGAGTCATAATTATGAGATGCAAAGTCATAATTATGAGATACAGTCATAATTACGACATAAAGTCATAATTTTGACTTTCAAAGTCATAATTTTCTCTTTTAAAGTCATAATTATAAGATACAGTCATCATTTTGACTTTCAAAGTCATAATTTTGACTTTCAAAGTCATAATTATAAGATACAGTCGTAATTTTGACTTTCAATGTCATAATTGTGTCTTTCAAAGTCATAATTATGATATTGTGTCATAATTTGGATTTTTAAAGTCATAATTATGAGATAAAGTCATAATTATTCCTTTTAAAGTCATAATTATTCATTTTAAAGTCATAATTATTAGTTTTAAAGTCATAATTATCAGTTTTAAAGTCATAATTATCAGATAAAGTCATAATTATTCATTTTAAAGTCATAATTATTCATTTTAAAGTCATAATATTCACTTTTAAAGTCAAAATTTCATTTAAAGTCATAATTATAAAGATACAGTCATCAATTTGACTTTCAAAGTCATAAATTTTGAATTTTAAAGTCATATATAAATAAATATCATAAATTTTGACTTTCAATGTCATAATTGTGTCTTTCAAAGTCATAATTATGATATTGTGTCATAATTTGGATTTTCAAAGTCATAATTATGAGATACAGTCATAATTTTCTCTTTCAAAGTCATAATTATTAGTTTTAAAGTCATAATTATTAGTTTCAAAGTCATAATTATCAGATAAAGTCATAATTATTCATTTTAAAGTCATAATTATTCATTTTAAAGTCATAATTATTCATTTTAAAGTCATAATTATTAGTTTAAAGTCATAATTATTCCTTTTAAAGTCATAATTATGAGTTTTAAAGTCATAATTATAAGATAAAGTCATAATTTTTGACTTCAAAGTCATAATTATTCTTTTAAAGTCATAATTATTATTTTGTCATAATTATTAGTTTAAAGTCATAATTATCAGTAAAGTCATAATTATTCATTTTAAAGTCATAATTATTAGTTTTAAAGTCATAATTATTCATTTTAAAGTCATAATTATTCATTTTAAAGTCATAATTATTAGTTTTAAAGTCATAATTATTCATTTTAAAGTCATAATTATGAGTTTAAAGTCATAATTATGACTTTTAAAGTCATAATTATGAGTTTTAAAGTCATAATTATTCCTTTTAAAGTCATAATTATGAGATTCTGTCATAATTATGAGATTCAAAGTCATAATTCTGTCTTTCAAAGTCATAATTATGAGATACAGTCATAATTTTGACTTTCAAAGTCATAATTATGAGATAAATAGTCATAATTGTCTCTTTCAAAGTCATAATTATGAGATGCAAAGTCATAATTATGAGATACAGTCATAATTTTGACTTTCAAAGTCATAATTATGAGATTCTGTCATAATTTTGACTTTCAAAGTCATAATTCTGTCTTTCAAAGTCATAATTATGAGATACAGTCATAATTATTACTTTCAAAGTCATAATTATGAGATAAATAGTCATAATTTTCTCTTTCAAAGTCATAATTATGATATACAAAGTCATTACATAATTATGATTTTAAATCTCATAATTATGTAATGACTTTGTATATCATAATTATGCTTATACTTATTAGACTGAAACTGAGCTTTTCTAATAGAAAAGCAGAGACTAAAGCATTACGGAGGCCATGGAGCGTGTCATGGGCCATGGAGCGGTGCAACTGGTTGTCATGCCACCTTTCGGTGCAGAAGCGATGCATGCTGGGGGATTTCCCCCTTCTAAAGCGTTACCTTGTGGGTCATGAAACAGCCCAATCAGAGTCTTACCAACTCCTGATCACTAAATCTAAATCAGCTTGTTTTTTTTTTCTTCCTATTAATAAGAACAGTATAAAAAGTTTTTTGTTACAAACGGTAAAAATGAATACATAATTCATCTCAGTAAATTGAACCTAAAAGGAGCGTACCAAGCATGGAAGTGGTGGTGCCATGCTGTGGGTCTGTTTCAATGCCAGTGGTGGTGGGTCGAGTTGGAAGGAAGAATTAAGGGTGAGCTGTTCTCTGAACTTTGACCTCCATCGGTTATCCAACAGACCGGCCTAAAGTTGCAGGGGGCCTTTAGCAGAACTGAACCTGCAGTTACATCAGCACCACTAACTGCGCTTCAGAACAGATTGGGTGAGTCTGGGAGAGGGGGAGGAGCTTAAATCAATCAGGTAAAACTGGCTAAAACATCAAACTCATAGAGTCAGATAGTAACTATCGAGGTTGTTATTGCTAACCAATTCTAGAATGAGAATTTGCAAAACCTGAAAACTAACTGAAACTGGAACGAATGTTCACAAAACTAACTAAAGCCAAAATAATTTAGAGAGAAAATGTGCTTACGTTTCTTTTTTTTTTACCTAGTCGTATAAAGTCTAGAAGCATTTTCTGTTTACTCCCTGCTCTAATTTACGCAGAAAGAGTAAATTAAGAAAGAGACGCCATCATGCCTTGTGCTGTTCGTTTCACAAATCCCTCTGATTAAAAACAACAAATCTGGGAAGCTCTATTTTTATCGACTCGCCTCTTTCAAAGCAAAAAAAAAAAGGAGACGTCTTTGGTTAGAAGCTGTCAAAAGAAGCGTTTGGAACGATGATTAAACGTGCAACAGTCTGCAGCGATAACTTCGTATCAGGTGAGCCTTAGCTAACAAACAAGCTAACATTGCTAACACTCCTGTGCGGCACACCTGTTCATGCCAAAAAACCGGTGTTGATTTTCTCGTTATTATACGAATTTTTTTATATACTGCTATACCAGTGAATACCCTAGACAACGTTCGGAACGTTTGATGTGCGGAAGTGTTACAGTGGGAACCGATTTCACTGCTACACACTTTTCACACCTACGTAAAAAGTAAAGTTTTGAACTAAGTACGGCTGTCAGAGCGAAGCACACAATGCTGAGCAAGAGGAAGTCATTCCAAAAAGATGAGTCACGTCTGTAGGTCAGAAGGTGAACCAAAAGGCAACCAGTAGGGGGGGGTGTAGAGCGCTATTTGACTTTCTGTAGGAACACGGCGTAAACGGTGGCCAAATAAGTAGGAAGGAAATCAACAATAGCGGCAAATATGTTTTACATAGCATCTACGATACGGCTGTCGTTATCTGAATGTTAAGCGGCCAACGATCTCCTACGGTGGCCGTGTTTGTTTTGTTTCTACCTTACCAAATCTGGCTCTGTATCCAGTCTGAGTTCTGTACCCTGCCCCCTAGCGGAACTCTCCAGTACTGCAAAGCAAATACAAGACTCAGGCTGCTGCTTGCGTCAAGGTGAGGCAAAGCAAGTATATTTTGAGCTTTAGAGTATCAAGAATCTCTATGATGACTAGAATCTATTAGTTTTAATTTTTGTCACTGCATTTACCTGTGTCTGGAAAAACAACATGATGCAGTCCATATGGATGTGAAATGGGCAATTTAATGCAAAGCTGAGGTATTAATTATTTTCTTATAAGACAATATGGGCATGAATGGTCTTGTATGAAAAACAATACAGTCAAATACCATAAAATGTTCTTAAAAAATACTGCAATATGAAAATTTGGCCATCCTGCCCAGCTGTAATCGCTGACCAACTCATGAGAAATTCTACATTTAATAATAGGAACCACAGCTGTGTAAAAGACTGGTGTAGGGTGTGTAATTATTATCCCTCACTAGTTTTTGATTGTTGTATTTTTTTTATTCGCTGTACTGCTTTCTGCCAACATGGCGGATACGTCGGTCAAGCGTCCTGTCAGTAGAGGCTGGGAGAAAGCTCCAGAGTCTGAATTAGGATTACTTACTAATATAATATGTGGAAAAAGATCAAAAATGATCTCATGATGGCTTTAGTTTTTAGAGTTCCTAATGAACAGCTGCTGTTATTCTGTTTACATGAACTTTTAAACGTTGAACTCTGCCATAGTTGTCTCTTATACTCGGCTGATATGTGTGGTTGTTCATCTGGCCCAGTTCAATAAATCGCTTTCTGGAATCTTGTTACATATTTTCTTCTTTCTTTAGTCTTGCCCCTGGTACGCAACTTTTACTAACAAAAGACTAAAACTATATAACTGAAACTAATAAAAAACCAAAGGGAATTTAAGCATTTTAAAAAAAGCTAAAACTACACTATCTAGAAAATGGTAAAAACCAATAAAAACAAAAAAATCTCAAGTCATTCAATCAATCAGTCAAACTTTATAAAGCGCTACAAAAAAATGTAGTTCAAAGTGCTTTTCAGAGTAAAAATAATTTTTACCCTTCAGCCAATCATCTGTCTCTATTTAGTCCAATCCTCTACATCCTTTGCCCTCACACCAACTAACTTCATGTCCTCCTTTAACAAATCCATAAATCAACAGCACCGGCGGCGGTCGTCGTTAACCCGGGCCTCAGCCGATCCAGTATGGAGTTCGTTTTGGAGGTTTTACGTCGGATGCGCTTCCTGACACGACCCTCTGCATTTTTCCGGACTTGGGAACAGCACAAGAAATCACCGGCTTGTGAGCTCTTATGGTTGCATTCCTACTGAGTAGAAATTACCCCGCATGTATCACCCCCTTCCTCCGACAAGTTTAAGCATCATTTATACCCCCGTCCCCCCAATCCTAACCCCATGTGCAGACACACTGAGGTAAGGTAAAACCATCGGCAGCAGCAGATCAGCAGCAGCAGCCAAGGCACCGACCCAGGGCGCCCAGAGGAGGGAAGGATGGTACCCCCACCTCCACCCAGGCAGCCACAGCCGACCACCGCTGCCGATGCAGAGGGCCCCCAGAGAGGAAAGACGGGAAGGATGTGTCTATTTATCTGTGTAAAATAACAGGAAAATATGTTAAAATAACTAATAAATAAATCAAATTAAATTAAAAGGATAAATACAAGACCAAGTAGTAAAGCACTGATCACTAAAAGTAAGTAAAAATAAACAGGCAGTAAATAATAATCAGATTAAAGATAGACTAAAAATCAATAAAATAAAACATGCAGAGTAATTAAACAGATATTAATAAATAATAATCAGTTAAAAGCTAAAAAGGTGAATCTTAAAAACATGAACGTTCTCTGCGGCCCTGAGATCCTCTATCAGCCTGTTCCAGAGGTGAGGGACATAATAATGGAAAGACGTCTCATCATGAGTCTGTGTCCTGACTTTGGGGATGACAAGAAGACGGCTGCTAGAGGAGCGCAGAAACCGCGAGGGTTCATACGGTAAAAGCATTTCTGAAAGATAAGAAGGCCCAAGAGCATTAAGACACTTAAAAACCATTAAAAGAACCTTAAAATGGATCCTAAAACTTACGGGGAGCCGATGCAGTGATTCTAAGACCGGTGTAATGAGCTCCTTCCTCCTGGTCTTCATCAGGTAGATAGATAGATGTTTAAGTTAAATAAACAGATAAAACACAGATGCATTTTTACTTTATGGTAATATCCCTACTGCTTTGTTTTAACGTTTAATGGCAGAAGTAATAAAAGATTTGGCATACCTATTTGTTTTCATAGTTGGTACGATAAAACGGCGTCGTGAAGGCTTCATTATAAATTCGGAGGACAGGATGTGTCCATGTTGGGAAATTATTCCTTTAGTAGGAAACACTGGACAACCAGTCTTTCCCTCAAGGATTTCAGTTCCTTTTGTTGAATACCAATTATTTTAGACCTGACCTTTACAAAACTTCTAACGCTGTTTTTCTTTTCTTTTTAGATAAGGCCCCAAACCATCAGACAAAGGAGAATGTTAAAATGCTTTACATAAAAGACTGATAAAACATGGATAAAATTTTACACGCTTTAAAAGAATTAAGCTTCCTTCGTTTTTTGAATCTGTGTTTCTGTCAAACTTCAAGCCTTCAAGCTGTAAACCTATTGTCGTCTTTTTGGTAAGACCAGAAATCATTACAATAATCGATTCTACTGGTGATAATAGCTGCATTAGTGTCTCTGTATTGGTCAGAGAGAGAATGGGGCGGAGTCTGGTGATGTTGTTTAGATGATAAAAACCTATTTTGGTTATGTTTTTAGTGTGAGGGATAAAATCAGCTCAGAGTCAAAAATCACACCCAGATTCTTCACTTGTAAAGAAGGATTAAAAGAAAATGATTGTAGTTTTGGTAAAAGTTTCTCTCTCTGAGCTTCAGGACCGATAACTAAAACCTCAGTTTTGTCCTGGTTGAGCTGGAGAAAGTTTTCTGCCATCCAGGATTTAATGTCTAAAATGCAGTTAAAAAGTGCATCCATTGGCCGTGTGTCATCAACTGTGTATCATCAGCATAACTGTGAAAGTTAACTCCATGTCTCCTGATAACACTGCCAAGAGGAAGGATACAGGTTAAAAAGCACTGGGCCTAAAACTGAACCCTGGGGAACACCACATGTGATTTTATGGACCTTAGAGGAACAGTTGTCCAGACTTACCATAAAAATCCTGGCCATGATGTGAACCAGTAAAAATTGAATAAAACTAAAACTACTGGAACTCCTAAAACTATTAAAAACTTAGTAACTATGGAAACACAACAAGCTGCCGGTGAAGGTTATTCTTTGCACTCTAACAAATTAAACTGGCTAAGTATTTTAAATCTATTACCCTAGAATGTTTGAACTTCTTTCTGCTGAGTGTGTCGAATCAAACGTAACATTTTTATTCCTAATAAACCAAATCTAAACTTCTTTTGACGTGTGTAGATCTGTCCTTAATCAGCGGTTTGGGTCGTGATGCTTTGGGCTGACAAGCGGACTTTAAGTTGCGTTTTAACTAGTTCTTCTACAGCGGGTCAGTAGATCCGCTTGACCTTCGACCTTTGGGCCACCAGCTGCTGCTGCTGTCTGCTGAACGGACCTGTAATTTAACATGTCTGTTTAGGAAACGATTGTTTTGGACCTTTGGTGCTGAGTCAGGATGTCTGAACGCCATGACATCACATCCATCCCCTGTTTCCTTTACATGGCTGCACGCCGCCAACCCCCCGTCCCTGACCTGACCTCTGACCCTGTTCTCATCAGACTTCCTCTCTAGTCAGTAGAGATGTTCCAGTCAACATGGAAATGAGATCACAAACAGGAAGTAAACACACCATGACCCGCCTCCAGCTACAGCGTCCCTCAGGATGGATGTTGGTTCAACCAGCTGGTAGCAGCTAAACTTACCTAGTGTCACTAAGTAAGGAGGCTAAGGTAGGATATTTACCACCCATCTCTTCTCTACAGAACCCTGATGAAAGAAACTTTGACGAATGAATTTTGTTTTCCTGCATCACACTATTCGGTCAACGCAATGACTTCATTAATTTGAATTTGTGAATTTTTCTAATTTCCTGGCAGTGACTTTGTATTATTATTTGATATTAATTTTCTGGGAGTTATTAAAAATATATATTTATCTATAAATTAATAGATTGTTTTAATTATGACTTGTATTGTGAGTTTATTTCCTTTTTTTATTATTTATAATGCTTACTTTATTTTACTTGACTTTAAATGTACAAGCAGGTATTTAAAAAATATGTATTTATTACATTTCAAACCAGTTACTTTCAACTATTCTTTTTAAAAGTATATATTTATATATATTAATTACTTATGATTTATGTATTTTAATTGACTTTAAATGTCCATCTGGTGGTTTAAAAAACAAGTTATCTATTTAATAAATGTGTTTTTCAATTACATGTCCATACATTGACTTTAAATGTCCAGGCAGTGATTAAAAAATATATTTATTTACTCTAAACTATTCTTTTTTTTTTTAAAGGTATATATACATATATATATATATATATATATATATATATATATATATATATATATATATATATATATATAATTTTCTTTTTTTCCAGGCAATGACAGTGCATTATTTATTTATTTATTTTAAGGAGAAAATTTTTTTTTTCTCCACGTCCACACAGTGACTAATCAGACGGTATGTGGGTTCTAAGTTCCGCCCACTAGTCCATAATCCATTTTTCGTGGTTTAAATCACTTAAATCGCTGCTATGAAACCCAAAGAATGTACAGCAGTTCCTTATCTTGGAGTATGTGTGATGTGAGGGGCTGTTTGTTCAGCGATGGCACACAAACAGCAGTCATTGTTCCTCCCACAACATCTGCTCTGAATTACTGTCTCTCAGTCACGATGAATGCAACACGCTCCTCTCTGCTGACTCTGTCATGCAACAACGGCTGATTTCTGCATTTCTGTGTCAAGGAAGGGTGGAAGGATGGATGTTAGACAGATTGATGAATGATGGATGATGGATGGATGGATGATGGATGTTAGAAGGATGGATGAATGATGGATGTTGGATGTTACATGGATGGATGTTAGAAGGATGGATGAATGATGGATGGATGGATAGATGTTAGATGGATGGATGGATGATGGATGTTAGATGGATGGATGAATGATGGATGGATGGATGGATGAATGATGGATGGATGGATGATGGATGGATGGATGGATGGATGGATGGATGAATGATGGATGGATGGATGGATGATGGATGGATGGATGGATATTGGATGGATGATGGATGAATGATTGATGGATGAATTAAATGAAATGATGGATGGATGGATGATGGATGAATGAATTAAATGATGGATGGATGGATGGATGGATGAATTAAATGATGGTTGGATGGATGATGGATGGATGGATGGATGATGGATGAAGAAAAGAAGTGTAATGATGGATGATGGAGAAGATGGATGGTGGATGGATGGTGGATGGATGTTGGATGGATGAATGGATGGATGGATGGATGTTGGATGGATGTTGGATGGATGCTGGATGGATGGATGATGGATGGATGGATGGATGGATGTTGGATTGATGGATGATGGATGCTGGATGGATAAATGGATGGATGATGGATGGATGAATGGATGGATGATGGATGGATGAATGGATGGATGAATGATGGATGTTGGATGGATGTTGGATGGATGAATGGATGGATGATGGATGGATGAATGGATGGATGTTGGATGGATGTTGGATGGATGAATGGATGGATGATGGATGGATGAATGGATGGATGATGGATGGATGATGGATGGATGTTGGATGGATGGATGGATGGATGTTAGATGGATGGATGGATGGATGGATGTTGGATGGATGGATGGATGCTGGATGGATGATTGTTGGATGTTACATGGATGGATGTTAGAAGGATGGATGAATGATGGATGGATGGATGGATGTTAGATGGATGATGGATGGATGGATGGATGGATTTTAGATGGATGGATGTTAGATGGATGGATGTTAGATGGATGGATGATGGATGGATGATGGATGGATGACGGATGGATGAATTGATGGATGGATGGATGTTGGATGGATGGATGGTGGATGGATGGTGGATGGATGTTGGATGGATGAATGGATGGATGGATGGATGTTGGATGGATGTTGGATGGATGCTGGAATGGATGGATGATTGGATGGATGGATGGATGGATGTTGGATTGATGGATGGATGGATGCTGGATGGATAAATGGATGGATGATGGATCGATGAATGAATGGATGATGGATGGATGAATGGATGGATGAATGATGGATGTTGGGGAGGACGGGAGGAGAGGGACGGGAGAGGATGGATGTTGGATGGATGAATGGAAACAGATGTTGGATGAATGGATGGATGTTGGATGGATGTTGGATGGATGAATGGATGGATGATGGATGGATGAATGGATGGATGATGGATGGATGAACAGTTTTAGCCTCTTTAGCATCTAGAAACTTAACAGCAGAGGAAAGTTGAAGAGTTCATTGAGTTGATTTATGACAGGGAGGGAGTGTTTGCGCCCCCTGCTGGTTTTTCTTCCCCTCATTGAACATTACATCAGTTTCCTCTTCCATCACCAGTTTTGTCCCACTGGGGCCTCCGTCCTTGTGGAGAAGGTTTGAACCCTCTTCTCTGTTATGTGAACCCAGACGCTGACATTCCGCTGAGCAGCTCTTCATTCCTAACCTTCTCCTAATCCCAACACGTTTCCCAACACTTTGTCCTGTTGCTCAACAAGGATCGCTGACTCCGGGATCCGTTCCCAGCCGCCTTCCTCCTCTTGTTATTAATTACAGGTCCTCCGTGGAGGGAAACTCCCATCTGTTCCCAGAATACGGCCCAGAAACCTCATCTTGGTGCAGACCTGAGCAGCCAGTGAATTAATGTTGCCGGGGGCTTATTAAACTGGCTGTGCTCCAAACGCCGTGGCGCAATATTCCTCTTTAACGCTCCTCCTCAGACGGACGCAGCTGTGCAGAAATACTGGGCCATAAATGAGGCAACAAATACCAGTGATGAAGCATAATGAGGCATTAACTGGGGCAGAGTGAGCGTTCCAGCAGCAGAAGCCATGATTTATGAGAATATTTACAACAACACACATTTCTAACAGAAAATAAAGTATTTTTATTGGTGTAGAAGTTATTAATGAGCAGCTTCATGCTTCATGCATGTCTCCATCTTCCTTCTGGGGCACTGCCAGGATAATAATCGAATGTTTCCTGTGGTTTCTCTGCCTTATTTAATCAAAAATGTTTGCTATAAAAAAAACTCAAAATGTTCTCAAAACGTCTCAAGAACTTTCCAGTGCTATAGACAAAACCCCCCCCCCACTATTTAGCAAACATATTTGTAGATCTGGACCACAAGACATTCAGACGAGTGCGTGATCACCCCAAACAGGAGAGACGGTGAGGAAGGAACGGAAACATGGCTGCGTCAGGTTAATTAAAAGTTACACACTGGCACGGTGTTCAGCCATGTTTCAGTCTCACCGCCACAGTCCCTTTTTGAGGCGTTCATGGCCTCGTCTCAACGTGGGAGAAGTCGTTCTGACTCAGGAAAAAAGCCGCATGAACCACGTACACTTTTAAAAACATCCAGATGGGCGTCTGATAACCTAGCATAACATAACATAGAAAAAATTGGTTAGCATTTAATAATAACTACAGCTTATTTAGCCTTAATTACACAGAAATAAATACATAAGGAATTGGTAAGAAGTAGTTTATTAACAATGATTCCTACTTAATAAACCATTAACTAATACAGTAACGAATGCTTTATGTCTAGTGAATAGTCTGAGTTATAAGCGGTTTATCCATCGCTCATTTATACTCAGCAAACCCCAAACAAGCTATTTGTAAGTACATTTATACATCCACTGGTCCGGTTTAAACCCGGGTTAGGTTCTTCTCAGACAGGATGGACCACCGGCAGACCTACCAGGACGTGGACGTCCACCTGAACTTCTCTGGAGGAGCTGCAGAGATCCACAGCTCAGGTTAACGAGCTGTAAGTCGTAGACTCCAGGAACCTGGCCTTAGAAGTTATTTTAAGGCGACACTGGGCATCACGACCACACGGTGGTGGCAGCGTCATGCTGTGGGACTGGGAAGCAGGTCAGAGTCCAGGAGGAGACCCGAGGCTGGGCTGGGACGTGGACGACCACCCTGAAAACCCGGCCGGGGATATTATGGGATGGATTAGATGAGATTCATGCTTGAAAACTGATGTTCTCGGATGTGCTCCACCCGATCTGATGGAGCTGGAGTCGAACCCTAAACCACCTCTAACTGGATGCTTACGCACCACCCTAATGGGCCATAAAAATCCCAACATGGTTTTGATCTAGTGTGGGAATTTTCCTCCCATGAGTCCGAGCGAGAGAAACGCTTACCCTCCATCTAATTACACCAGACTAATCGGCTCCGTCACCGACGATCCTTCGCCGCAGCGACACGTTTAGCGCACATTCACAGCCAGGTCAAAGGTCAGAGCGGTGCCGTTCAACACACAGCGCGTAGGACGGCGTTCTGGGGAGACCAAACGTCTCCGCGCGATCTCAGGAATCTGCTGCCACAGCAGCTTTACAAACGGATCCAGGACGGTTCGGCGTCAAACCGACAAGGCAATAAGCGTCTGGGATTTGAACCTAGAACCTTCCTGCTGCAGCGTTCTGTGTGGAAACAAACACGACCAGAAGTCGCGTTAGGATGACCCCTGTAGTCATTTTGACTGAAAACAAAAAAAATCAGGTCATAATAAATTTTTTTCCCCTGTCAATCTTTAAAATGGCAATAATGACATAATCAGTTGTGTTTAGTTTTCTTTCAACAATTTTTGTTCAGTCTGAAACAAACAGCAAAGAATCAAAATCGATTAATATAATTGACAGAAGGGTGAAAAAGATACAAGATATAAAAAGCCTCCGATTTAAATGAGTCATGCTAGAAACGTAGATAAACACACTCAGAACACAAAATAAATCAAAACTCTGTTGTCGAAACACACAACAGTAGACTGGCTAACGAATCAGAATCCACAAAAGTATTCAGCTAATCTATAAAAAAATCTAATTAACCCATAAATACACTGCTATCAATGACAGTTATTCCCTCCTCATGGTCAGTTTTCTTCCTTCTTCATTACCAGAGCCGGCCCAAGGCAGTAGCAAACTAAACGGTTGCCCCCCCCCATAAATGCTCAAATTAAACAGATGTTACATTTTATGAAAATGTGAATATTACTCCATTTAATTTTGATTTGTTTCAGTGCAGATTATTCAAAAATGTTAAATTTTTTACATTTTTGTGTAGTAAGTAAGGGTGTGACGGTCTCGATATTTTAAATCAAAATCCGTCAAAATTACATCACGACTTTGCGCAGCAAAATCTAAAAGACGATCACGATCACCTCCCCCCATACTCCCTTTACCTTCTGTACATCACTAGCGTCCCACTCGGACACCGTAGAAACAGTTACCAGGCAACCGTCTGTTTACTCAGATTTCCTCATCACAAGGAACCACACCTCGCATTTCCCCTAACAAGCAACTCTCACCAGTTCTCCTATAACTCACAACACCTGGTAACGTTATTAACCGCTGTATCACAATAAGAACATCCCCCGTGAACAAAGAACACCTCTACAGAGCATATGAGCTGACGCTAGCTAGTAGCTATTAGCTAAGCTACAGTTAAACCAATGGCTAGGAAGAAAGAAGCAGCGGGACCGGAGCTAAATCCGCTCCTTCTACTCTCAAATCATCAGTGAGGAAATTCTGAGTTCCCAGTAAATTAAATCGACATTCTCGTTGTAAACCAGAGGATCCCTGTTAGCTGCACATTAGCTTCTTTCTCTGAGATAGTTGAAGCTGAGAGTTGTTGCAGTAACTCAAAAGAGTCACCAGATGGCAGCCACCCTCTGTTACTAGTCATTTATGTTATTTGTTTAAACAAGATTTTTACACTTAAATGTAAAAAAAATATATTTTAATTTGACCATTACTGCCTAATGCGATACATTACACAAGAATAATGGAAATCACATATATGTGTATTTTAATAAGACTTCCTGTGCAACATGTAACGAATATAACCAATGATCATAGACTAGATTAGTATAAAAATGGCATAGGGCTCTGTACTGTAAGGAAAGGAAAAAATCAATAAATTGAGAATCGAATCGAATCGAATCGAATCGTGACCCTAAAATCGAAAATCAGATTGAATCAAGGATTTGGAGAATCATGACAACCCTGGTAATAACATGGCAAGTTTCTTTGTAACTAATTATTTTATTAATAATTTTTTTAATTAAATTCTATCGTTATTGTAAGGTAAAAAAACCGAAATATTTAAAGTGGAACCACACGTTCCTTTCCCATTACACCTTTTGAACACATGTGTATGACAAACTGGTTTGCACACAGATACAGAACCGGGTCCTAACTGGCGACCGAACCGGGTTGGAAAGGTTCATCCAACCTCTGCTGAACTGACTCTTAGTGGGGTTTGGAAATAGTGATTTTTTTACTGGAGGATTGTTTCTCTGAGGGGAGATTGTGGAACAACCGTCTGTTTTTATGATGAAAATATGCGTTGGCTCTGGTGATTAGCTCAGATTCAGATCTCAGCTGGACTTCAGGAACTCTGTGAACTAATCCGACTGATTGGCATGTAAAGAATAAAGGAAAAGAAAAGAGATCTGCTTATCTTGGCGCTGTTATGATTAATCATAAATCTGCTTCACTGTTTCATGTCCAGTTAGATTCAGTTTGAGCAAATACATCCAAGAGAAACTCCTGGATGGTCAATGTTTCTTTAACAGTTAAAGGATCCAAACAAAAATGTTTAACGTCACATGAACCAAAACCGGTATTATCTGCTAGATTCCTCTGTTTATATAAAACAAATTTGAATTCATATAAAACATCTTGTAAATCCTACAACCAAAAGAAAACCATCTCTTTCCTTTTTTTTCCCCAGATATCCTAATTAATTCCCTGTCGTACTGTTGGATCTTCACCAACTCATCCCATGATTCATGTCTCCTGATTATTTTCAGCTTCGCTCACATGAGCCAGAGATGTTTACCCAACCAGAACCAGAAGACAAAAAATACTGATCTCACTTCTACTAACACCGTCAAAAATTAACACCAATAATTAACCTGTCATAAGTGAAAATAATTAAGAGGTTATTTCAAACAAATATTTAACTAGCAAGTTAAACTGGCTAGCTAAATGCTTAGCATTGAACAAAACATTTATCTCAGAGCGAAATATTAAACAAATATGCTAATTTCTTTGCTAGGAAGCAGAAGCAGACAGACAGTAAAAACAAAACCTGGGTCTAACTTCTATATAAACTGCTGCTGTTGGTGCATCACTGTTGCTGTAAATGTTTAGCCGTTAAAACGGCTTATACATTTCAAGCTGAAATATTGGACATTTTCGGAGGAGATAAAAAATGAAGTTCTGATATTCAGTTTACATAAAGGTTCAAAAGACCAAGCTGTTAGGCGAGTAAATTAGCATATTAGCTAAATATTTAATTTCAAGCTAAATATTTTGCTAGGCAGTTTAGCTTACTAGCTAAATAGTTAGCTAGCTACTTCAGCTGGCTAGCTAAATGTTCAGCTTCAAACCAAATATTTACAGTAGCTAGCTAGTTTAGCTGGCTAGCTATTCAGTTGTAACCTGAGATTTATAAACAACTAGCAGAGATAACATAGGCACTGATATTTAAAAAATTTACCTTAACATTACAAACGACAGCCAATAGTGATTGACTTTGAATTTTCTGCCATCATTCAGATCCTAAATCAACGCAACTTGAATCTGTTCTCCGTTTGTTAGCCGTTTAGCTAACTCACCGAGGATAAATCAGAGGTGCCTTTTAAAGCCTCCTCTCGGTCAAAAATTTCCCAGAATACAGCGCGGTAGGAGCCGGCGGAAGCTACTTTGGGGATAAATTTCCATTTTAAATGTAAGTCAACTAATTTTAGCCATCGGGCTTATATCAAAAACGTTTGTTTTATTTTTTATTATTATTTTTTAGATCCAAAGCAGTTATATATGGTTGGTTAGTTGCTTAGTTGTTGCAGCTTTGGTGGCTACCAGGTAGAAATTAAGTAAAAAAACAAAACATGAAAGTGAGGCGTGCCGCACGGACATGTTTTGGGGACTGACCAGTGGAAACAGTATGGCCGCAGCAAGTGTTTTAGCCAAATTTACATACCACAGCAAATATGTTACTCTTTAGTTGATCTATGTTGTCCTGTTTTATGTTAGCATCACTGTCCTCTATCCCCCAAAAAGGTTCACATTTCACCTGCTGTCCATGTTAAAGGGACTATATCATGCTATTTCACAGCTTTCAACTTCTGGGATCCGAATACTGACGAAGGGGTGGGGGGGGACACTGATTTTAGCATATATATGTATATATGCTAAAATCCCACCACTCAGTATTCGGACATTTTAAAAGCACGAAGTACCTCAATGAAACTGTTATATTAAGGGTTCAGACGTTTGGTTTATAATTTTTTTGTAAAAAACGCAGTCAATAAAGCGTATTTCAGTTGCTAAATCTCCAGGCTTTAGACAGAGCCCAAACCAACATAGCTGCTTCCACTAAGCAAATCTTTCCCCAGTATATAACAAAGCTGTGGATGTTGTTTGCACCCATTTGCTGAATATTCTGAGATGCTACAGATCAATTAATTAACCACACGATGCTGTTACAAGATCACATAAGCAGCTTGATAAGTGGCTAACACAGATTAGCATTAGCATGTAGCCACTTACTTCTCTGTCCATCAGGCGTCTTTTTTCTTTGATCCAGCTGCTGTTCTTTAGGAATGTAGAATACAATCCTGTAATCCATGCAGCCAAACAGGCGTTTTCACAGAGAAAGTAAAAAATCCAACAAAAAAAGTGTTTAAGCTGCTTAAAAACGAAGCAGCTATGAGCTTTGAGAAAGATGAGGGTGTGTTTGAAAATCTAGCAGGGGTAAGCCACTCTGTCTGCAGGGGCGGTGCAGACACCTCTAACACTCAACTTTCAACCAGTGATGTCACTAGTTGAACACTCAGTCGATTTCTAGGAGAGGGAGGGGCATCTGCGGGAATTAAGCCAAAAACCACTCTGGCAGGGTTGTTATGAGAAAATTGCAATTTGCATGAAATAGGTCCTTCAATCAATCAAAAATCTTCTTGAAGTTAACAGACTATGATTGAAACCTTTAAGGATCGGACAAATTGTCATCTTTTATGGAACATAAAATATGGTCACCCTACCGTGGGGCAAAAATTATTTAGTCAACCACCAACTGTGCCAGTTCTCCCATTTAAAAAAATGACAGAGGTCTTTAGTTTTCACCTTAGGTATACCTGAGGAAAACAAATCCAGAAAATCACATGGTTTAATTTTGAAAGAATTTATTTGCAAATTATGATGGAAAATAAGTATTTGGTCAATAGAAAAAGTTCATCTCAATTCTTTGTTATATACCTTTTGTCGGCAATGCCAGAGGTCAAAGGTCACCTGTAGGTCTCCAGCAGGTTTCCACTGTTGCTGGTATTTTGGCCCATTCCTCCATGTTTTGGGACTTTCTATGTCCCTGCAGACTGGCCCCTACATGGCCCCATTCATTCTTCCTGGTCCCACATCATGATGCTTCCGCCCCCATGCAACACAGTAGCTATGCTGTTCTTTCTCCTCCAAAGACAACAAATAGAGTTTTTACCAATGAGTTCTATTTTGGTTCCATCTGACCGTATGACATTCTCCCAATCCTCTCCTGGATCATCCAGATGCTCTCTAGCAAACTTAAGATGGAACTGAACATCTTATCGCTTCGGCAGGGGGACACGTCTGGCGCTGTTACTGATGGTAGCCTTTGTTACTTTGGTCCCTGCTCTCTGCAGGTCGTTCTCTAGTTCCCCCCGTGTGGTTCTGGGATTTTTGCGATCAAAAACATGTCTGCGAGAGCCAGAAATCTTGCTTGTTTGTAGGCAACTACATTTTCCACCAAATTTGCAAATAAATGTGATTTTTTCCCCCTAATTTTGTCTCTCATTCTCAAGTTATTGCAATGATGAAAATCGCAGGTCTCTTTCATCTTTCTAAGTGGCAGAACTTGGGCAACTGTTGGCCGACTAAATACTTTTTTGCCCCACTGTGAATTTTATTTATTTTCCCAACAAATTGTTCTTTGGCTTTCATGGGAAATGTGTTATGAAACATATTTTAAATGTGGTAGTTTTATTTGTGGCTTCACACAAAATAAAAGCCAGGACCTAATTTTGGTTTCATACAAATAATCGAAACTAAATAGATTTAAAAGTAGAAAGTAAGCAGCTATGGATAATTTAAGAAAAAAAGATCTAAATACAAATTTTTTTTAAAATAAAAATAATCATTTTAATATTGAGTCCTAACACCTGAATAGAAATATAAATGAGATTGTGAAGCGCTCAGGATTGCACACCCCTGGGTGTGAGGCTCTTACCAGAGGCAACATAGCCGAGGCACTGGGGGAAACCTGTCCCCTGTAAAAGTTGTGGAGCTCCACCAGCAGCTCCTCCTGCTCCTCGTTTAGGAAGCTGCAGCCTCCAGGAATCAGCAGGACCACCAGCAGCAGGCATACCCAGAAACGAGCTCCCGTCAGCAGGCTGCGGAGGGTGGATTCCGTTCTGGTCCTGGAGCTCCACGAAGCGGCTCCATCCCAGGGGGGGCCCTGCAGCTCAGCAGAGAGGCTCCTGTGGTGCATGATGGGTAACGCAGTCCTGAGGGACATATCATGAAGTGGTGGGTCCAGAGTCCAGTGGAGTAGTGTCTCTGAGTGTTGTTGGTGCCTCTGTTCCTCCGCTCTGCTGATCTTTGTGATTGTGAGGCGGCTTTAACTGAGCCGGGATCCTCCCCCTCACACACATCTGTCTGTTCACCCCCCCCCCCCCCCCCCTCCAGTAACCACACGGCCCTGCCTTAACTTAAACCTGCTGCAGAGGGAAGCCCCCGACATCCGCAGGCAGGGAGAGAGCCTCCATCCCAGAGTCAGGAGATAAATCCAGAATTCATCAGCAGAGTTCATGATTCCTTCTCTGCTCTGTCTGGTACCAACAGATCCCAGACCTCATGACCCCTGACCTCATGACTCCTCTCCCCGTTTCTGGCCTGCTCTTTATTCCTTGTTGAGTAAAACATCTTCATCTTCTATGTTATCGTACATCTGCTCCTCCAGGAATCCCAGAGAAGCAAGAGGATGTAAAAAGGTCAGAAACCTGGACACTACGATGGTCCACATGGTTCCCTAATCAGTTACACACCTTCAGTCACCACCAGGGGGCGCAACTGGTGAAAAAAGGAGTGGAATAGTGGTTTATCAACCGGCTGTCACCAGATCTCCTGACAGTCAGTCAGAGCAACATTAAGGTCAGCAGTCAGAAGAGGAGTAGCTTCGTTCAGTAGAAGAGAAAGTTATGGGGAGCCTAAGTCCCGCCCTTCTGCTTCCTGTCCATGGGTCCCCAAATGCCCCAAAAATGAATGAGAGTCAATCGAGCGATGAAAGTTATTTTCTGAGCCTGTTTGAAATGTCCCTGAATTTTAATAAATAATTTTGATGCAGAGAAAACGCCGATTTTCCACCGACGGTAAAAGTTACTTTAGGTTTTGTATAAAAACGTTTAGTGGATGTAGAAGAAGAAGGAGAGCGAGGGTCGTAGCCTCCAGGACGAAGAAAGGAGCATTAAACACGGAAAAAACCTCTATAAATCTGACCGTGTGTAAAGTAGCAGCTATGTGGGGATAAAGCAGTCGGTGGAGTGAGAGGCAGCATGGAGGAGAAGCTCTACAAGCTGATGGTGAGTGTTTTACGTGCTATAGCTAGTGCTAGCTCCTGTTAGCCAAATGACGTCATATATGTCATCAAATAAATTCTAAACCACTTGAAAAACATATTCGGAATGTACATCATTAGTTATCATTTAAATCGAAGTAAAACATATGTGTGATTCAGGACGTAAGACAAAGCGGACCAGAAAATAACTTTTATCCCTCCATTGACTTCCATTCATTATTTATTCGTCCAGGGGACCCATAAGGGCTGACAGGAAGGGGAGGAGCCTAGGCTCCCCATAAAGGAGCAACCAATCAGACCTTATTCCATCCATCCATCCGTCTAACATCCATCCATCCATCCGTCCATTCATAGAAACATCCATCCATCCATCTGTCTATCAGAATCAGAATCTTTTCAGAATCAGAATCAGAATCGGTTTTATTGCCATTGTTTGAGAACAAGTTCACAAACTAGGAATTTTTTTTTCGGTACAGTTGTGCACATAAAACATTTAACATAAGTAAAAAAAAACAAAAAAAAAACATCCATCTGTCTGACATCCATCCATCCATCTATCCATCCATCCATCCATCCATCCATCCATCCATCTGTCTGACATCCATCCATCCATCCATCTGTCTAACATCCATCCATCCATCCATCCATCCATCCATCCATCCATCTGTCTGACATCCATCCATCCATCCATCCATCCATCCATCCATCCATCTGTCTGACATCCATCCATCCATCCATCTGTCTAACATCCATCCATCCATCCATCCATCCATCCATCTGTCTGACATCCATCCATCCATCCATCCGTCTAACTTCCATCCATACATCCATCCATCCATCCATCCATCCGTCTAACATCCATCCATCCATCCATCCATCCGTCTAACATCCATCCATCCGTCTAGCATCCGTCCATCCATCCATCCGTCTAACTTCCATCCATCCATCCATCCATCCGTCTAACATCCATCCATCCGTCTAACATCCATCCATCCATCCATCCATCCATCCATCCATCCGTCTAACTTCCATCCATACATCCATCCATCCATCCATCCGTCTAACATCCATCCATCCATCCATCCATCCATCCATCTATCCATCCATCTAACATCCATCCATCCATCCATCCATCCATCCGTCTAACATCCATCCATCCGTCTAACATCCATCCATCCATCCATCCATCCATCCATCCGTCTAACTTCCATCCATACATCCATCCATCCATCCATCCGTCTAACATCCATCCATCCATCCGTCTAACATCCGTCCATCCATCCATCCATCCATCCATCCGTCTAACATCCGTCCATCCATCCATCCATCCGTCTAACATCCGTCCATCCATCCATCCATCCGTCTAACATCCATCCATCCATCCAACCATCCGTCTAACATCCGTCCATCCATCCATCCATCCGTCTAACATCCGTCCATCCATCCATCCATCCATCCATCCATCCATCCATCCATCCATCCATCCGTCTAGCATCCATCCATCCATCCGTCTAACATCCATCCGTCTAACTTCCATCCATACATCCATCCATCCATCCATCCGTCTAACATCCATCCATCCATCCGTCTAACATCCGTCCATCCATCCATCCATCCATCCGTCTAACATCCGTCCATCCATCCATCCATCCGTCTAACATCCATCCATCCATCCTAACATCCATCCGTCTAACTTCCATCCATACATCCATCCATCCATCCATCCGTCTAACATCCATCCATCCATCCGTCTAACATCCGTCCATCCATCCATCCATCCATCCGTCTAACATCCGTCCATCCATCCATCCATCCGTCTAACATCCGTCCATCCATCCATCCATCCATCTAACATCCATCCATCCATCCAACCATCCGTCTAACATCCGTCATTCCATCCATCCAACCATCCGTCTAACCATCTTCCATCCTCCTCCATCCGTCTAACATCCATCCATCCGTCTAACATCCATCCATCCATCCAACCATCCGTCTAACATCCGTCCATCCATCCATCCATCCGTCTAACATCCGTCCATCCATCCATCCATCCGTCTAACATCCATCAGTCCATCCAACCATCCGTCTAACATCCTTCCATCCATCCATCCATCCGTCTAACATCCGTCCATCCATGCATCCATCCGTCTAACATCCATCCATCCATCCATCCATCCGTCTAGCATCCATCCATCCATCCGTCTAACATCCATCCATCCAATCATCCATCCATCCAATCATCCATCCATCCATCATCCATCCATCCATCATCCATCCATCCATCCATCCATCCAATCTCAGATGTTGCATTTAGCTCATTTGCCGTTTGCTTATACAAATAATGCCAATCTTTAGGTTTTTCTCAGCATTTTCATTCATGGACTTGATTTACTCAGCAGGAAGTCTTGTTGGAAGCGGAGAGGCGATCTGTGTGAGTGAGATTGTTTTCTCCACGCGTCACATGACTGGGTCACCTGATGCATGGCATTAGAGGGAATGGAGCACCACATTAAAAGTCACAATATTGGCAAAATAGATATTTTTCTGGTATCAGAATCACCGTTTATGATAAAGATTTTTCTTCAACTACTGAAAGAATTTTAATGCCGCTTGGATTTCTGCTTATTTTGAGGCGTTTCATGTCTGAAGCCTTTTTTGGTTTAATTAAGTTGAGACCAAAATTCAAACATAATTTTTCTTTTTTCTTTATTCTGACTCGGTTTTGGTCACATGACTCCCGTCATTGGTAGACATGTAGTCACATGACCTGCGTAGACATTCGGCTCTATTTCAGTTTCACCTCCTTGTCAGATTTCAGAAGTTTTCTGATCAGCACCGTGAAGGTCCAAAAGCGTCTGCTACAGAACCAGAACACGTCTGTAGCTTCAGAACCGGATTGGCGCAGAGTTTCTGTTTGCTTTGGTCCAAACAAACTTCCTCTATCAGCTTCCCGCAGCCTCATCATGTTTGCAAACAAGGCTACGATAAATGTTTGTTCTGGTTCTACAGGCGGGTCCATGGGTCCGTCTTCTGTCATTTTTGGATTTGCTTTGTGATTTTTTGGGTTTATTGTTTATTCCAGAGCTCCTGACTTCCATCACTTTGTGGTTTTTTGGTTGTGACTCAAACTATTTTTCCCTCCCCATGAGTTCCCAGTTTATTTCTCCTTCTGCTTTCTTTTGTCTTCTTCTCTTTGTCTTTTTTCTGCTCGCTCAGCTTTTCGTTGAGTGCTTCTGCCGAGTCCTTCTTCATGTGTGTCGTTCTCTAACCGAGTGAAACAGAAACCAATGTTTGCAGAGAGAGAAACCTTCATAAGGCTGTGAGAACATTTTAACAATAAAGTCTGGATTAGAGACAGAACTAGAAACTGGATCCTCGCTGGTGTATCAGGTTTGATCTGTTCTAACCTGGGAAAATGGCATATTAAATGCTGGATCATCATATCTTCAAAAATGACATTTTTTTTTGTTCAGAATGAAATTCAAAATCTCTAACTTCGTCTGCCGTTTTTTTCCTCTAAATGATAGTATTTCAGATAGCCTTCAGAACATCTATCCATTCTTCCACTTCATTTCCTCCAGACGTTACTCAAAATTTATTCTTGGCCAAAAGGCAGGAATGGTCTTTCTGCCTCCTTACCGGAGGAATGTGTCTGGAAAGCCTCCAATAAAGCCTCTACTGACTCTTCTGAATGTAAAGAAACACCAACCTCTAGTTTATTTGCTTCTGCAGAGGCCAAAATACCTCCTCTTTCCCCTTGACGGCTTCCATCCCTGCTGCCATCGACCAATGGAAGAAGCGTTGAGGTAGCACCAACGTTCTGACCACCGTCTCTCCAAGATGTGCAGAAATGTGTCGTCACCTAAAGCCTAGTTTATACTTCTCTGTCAGCTAGTTTTCCCCATACGCCGTTTATGTGTCTCCGTTGGTTTTTCTGCGTCGCAAAGTAATTCCCCACCAGGACAGCAGGGGGTGCAAAACTTTCATGGCGGCTCTACGTACCACTGCAGTGTCTTTCTGTTTTACCAGGGTTTATTTTCTTCAGCTTGTGAACACATTCCCCCCTCAAGGAGCAACGGACAACAGAAAATTAGTTCAGATTAAGCTGTAAAGCTTCTTACTAGACGTGCAGCTCATAGAATACTCTAAAAACGCGTGGACGGCCTGTTTTTGTTGTTTCTCTACACTTCCTTGTGTTCAAAATCACACAAAAAGACCAGATTACATAAATTGTTCTTTCAATATAAAGCATTTCGCTCCCAAACACTGCAGTAACTACCGATTACAGCAACTATAGAGCACCGTTCTGATCTCTGGCGTTTGTTGAGTTGACCAATCACAAACATACGCTGTCTGTTGACGGAAACGGGTAGTCCATTTTTGTGTAGGTGACGGAGTGACCTTCCGTCGACGGATAATGGCTCTGTGTCAATCTGTTTCGACGTAGACGGTGAAGCACAAACCAGGCCTAACCAAGCACACCCAAAATAAACCAATCACAGTCATGGCCTACACCAGTGCTTCTCAGTTATTTTCTACAACCCCCCTCCTAGAGAACAGAATTTTCTTCACCCCCCCCAAATGCCCCGGCAGATTGATATCTGGAAATATTTAATTATATATTGCTACAAAGAAATGGCACCAGCACACTGCATATAATATATACTGATTACGAAAAAATTAATGAAATAAGTTGCTTCCAATGGTTGCAGCTTATTTAACTGTTTTAGGTCTTTCCAAGTTCCAAGTTTGTGTATTAACTTGGTAACATTTAATCCTTTTCAGTCTGTGTGATACTCAGAACAGAGACAGTGGAAATGATTCACTGGGATGTGCATTTTTGGACTAAACTGTAACATTTAAAGCTTTCGTAAACTGTGAACAATGATTGCCTGTACACTTTATCGGGTTATCACTTTTAAAAAAAGGGAGGCTACATAACTTCTGTCACCTTCACTGTTTTTCTTTTTAAACTCTGCAGCCGTATGAATTCCATTGAATTATGTTAGAAATGTTTCACTTCAAAAGTTCCACTTTTTCCACTAAGATTTTTCTGAATTCTACTTTTTCCATTCTAGTCATTTTTTTAAAACCAAATAGTGTCTAAATATGGTGACTGAAAACAATCTACCAGATAAATAACCAAACAGATCCACATTTACAGCTTTTTTCACAAATCTAACAGTGCTGTGGTTGAGGCATTTCCCTGTCATTTTTAAAGCATTAAAACATCTCATGTGCAAAACTAAGAATCACATATTCTTCATAACATAAAATAAAATCGCTCACCACCAATCAAGTCTCATAGAGACCTGGAACCAGTAAATATTCATATTACTTCCATATTTATCAAAACCTGTGTTCGTTTTTATTCCCTACTCCTGTTTATGTTTTTATGTTTTCTACTCTTTCTGCCGCGCTTCGTTTGCATTTTAAATTCCCTGACAGTTTTGTTTCTTCTCGTTTTTGATGCAAATATTCTCTGTTACTGCTGCATTCAGACCAACCCCATGCGGCAGCGTCAGCTGCGGCAAGATTACATGTAAAGTCTATGATAGAGTACGTCAGAGGTCCGTCAAAGGCTCTGCGTTGAGTACGTTGGCTCCGTCAACGTCGCTTGCATTTCACATGGCAACGTACCAACGCATGCGTCACAGAAGTTCATAAAGCTGAACTTTTGACGGACCCAACGCAGTTAACGCAGTGCGGCAACCAATCAGAGCGTCTCGCTGTAGTGATGTCACTATAAACGTGTCTTGAATGAAGCGCGGGCCCAGTGAAAACATTTTCAACAAACGCAGATTTAAAAAATCAGAAATAACACTTACCGAAGTCAGATGGACAGGCGTCTCCTAAAGAGGAACAGAGAACCTGTAGTTGGTGTCCTGATAGGAGATTTAAGCTCCGATGCGGCCGAGGAAGTCGTAAAATTAGGCGCGGGACAGACGGAAGTAGCGCTGAAAGCGAACCTCATCCATAAGCAGCTCCTGGACCAAATGGTTAAACTCCCCAAAACTCAGAACGCATCTGAAGAATGAGCGCTGATGCACCCGATGTCAACGTTGTCTAGCTTCATCTAGCTAATAAAGCCAAGTCCCTCTCTAGTTACAATCCACCATAGTTCAGAACGTACGGCGCCAGAGGAAGCCCCGCCCATGTGTTGTTTTTTCCTCAGAAGCTGGCTAGGGAAGCCAAAACGTACATACGTCAAACTTCATCCGTTGGATGCGTTGCTCGACGTATCCAACGGATGCGATCTGAATGCAGCATAACCCTCACGCTAAGCGTCAACTTGTGTGTCTTTATTTGTCCGGGAATGAGGGGGGGGTTCTGTGTTTCTGTGAGTTTTCTCGCTATGGCGGGCAGGTTTAGTCTGTCTGCAGGGAGAGGCGGGCCGACCTCCTTGTAACAGCAAACAGGCAGCCTTACAGGAGCGGGAGCTGCCAGATCAGTACAGGAACAGAGTTTAATTGTGCTGTCCATTTTCTGTTTTTACCGCGTGTCCATCTCCCTTTCCCACACCGTGGAGTCCGTCTATCAGCCCTCTCTGTGTGCACGCTTCTTCTGCTGGGCTGAACAGGCAGCTTGCTGATAAGTTTGAGCACTGCTGCCACCTAGTGACTGGAGGCTTGATCAAGGTTAAAGTATGAATATAAGGCCCCGGCTTTGTTTGTTGTCTGTGGCCGGATAAGTATTAGCCGGGTAAGAGAGCCGTCTAACTGTTATCTCAACGGCTAAACGAGCACGTCTGGACGCAACTTATCCGGTCCCCGGCTAAATCAGAGCAGCGACGTCAATCAAATGCTGTGTCCTAAATTGACAACAACGCGACAGCAGATAATGACAACAGCAAAGATGGAGACGAGTCTCGCTATGCTACTCCTTCTTTTGCAAATTCAGACGTTTGCAAAGTTAACCCTAACCTACTTCCGGATGAGAAGGCGACACAGGAGGTGATCCAGGAGGCGCCGACAGCGACATAGATTATACGCGTCAATCTGTGTTCTTTTTGTTTTTCCCCGTACATGCATAGGTCGGCATTGGATTGCGCAATCATGGGACCTTAAACAGACGTTAAACACGTTGTAAATGCTCGTGTTGAGTGGATAACATTAGGCGTCTAACTCCCCGTATAACCTTATCCGGCTTAGTGTGGACGTAGCCTAAGCCTCGGCAAGCGGGAGGGGGGCACGAAGGGGGGCCCACTATTTGAGAAGCACTGGCCTACACCATGGACGACAAGGTCCCAGCTCCATTTCAGCCTCAGTGTCTGTGGATCTACTCACCTCCTCTCTGGAACCTCCACCATCTAACCATCAGGAACCCAGAAGAACTTCCCCTACTTATGCATCTATCAGTGACTACAGCTTGAACCCTTTCGTTTGCTTAAAGGTCTCAAAACTTCGGCATGACACAAAGCAAAACATCATTTATGTTCTTCCTTATCCTGAAAAAGCTGGAAGATATAGATAGAAGATAAACAATTGTGGACATTTCTCCAGACTGTACCTGTTTATTTGATGCGACGACGCTTCACCAACAAATTTCTTCCAAATTCATCTCGGTCTTTCTTGGGTAAGGGATGGGGGCTGCCATCTTGGAATCATGTGATCGGAGACCGCGTTTTGATTGGTCGCTTTAATATTTCGGCTCAGCAGAAAGCCGACAGAGGCCGCACACGACGAGGTTCTCTTCTAGCGAGGCGAAAAAACCCGTTTAAATTTCACCTCATTAGCCTCATGAGGCAGAAAACTCACCAATAATTAGCCGCACACAGCGAGCTAGCTGCTGAGCTAACGGCCTGAAATGACTGTTAGCTCAGCAGCTAGCTCACGTGTGCGATAGGCTTTATTACAGACGGAAAATCTCCTGCCCTGATTGGCTCCCATTATAAAGATATATGCTGATACAAACTTTTCCTGAAGGACTCCAAGTGGCTCCAAATTTGTCTGGGTGGATGAATTAACGTAGTATTTGCTAAAAATAAGGTCCAGGTAAAAAGTTTAATTGTGTGAATCTAAATGCTTTTATTACCTTTCAATTTGTTGCTGTTACAGCTGAATTTCCCCTTTGTGGGACAATAAAGGAATATTCTATTCTAAAGTCCCTATATGTTCATTGAAATCTCACCAATGTTCCCACTAATGGAATTATTGGACGGAGGAATAACCCATAGTTTGCTGTCCTCTGTTATAAATCATAGCTGGAACAATTGCAGCAACGTTTATAATCCTCTGCAGGTGTGTGCGGTTTTTCACACTGCGCTACGACGTACAAGACTTCATATGAGCTCAGTTGAGCATTTGCAGGTGTTTGGTGTAACAAAGCCAAAGGCAAGTTATGCTTCGTCATGTTTTCTACTCTTTGGCCTGCAAAGAAGTTGGTTTAGAAGCTTATTTGGTGATGTTTTGACTTCTGCTTTAAAACCAGTTATATTAGCATACATAATTTATTATCCAATCATACGCTCTAGGAACCAATGGGCTAACTGGTCTCTCCAAAATGCCAATAAGTGTGTGCGATAGATGAGGTGATAGATAATAAACTTTATATAACTTTACATCCAGATTATCCTGTTGAGTTTGAACATTTTTGGGTCCAAAAACCTATTTTTATTTCTCAATAAAACCAGTAAAACTTTGTTCTCCTCCATCATCCTGTCACATCTTCATGCTCCTACTTGCTGATGGTTTCCACCACTGTCCAGTCATCCAGCCCAGATGGGAAATGCGTGTACTGTAAACTGGTCCCCTCCCAGTTGGCTCTGAGCGGAACCAGAACCAGTCCGTCCCAGTTGGAGCCTCTGGGTCCGGTAGAACACCTGCGATGGGAGATTTCCTTACAGCTGCTGGTCCGGCTCCAGAATCTGAAACCCCTTGAAATCTGTCATGTGTTCCGCTGACGTTTTACCGACCAGAACGTGACGGATCCTTTTAGTTCTGCTAGAAAATCATGGCTTCATTTAGGAATGTCCAGAATCCGTTGGCTCCGTCGCCAACTGTTTTTAAAACACGGAACAGGAAATCTGCACCTTTAACTCTGGCCTGGTTTACATGAGATAACCAGGTGAACCGGAGCTTTTCCTGCCTTTTTGCTGTGAAGCTTCTGCCAGTAGGTTCCCAGATTTCTGTGAAGCGTCTTGGGTTGTAAAAGAAGCACAGGGAGCTTCGGTACCCAGGATCTTCTGCTCCATCCGGCCTTCATGTGAGGCAGAGACGTCTTCATAAAGCAGCTTTTTCAGCTTTAGGTGCTCCTCAAGGTTCAGTGTTCATCACACTTTAATTTTCTTTCTTTGTTTTTTCTTCTTTCTCAAAATCAAATAGCTCAGGTTCACACAAGACAAAATAACCTCCCGCAGCCTCCTGTGGCCACCACTGTGTTTCATTATGAGGGCGCTGATAGATAGCTTCTTTTGACGATTCAGCTCCTTGGTTACTTGGTTTTCTTTTGGGCCAGAATTTCCAAACTGTGGACATATCTGGTCGCGTTGCTGCGCAGACATGTAGGAGTTCTTTTTGTACCAAAAGCTTTCTTAAAAGCATATGGCGACACCAGGAGACCCAGAAGTCAGGAAAAGGAGGGACTCTGATAGTAGTGCTCTTTATAATGTTACACAATCCACAACACATCAACAGCAATAATTTGGGTTATTCAGTCTGTCAAGGATAAATTAATGGGAGTTAATTTTTTAAAGACATAGTGTTCAAGTTGTTGATTGATTTATAAATATCAGAGTTTCAAAAAAAATCTTTAGTTTGAAGCTAAACATTTAACTAGCAAGCTAAACTAGCTAGCCAGATATTTGTCTTTGAACTAAACATTTAGCTTACAGCAAAAAAATATTTAGCTAAAATGCTAATTTACTTGCCAATAAGTAGTATTAGTAGTGGACTATCAAAATAAAAGCTGTGTCTTGCGTACCTCTATAGAAACTGAAAAATCCACAGCAAGATAACTGTAGGAAGTCCCCTAAGAATCTTAATAAAAGCATGTAAAATAAATACCATATAATGTTGAGTAAACGTTGGTTTATGTACCTGATATGAAGTGGTTGTTACTTAAGCAGAAACCTTTAAACACGTGGGCTTCATTTTAGCTGATCGCTAGCGTGTTTCATTGCAATAATCCAACGTTTTTCTGCGTTCTGGATCCTTGGGAATCTTGTTAAACGCTCTTCCTTTATTTTGTCCAGGTTTGTTATGGCATCCTGGGGCACAGCAGTTATCCACCATATTTACTGTTTCTAAGTCTGGCTTAGCTGCATATAACTACAACTATAATATCACTATGGGAGGCTCTCTGCCTCTGTGGCGCTGATTCGATTTGAACTGTTGAATGCTGGGAGAAATTACGTCAGCTCCTGGAGCTCTATAGAGCTTTTCAACTGTGGACTGCTTCCCCGTGATGTACTGACTGACTTTCGCTTTAGGGCAGTATGCTACTTAATGATATAGACAAACCCGCGGTTTAGACATTTGAGCTATGGCAGATCAACCAAAGAAACCAACGAAGACGCTATCAGAACAAGCGAGGAAAAGAAACTGGGCTGTAGGAGCTGAAAGCTGCTGGAGAAGACTTGTTATGGTGTGTCCACACCAAAAGCGTCAAAACGCGTCACATGCCCCCAGCTGGATGCTTGAAAATTCGCACCTTGAAGCGTGTACAACGCGAACTGGTCGCGCTTCAAATATTGTATTTTCATGCGCGAACTGGCCTTCAGCGGAGCTGGGGCTACAGTACAGTTGGCGGTGGATTATGGACCGAGCTGATGGAGGACAGAGTGGATTACGTGTTCGGCCTGGCCTCCGGTAGAGCTGGGACCGCTGCACTGGGGGTTTGGTGAGCTACGGATACGTGGTGCGGGAGCTGCTACCAGGGAACCAGGTGAGGAGGCTGTTTCAAGGCTCAGTTCTAGGCCGAGCGGTGCATTCCTGTCTAAATAGTTTTTTTTGGTTTTTTTTCTGTCTCTGTATTGAAAACTGCTTGTGTCATGTAGCTAAGGGTGATTAGCCACGGTGTTTATCGGTATTTCCTCCATGTCCTGCTGAGGCTGTGACTCCATGACAGTCACAGAATCACTGAAACTCTGTCCCCTGATTGGTTGTCGCGGCGCGATTTGACGCTGGAGTTCAGATTTTTCCAACTCAAGCGATAGACGACATGAGCGCGAATTCACAAAATGCACCGCATAAAATGCAGTGGAATTTTCCATCGCATCTGTAGCGCGAATTGTTCGCGCAAATCAGGCAGAAAAGCTTTTTCACAACGCAAATCTGCTTCTGAAGTGTCGCGGGACCCCAAGTCGCGCTTCATTGCGCTCCTCCATTGATTTTACATGTAAACCTGAAGCTCTAGTCGCTCCTATCGCGTTTGGTCTGGACACACAGTTAACCATTGATTCACACCGAGGCGCATCCGTTGTGCGCCTGGTATGAATCAGGGGTAAGGAAAGTTGCAGCATGCTGAGCTGCGGACGCTGCAGCTCATGACCAGGATGTTCCCCTGTTATGTCTCCCTCAGTAACAACGCACCTTCCATGGTTCCTCCTGCTGATTCATAAAACAGCTAGATGGGAGAAGACACAGGTCAGAGAATATTTCATTCCCTTTACTGCTGTGAAAGATATTTTCTGTTAAAATGATGCTCAGCTAAGGTCAAAGTAGGATTAGCTTCTAAAACCCAGCGTTACAACTTTTTAGTTTTGTGTGAACAGTGTCAGAGAAAGCTTAGAGGTACAGCAGGATTATGAACTAGCTGTGTTGCTATTGAATATGTAAGTAATACATGTTTGTTCTGGGGTTATTTGGGCATGATGATGTGATACAGTGCCGGGGAAACTGTATGATGGTTTACCACCTGACATGCCATGAAACTGTAAGTGAACTTCTTCAGCTGCGCTCCATAGAGATTTGTATAGATAACAGTGATGTTAAACCACAACCAATGAGAGGGCGACAGAGAGCAAATATCAGCAAAGTTACGGATTTGTCTTTAAACATTTACATCAATGGTTTACATTTAGCTAATCAGGTTAGCTTCCTAGCTAAATATTTAGCTTCAAACTAAATATGGATTTACATGAACGCGAAAATAAAAAACAAACAAAAAAACAACAGTCATAAAAATAATCAACAATCTCTAACAACAGACTAAATGACGCAAATCGTTGCTGTTCATTTTTGACTTTGTAACCCTATAAACGACGCCCCATACAGGCCAGTCATGGTAAAACTAAATCCGGCTGGGGTTAAGTGGCAGCCAATGTTGATTCTCTGAATTTGGTCCACTTTGTATCCTTCAGGTTTCCCACCAACATTTTAAATTAAAATAAATCACTAAACACATTTCAAAATAAGAAATAGAAAAGTCTACGTTCATTTGCATTGTGACAGACAAATCTTTCTTAAAAACAATATTTTATCAAAGTTTTATGGGTTTTAGAGGTCTGTCAAACATACATGTCCCGATTTACCAAAGTAGCTTTTTCAGTGAATAAAATATAGACAGTAACCCACATTTTTTTTTCTGTTAATACAATTATTTACCTGTCTTCTTTTAACTAAATGAAAAAAAAAAACCTCGTAAAAATTATGTATAAAACAGCACAACTTAATCATGTCCCTTAGTCTTGTTCAACCCTGTAACAACATACAAATCTCCCCATTAAAAAAAAATAATTGTTCATTTAAACGTTCTTAGCTCTCAGGAAGTGACATCACGTTCTTTTCCTGGTCAAAGAGTAAAGAGAGGTATTGTCATACTTTCTGACTTGTATTTCATCGTTTTTATCATCAAACTGACATCGCCCAGCTCAACCTTTCAACTCTGTTACATGCAAAAATGATATGTATGACTTTTTTTTAAAAAGAGTATGATTGTGATGAAACAATATATTTATTTGTCGTTTTTCTTATGCTTATGTTGCACCAAACACTAACTAATGTGGACTTATTGACTGCTTTTAGCTAATATCTTCAACCCCGTGAAAAAAAAAACTGTGTTATAACAACCAAAAGAGCAAATAAAAAAATATTCTTCATGTTTACGATTTTATGGCTAAGGGGAATGAACATTGTTCCTCAGAGGTACAAAGTGTCCTACATCAGATGAAATGTTCAGAAACAATTTAATGTTGTTGGGTTTTTCAGTAACCAGAGACCCCAAAGGGCGCCAAATTAAGAGAATGATGCTCCAGCCAACACGATGCTGAGATGGACTTTAGAGAACGTCGGCTGGATCACGAATCCAGTTTTCACCATCACTACTGCTGTTTCAGTCTCTGATGTGTACTGCTTGTTGTTTGAACATTAACGAATTTATTTGACAATTACATTAAGTTTGTATGAAAGGCTTCTTACATATAAGTGTCCCGTCTTTCACAAGGATTACCTCATTATTCTGAGCTCCATCCTCTGTCAGACAGAGCTCAGCTTAATCATGAACTAAAACTGAATTTGATAGTCCTGTCTCTGCTGTGTGCCTCGACTTTCTGCTCCGGCCTCTCTTCTTATCACAGCGAGCGGCACCGGAATTATTCTTGGCTGTTCTCCATCCTCCATCTGGAACAAACTGAAGGACCGGAGAAGAAACGGACGCTTCGACTCCACCCTGCAGCTCTCATGTCTGGAAACGTTTCAGCATCTGACTCACTGAGGCTCAGGTTTAACATTCTTTAAAAACTTCTCACTCTGTCAGAGGCCTTGTTTAACACTAAAAGACATTTCCTGCCAGTTTGGTTTATAATTTCTGCTCTAATGTTTATTAGATATGAGGAAAATGTCCCATTTACTCAAGTTTTAAAAGTGTGATTCAATCTCCTAACAGTAAAATCCCTCCAACTTGGACAGGACAAATTGCAAGTCTATATCTAGAAAATTTCAGGAAATTTAGAGAAGGGACTGCCACGATGTGCGTAGTAATTACCCTCCCCACTAAGAGCTAATGCTAGTATGCTAAAGCTAGCTAACATGTTGGCATTACGATAAACGTAATCAGGACCAAAATATAGTCAAAAAGCTAAAATTAGCTGAAATGCTAACAAGAGCTAGCATGCTAATGCTAACTAGCATGCTAATGCTAGCTAAGGTGTTGGCAATACTGTAAACCCATTCAGTAGTAAAATATAGTCAAAAAGCTAAAATTAGCTAAAATGCTAGCAACAGCTAGCATGCTAATGCTAACTAGCATGCTAATTCTAGCTAAGGTGTTGGCATTACAATAAACGTGATCAGCACCAAAATATAGTTGAAACGCTAAAATTAGCTAAAATGCTAACAACAGCTAGCATGCTAATGCTAACTAGCATGCTAATGCTAGCTAACATGTTGGCATTACTATTGACTTGATCAGGATCAAAATATACTCAAAAAGCTAAAATTAGCTAAAATGCTAACAACAAGTCTAAATCTATATCATCTCATTTTCATTTCCTATCTAAAATTATTGTTTATTTTCCTCCAACATCTCATCTTAAAATATAGGAAAGCCAGACGAGACCCATCTTTTATTTTAATAGTACACTACAGCTTTTGAATTACTGGATAAGTTATTTAGCCCTGAGAAAAATATTTATATGACCCAAATGACTGAATGATGAACCCTTAGCTTTCCTTTTATAACAGGTTAAATAATCGAAGTTATTGCAGGTAAATTATGACTGTGTAACTTTATATCCCCATCTGTCCCACCCATAGAATGTATATAGAGGGACGGCGCCTCAGTGATGTCACTCATAGGTTTCTGAAAAGCTAAATTGAAGCCAACTGGGCGGTTCCCATCACCGGCATCTTGGCTGCGTCACGCACCTCGTCACGCCCCGAAAATACCAAAAATAGTCAAAGAGGTGTGGCTGAGAGTGGGGCTAAGAGGGTGGGCTAACTGAGTTAACCCAGAGCTAACCACAGCTAATGGAGGTTAGCTGACACTTTTAGCCGGAAAACTGCAGATGAGTGATTGTGCTACCTTCTAGGCTGATTCAAAATCACGAAGCCTTGTTGGAGCATAACTTTCACAAAAACGACGTGAATTTTATTCAAAACTAATTTTAATAAACAATAAGCAATGAATAAATGTCGTTTCAACCCATTTTTGACCAAGCAGTGTTATATTAAATGCACAGAAGGAATATAATTTTACTTAAAGAAAAAAATGGAGCAGAGACTTCTTGGACGGTCTGTTAGTGCAATCAGTACCGCAGAAGCCATCTTTGTCCAATAAGTTCACGATTGATATCAGAACACGAATAAACATTGGTTCAGAGAAACAAAATATCTGAGACTCTTAAAGGAGCAATCTAACAATTAACAACCAACCCCTTTGAGGTTCATGGACAGTTGCCAGTTAAGGCTCAGCGCCAGAAAGTACACAAGTTATTCACAGTAAGTTGATAAGTACACAGTAATAAACACATTTCACTGCAATATCAAGTTGATGGTTGTCGATAAAGTAGTTTGAGATATTTTTAGAGCCGACTGTTTTTTCCTATTTTACTGCTAGCATTGTTAGCTCAAAACATTAGCCTTTAGCCCAGTTGGTGTCAGATCACAAATGGGGGTGCGGGTCTTTTTTGCTGAAGACTTGGCAACCTTGCAGGCTCACGTGTGATTGGCTCTGGAACCAGGAAGTATGGACACAGGACAGATATTGTGAACAACGACAACGTCCTGTAGCAGCGTTTTCTAAATAACAAAAACGTACAACCACCCGGCTGGCCGAGGTAGAAATCTGTTTCAGTGTAACTTCCAACATGGTCGGGACATTACACTGTTGTAATTTACTGTAAAAGTCTTATATCTTGCACCTTTGACCTGACTGAGGGGGGCAAGCTGCTAGCCACCAGTGCTAGCATTGACGGCTCATCGGAAACCTTTCACTCAAAAGGACATACCCTTAATTATTCATAATCTCAAGCTAAAATTACATTTAAACAGATGAATTATAAAATAACCCCCCTAATGGTGATAAACCTGACCTATTAAACCTAAAACAACTTTTTTAACCAGAATGTAAACATGTTTATTTCTTCTGTGAAGTTTGTGTTTTTAATATGGGTATCAACAGGAACTTGCTCATTTCTGCAGCCAGCCCCTAGTGGATGAGGAGGGAACTGCGATTTTTGTCACTTACGGGTTGTTTGACTAACGCCCACTGGAATTTTCCACCTGGTCCTACCTCAAACCTCACCGCTGTCTCACTGCATAGCTTCCTCTTCTGTTGTTGGCCTCCTTGTAAAAAAAATTCTGAACATTTAGCGTAAAACCTTCAAACCCACCAGCAGAATAAAAAGCTCCTCAGAGGCTCCAGAGCTGTACTGCCGATCTCTGACCCCTGCAGTTATCAGACGTGAACATGTTTCAACATGACTCACTTCCACCCAGTCAGCTGATCTGTTGGTTTTAAGACACTGATTGCACATCTGTGAGCAGCAGGGAGGTCAGCGAACACATGACACCACAGACAGTAAACACCATGCCGTGTTTTTGTGTAAACCGTGACCCCTTAGGATCCAGTTTCCCCTCGCTAAAGAATGTGTGCAGCCCAATGGCAGCTGGTTGCTCTGCTTTGTGACCGCATACCATGGAGGCCGCCATTGCTCCTCCGTTGCTGTAGTACCTCCATTTGGCCACTAGGCCCCCATTGAAAAGTATTGGACTTTAGACACGTTAAAAACAACTTTAATGCCTGGTGCCTTCTTTTTTAAAACTTTCTATGGCTACATATTCTTCCTAAAATAACGCTGGGCTCATAAAAAACATAGGCACCAGGCTGGTTTTCGTAAGATAATTTTTTGAAATCTTGCATAATTAATGAGGGGGCCGGACTTTGATTGACAGGCTGTTTCGTTGGACTTTAATTATAGTAAAACTACATTTTAATAATTATTTCAAGTTACTAGTTCTTACCTTTTCAGGTTTGAGAAATAGGAGAACCGTCGGAGGAGCGCGCCTACGGCAGCAGTCGGGCATGGGGCTATTAGCCTTTAGCTTAGCTAGTCAAGTTTAGCATCAGAGCTGAAGATGCGGGAGCAGAATGGGCGCGATTACGACCGAACTACACGCCCAAACACGCCCCGCGAAGACAGAGTCTACAGTGAAGATCCCGCCCCTATGCCCTTTTTAGGAACATGCTTCGTCAGAGCTGGGGAGGAGGAGTCTGTGAATCCGCCATGAATTCCCCCATGAAAATCATTCTGGTAAAGGGGGAGGAGTGAGGAGGCGCTGTCTATTCTTTTTTACAGTCTATGGTGGAGCCTGGCGGCGTAATGTGAGCCTTGTGGGTGCAGCTCGGTGTGAGAACAAAAACACAGCGTACCACGGTCCAGGCTCGCTCCGGATCCGTCTCTTTCCATTGCTTCACGGAGCGTCCCCTCCAATCCTGCAGGTTCTCAGCCCAAAATTCATCATCAGAACATGATCAGGGTGTCGAGGCGTTCCCAGGGCCCGTCTCACGTTGACAGATGGGGCAGATGTTCCTCCTCCCTCTGTATGATGTGGTGCTTTTTGGATTTGGGCCTGAAGGGTTTCTGCATGTGATGCCATTCTTTAACAGTTTCCAGGCCAACAAACCCCACCGCAGTCAAACATTTTGGGGATGAAAGCATTTTTTAGATGAAGAATGACCCAGATGTGTTGCCTTACATTAAGCAGCCGGATCTGAGGGCACCAGGACGCCTCTCCAGATGTTCTGTCACGGATGGAGCAGACTGTTCAACAAATACCCTGAGACAAGTCAGGCTCCGCGTCAAAATGACGCTAAATATTTAGCTAATATTCAAATTCCCATGCCAAGAAGCTTCAAAATAAGCTGGGTCTTTCTAACCTCCAGGCAAAGTAAGGAAAATGTATTTGTATAGCACGCTTTCAACAAGCTAATTCAAGGTGCTTTACATGATTTGGTGGCAAAGAAACCAAACGTGATAAAAGCATAGAAAGTAAAAACAGCAAAAACAGATGATAAAATCATATAAAGAGTAGTAAGAACAAAAAATAGTGTAAAAATAATGAAAATTAAAAACAGCAATTAAGAATAAAACATGAGAATCAATAAAAGAAAACATTTCAAGGTGCTTTACAGGATTTGTTGTAGAGCATTTAATTAAAAACAGAAACTTATAAAATATATCCTTAAAATGTTATGCTCAAAGGCAGCTCTAACCAGTAGAGTTTTAATTTTTAATTTGCTGTTGGTGGATCGTTGTTGCTGTAAATCCATCTGTATTTCTGTTAAAACAGCTCAATGTCTATGTTGGGAATGAAACTAAAAATGACCCTGCTCATATGATAGTCTGGCAAGTATCAGTAAGTAAATTAGCATATTGGCTAAATATTTAGCAAAAAGCTAAAGATGTAGTCTGAAGCTAAATTAGAGTAACCAAATTTTGAGTAACAAAAAAAGAGGACACTTTTGTTTTTAACAAATCTAAAGCGTGCATTCCTCATGTGGTTAGAATTGACGGTTAAATAAAAAACTTCGGTTAGGTCTTTACAAGTCAATAGGTTCAAAAATTACTTTAAAATCTGTGGAAATTAATCGATTCTTAAAGCAATTACTCTTTTGAAGTAGTAAAACTACCAGTAACAATAATAACCCCCTTTTTAAGTCCTACTAGGTAGCAGCTCAGGGAGGATATCAGATAAGCAAAAGGGTTTAATATCGCAAGGATCGTACAGGTCGATCAAGCATTTTCATGTCTTCACACTTACACAAGCCACACATAACATTCCTCACACTAAAAGTGTATTTGGTGCGTTGTACTTATCGGACCTTGAGCCAAGTGATCCCTTCACTGCACGGTCTGCCAGAGCTCAGGCTAACAAGCCCCGCCTTCTGCGAAGCTGCTTAAACCTTTATTGACAGCCTGGTGGCCAAACAGCGTGTTGGGATTATAGGATATGCCTCCGCCTCCCCCTCCAGCAACGCATGAAGAACACCAGGAAGGACTCAGAGAAATAAATAATCAGGTAATAACTATGTTTTCCATGATGATTAACTAATTTTTAGCTACAGGTAGCAGCGTAGCTTAATTATGCACTGATACTTGGGGATTCCCTCTTATTCCTCTGGTTTTTATCTTTACATTCAGCAGGAAATAGGACGAGCCTAGAATCTATAAACATTAACACTTATATGATTTATTGTTTCTACAGCTGGAGCCAATGTTGGTGTTAGAACAAAACCTGTGACCAACAGAGTCTTATTGCCGCAGGTGATGCACTAAGTGGTTAATGGCAGCCAGAGAGTTCAATTTAATTCTGTGATCATAAATGTTGTCACCTCAGAGGTCCATGTTGATTCTGTCCAAATGAAATAACCAGTCATAATGCAGTGACTGATTTTTTGAAAATTTGATTATACTGGAAATGTGACTAACCCGGTAGCATGTTTTCCTTGTTAAATGTTTTATTTAACACTGTTTTATTTATTAATAATCTAGATAATAATCTAGATACAATCTAGATTTTTTTCTTCTTGCCATCTTTCTCTGACCTTTTAATGCTGCCTTTTTCTGTTAGATTGGTTCTTTTATTTATGTTGATGTATCTGAAAACAATGGATTTATGGACAGTTTTTATTGCATGCTGTAGAAGAAAATAAAGACAGCCACAAACATTACAACTACATTTCCACCTCGTGGGACAATTGATTATTCTATTTTATTCTATAAGCGATGATGTCATCGCACCAGCGTGACGTGAGTCTGTAATTCTGGCGAAATCTAGCAACTCTCTGGAGCAACTTCAATTACTTTCTGTCAGGGAGTCGGGACAGTTGGCAACACTGCTTCCCCCGAACAGCAAACGAAGAGTGGACATATCTGGTAAATATTTAACTTAAACATCTTAAACATTTACTTGGAAATTCTTTATCTAGCCAGTTTAGCTTGCCAGCTAAATATTTATCTTAAAACCAAGTGTTTAATTTGAAGCTAAAGATATATCTAGCCGGCTTAATTTGCCAGCTAAATATTTAGCTTCAAACTTAGTGTTTAATTAAAGGTAAAGATTTATCTAGCCAGTTTAGCTAGCTAGCTAAATATTTATCTTAAAACTAATTTGAAGTTAAATATATATCTAGCCAGTTTAGCTTGCCAGCTAAATATTTATCTTAAAACTAAGTGTTTAATTTGAAGCTAAAGATATATCTAGCCGGCTTAGCTTGCCAGCTAAATATTTAGCTTCAAACTTAGTGTTTAATTAAAGGTAAAGATTTATCTAGCATGTTTAGCTAGCTAGCTAAATATTTATCTTAAAACTAAGTGTTTAATTTGAAGCTAAAGATATATCTAGCCGGCTTAGCTTGCCAGCTAAATATTTAGCTTCAAACTTAGTGTTTAATTAAAGGTAAAGATTTATCTAGCATGTTTAGCTAGCTAGCTAAATATTTATCTTAAAACTAAGTGTTTAATTTGAAGCTAAAGATATATCTAGCCGGCTTAGCTTGCCAGCTAAATATTTAGCTTCAAACTTAGTGTTTAATTAAAGGTAAAGATTAACTAGCATGTTTAGCTAGCTAGCTAAATGTTTATCTTAAAACTAAGTGTTTAATTTGAAGCTAAAGATATATCTAGCCGGCTTAGCTTGCCAGCTAAATATTTAGCTTCAAACTTAGTGTTTAATTAAAGGTAAAGATATAGCTAGCCAGTTTAGCTTGCTAGCTAAATGTTAAGCTTTAAATTAATTGGAAGTTAAATATATATCTAGCCAGTTTAGCTTGCTAGCTAAATATTTATCTTAAAACTAAGTGTTTAATTTGAAGCTAAAGATATATCTAGCCAGTTTAGCTTGCTAGCTAAATATTTATCTTAAAACTAAGTGTTTAATTTGAAGCTAAAGATATATCTAGCTGGCTTAGCTTGACAGCTAAATAATGTGTTTAATGTATAATGTGTTTAATTAAAGGTAAAGATATATCTAGCCAGTTTAGCTTGCTAGCTAAATGTTTAGCTTTAAACTTAGTGTTTAATTTGAAGTTAAATATATATCTAGCCAGTTTAGCTTGCTAGCTAAATGTTTGGCTTTAAACTAAGTGTTTAATTTGAAGTTAAATATATATCTAGCCAGTTTAGCTTGCTAGCTAAATATTTATCTAAAAAACTAATTTGAAGTTAAAGCTGCAGTAGGTAACTATAATAAAAGTCACTTTTTGTGATTGTTCCTAAAACTGTCCATATGTCCTGAAAGTAGGAAATGAGATTAGTAATTTGTGGAAAAAAAGCAGCTCCATTGGTCACGCCTACTGCTCCTGCTGCGATTTGCAAGAATCTGTCATAGGATGCAAACCAGTACCCAAGTTATTTTGATCCGGTAATTTTATGTTTTGCTTTATTGTATTGCTGTGCTTGGGTGAAGTGTCGGTAATTTTATGTTTTGTTGATTGTATTGCTGTGCTGGTGAAGTGTTGGACTGGTTTAGTCTGAGTTGCTCTGGACACACCTGAACCTAATTACACCGGTGATTGCAATCACCAGCCCCTCTCCCTATAAATGAGGAGGCCAGATCCTTGTGAAGCGCACAGGGTGGATGAGTTGCTGCTGTGGTCTTCTCCGCCGCCTTCTGCTGAAGTTGCTGTCTTCTGGGGCCATGATTGGGTCCATGATTCCCCTGCCGTGGCGCTGACTTCCTGGCTTGGTGGTGCCGATCTTCAGACTTCATCATACAACGCTCACTAGTTCTGCACTTGAAGGGAAGTAGCCACTCTCCTTCATTTGGTGTGTGTGTGAGAGTATTTGACGTGCAGAAAGGGTGCTGAGTCCTTTTAATTCCTGTGTGTCGTGGCGCGGGGGTAAAAAGAACCGGGACGACGGGTGACGGCAGGGCGGCAGCAGCAGTGGCGGCGTGATCAGATTGATGGGCTTTTCCAGTGTTTTTAAAGTGGCAGAGCAGAGGTCCTGGCACCGGATCCACGGATCGGACAGCAGTGTTCACAGCCCAAGTACCAAGGAAAACCCGGAGGTCCGGACTTAACTGGACTTTACTGCTCCAGTACTCAGAACCTTCTCGCTGCTGTGACTGCAGTGATTAGTCTCTCGTTGCACTGGGTTTTTTTTATATAGCAAATATTTTTGTTACATTTTCACAAAAACATCCTTTTAAAAATAAACATTTTAATTCAGATATTACATCTGTGCTTCTCGCTGTGTTGGTGTGGCCCGGGAATATAATATATCTTTCAACACTGTTACATATTTGGCGTTGCTGGCAGGGTTCCCTTTCCACACCACGCAGTGCAGGATGGCAGATGAAAATGAAGCACAGCCTGAAAATGCAGGACATGGTGCATCACGTACCCCTGGTTTACCAGTGATAAATGCAATGATGATGCCCTGGTTTATGGGAGTCCCGTGGATCCCAAGATTCAGCGGTGACCCAAGTAAAATGAAATTTTCAGAATGGAACGGGCAGGTCCAAGCAATGTTGAGGGCACAAGGCTTAAATATGGAACAGAAAATTGATTTTATTTTTGGAGCACTTGAGGGTGTAGCAAAAAGAGAAATGCAGCTACTAGATCCAACTAAACGCTCTTCTAGCACAGCCATCCTTCAGGAGCTAAAGGAAATCTATGGACGAGTAATTCCAGTAGCCCAGCTCCGGGCGCAATTTTTCAAATGCCACCAACACGAAGATGAGACTGCTGCTGCTTATATTCTCCGGCTCCGTGAGCTCTTCTCTATGTGGCGGGAACGTGAACCTGATGGCTCTGCTCAGGATGAAATGACTGTTCGGGATCAGCTTGTGTTGGGTTTGAGACCTGGTCTGATGCAACAGGAGCTCCAGCGACAGGTTCGTAGAAACCCTACACTGTCTTTTAGCGAGGTTTCGAGTGAAGCTCGAGCATTGGAGGCAGAGCTCAAAACAGAGTTTGCCTGTGCATCACAAGTGTCTGCTCCACCCCCCCGCCTGACCTCTGTGTCATCTTCGGCTGAATGGAGAGAAACGGTAAGAGCAGAACTTAGGAAGGAGATGGAGGATCAGTTGAATATCCTTAAAGAATCATTGACTGCAACTTTAACTGAAGAAATTAAACGTCAGTTCTCCCCACAGACCAATCCAGTGGTGCAGAGGGACGTGAACCCACCTCCGAGAGGGAGGGTCCATGGAGGCCGTTATACACCATCTGGGCAACACCCGGGGTTTGAATGGGACCAACGGGGCCAACCGATCTGTAGAGGCTGTGGCAAGGCTGGTCATATCCAAAGGCGCTGCCCAGAGGGGAGACATTTAAACTGATTTCCCCAGCCACTGGGAGCCAAGTGGTTGGGGAGGGGGAACAGGACAATGAGACAAAAAGGGCTATAATTGGGACTTGTCCAGGGGTGGAAATCTGCGTTGCAGGGGTGAAATTGCCTTGCTTGCTCGACACAGGCTCACAAGTCACACTTTTTAGCGAATCCTTTTTTTAAAAATGGCTGAGCGGAGAGCGGAAACAGAACTCGCAAGACCTCTTCTGGCTGACATTAAAGGCTGCCAATGGACTACGTATCCCCTACACTGGATATTCCATCCTAGACTTCTCGGTGGGAGGAGTCACTGTACCAGGTAAAGGAGTGATCATTGTGAACGATGAGTGCCTGAATGCCGAAAGAGGTATTCTAGGAATGAATGTGATCTCACATTTCTGGAAAGAACTGTTTCAGGGAGTCCACCCTGGGCCGACTGTATTTGGTGCCACCATGTCGCAAGAGGCTAAGGGTGAGTGGGAACGAGCTTTTGCTGTCTGTCAGAAAGTGTCACAAGTAGAATCTTCAGACGAACAGGTTGGAGTAGCCCGGCTGACCCGTCAGGAACCAGTCTATGTGCCTCCAAACAGTGAGATGGTGCTGTGGACACAGCTTTATGGCCCTAAGAACACATCAGATTTCTGCGCTATGGTGGAGGGGCCGGAAAGGGATGATGAATGGCAAGTGGCCCGAACTGTCGCCCAAGTGTTGAAAGGGCGCCTCCCCATAAGGGTATGTAATGTGAACCCTTACCCTGTTTTAATACCTCAGCGTCGCCCTCTTGCTAACGTCTTCCAGGTTGACTCAAGTCAAATCCGGGGAGAAAAAAGTCTCATCTTGAAGACTTCGGACCAAGGGGTCGTTGAGGTGGATGTTCAGACAGGCCACATCACTACGGAAGACCCACATCCTGTCAGTCTACGGAAAGGTGAGGGATTGACGATGGAACAGCAGCAGAAAATGGACTCCCTGTTGCAGCGTTGGAAGGAAGTCTTTGCAGCGTACGATGAGGATTTTGGACGAACCAGTGCAGTCCTCCACTCAATTCCCACTGGGTCGGCACCACCCAGCAGGGAGCGCTACAGGCCAATACCACCAAGCCTCTACCCAGAGTTGAGGGGGCTACTCCAAAACATGTTGGATAACAAGGTTGTCAAGGAGAGCTCCAGTCCTTGGGCAGCACCTATTGTCCTGGTGAAAAAGAAAGACGGATCATGGCGGTTCTGTGTTGATTACCGGAAGCTAAATGCCCTTACACACAAGGACGCCTACCCACTACCCAGGATAGAGGAATCCCTTACTGGTCTCAAACAAGCGACTTGGTATTCTACCTTGGACCTGGCCAGTGGTTTCTGGCAGGTGGAGATGGACCCAAAGGACAGAGAGAAGACGGCATTCACCACCCCTTTGGGTCTCTATGAGTTTCAGAGGATGCCTTTTGGTCTGTGCAATGCACCTGCAACATTTCAACGGTTGATGCAGCGATGCCTAGGAGGGCAGGTCAATGAGTCTCTCCTGATCTACTTGGATGATGTGGTGGTGTATTCCCCTGACTTTGATACCCACATCAAGCACCTGGAACAGGTCTACGAAAAACTAGCTGCACATGGTCTGAAGCTACAGCCCCACAAATGTAGCCTGTTCCAGAGGAAGGTCACCTACCTCGGTCACATCATTTCTAAAGATGGCATATCCACGAACCCTGAGAAGACCGCCGCCATAAGAGACTGGCCTGTTCCTTCAACCATCAAACAGGTACGGTCATTTCTGGGGTTTGTGGGGTACTATCGGAGGTTCATCAAAGGGTTTTCCAAAATTGCAGCACCCCTCCATGCTCTCCTAGTAGGCACTGCTAGCATGCAACAAGGAAGGAGGACCATCGACTAGACTTCAGACTGCCAGGTGGCATTTGACACCTTGAAGACCACTTTGGTGAGTGCCCCAGTCTTGGCTTATGCAGATTTTTCCAAGCCATTCCACCTTTACACTGATGCTAGCCTAGGGGGCTTAGGGGCTGTACTAGCACAAGTACAAGATTGCCGAGAGAGGGTGATAGCCTATGCCAGTAGAAGCTTGCACCCCACGGAAAGGAATGACAAAAACTACAGTTCCTTTAAGCTGGAGTTTTTAGCCCTTAAGTGGGCTGTTACTGAAAAGTTTAAGGATTATTTGTGGGGCAACAAATTCTTGGCTTTTACAGATAACAACCCACTTGTTCACCTTGACACTGCACATTTGGGGGCCACTGAACAGCGCTGGGCAGCTCAACTAGCAAATTTTGACTTTGAATTGAAGTATCGCTAACCGTAACGCAGATGTGTTGTCCAGATTGCCACAGGAGATGGTACCTGTCCAGCAGGCTGAGATATCTCAACAGCAAGCCCAGGTTTCAGCAGTCGAGGAAGCCACTGCCACCGATGGAAATCATTGGAGGGACTGGCAGGAGAGAGACCCAGTACTGGCCCAAACGAAAGGATGGGTGATGCAAGGCCACCCCCCAAACTCGGAGGACAAGAAAGCAAGTCCACCTGCTGTAAGGCGCCTCCTAAGGGAGTGGAGTCGGCTACACATCCAGGACGGCATGTTGAAGCGTAAAATCTTGGAGAGGCATACTGGACTGAGCCTGTCTCAAATTGTAGTGCCTACAGGTAAAACCCAGGAGCTGTGGGAGAAGTACCACAGCACCTCAGGCCACATGGGTGTGGCCAGGATGGAAGCCCTGATGAGGAGAGCCTTTTATTGGCCAAGCATGGCCATAAACCTACAGGAATGGGCGTCAAAGTGTGTGAGCTGTATCCAACAGAAGAGGGGTCCCGAGGTAAGGGCACCTTTAGTTCCTATTTTAACATCGTATCCCTTGGAAACGGTTTCAATTGATTACTTGTCCCTTGGTCGCCATGGTAACACGTACCCTTATCTGTTGGTCATGACTGATCTTTTTTCCAAGTATGGATGGGCTGTCCCTACAAAAGATCAGACGGCAGCCACTACAACTCGGGTTCTATGGCGCCACCTCATTCAGCCTTGGGGCTGCCCTGAACGGATCTTGTCTGACCAAGGACCAGCTTTTGAGTCTTCCTTGGTAGCACAGCTGTGCAGCCTGTATGGGTGCACCAAAGTCCGAACCACACCATACCGGCCCCAAGGAAATGGAGCCTGTGAAAGGTTTAATAAAACTCTTCTGTCTCTTCTAGGAACACTGAGTAAAGAGGACCAAGTACACTGGCCGGACCACTTGCCTACTCTGCTCCAGATGTACAACAACACAGTCCATGAGACCACTGGACTGACCCCACACTTCGTCATATTCGGTCGACATGCTCGCCTGCCTGTCGATACTGTGGTTGGGGCACCTCCACTGACCCAGAGACATGACCTTGAAGGCTGGGTTCATAAACACAATCAAACCCTGCAGAAGGTCTATCAACAGGTGGCAGTAAAGACCAAGGAAAACCGAATGCGAGACAAGGACAGGTATGATAGAAAAGCAAAGAGCCTGCCCTTGTGGCCCGGAGAGAGGGTGCTCTTGCGGAATTTTCGGCGACGAGAACAAGGCAAGCTGGCACCTTACTGGCAGCCCCAGCCTTATGTGGTATTTGGACAACCACGCCCAGGCTTGCCAGTCTTTCAGATCAAACCAGAAGGAAGGGAAGGACCTATTAGGATAATCCACCAAAACCACCTAAGACTGTGCCCTTTTAACCCTCAAGTGTTGCCACAAGCCCCACAGACTGAAATGGACAATAATGATGTTGCTACAGCTTCATATCCAAATCTCTCATTTTTACCTCTGACCCTTGTGCCCACAGCATTTGCTCCTCCCGCAGGATCTATGGAGAATGACATGGTGCCTGTTGTAGCCCCTCCGGTTGGCCAAGAATTGGATGCTGGGAATTTTCCACGTAGGTCACAGAGACAGACCAAGGGTAGGCCTCCAGACAGGTATGGACACTGACTTTGTCGGGACGACAACTGTTAAAGGGGGGAGGAGTGTCATAGGATGCAAACCAGTACCCAAGTTATTTTGATCCGGTAATTTTATGTTTTGCTTTATTGTATTGCTGTGCTTGGGTGAAGTGTCGGTAATTTTATGTTTTGTTTTATTGTATTGCTGTGCTTGGGTGAAGTGTTGGACTGGTTTAGTCTGAGTTGCTCTGGACACACCTGAACCTAATTACACTGGTGATTGCAATCACCAGCCCCTCTCCCTATAAATGAGGAGGCCAGATCCTTGTGAGGGCACAGGGTGGATGAGTTGCTGCTGTGGTCTTCTCCGCCGCCTTCTGCTGAAGTTGCTGTCTTCTGGGGCCATGATTGGGCCCATGATTCCCCTACCGTGGCGCTGACTTCCTGGCTTGGTGGTGCCGATCTTCAGACTTCATCATACAACGCTCACTAGTTCTGCACTTGAAGGGAAGTAGCCACTCTCCTTCATTTGGTGTGTGTGTGAGAGTATTTGACGTGCAGAACGGGTGCTGAGTCCATTTCTTTCCTGTGTGTCGAGGGCAACCGTGACCGACCCGGGTGACGGCAGGGCGGCAGCAGCAGTGGCGGCGTGATCAGATTGATGGGCTTTTCCAGTGTTTTTAAAGTGGCAGAGCAGAGGTCCTGGCACCGGATCCACGGATCGGACAGCAGTGTTCACAGCCCAAGTACCAAGGAAAACCCGGAGGTCCGGACTTAACCGGACTTTACTGCTCCAGTACTCAGAACCTTCTCGCTGCTGTGACTGCAGTGATTAGTCTCTCGTTGCACTGGGTTTTTTTTATATAGCAAATATTTTTGTTACATTTTCACAAAAACATCCTTTTAAAAATAAACATTTTAATTTAGATATTACATCTGTGCTTCTCGCTGTGTTGGTGTGGCCCGGGAATATAATATATCTTTCAACACTGTTACAAATCCACCGCTCCCGGTAGAAAACACCCAATCAGAGCCAGAGCAGCGTCTGACGGAGTGTCGGACATCTGTCTATCACTCCTCACACACAGCACGACCCGCCCCTCGCTCCGCTACGCAACTATGTACGCAACCGCCTGAGCTATGTCAGAACAGCTAGCGGCACGAGGCTCAGGCAACATCTTTTCTAGCTGTGTGGAGGTGAGTTCATGTGTTGCTCTTTGCGGTTCGCACTCCATTACGCTTGCCGCTTCAAGTCGCGTCAGCTGAGATTCTCAACTGGTAGTCTGGTACGCCAGTTGCGCAGCGGAAGGAGGGACGAGCAGGAGGGCCTTGGAGGCGGGGCATGAGTGCACCGGAGAGGAAGTGATGTGAAGCTTGTTTGAGTTCAAATTTTCAAGAAAAGTCTGCTCTCCTCTCAGATTTACCTGCAGCTTTAAATATATATCTAGCCAGTTTAGCTTCCTAGCTGAAAATTTAGCTTAAAACTAAGTGTTTAATTTGACCATAAATATATATCTAGACAGGTTGGCTTGCTAGCTAAATATTTAGCTTCAAACTTAGTGTTTAATTTGAAGCTAAAGCTATATATAGTCAGTTTAGCTTGCTAGCTAAACATTTAGCTTAAAACTAATTTGGACTTAAATATATATCTAGCAAGTTTAACTTGCTAGATATATATTACTAGCGAAATATTTAGCTTCAAACTCAGTGTTTAATTTGAAGCTAAATATTTATCTAGACCGTTTAGGTTGCTAGCTAAATATTTAGCTTAAAAATAAGTGTTTAATTTGAAGTTAAATATGTATCTAGCAAACGAAACTGGCGAACTACGTGTCAAACTTAGTGTTTAATTTGAGGTTAAATATTAAGTTGACAACGGAATTTTTTTTTGGTTAAATATTTATAAATTCATACATATAATAATAAATCAACCCCTCCATTTATTTATTCATGATTTATATTATGACAGGCTAAATAGCCAAAATTATTACTGCTAAAACTGTACCCCATATATTTAGATGTGTCTCAAAATGTATTCAGATATCTGTGTGTTTCTTTAAATTTTATTTTAAATTTGTGCAAAGCTAAAGTATTGGTCTGGGTGGGAATCATTTTATGTGTTAGATTAAATTCAGCATAAGTCTGATTCTTGGCTGCACGGTGGCGCAGTGGTTAGCGCTGTTGCCTTGCAGCAAGAAGGTCGTGGGTTCGTATCCCGGCCCAGGGTCTTTCTGCATGGAGTTTGCATGTTCTCCCCGTGTATGCGTGGGTTCTCTCCGGGTACTCCGGCTTCCTCCACAGTCCAAAAACATGCATGATAGGTGAATTGATCATTCTAAATTTCCTAGGAATGAATGTGAGTGTGAATGGTTGTCTGCTCTCTGTGTCCAACAGACTGGCGTCCTGTTCAGAGTGTACCCTGCCTAACGCCTGATAATTGCTGGGATAGGCTCCAGCTGCCCCGTGACCCTGAATTGGATAAGCGGTTAAGAAGATGGATGGATGGATGGATGAAGTCTGATTCTTCTGTCCATAAAAAGTGATTCTTAATACAGAAATGAAACTTAAAGAAAAAGCATAAATACAAATCGGTGGACTGAAACCAGTCTGACTTTATTCCTCCAGGATTTATTCTGATTTATGAAACTTTTTATGATCTTTTCTCCAGTCATGCCTAACTTCTGGGAGGTTGTTAATCGTCCCTACAGACAGAACCAAAACACCGGACCCTTAATGAGGTCCGCACCCCCAGAACGACCTCCTGAAAACCACAGCACGGCTGGAGAAGCTTAAAGTCAACGTAAATCGACATGAGGAAGGTTTTATGGATCTCGTATTTTTATCTTCCTCGTGGATTCACTAACAGAATAGGAACCGACACTTCATGGATCCGAGCCGCTGGTCCAACAAGCCGAACGTCTGATGCTGAAGTGTTTCTGTTCCCACAGTGGGAGAGGAGCTGATGGATCCATACATCATGTGAACAGTATGTGAATGAGCCCGGCCCATGAGCCGCTGCTGTTACTGCCTGGTGCTGATGGCTAACAGATGACGGTGTGCTGGGTGTGGAGGTTCAGTTTCTGATTACCCCGGCGCTCTGAGCCAGCTCTCGCTCTCTCAGACACATGCAACTTTATGTAACAAATGAGCCAACCAGGGTTTACCTTCATCATCATCACGCAGCCGGCTGCATATGCTGATGATGTCATGGACACAGGAAGTGGACGCCGCCTTAGAGACGATGTCAGACTCCCCAGTGTGACGGCCGGAGCCGCCCAGTGACCAGATGAGAATGGAACTGGTTTGTCTGGTTTCCCCATGAGGGGTTCTCTGCTCCAGTCGCTCCATCTGGTCACTGAAGCGTCTCCGCTTTCTGATTTCCTGTCAAACAGAACCAATCAGTGACAGCCACAGCAGCAGCAGCTCCACCCGTCACCCCTCTAAAACGCTGGAGCTGCAGATGTTTCCAGAGCTCCACCTCAGCAGCCTGACATCTCGGGTCTACAGGCTGCTCACACCCAGGTGGGGTCATGATTCTGATCCAGCAGGCCCAAAGGTCAAAGGTGTGAATTCATCAACAGATTATTCATCGCACCGCCCCAAACGCCAGCGTCGGTTATGGCAAGATTACATGTAAAGTCTACGGTCGAGTCCGTCAGAGTCTCTGTGGTGCGTTGTGTGCGTTGGCTCCGTCAACTTTTCAAGCGTTATGCTGCGTTCAGGCCAACCCCATGCGTCAGTTGAGACAATATTACATGTAAAGTCTACGGTGGAGTCCGTCAGAGTCTCTGCGGTGCGTTGTGTACGTTGGCTCCGTCAACTTCACTTGTGTTACACACGGCAACTCAGCAAAGCAGAAGTTCAGCAAGCCGAACTTTTGACGGACCAAACGCAGTTAACGCAGTGCGGCAACCCATCAGAGCGTCTCGCTGTAGTGATGTCACTATAAACGTATCTTGAACGAAGCGCGGGTCCAGTGAAAACATTTTCAACAAACGCAGATTTAAAAAATCAGAAATAACACTTACCGAAGTCAGATGGACAGGCGCTCCTAAAGAGGAACAGAGAACCTGTAGTTGGTGTCCTGGTAGGAGATTTAAGCTCCGATGCGGCCCAGGAGGTCGTAAAATTAGGCGCGGGACAGACGGAAGTAGCAATGAAAGCGAACCTCATCCATAAGCAGCTCCTGGAGCAAATGGTTAAACTCCCCAAACTCAGAACACATAATGAGCGCTGATGCACCCGATGTCAACGTTGTCTATCTTCATCTAGCTAATAAAGCCAAGTCTAACGTTCATTAGACAGAACTATGAACGTTGCCGTACGTTCATAGTTCAGAACGTACGGCAACAGAAGAAGCCCCGCCCACGCGTTGTGTTTTCCTCAGAAGCAGGCTGAGGAAGCCTTTAACGTACATACGTCAAACTTCAAGCGTTGGGTACGTTGCCTGACGCAAAGTATGCGGTGTGAACGCAGCATTAGACTAACAGCTGAGCCCCATGACTGTCCGGCAGAGCCTTCAACACAGGCCCGGTTCTGGACTCTGGATCCACGTTTGACTCTAGAATACTTTGGTCAACAGAGGAGATGACGGTGGGAGGAGCTGCAGATCATCATCCCTCCACCACCGTGCCTGACAGCTGGTTTGGTTTGTGGTTCCTGGTCAAACATCTCTACGTCATCTCCTCCGTACCAGAAGCTTCGTTCAGAGGCCGCCATCTTGGTTTTGTGAGAAATTAATAACTTTTAATAGCTGCAATCTAGTTTAAAAAAGTGGAACATTTTTAAATTGATAACTAGTGTAAGAGTAAATGTGACGTATTTGTGATCATATATGCTTGTGTAGAATAAATTAGAAGTTAAAGAGGAACTGAAAGGATAGGTTTAAGAAAATCTAACTTGGTTGGTTTAGACAGTTTTTCTGAGTCTGGAGGTTTCTTGTTATTTTATAGAAGGCAGACAAAGGATGTCATCCTGGTCTGTGTCTGAAGCTTCATACAGGTTAGCTATTCAGTAACAGTCCACTAACCTTAACCCTGGATTAGGAAAGCTGAATGTTTCATTTTTACCAACTCCCTGGTCACGATAAGCAGATTTAAGACAAACTAGTAAACCAATGTTCGCTGATATCCTAAAATCCTCCCGACTCTAAAGGTTCTATTTGTTTATGATTACTTTCAGTTCAGCTGCAGGTTTATTGAACTCTGCTGACTGGTCTTGATCTGTGAGTGCTTATTTATGTCAAAGTCATCACCCCAAGATCACATCTTATTTGGAAACAGCTGCAGTGGTTGACCAATGTTAGAAATGTTAGTCGGACTTTGTGAACTGACCCAGAGATTCTGTTACTAAACCAGTCTAATAAAGCTGATAGAATGCCTCTGTTTGTCATATCTGAACAACATGGAAACAGCCTTCACACATAGCGGAGGAGTTTTGAAGGTTAAGAGTAGAATAGGCCGTGGTTCCAACAGTTTCCATCTAGAAGAGATTTATCCTGATGTTCACAGCTCTTCATCTCACCTGCTGCCATCATTTAAGCAGCTCTGCACCGGCGGTGGTTCTGCAGCTGCCTATGCAGAAAGAAGTTGTTCTTCATGTTTCCGGACGTGTAAAAGTTTCTTCATGGCAGCTGAAAACCTCCCTGGTTGAAGCTTTTGATCAGCGGATGGTCCCCGAGGTCCACCATCTTGCAACTTTTGGATTTGGGGTCCCGTTTGTAAAGTTACACAGTCAAAGTTTACCAGCAGCAAACTAGGCTATGTAGCTTGTCATGATTAATAAATGAGAGTTCATTTGTTAAAGTAAGATTTGCATCCATTTTATTTAATGATTTATACATGTCACAGTTTCAAACTGAATATTTAGCTTACAAATGAAATGTTTAGTTTGAAGCAAATTATTTAGCTACCAAGCTAAACTGGCTAGCTAAACTGTTAGCTTTGAACTAAACATTTAGCTTGTTGTAGCAAGGTGCAGTCAGTCAAAGGGATATCCCTGTGGCTAAATAGCTAGGGTGCTATTTAGAGGCATAATGATAGGACTCCACACTGTCACATCATGTTTAGTTTAAAGCTAACTCTTTAGCTAGCCAGTTTAGGTTGCTAGCTAAATATTTAGCTTCAAACTAAATATTTATTTAGCAAGCTATCAAATCAGTTAGCTTTAAACTAAAAATTAGCTTATGGTTAGTTCGAAGCTAACTATTTAGCTTCAAACTAAATATTTATTTAGCAAGCAATTGAAACATTTAGCTTCAAACTAAACAATTAGCTTATGGTTAGTTTGAAGCTAACTATTTAGCTTCAAACTAAATATTTAAGTGGCTTGCTAAACAGTTAGCTTCAAACATTTAGCTTATGGTTAGTTCAAAGCTAACTATGTAGGTAGCAATTTTAGCTTACTAGGTAAATATTTAGCTTTTAACTAAATCTTTAGCTAAATAGTTAGCTTCAAACTAAACATTTAGCTTATGTTTAGCTTGAAACTAACTATTTAGCTTGCCAGTTTAGCTTGCTAGCTAAATTGCAAATTTTCTTGCCAATGGGAGGAAGTGAACTACTAAAATAAAAGCTGGGTCTTGCCAACTTATTTGTAAGATGATGGTGTCGTCATTTTGTTTTGTCCTAATATTTCATTTCAAAATATAGGATGAGCTGTTTTAACACCAGACGATAACAAATGGATTTACAGCTAATGTAGTATTTATAAATAAAACAATAACACTGATAAAAGGAATCCCAATTTATTTCTCCTTTGAAAGGCTAAATAACCCACATTATTGCAGGTAATTTTTGACTGTGTAACTTTAAGTGCAAAACTCTTTTTCACGGTTTATATTTGTACAAGTTCTTCTAGTTTCTTTTTTAAATGCACAACTACACATGCTCATTCTTAAATAGTTTTTCACTATGCTTTTAAATGATCCTAGTCAGTACAGTAGCATATTTAAATCTGAGTATCCCACTTTATGTCTACTAACTGCAGACTACTTTGGTTTTGTAGTTCTGTCAATGTACGTATGTTCTTGATTTTAGTTTTCATACTTTTCTTGTGTGAATCTTAATGCTTATACCGTCTGTCACTTTGCTGCTGTTACAGCTCAATTTTGTGGAACAATAAAGGATTAGTCTATTCTATTCTATTATACAAATAGCACCCCATTGTAAGATGTAGTTGAACCAAATGCAGGCTTCGTTACCAGACCTCTGCAGAGCTGACAGGCTGCTCATGAGGGTTTGATTTGTTGGAGCAGGGTACATCTAAAACTTACAGGCTAGTTGAGGTCCAGGGTTGGCCATCCCTGCTGTTGATGATCCAGGAAACGTGAGGCGGCTTTGATGCAAAGTGATCCCGCCTGCAGCGTTTCTTTGGAAGCGACAGCCGAGCTGACATGAAGCTAAGTTTTTGGTTTTTAGTATCTGTTGAAGATAATGAGCCGAGTTGTAAGCAAAACTCTGAAGCATAAAGGTTTGAGACACAAAATAACAAGAGGACAGAAGGAGGAGGAGCTGCTCTGTTCTGGTACCAGTGGGTCCTAACAACAAACACAGCTTTTGATCAGGTCCGTTTGAGCCTACAGCCGTCTCTGATCAGGTGTTTCAGGTTCAGATCCTCCACTGCTCACCTGGACCAATTTAAAGAGAGGTTCTGCTGTACCAGCATGTTGCTGTGAATCCTCCCAGAGCTGACCGAGCAGCTGGGGCAGATTACATCTGGTTCTGCTGTTTGTTGGGCGAAAGCAGGCCAGATTCTGGGTGGGGGTTTGGGTTCAGTCACCCTAGAAGCTTAATGTTTACCAAATGCTGCAGAGCAGCAGAACGTCCTGATGAAGAATCGCTGCAGAGGCGTTGTCTTCATGTTGCAAACATATCAAGTATCACTTAACTTCATGTTAGGAAGGAGATCCTGGAACCGAACCTGAGACAACGAGCAGTAAAAGCAACTAATGTTCCTGACATTAATGCTGAATTAGAAAAGGAGCAATGGTGAGGTTTCTTTTTCTGTCAAAGCATCGTTATATGGAGGGCCGTGAATGACAAAACTGACTGTAAATAATTGTGTAAATACATAAGTAAATACATACATAACCAAATAAATATGTAAAGAAAGAAATACATGAGGAAATAAGTTTGTAAATAAATGTGTAAATAAATAAGGAAATACGTTTGTGAATAAACAAATGAGGAAATACGTTCGTAAGCAAATAAATAAATGTTGAAGAAAAATTGTGAGATACATTCATGAGACAAATGTGGAAATATATAAAGATGGATATAGCTAAAATAATTAAATATATGTGGCTATAATATGGAAATGGGTAAATAAATTTGGAAATAAATGGGAAACTAAATAAATGTGGAAATACATAACTTTGGAAATAAATGTGAAAATAAATAATTAGATAAATGTGTAAATTAATAAATCTGGAAATAAACCATCAAATAACATATTTTTGTATTTATTCCCATGTTGTTATTTATTTTTGATTGCATTTACCTAGGGCTGCACGGTGGCGCAGTGGTTAGCACTGTTGCCTTGCAGCAAGAAGGTTGTGGTTCTATCCCGCCAGGCTCGCGGCATTCTCCCCGTCACCCCCACCCCCCCCACACCAAAACAAATTTCATTTAATTTATGTCACCAAATTGCCTTAGGAAGTGTGTCCATATTATTTCCCCCGTGAAATCACATGCCCAAAATGTAACCTGCCTCTCTGAGAAATTTCTCAGTAGCATCCAATGTTTTATAGACATTAGGTTTTGATCCTGTGCAAAGCCCGGCTACCGTCTGGCTACCAAAGCTAACGACCTTACACTGAGTTTATCAGCTTTTAGCCAATCAAATTAGGCTCCCAAATTAGTACTTCCCCTTCATCAGGAAGAATCCTCCAACAGAACCAGAACCAGGCTCGGTGTTGGTGGCCCTATTGCTGTTAAGGTTGAGGAATCATCTGAAAACCAACACAGAAGCCCTGAGCCAGGGATACTTTCTATGCTAAAGAAAACAAGGGAATCTGGAGGTAGTTCCTTTAATGGCTTCATCCAGGAAGAAAAAGTTTTTCAAAGAGGGTCACACTGAGCCAGGTGTACCTTCTATGGAAACAGAGAGTGATAACCTGAGCCAGTCTGCTTTATCAGAAAGGAAAGTTTTTATCCTGGTCTTAAACTAGACAGCGTGTCTGACTGCAGGAGGGGAACCATCAGAACATCCAGGAACTGTTTGTTAGATGCCTCCCTCTGGTGGCCAGTCCACGCTACTGCACCTACAAACTCTCAGCTGATGGCTGCTGCTCCCCCTGCAGTTTGGTTTGCACACTGCAGCTTATTCCACATTAAGCTGCAGTTTTATTTCGACTCAGAAAGCAAAACAATGCTTTGCAACTGATTCAAATTCATAAATCTGGGATCATTAAACGAATCTGAAAGTTCTGATATGAACTAAGAGAAACTAAACTCAGTGATGCAGGTTGTGGGTTTGGATCCCTCTCTCCTGGCGCGCTCGGTTGGTCACATCAGAAACAGGCGTAAAAATGCAGTTTTAATAAATAAACATAAACTTTTGGCTTTAGGTGCAGCAGTCAGCGGGGCGCCCCCTGCAGGTCCAACAGAGGAAGGTCCACAGTCAGCTGTCCGGGTCTCAGGTGTTATCAGAGAAAACCTGACCCAGAACGGCGAGCCGAGCACTGAACGGCTGAACGGGGCAGGACAGCGGAGGCGGGGCCTTCTTGTCCCCCGGCTTCAGAGCGATGCTCTCCGATTGGCCGGTGGGCGGGCCGTTGGGCCGCTCCGATTGGCCGGCGGGCTGCGTCAGGCTCAGTAGGAGGTCCCGGAGCTCCTGGCGCTCCTGGGCGCCGCGGCTGCAGCAGTGGAGCGCCGCCGGGTCCAGAGGATGAGCCTCCGTGTTGAAGACGAAGCCACCCGCCCCTAAAACGCACTGCCCGCCGTCCCCGCCCTCCTCCCACGACCCGTCCCCCTCCGCACCCCCGCCGTGCAGGAAGTGGGCGGGGTCAAAGAGCAGGTAGAGGTACTTGATGGTCTCGGCGAGGAAGAAGGACTCCATCCGGTTGTCCAGCTGGTGATCCCTGAGATCTTTGACCTGCAGGAGGAAGAGGAGGGCAAGATGAGGCGGACGCCGTCAGCGTGGACCAACGGGACCACAGGGAGGTCATGTGACTCACGCTGGCGTAGCCGCAGGGCGTCCTGGCGATGCGCTCGATGGACTCCACGGCGTCCAGGCCGAACTGCAGGTAGGTGTGGTCGCCCGTGGCTCTGAACAGGTACATGGCGCTCTCTATCAGCTCTGGAACAAACATGGACAACAAAGACGGTTAGCACGGCGGCAGGAATCCACTTCCGACGCGTCGGAACAAACCGAATCCATTCCAGCCGTGAAACGTCCAACATGTTCAGCGCAGAAACACGCAGGAGCCTCGCAGACGTCTGCTGGGTTCTGTGCAATAACACGGGCTGGACACGCTAACTGGTTGCCAGGGTTACGACCTCCGACACCCCAGGATAAACAACAGCTTCGGCCGGAAGAAGAATCTCAACCAGCATACTTGCTCAGACCTCAGAATCCCGGAGACATTCAAAAGGGCTTTTTTGTGATGTCTAGGGCTGCGAGGAAAAATCGATTCACGTCTGAATCTCGATTCCTATTCAACAAGATTCAGAATCGATCCGAAATGTTTGAGAATCGATCCTCAAAAAATGTGTTTTCTGAACCTTTTTACATTTTCGCTTCGCGTTGTGTTTGTCATGCAACGGCCACCGTCGCATTGACAGGTCTGGTCTGATGCGCCGCTGGCTAAGTAGCGCTAAAGCTTCAGCATGAAAGACGAAAGAGAAATCCAGCCCGCCCCGTCTTTGCTGAAGGTAAATGTTTGGGCCGTCTAAAAGGTCTTCTCCATACTAATGACACCCTTGGCTAAAGTTTTATTTTTAATAATAAATCTGCAAGTATATAAGAGCGATCTTTCTTTATAAGCTACACATAAACATCCAGCAGCGCTGCACACCTGTGACGCTTTCAAGGAAGTCCGAAATATATGCTGAGTTCAAGAACGTTAGGACTTTTAGAATTTCTACCAAAAACAATGAAAATAATAACATAAGCCATAAATTTCTGTTTAATGATGCTTGATAAGCAACATTTGGTGCATAATAAATATTTTCAATGTATTTTCTACTATGTACCAAAGAACAAACAAAATACATATTATTATTTTTTTTCTTCTTAAAATATATCAGCATTTTTTTTTCCAAGACTAGACATTTTGTTTTAAAAAGGTCTTGGATGTCCAGTTGCAATTTCATGTCTTGTTACTTTTGAACCAGTTCCCTTCTCTCAACATAGATTGTAAAATCCATTTTGTGTTGATGCCCTGTTACATTCATGGCTCACTTCATCACAGACACTTGGTAGATCAAGTTGTGTGCATTACAAACACAAATGATGAATGAAAGAGTATTGATTAAGAAAAAAATTTTATTTAATCGAGAATCGTTTCTCAATCGAATCGTCACCCCAAGAATCGGAATCGAATGAGATGTTGTAAGATTCCCATCCCTAGTGACGTCGCAGCCTAAAATGCCCGATATTTACACGTATTACTCGTGTGATTCTCGTACTCGGCCAAAGTGCTTCATCCGTATCCGGCTCAACGTGAGGTTTAAAAACAGGTTTACTTTCAGCCTTAGAACATCAAGAATGTCTACTAAAATCATAATCATTTTCATTATGGTCATATCATTCACCTGTGTCAGGAAAAAAACAACATGATGCAGTCCATATGTAAGTAAAATGGGCTATTTTAAAGCACATTTGTATATTATTCATTCTTATCAGATAATGTTGATAGGAATGGTCTTGTATGGAAAAAAATACCGTTAAATAACGTAATATGTGTATGTTTTCTTAAAAATACCGTGATATGAAAGTTTTGCAATATCGCGCAGCCCTGGGTTGAATCGACGGAAGCAGTTGAATTTTGTTTGACAAAAGGCATTTCGCCGTTCCAAACTGTCGAGAAAGAAGGATTCAAGCGAATGATCGATAACTTGGACCCAAGATACAACATTCCCCAAAAGAAAACGTAACAAAACTTAAAGATAACATAATCTGCTATTGTACAGAAGAAAATATATTATCATGAATTGTAATTATATGGTAATAAATACCTGATTTTATAGCGATACATTTCTTAGGCCATATCGCACATCCCTAGTACCAAACGGCTTTCTACGCTAATGCGTCATTTTTGTAAATGTCGCAAAAAAAACCGTGCAACTCTAGACACGCCCCCTTACATCAAGAATGTCAGCACCGTGTAACTGTTAGCTGTAAAAACTGTTAACCATAAACCAGCCAATCAGCACACAGCTCAGTTAATAGTGGGCGGAGAAAACCAGCCTTTCAATTTTAGGCTTGGGTGATTTTAAACCCAGCAAAGTTTCATATGATAAACATCAGAGATTTACAATTTCTGAAATTAATCTTAGAAATTCATAAGTTTTTACTCCTAATTTTCCTACTTTAGGACAACAGAGAATTTCCGAGTTTTTTCTGGAAAATATGTGACTGAAATTTACTCCAAAATATTTTTCTTTTGCTCACAATTGCCCTAATCCTCCGTCGTAAAAAATGAGAGAAAAATAAAGAAAAATAACGACTTTATTGGTGAAATATGAGGAAGACAAAATAAAAGATTAATAAAATTAAGCGAATACATGAAAAAAAAAACCCAGCAAAGCCTGGATTCTGTCCGGTGGTGTAGTTGATGTAATCCGGACCCAGAGGCAGGTCCAGATGTGTCGGACTCACCTGGTCTCAGCGGGTATCCTTCCCTCTTGTCCACGGTGTAACCCTGAGTGATGCTGTAGAACTCCGGCAGACCTCCAAACTGTCTCCACACAGAGTAGTAGTTCTGGAAGGTTCTGGCGGCGCTGTCCAGGTTCCCCAGCAGAGACTGAAACACAAACGGGCAGATGAACCTCTCGACCTCCTCGGGTTGGACCTCTGGACCCCGGCTGGACCTACCTGCAGGCCGGGCCAGAACGCATCCAGGCTCTGGAACACCGGCATGGTGATGGTTCCTTTGTGCATCTGGACCCAGAGGTACCAGTCGTCGAAGCGGGTGTAGTTCTGGATGGCTCGGTCGTACGCTGCAGAAACATCAGGAGAAGATCAGAATCAGAATCAGAATCAGAATCAGAATCAGTTTATTGGCCAAGTATGTCACATACAAGGAATTTGACTCCGGCAAACTTTTTTCTCCAGTACAGAACTTGAATAAGTGAAATAAAAAAAGAAAAAAAAGAAAAATAAGAACAAAAATAAGTAAAAATACAAATAAATATCAGATCGTAAATAATAAAGGATAATATATACACCAAGCCGGGGTTATTTTACAGTGAGTATGTACAGAAGTGCAGAGTTATAGTTTATTGTTATGTGAGTGCACTCACACACTGTGACTAGACAGAGTTCGTCAGAGCGACAGCCTGGGGGAAAAAACTGTTTTTGTGTCGGGTGGTTTTGGCGTACAACGCTCTGTAACGCCGACCTGAGGGGAGGAGCCTAAACAGATTGTGGCCAGGGTGTGAGGGGTCAGAGGTGATTTTCCTGGCCCGCTTCCTGACCCTGGCCCGGAATAGGTCCTGAATGGAGGGAAGATCGGTTCCTATGATCCTCTCTGCAGTCCTGACTGTTCTCTGCAGTCTGTCCTTGTCTTGCCTGGTGACGGATCCGAACCAGACAGAGATGGATGAGGTCAGGACAGACTGGACTATTGCTGTGTAGAAGATGATCAGCAGCTCCTGGGGCAGGTTGAACTTCCTGAGCTGACGCAGAAAGTACAGCCTTTGCTGGGCCTTTTTCCTTATTATGTTGATGTGTGAGGTCCACTTCAGGTCCCGTGTGATGGTGGATCCTAGGAACCTGAAAGACTCCACTGTGGGGACTGGCTTGTTGAGGATCATGAGAGGAGATGTTGATGGTGGTCTCTTCCTGAAGTCCACTGTCATCTCCACAGTTTTGAGCGGGTTTAGCTCCAGGTGGTTCTGACTGCACCAGAGAACCAGCTGTTCCACTTCCTTTCTGTACACAGACTCGTCGCCGTCGCGGATGAGTCCAATGACGGTGGTGTCATCTGCAAACTTCAGGAGTTTCACAGAAGGGTCCCTCGACGTGCAGTCAGTGGTGTAAAGGGAGAAGAGCAGTGGGGAGAGAACACATCCCTGGGGGGCGCCGATGCTGAGGGAACGGGAGCTGGATGTGAACTTACCCAGTTTCACCTGCTGCCTCCTGTCAGTCAGGAAACTGGTAATCCACTGACAGGTGGAGGGAGGCACGGTGAGCTGGGACAGTTTTTGGTGGAGGAGCTCTGGGACAATGGTGTTAAACGCAGAGCTGAAGTCCACAAACAGGACCCGAGCGTAGGTACCTGCAGAGTCTAGGTGGTGCAGGATGTAGTGTAGAGCCATGTTGACGGCATCATCCACTGACCTGTTTGATCTGTAGGCGAACTGCAGGGGGTCTAGCAGGGGATCTGTGATGTCCTTCAGGTGGGTCAGTACCAGACGCTCAAAGGATTTCATGACCACAGATGTTAGGGCAACTGGTCTGTAGTCATTTAATCCAGTGACTGGGGACTTCTTGGGAACCGGTATGATGGTGGAGCGTTTGAGGCAGGAGGGGACCTCACACAGCTCCAGGGAGTTATTGAAGATCTGGGTGAAGATGGGAGCCAGCTGGTCAGCACAGAATTTCAGAGAGGCTGGGGACACTCCGTCTGGTCCCTGAGCCTTTTTAATTTTCTGTCTCTGAAATAGCTGGCGCACGTCCTGTTCGCAGATCGTCAAGGCAGGTACGTGGGTGGTTTGGGGTGAAGCTGGGTCTTTTGTGATGGAGATGGTGGGGGAGGTGGGAGGTGTGAAAGTCCTTTCAAACCTGGAAAAGAAGTCGTTGAGGTCCTCAGCCAGGCGGGGGCTCTCCACAGGGTGGGGGGATGGTCTCCTACAGTTAGTAATGGTCTGCAGGTAGCTCCAAACTGCAGAGGGGTCGTTAGCAGAAAAACGGTCCTTAAGCTTAGCACTGTAGTTCCTCTTTGCTGCTTTGATCCCTCTTGTTCAGTTTCTATGAGGAGCATAGAAACTGAAAGCTGCTTCTCCATGTTTGGTTCTGGTTCTGGAGACGATCAATAAACTAGAGCTGGAGGACCTGATTGGTCTGGATGGTTTGTACCATGATAGCAGATCTCTAATGTACTCTGGTGCTAAACCATTCAGTGATTTATAAACTAGTAGGAGTATTTAGAAGTTTATTCTCTGAGCTACAGGGAGCCAGAGGAAGGACTTTAGAACTGGGCTGATGTGTTCTACTTTCCTGGTTCTAGTGAGAACACGAGCAGCAGCGTTCTGGATCAGCTGCAGCTGTCTGATTGATTTTTTAGGTAGACCTGTGAAGATACTGTTACAGTAATCATAAATGCATGGATGAGTTTTTCTAGGTCTCCTTGTGTCATCAGTCCTTTAATCCTATAAATCTTCCTCAGCTGATAGAAAGATGACCTTGTTATTGCCTTTATGTGACCCTGGAGGTTCTGGTCTGAGTCCATCATTACACCTAGAGTTCTGGCCTGGTTGGTAGGTTCTAGTTGGACCTGTTTAAACTGATTATTGAGATGTAGTCGATCTTTTTTGGGTCCAAAGATAAGTACTTAAGTAGGAACAATTTTACACTTTGCGTGTGTAGCAGGGTGAATGAACCTTGCTACCATTTGCATCAGAGCGTGGCGGCTTCCGTATGAATGAGGGCGCTCTGACTATAAAAGGAAGCAGCGTTTCCTGGTTGTGTACAGTACGCTCATTAAAAACGGCTGCGTTCTCCAGTATCTCAGATCGCCTAGTTGTCATCTGTTCATCGAACGGTGGTACGTACCCTTCCGTTGGCTAAACCGAAATGGTTTTGAGTGTACAGTAACATAAAAATCTGGTTGTGCACTCAGAAACCGTTTGTGGCTTCGTTCCAAGGCGACACTATCCAAAGGAGGTCCGTAACCGTTGCATGGTACGACAACTTGTAGCTCATTGTTCTTATAAAGTTCTGTTAATAGACGGGCAAATTGGGTACCTGCATGCTAGGGGTGGGAATCTTACAACATCTCACGATTCAATTCAATTCCGATTCTTGGGGTGACGATTCGATTCAGAAACGATTCTCGATTCAAATCTTTGTTTTTTCTTAATCAATACTCTTTCATTCATCATTTGTGTTTTTAATACAGACAACTTGATCTACCAAGTGTCTGTGATGAAGTGAGCCATGAATGTAACAGGGCATCAACACAAAATGGATTTAACAATCTATGTTGAGAGAAGGGAACTGGTTCAAAAGTAACAAGACATGAAATTGCAACTGGACATCACAGACCTTTTTAAAACAAAATTTCTAGTCTTGGAAAAAAAAAATGCTGATATATTTTAAGAAGAAAAAAATAATAATATGTATTTTGTTTGTTCTTTGGTACGTAGTAGAAAATACATTGAAAATATTTATTATGCACCAAATGTTGCTTATCAACCATCATTAAACAGAAATTTATGGCTTATGTTATTATTTTCATTGTTTTTGGTAGAAATTTTAAAAGTCCTAACGTTATTGAACTCAGCATATATGTTGGACTTCCTTGAAAGCGCCACAGGTGTGCAGCGCTGCTGGATGTTTGTGTAGCTTATAAAGAAAGATCGATTCAGCAAAGACGGGGCGGCCTGGATTTCTCTTTCGTCTTTCATGCTGAAGCTTTAGCCTGGCGGCTACAGCTAGCTGGTGCTAGCAGCTAGCGCTAGCTAACCTACTGCACATCAGACCTGTCACTGCGACGGTGGCCGTTGCATGACAAACACTACGTGAAGGGAAAATGTAAAAAGGTTCAGAAAACATATTTTTTTGAGAATCGATTCTCAAACATTTTGGATCGATTCTGAATCTTGTTGAATAGGAATCGAGATTCAGACGTGAATCGATTTTTCCTCACACCCCTACTGCATGCTGCCTGGCGAGGAAGTTCCTCACCTTCCAGGTGACATGTCAGCTGCTTCTTTAGAGCACTGGGTTAAATCATTAGGGAAGAGTTTGTCAGCATCAGCAGCATCAAGATTACATGTTCAGTCTACGGTTGAGGCCGTTGGGGGAGCGTCTCAGTCTCTGCTGCGCTTTGTGAGCTTTGGCTCTGTCAACTTTTCAAGCTTTTCCTGTGTTTCAAGCTTCAAAGCTCATAACGGCAGCAACGCAGAAGTTCAGCTAGTTGCACTTTTGACGGTCCTAAAGCTGTTGAGGCAGCACAGCAACCAATCAGAGCGTCTCACTGTAGTGACGTTGCCTGGCCAACCACGATCCGCGAGTGTTTAAAACGTCCAGCAGAGAAAGACCTGCCTACGAGGTTTGCAAGCTTCACTTTAAAAACGGATCTTCAGTGTTTATGCGTCGAACTATTCGCTTTATGAGCGTTGCTTAATGCTGACAAAGCCTGCGGCTCTGAACGCACCGTTAGTCTGTACAGTTTCCACGCGTGTTGTCTAGAGGCACGCACCTAGTTGTGGAAGCTTGGGGGAAACCAACTGTTTATAGAAAACTGTCTCCTGCTCTCTTACATGGATCTGTGTGTGTTATTGGTAGCTCACTAATTTCCTTTGGGTGTAATTCCCAAGGTGGCGCTGTTGGCGTTTATTGGCTGCTCCCTGAGCAACCACAAAAGGACAGCGTGTGTTTTGGGCACGCTATGTTAAATACTACCCACCCCGTTTTACCATACGTGGTATCTACCATTTCGTACTTGTTCGTACGAAACAGAAGAATAGCTCTAACCGTGTGTACACACAACATCTAGTGGTAGAACAGGGAACTGCAGCACTGAAACCCGGGTTCCTACAGGCTTCTTCAACTTAAAGTCTTTTTAAGACCTTTTATATGAAAAAATTAATACCCATTTCATGGCTTATTTCATAGCCCTACCAGCAGAGAAAATACATTTATTTCTCAGGGAAAAGAACGTCTAAAAGACGAGAACAAGCCAAGCAGAGAAGCAGGCCACGACGAAGTCTGCCAAACAATGTGAAGTTTTTTGTTTTTTTAGCTTTGCTTACTTTTTTTTTTTTAACGTTAATCTTCATTTACTGACACCCTTCTGAGTGTTTTGCGCCGGGGCTTCGCTACTTTCTCTATTATTGGTTCAGCCGCTCTTTATTTATACTGCTTTAAATAATCGTGGTCAGTGTTCCCACTAGAAATCTTCCAGCCGTTGTGCTGTACAATTTCTGTCACAACACATACAAAAAAAAAACACATAAAAAGGTATGTACGTTTTATCCAAAACAGCTTTTAAGTGACAACAACAAATAAATTGTTATGGAGAAATTTAGCGTTATGATTCATCTGCACTTTGTAATCAACTGTGATGCACGTTTACTTAATGTTGCAGTATTAGCTTGAATGTTCAGTCTTAATGAGTGACGCCTTTACCCGAGTCATGCTCAACGTGTTTTGATAATGATAGTCCCCATCCGGCGTTACCATGGAGACGGCTCTTCGACCAGGCTTTATTAATAGGCCTACAAAGTTCACAGCTTCCTAATCTAAGAGAAAGGCGCCACTAAGTCTCCGATTTTCTCCTTGAGAGTTGTACTTTATCGAGTAGAATAGATGGACGAAGGTTGCTGGAAATAATATAAGCTTGTTGTTGTAAGACTGAGACGGGTCAGTATTCTTGCGTTTACTGTGACATGATACTTGTATGATCAATCCGAATCGTATTAAAACCTCCAAAAACGCTTAAAGGAATCTCTCTCACTGCGAGTCTAAAATCCGACTACAAAATAATAAAGGTACACCAATAAATAATGGTAGCGCTTTGACTAATTGCAAGTTTTTCACAGACTTTTGCAGCTCCATTACTTTGCATGCAGTAATTTTCCCATACACTAGCTGGAAATTGGTTATAAAGAAACAATGAAACCTGTATTATTGATTAAAATGTTTTTTAAAGGAAACGAAACATTTTTGTACAGTAGGCCGACAATCTTTAAATGTTTTTTGCCCTCCAATATCTGCACTACACATTTTAATGTTAAACAGTAAAATAAAAAAAGTTCCAACTGCTTTGATCATATGTGCGTGTTTAAACAATCTGAGAGCCACAAGTTAACTGCTCACTTCGTACTTACTTAATCAAAATTAATCAAAAGAAATACTTTAATATGTTTTTAAATACAATTTTCTATTCATTTTGTATATTGCAATAGGTGTTTTTGTCACCAGGGCTGATTTATAAATGACCTGCAGCTAACTGCATCATTATTGCACACTGTGTAAAAATGCATGAAGAGGAACTTTAGAGGGTCGCCAGCATCAGCATGGCCACTGTTCTGCTGCATCGTGTTGAAACATTTTGATAGAATACCGCGGAACATGTTGAGAAGCTCCTCGTCCTGCAGCATGATGGCTCCTTTCACCAAGTACTCGTAGTAGGAGTCGACGCCGGCGCCGATGCCGGCGTCCTGGGCGACCCACTTCTTGGTCACGATGTCGATGTGGTTCCCCACCTGGACAAGAAGAGAAACAGGTCGGTCCGACGAACCGTTCAGTCCGAACGTCCTATGGCGGCCCACAGTAACGCTTCTCCAGGGTTCTGGTGGTTCAATTTTAAAGGGCCTATATCATGCAAAATCAAGTTTTTGGAGTTTTCAACCATCCTATAATGCAAGTTTCTCATAAAAATTCCCGCCAGAGTGGTTTTTGGCTTAATTCACGCATGTCTGAGTAATCCTCCTGAATTCTGCTCTCTGAGCAGCTGCCCCTCCCTCTCCTGGAAAACCACTGAGTGTTCAGACAGTTCACAAGCTGACGTCAACTAGTTGAAAACAAGCTAGAGTTTCAAACACACCCTCCTCCTTCTCAAAGCTCATAGCTGCTTCGGTTTATGGCAGCTTAAAACGCTTTTGTTGTTGGATTTTTTCCTTTCTCTGTGAAAACGCCTGTTTGGCTGCATGGATTACAGGATTTTATTCTACATTCCTAAAGAACAGCAGCTGGATCAAAGAACAAAGACGCCAGATGGACAGAGAAGTGGCTAAATGCTAATGCTAATGTGTGTTAGCCATTTATAAAGCTTTTTATGTAATCTTATAACAGCATTGTGTGGTTAATTAATTGATCTGTAGCATCTCAGAATATTCAGTAAACGGGTGCAAACAACACCCACGGCTTTTTATATACTGGGCTGGAAAGATTTGCTTAGTGGACGCAGCTATGTTGGTTTGGGCTCTGTCTAAAGCCTGGAGATTTAGCAAATAAGGCTTTATTGACTCGGTTTTAAAATAAATAAATAAAATAAACCAAACGTTTGAGCCCTTAATATAACAGAGTTTCATTTTGGTACTCTTTGCTTTTCAAATTCTTTGTGAGAATACTGTTTGTGATGAAGCTTAGCACCGTTTGTTTCAGTTTGATCTGCTAATGGCTCGGCAGCGTAGCGTTGGGGTGCACGAGGCGGGTTTACAGAGAAACAAGCCGTTTTACTTCGTGGTCCAACATTAACTACAGGATACAAGTTAAATTTCAGGACAAATTATTACTGTATAACACCAACGTTAACATTTTTTCATATACATGTCTATCCCAGAAGTTGAAAGCTGTAAAATAACATGATATAGTCCCTTTAAGGAGGAAGTTGTTGTTCTTTTACCTTGACCTTATATCTAGCATGGATTACGTTCATTTATTCACCCAGACAAGTTTGGAGCTACTTGAAGTCCTTTGGGAGAAGTTAAAATCAATTGGTGATCAGCGCATATCTATATAATGGGAGTTAATGGGACAGCCTCTAAATAAGACATTATTTATAAAAATAATTTCCACCTACGAGAAGCTCAGAACTCACCAGGGAATGGTGCTAGTGATTGCTAAAAAAAAGACATTGGTGAAATGAAGGAGCTTTGTGGCACCCCTCCTTTCCAACGGACGCGTTATACGCAGCTGATAGCCCTCATTAAAGTCTATGGGACCGTTCCCACCGGATGCGAAGCAGCGCGAATATCCACGTGTGCCAGAAGCGTTGTGGCTCCTTCCCCCTCTTACATTTATTTATATACAGTTCTATATTTTTTTAAGTGCTACTCTTTTAAAACGTGTAAAGCTCAGCAATTTAGATTGGACCAGACAGGAAATCAGCCGTTTGTGAAAAGTAAAATACCCGGAAGTGTCAAAATAAAGGACACAGATTTCCAATAGCTTGTCTACAAAAAAACAAAACAAGAAAACATCACAACTAGCTGTGACATCAGGTCAGTCAGTCTGTGGGTCCAATTTGTTGGTTTTTATCACACGTGAGGAGTAGTTAAGCCTTGAAGTGGAGAATCACCAGAAATGCCAGAGATCATTTTTGTAAGCACAACATGAAAAAGGAGAAAACATGGAGAGAAATATCTGCAGTTCTGGGAGTGGATGGTGACTTTATGCTACTTATGAACACAGAGTTACATATTTCTCCCTTCATACTACCCTGGCAGTTATGCAGCTGCAATTCTACCGTGATTCGTTGATCTCCTGGGATCGGTTGGTAGGAACGCTTTGGCGAGTGATACGCGTCTAAATCGCTCCCAGTGGGAAGGGAGCTGCTTTCTATTTCGTTACGCGCCGCTTACATGTCCGGGATTATTTAGAGGCTTCACTTTGGCTGGCAGAACAACTGCCATTATATGGATACACGCTGATGTCTAAACTTCTCCTGAAAGACTCCAAGTGGCTCCAAATTAGTCTGGGAGAGTAAATGAATGTGATGCCTGCTTGAAATGAGGTCCAGTAAAAACTGAAGGACTTCCAGAAAGCCTGAAGAAATTGTAGAAGAACCTCCTGTGTGTTTGGAGCTGGCGCTCGATAGGTCGGCGGTCAGTTACCAGTCCGATCTCAGATCTGGTGTCCCACAGGGCGCTCAGGGCTCGGCGGGCGGCGTCCTCGAACGTCGGGTCTCCCGTGATGCGACTCAGCGTGGCGAACTCCAGGATGAAGGTTCCGACGCCGGCAGTGCAGGTGATGGGCGTCTCGGTGGGACTGACGCCGCGCATCAGGTTCACGGTTCCGTACGGCATCCCAGTGGGTGTCTGGAATGCTGGAAGTTTAATAATTAGTAAAATAAAACCAGAACCGGCTTTGATGTATTTATATCATGGCACAGAAAATAAGTATTTTGTCAATAATTGAAATTCGCCTCAGTACTTTGTTATAAACCCTTGGTTATCAATGCCAGAGGTCAAAGGTCACCTGTAGGTCTCCAGCAGGTTTCCACTGTTGCTGCTATTTTGGCCCATTCCTCCATGTTTTGGGACTTTCTATGGGGCTGAGATCTGCAGACTGGCTCGGCCAATCAGGGACCTGGAAATGCTTCTTAGGAAGCCCCTCCTCCTTGGTTACCATGGCGATGTGTTTGGGATCATGGTCATGCTGAAAGACCCAGCCATGTTTCATCTTCAACGCTCTCACTGATGCCACCATACATGGCCCCATTCATTCTTCCTGGTCCCACAGCATGATGCTTCCACCCCCATGCTTCACAGTAGCTATGCTGCTTTGGTCCCATCTGAGCGTATGACGTTCTCCCAATCCTCTCCTGGATCATCCAGATGCTCTGTAGCAAACTTCAGACGGGCCTGGCCATGTCCTGGCTTAAGCAGGGGGACCTTTTGAGCGCAGCAGGATTTTAATCCATGACAACGTGGTGTGTCACTGACAGTACCCTGTGTTACTGTGGTCCCAGCTCTCTTCAGGTTATCGACCAGTTCCCATCGTTTAGTTCTGGCCTGTTTCCTACCCGTTCCCCACCAGGTGAAATCCAACATGGAGCCACAGGTGGGGGGGGGGGGTTTGTCGTCAGCGATCTTGTATTTGTTCTATTTTCTAATAACTTCAACACTTGCTCTCCTCTCTCCAAGCTGCTTGTCTACTGTAGATTGGCTCGTCTTTGTCTTGTGCAGGTGTACAATCTTGTACCTGGCGTCTTTGGACAGCTCTGTTGTCTGGGCTATGGTGGAGTTTTGGAGTGTGACAGTTTGAAGGTGTGGACAAGTGTCTTTTCTACAGATAAAGGTGCCACTAATTCAACAAGTAACAGGTCTGTAAGGGACAGAGTTCTTACTTTCATGTAGGTGAAGAATACTTATTTTTTGCACCATTGAAAAAAAAAAAAAACGTGATTTTGTTTTTTTCTACTTTCAGTCTCGTATAGCTGAATTGTACCTATATTGAAAATTACAGACTTCCCTCATATTGACCAATCGGTACGAACGTGGCGAGGATCAGAAACCCGTTTGGACTCTCGTACCCGGCAGCAGCTTCCTGGCGGCGTCTTCGGCCATCCTCAGCAGGGGTCCAGAACACGGCCAGCCGGGCTCCAGCTCCATCCCGGCCCGACCCGCCAGCAGGTGAGCCGACAGCAGACCGCCCACAACTAACCAGAAACAGACCCAAACAGCAGTTTAGCTCCCGATCCTCCCGTCAGAACCAGAACCCCTCGCCGCGCGTCTCACTTCTGATGTTGGTTTCGAACACCGACGCGTTGACGTCGATGTCAAAGTCCACGGAGTCCTGCAGGAGCGACGCCACGCGCTGGAACTCCGTCTGGTTTCCCAGAACCTTGTGGAGGAGGAAAACATTTCAGCTTCATTTTTCCTCTCCATCAGGACGTCTCTAATCGGATCGGATCGCTGCAGAACCGCCAGCTGACGCTCGCATCAGGAGAACGTTAATAAAGGAGGAGGAGGTTCTCACCAGCAGCGTGTCGAGGGCGTCGATCAGAGTCAGAGAGAAGCTAAACGCACAAAGATGAGAGAAAAACGACCATTTAGTTTAATGAATAAAAAAACGAAAATATTCACATTCTGTACGTCTTTATGAACATGAAATTAGCGCCGGCTTTGAGGAACTCGTTCAGTTTATAAACGGCCTTCTGAAATATATAAGCCATCGGGGAAAGACACCATAATTAAATGAAAGCTGATTTATAAGAAAAAGATGTTTTGGAATAAAAACTAATGAAATAAAACAGTTTGATTTGATTTTATGATTCATTTGGAACATGTAATGACCAAGAAATATATTAATAAATGATAAACTGACACAAATAATGAGAGAAAAAAAAGAATAAGTAAATAAATAAATAAATTTAAACCAACAAATACGTTCAATTTACACATTCAAAAAGGAGTGGGAAGAATTACAAATGTATTTAATCCCCCCTTCCTATGAAATCAATATTATTATTTAACTTCGGATAATAATAATAATAATAATAATAATAATAATAATAATAATAATAATAATAAAAATCTACTGCACTACTAACTATGATAATAATAAAAGTAAAAATGATGTAGTTACACCGAATATGTATATATATGTTTTTTGTATGTATATTTTTTAAATTATATTATTTTTAAAAATACAATATTTTAATATTAATGAATGTATTTTTATAGAAAGATCAAAAATACTTCATAAAAATGAGATTATAAATGTTTTATTTTTAAGTCTCATATATTTTTCTATTATTTATTCATCTAAAAATTTGTATCACAAGGTTTTATTTATTAATTTATTTAGTTTTGAGCACTTTGGCGCTCCATATGACAGGGCTGGCCTGGGCGTGGCCTCACCTGCCCCAGGTGTCCTGTCCGTCACAGGTGAGTGGGCGGAGCTCATCGTAGGGGAAGGCGTTGTTGAGGTAGCTGTTGTAGGCGTGGTAGAACATGGACTTGATGCGCTGCCTGCAGGTGAGAGTCAACGCAGGTAAGACTGCTACTGCTGCAGCCAGAACAGAACCGGGTCAGGTTCAGAACCTCTGGACCGGTTTGGATCTGCAGCTGCTAGAAGCTCAAAACGAATCAAACTTTACATCACATGATCTACAGATCTCATCCTGAAGGAAATAAATACGAGCAGAATGCATGATTATAATAATAATAATAATTATTATTATGTTTCTGCAGCTTTTCTCTCCTTTTTTTTGTTTTCTATCCATGAAAATTTCGCAGGATGCTTATGGGATGTCTTTATTAAAGTTACAGTCAAAATTAACACCAATAATTCTACTTATTTAGCCTGTTGGAAGAGAAAGAAAACCGGAGTTCGTTTTTTTTCTTCATGTTATTCATTCATTCATAAAAGCCACAGTTTATATATGTAAATATGTCATTAGCAAGAAACATATTTAATAACAGCAAAATAATTTTTTTAGGAAGCTAATTATTTCGGCTTCTTAACTAAATATGTAGTTCCAAAATAAATATTTATTAAAGAAGGAAAGTATTTAGTTAGGAAGTTAAATATTTTAGCTTCTTTACTAAATATTTAGGTCTTTTTTAACTCAATAAGTAGTTTGCTAACTATAGGGATGCACCGATGCCAATACCGTTCTTATGCACTGTAGTATCTGTATCGGTTTGTTTACCGATAACATGAACAGATAAAATGCGGAAACTGCAATAATTTTACACAAAATGACATAGTTTAGTGTTCTTTGTTATTGATATTTTATTTCTTATGTAGTACACCATAATTTGTTGTAAAAGCAGAGAAGAAAAATGTGTTGCATTTTTTGTGTGTGGTAGAAGTATCGGCATTGGTACTCCGTATCGGCAGGTACTTAAATCCAAGTATTTGCTTATTTTAAACTGTGACATTTATAAATAAATAAGATGGACACAAATAAAATCTTGAACCCCCCCCACCACCTTTTCCTGTTATAACAGGATAAATAACTAATTATTGGTGTGAATTTTGACTAACTTTACTAGCAGCTCAGATGGAGGTGAGAACATGAACAGATTCAGAAGTTTACATGATAACTAATAATCAGCATCTGACCAATAGTAGACCATATAAACAATGAGCATGTTTCGGATCAGACCTCCAACATCTGGATCAGGCAGCAGATGTGACTAAATGTTGCAGAATAATGAGATAAATGAGCAGATTTAAAGAGATCCATCTTCAGTCCATCACTAATTCTAACCTGAACGTTTCTGGGCCGAGAGAGGAGGCTGGGAATCGAACCCATGACCTTGCTGCAGCAGGACAGCAACCTGCGGTTCTCCTCCAGCCGTGTACAGCCTCACCTGGACCCACACCTGTCCTGCTCACTCACCTGACAGCCGCCATCTGCTCCTCGGAGAAGTGACGAGCCGCCGCATCAGTCAGCACCCACAGCAGCAGCAGGGCCGCGCAGACGGGGGCGCGCATGGACACGGACCGGGGACAGACCGGAGGACAGACCGGGGGACAGACCGAGGGACAGAAGGTCCAACAGCGACCAGAAGATCGGGACAACTGCTGCTGAGGCTCTGCTGTCAGGAAGCAGGAAGTGACCGAACAGCGCATGCGTCGTAATTAGCGCTGACGTCTGCTGAAAACGTTTAGACGAGCTGCCGAACGTCAACAAGCCGCCATATTGAAGAGGGCCTTAAAGCCACAGTTCATATTTAAAAGCGGAGTTCTGCTCACAGTTTATGAGCAGTTAATAGCCAGCCTTAACCTTTAATCAAGAATAATATTTATCCAAGTTACACCCAAAACATAACTGATATATTAGATAAATCACTTTCTGAAAGCGGAAAACCAGGAGCCTCAATCTGTTTTAATTATGCTGTTCTCTCAAAATAGAGCCCGATCAATCTCATTGGGGTTTTTCACAAATGCACGTTCATGTGGAAATGCACACCGCCTGTTTCACAAATATCCACGCTGTGGTTCACAAATATAATTTCGAGGAACAATTCTTTCTTCTGAGTGTAATGTTCTTATCTTTTTTAACTCAGACTGGTAGGGAGGAATATCATCTGTAGCTGATATGTTTCGGTGAATCGCTGCAGCCTTCATCAGAGCTGTCGTTGTTGTTGACATTACTTCCGTTTATGTGCGGGCAGCAGGGGACGACATTTAGGGTTCAGTCCGATTGTCTGGTTATTTTCATGTCCACGAATGTTATGCTGTCGTCTTTTTCTTCTTCGTGTGTGAACTTGTAAATGTAAACTCACAGATCATATCATCGCTAAATGTGCATTTATGGACTGCGTCTCTGCATTTGTGAGAGAATTCTGTGTGTGGAGTTTTGAGACTCTCCTAACGCTGAGGGAAAACAAACGTCAGCATTAGCTAATGAATATGTCAATCAAATTCATCACCAGCTGTGTTCGCTTTCAGCCAATCGTATGGTTCCTAACATTTTCTATCCTCATTACAGGCCGAAAGGCACAGAGCTCGGCATTGATTGCTAGTCATTGGTTTATTAAAACCATGGGAACGGTTTCGTAATTAAAGGCACAGTGTGTAATTTTCGGCCAGTAGGGGGCAGTGCATACCTAAATTATCACAAGCATGCGGTATCTGTGTCTTGGAGTAAGAAACTCAACAACAGAGGTCCAACTAGTGCTGTTTTCAAACGCTCAATTCCCTGAGAATGATCTATCTGCAGCAACATGACGAGCACATCAGTCTCTCTTTCATCGCTTGGAACTAGCGAAGAGGTAAAAATGTATTTATGGAGAAACTTTTTAGCATTTTGAGGGGAAATCAATGTTTTAAAAGCGGGTGTGTTCCGTGCGCTTTGTCCGTCCGGGTTCTTGTAGAAGTAAAGACGTCATCTAATATGGATTTCCCCTGAAAAGAGGACCTGCGCCTATGTATTTTAAAACTGATTTTTAAAGTCATATTTTACAATATCACTATTATTATACCAATTAATGTGCTTTACGTAATTATTATTACATAATATTTTAATGCCTGTTTTCAAAGATGTACTGCAAAAACTACACTGTCTCTTTAAGTATTTAAAAATGTGACACAAATAATTAACTTTTGATTATTTTAGTTTGGTAGGGGCATAGAAAAATGTCATGGTTCAGTTTTTAAGGATGGGTACCCTTTCAAAAAACCCAGACAGACAAATTAAAATCTTCCTAAAGAGGAAAATGTAAGGTACAACTCAGAGTATTAATGTTTTATCTACCCTCTTTCCTCCCTTTTATTATATCGGTAATTCGGACTCAGTGTTTTTCACTGTAAACCATCTATTAAACCTGACTAAACAGAGCAAAAATGAACCAAATCCTGTTATTGTTGCTGTATAACAGAAACGATCCAGACAAAAGTAATCAGTGTTACACGTGGGACATTTACTGTTTTGGAAAAACAAGATGAGGTAAAAATGAGTCAGTCGGGTTTATTACAGGATCTTTTACAAGAAGAGAACAAAGACTTTAACATCTGAGTCCACACAGATGTTCAAATTGAACTTAAAGTACTTTATCATCCTACCAGCCAGGCAGGACATTTGTCTTTGGCCTCACTGAAAGAGATACATAACTAGAAACTAAATCAAGCAGTAATTAGCGTTTTATATTCAAAGTATAGATGAACTGATGACCGACAAAGAACCCTGAATCACATATTCGTCAGAATGACGCAAATGTTCCTTTCCTTCCTGTTCGATCATGCAGAGTTTATTCAAATCTGGACAGCACAGGAAATGAGCTACTGCTGAAAATTCAACCCCCACCCCCCCTACACACAAACAGAGTGAATATGTGACAGGTTATAATGTAGAACAAACACGACGATCCTTTAGAATCATGAAACAACCATTGCTCTTCCGGGATCTATTTCTTGTGGAAAACGTTCCCGTCCAGCTGCTTCCTCCACTTCAGGTTCCTCATCTTCATGGCTCCCTTCTGCTCCTCCAGCTCCTGCTGCAGCTGAGACACAATAACCAGAAGTTAGTCTTCGCTCCCCTGCAGGGTGGATGTTTTAGCGAGAAAAAAGAATTGTGACCACCTGGTCCAGCAGCGTCTCCATCACAGCAGGGTCGTTCAGATCCAGGGAGGACGTTTTCGCCAGCTTCAGCCTCACCACTCGGGTCAAAACCGGAAACTCTGCAAGAGCCAACGACGGGGATGAACTCACACGTACCCTCCACCATCGGCTGATTATCAGCATCAGCTACAACCTGAAGCTGGAGTCGGACCGGAACTCACCCCAGTAGCAAACGAACCCGATCCGTTCCTCACAGTTCCAGTCCTGCCACTCTCCAGAAATGTCAAAGTTGGCAGCGGCGCAGCAATCCTTCGGCCCGTTGGGTTCTAGTTTGCTCCAGTATGTAAAAGTGCGCCTGGTTCTGTCTGACCACATCCAGTTGGGTCTGTAAAGGCCGATCCAGAGGGACTCTGCCGGGTTTAACCCGTGAATCTCCTTGTTCTCCTCCAGGTTTCTCACTATGGCCAGGTCCGTGTGGTGTTCTCTGCAGTATTCCAACGCTGCAGGCCAATTCATCGTGGTGTTGATGTAGACAAACCTCTCATCCGTCTCTGAAACACGGGTCAAAGGAGGAGGTTCTGTTAAACAGCTATGAGCAGTCAATATCTCAGCTGCAGGATAGAACTCTCAGATGAAATCCAGATTCGTTCTTCTGCTTTTTAAATTACCCCAATCACAAAAACATTTGATCACAATAACAGGTTTATTAGCGCCTTTTAACAGACACTTAATCCAACAAAGATCCTAACCTGTTAGAAAAACAATTTTAAGTGCCGCGGTTTGAAATAAATTAATAAACCTTATGGAGATGTCATGTTGAGCTCAACGGTACGGCTTTGACTCCGAACATTCGTCAATAATTCGAATGTTTTAAAAATTAAAGATATTCGAACGAATTTTAGGGATCTCCTAATATTCAAACCTGTATAGAAATAATTTTTTTGTAAATGCGTTTGCTTGTAAATGTTTTTAATTCAGATTCCGAGCAAACGAGCGAGTAGCAAGCGTGAAAACTGCGCCATCATTTTTCCGGATGTTTACGTTACATAAGGTCGCCGCCGGTCCCGTTAAACATTAATTTATCAACTTAAATGTTTAATCAGTTGTCAAAAAACAAAGTAATCAGTAACAGCGCTACACTTTTACATTTACACACCAAAGTTACGGCGGTGTTAATGGTTTATAGTTCCTCAGTAGCCGAGGTCACTCTTCTTCTACGATTTTGGGGCTTCCGCTGTTTGTGAGCTAGCATAGCCTACACCGTCTACACTGCCCTCTGGTGGATAAAACATATATAACTTAAGTTTGATGCCATTATCGGTCTCACCGAAGAGATTTAATGGTCAAAATATAATTAATAAATATTCAAATATATTCAAATTTTGATATTAATAAACAAATGAAATTTAAATAGCCTAAGCGGAGGCAGAGACCTCAACATGAGTTGCACACACTCAAACCTCTGTTCTCACCGTTGAAATCGGAGCAGACCGGATATAAGGTGGAGGAGCACGGAACGTCGTTCCAGACTCCCTGACTGTCTATGGCTGCGCAGGCCTCTCGTCCACCGCTGTTGTCTGGAGCTTCCCTCGCCCAGTACCTGTAGTGCCCGTCGCTCGCCTGGTAGAAAGTCGAGTTTGACATCGACCACATCCAGCTGTCCAGATTCTCGTACAGTCCAATCCATGCAGGCTGAGATCAGGGATAATTTATCAGGTTTCATTAGACATTACACAAATTCTATTTTAGCACTTTTTTAGGATTCCTGAATGTTTTAGTGCGATTTTTAGAAATACTCGGAGCAGGACGTTTTGTCCACGAAGCTGATAAAGATCCTCAGAGAAATGTTTTTGTGAGATTAATCATCAAAATGAATACGTTTGTAAAGTTACACCATCAAATATTAACTGCAATAACTTACATTATTTAGACATTTATGAGTAGGGCTGGGCGGTATGCCGAAATTTTCATATCACGCAAATTTTTTTTTCCATACAAGACCGTTCATATCCACATTATCTTATAAGAGTGAATAATATAAAAATGTGCTTTAAATAGCCCATTTTACTGTCATATGGACTGCATCATGTTTTCTCCAGACACAGGTGAATGATACGAAAAGAATTAAAACGATTATGATTCTAATAGACATTCTTGATGTTCTAATGGGGCGTTCAGACCGCACTTTGCCACCAGGCGTCAAACAGCTAAAATGGACGAAAGTTGCTGCTTGAAAATTCAAACCCAGCTGCTTGCACACTTGTACTCTGCGTCGGTACATCAGCAAGCGGGCGGGGATTTCTCTTCCACCGGGAAACTAGTAGTCTATATTTAGTGACCGTAGTTGCCCTAACCGGGTTTGTTCTAGCGTTAGCTAACATAACAAGAAAGTTAAAAGAACGTATTTAACGGCTTGACTCAGATATCTTCCACCAAATAAAGTCCGATTATTTCCTGAGTCTCCGACTCCCCAGCCTTCCAGCTCGATCTAGCTGACTCCCCTCTAATCACTGCAGAGACCCTGCTTGCTTAGTAGCTAAAGCACACCAGTCCTCCATCCTCGCCTCTCCCCGAATGGCTCCAGCCGGCGCTAGTTTCCCAACTTTATGCAGCGGCTGCGTGGCCGCCTTAAAGGACTGCCGGAGCAGCAGCTGCATTGCTGCCACCTGTGCCGACGCTCACTTGCTGCATAGGTACCGAAGACTTTGTATGTAATCTAGCTGCCCTTCTGCCTGGCGGCAAAGTGCGGTCTGAATGCGGCTTAAGGCTGAAAGTAAACTTATTTTTTAACCTCATGTTGACGCAAGCAGCAAATTGCATCTTGTACTGGCTTTGCATGTAGTACTGAATAATCCCGCTAGGGGGCAGAGTCCAGGCTTAGACCGGATATTGCCATAGAACAAGTAGAATAAACATGGCGACCGTAGGAGATTATTAGCTGGTTAATATTCAGATAACAGACAAAAAGACGGCAGAAGAATCGTAGATGGTATGTAAAACATATTTACCGCTATTTTTGATTTCTTTCCTACCATTTTTGTCGCCATTAACCGCCTGTTCCTACAGACGGTCACATAACGCTCAAAACCCCCCCCCCCCCCTACTGGTTACTAACAGTAGCGCTTCTAAAAGATTTGCTGTTCGGTTTTTGTCTGACCTTTTAAAGCCTATAAACTTCTAAACTACAGACGTGACTCCTCGTTTTGGAATTACTTCCTCAACATTGTGTGCTTAACTCTGGTAGCTCCTGCTAGCAGCTGTACTTAGATAAAAACATTACTTTTCATCTTTTCGTGAAAAGCGTGTAGCAGTGAAATCGGTCCCTGCTGAAAACCTTCCCCACATTAAACGTTCTGGAAGTTGTCTGAGCTATTCACTGGTATAGCGGTATATTAAAAATTAATATTATAGCAAAAATAAACACTGGTTTTTGGTATGAACCAGTATACCAACCCAGGTATAACGTCTTATTTTCACCTTGTCATTCATATTTTTATAAATGTCTAATTTCTTACTAAATATTTAGTATGTAACTAAAAATGTAGCTTATAAAGTAAATATTTAGCCTTAGTTACATTTACCTTGGAACTCTAAGCTGGGTTGGCCATCACGCCTGAGCAAACAGCGCTCCAGCTAACGTAGTCACATAAGTCGGGATTCCAATATGGCGACGCCCGGTTAGCCGTTGTTGGTAGAATATCTTCGTTAAACATCAATAAAAGCTGTACTTTCTAATGCAAACACCACTTTTATTTTGTTCCAAAGTTCCAATCTCTACATGTAACTTTGATTTTAGACACAGTCTTACAACTGTGTCTTATAAAATAAACATATTTCTACTATGAGCAGCCATATTGAAAGTCAAAACTCGGAAATTTCGACTTTCCAAGTGGCAAGTCTGACTTCAGGGAGCGTTCCAGTTTATTTTCCCCACAACGCTAAAAATGAACACACCATTAGCTTTGATTTAAATATTTAAATGAAACTAGACAATAACAAGACATAGTGTTTAGCTAAATATTTAGCTTTGAACAAAACATTTGGCTCAGACCCAAGAGTTTAGCTAACGTACCAATATTTTTGCTAATATGTCGAATTGTAGTTTCAAAATAAAAAGCTGGGTCCATTGTTAAAATTTCTGTTATGCCGTTAAAACATCCTATGTTTTAAGCTGAAATGTTTGACATATTGGGAGAAAAATAAACAATGATAAAGAGGAGACATTCAGTTTTGGCAGCAGAGCTTTGGAAGACAGGGCTTTTATTTTGATAGTCCACTTCTTATCTGCAAGTAAATTAGCATATTAGCTAAATATTTAGAAACTAAATACTACTATAACTAAAAACTGCATTTATGCTTGAATAACTAGCATAGATCATAATTTGACTAAAATGACTGTTGAACTTCACAAACTTCATAAATGAATGTCTGACTACCTCTTTCATTACACCTTCAGGAGAAAGCTAAATACTTGCGATGCAATGATATCGTTACTGGCATCAGGCATCTGGGCGGTTGCCGTTCTTATGTATTCATATCGGTATCGGTTTGTTAACCTATACCATGAACCGATACTTAAAAAGTTTAAACGGCAATAATTTCAAAGAAAATGTTTATTCTTCACTGGAAATTTTAGTTCTGTGGTCATTTTTATTAAGATATCTTTTTGTTTTAATCTAACTCTCCATCATTTGTTGCAAAAAGCAGAGAAGAAAATAAAACCTGTCTTCCAACTAATCTTATTTTTCTGTGATGTAGAAGTATGGGCGTTGGAACTCGGTATCTGCAGGTTTTCAGATCAAAGTATCGGCATCTTATCGGTTTGAAAAAAAGCTGTTTTATTGCATTCCTACTAAAAACATTTCAGATAAAAATATGAGTAAAGTGTGGCTCACATAGCCGGCTGGGTGAACCAGCTGGGTCAAATTCGCCAGGCTTTGGAGATTCTTCACAACCTCCAGGCTCTCAATGGTCACCAGGTCCGTGTATCTCTCCCTGCAGTAGCTCTGAGCCTCCAGCCAGGTCTTCTGCTCATATACAAAATAATATTCACGAGTGGAAAGCGAAGAGACGGCACACAGAGCTGCAGAGACACAAACAAGAAAAAAATGTAAGAATTTTAAATCTGCCTTCTTCAGTAGAAGAACCTAAAACATGGATATAAAAACACTTCCTAACGTTCTATCCGAGGTACATGAGGGGGAATAAAGGGATTTTCTTGCCTGTTGCCATGAAGATCAGCTTCTCCATATTTTTGCCGTCTTGTTCCAAGTCTGATCCTGAAGTTGATGAGATGATGAAGTGAACAATATCTGTAATCTGCAGGCACTTTGGCTAACCAACTGTTTTGCATTAAATATGAAGGACCAAATCCTGATTGATCGGCAAGTCAAAACAATTCAAATCAGTTTTATTTCCATGGACAAGGTCACAAATCCCTAAAGTCTGGTTTAAGGACATATGCTGGATCCTGTTTCAATGTTTTCCTGTTAGAATCCAATAGGTGTTTAACTTTATCTGCCTTTTGAGTTATTGATAATTTCTCTATTACTGTTTTGTCCTGAATATAGGACGACCCCGATTTTAAGACGACCCCCCGTTCTTAATACTAAAATTTTGAAAAAGGCTGGTATACTTTTAAAGAAAAGATTTCTTATTCAAATTTTGATAAAGTCACAAAGAATAATTACAGACTGCTTTATTTTTTGCCTGTTCTTGCAATCACAAAAATCTGCAATGTATTACTGTGTAATTTCAGTAAAGCCAGACGCGATACTTAGCGACACTTAATAAAAACTGAACAAAAAAAACATGGTAAGAAGAGGACGACCCCACATTTTTACATGTAAACTCTCAGAACTTTGCTCATGTCAAATCAAAAGTCTGCATGAAGCTTTTATTCACTCACGTCCTCTACCTCGCTGTCCTCACTGTCACTCTCATGCTGCGGTCCTGTCTCCTGCCACAAAACGTCATCCTCACTGCCTTCCAACACATTAGATATGGCTGCCTGACAGTTGCTTGATGCCTCTGCTGCATTGACCAACATCATCTTAAAATTAGCAGCATAACTCTGCCTCAGTTCTTTGTTGATTTGTCCCACTTTTGATCCACTCTGCTCCAGACTGCGGCTCTCAATTTTTCTGGATAGGGGACGGTGACCGTGGGATTGTAAAGCTTGGTTTATGCTTGCCGCGTCCGCGAGGTCCGCACGGCTCCACGCGGCCAAATTACGTCATTTCAGCAACCACGCCTCTCCGCGCGGCCTCCTCCCGCCCCAAAATTTCCGCACCGCGCACCTAGGAAAATTTGGAAACTCCCGCGCGGAATAACATGGCGGACTGACAAGAGCTCATATTGCCGGAGGTTCGTAAAAAGACATCTTTATGATTCGGCCAATAGAGATCACTGTGATCAACTGTGTTTTAATGGACGAGTGGACGGTCTCATTTTTCGTCTTTTTTTCTAAGTAAACAGCATAAAAGTTCTGCTTTGTTTAAGCTCACGGGTATCACCATCTTGTAAGCAACAGTGATTACTACTTCTACTATGGTGCAGTGTTGTATGCATGCCGTAGAGCCCTACGCCGCCCCCTACAGTCGTCAAGAATATTGGCTCTCAGCAGGGACAAGCCGCAAAAATGTATAAACTCTGCTAGAAGGCGTCTCGGCCTGTTCCGCACGTCTCGTTTCTGCGCGGAAGGTTCTTGCGTCAAACACACACCAAGCTTAACGCTCCAGACGTGGACAGGTGATGCCTCAAGCAAGGGAGGTGGAGCGTTGAGGTCTAGGAGCTGCGACTGACGACAGAGGAGACCTCTCGGAGTTGGACGTGGAGCTGGGGGCAAGCAGGAGGTTGGTTGGACTGGCTGACAGATCAGGACACAATGGTCTGGTTGAAGAGGACTGATGCGTGAGGACGGATCTGGAGCTCTGAACGACATGAAGACGGTGACTGACCAGAGTGGACGTGAGTGGAAGAGTCTTTGAAGCTGAGGGAAGAGTGGAGTGATTGTGAGGAAGCTCATCGGGTGTGGCTGGTTTGAGTTGGCTCTAACGGCTTCCTGACACTATCAGTATGTGTCAACGGTTAGACCCCCAATTATAAGACGAGGCCACATTTTTACATTGTTTTCAACTGAAAAAAACCTTTTCCTATATTCGGGACAATATGGTCTTCATGAGTCCTTTTATGCTTTAGTGTCTGATTCAGGATTATTGTTTTCATATTCAAGTTCTACATTTATATGACCAAAGTTTCTGCTGGTCATATAGACCAGCAGAAACTTTGGACTCAGTGTTCCCTTATCGGGACGCAGGTCACTGGGCCCACTTTGGAGCAAGGCCTGGAGGTGGGCCACGGTGGCGAGCGCCTGGTTGCCGGGCCTTTACCCAAGGGTTCCGGCCAGGCTCAGCCTAAAGAGCTAACATGGTCCTCCTTCCCATGAGCTCACCACCTGTGGGTGGGGCCCAAGGGCGTCAGTTTGTTTTTAAAGTTGCTGGGGACTTAATTTATTAACTTGAATGCGGTTTGAGGATTGGTGGGGACACATATTAAATATGTATATAGCCTCTAAGTATTCATCCATTTCATGTCTCATTACAATATGCACTGCAGAGTAGGCTATAAACGTGTTGAAAATCGCATCTTTAGTAAATCAATACAAGTTCAAAGCCATAGGTTTAACTGTTTTCCTTTTTAAACATCAACATAATGCTGTCGGTTGGGAAGAATGATTAAAATCCACACCGTAGCACAAAGAACAGTGTTCGCAAGATCAGACTCCTGACCAAGCATAAATATGTGACGAGTTGGGTACCCCCTCGCTTTATTTTTTGACGGGCTGGGTGCTCCCGTTGAATGTTATACAGATCCCTAGATATCAGTAATTGACGACACGGGGAGGACAAGGAATCCGTTTACTTGCTTTCTTGTTTAAAAGAATGTATTTTTGTCCTTCTGTGACCTTAAGGTTAGAACATAAAACTTGTGGGTTGGTTAAAATTGGTTAGATAACTCAACGTACGGTATTATTCTGCTAGATCAAACGGCTCTGAAACAAAATAAACTTTAGATGTTTACAATAAAGCACAACAACCATACAGCGCATCAAAAAATGACGCAACTTGCGTCATTATGTGACGCTTGGTCAGGAGTCTGATCTTGCGTCCATATGTGACGAGTTGGGAGTGAGGGTGCGTCGTTTAAAACATGACATATCATAAATAGGCCGCTTATCTGAAGCTTAAAATGATAAATGAATAAGAATAATTGCACGGCATGTTGATTTATAATCTTTTTTAAGTCTGCAGCTATATGAAGCTTTAATGACGCGAGGGGGGTACACCATGCGTCAAAAGTCCTTCTCGCCTGCGTGCGTTTCTGTTCCGTGGACAATGATAGAAATTAAGCCCGGTCGGGTTCAGGCAAAGATCTTCAGCTCTACTGTATACGAGCAGAAAGAAACATGACTGCATAAGAAACTGGAGTTGAGTGAATTAAATAATATTCAGGTTAAATACTGATGCAGAAACTTTGCTGGGAGCAGAAGTGGCTGTCAGTGGCTTCGTGGGGACAAACCTGTCAATCATAAATATTGCTGGGGACATGTCCCCGGCGTCCCCGGTTAAAATGACCCCTATGGTGGGGCCATAGGTGTTTCAGACACCGGCTCTTGGGACGTGAAACATCACCTCTCTGGTGGGAAAGGAGCTTTCCTTGATACACCGCTCTGGTTCTGGAACCCGACTCCTCGAAAGGGGTTGGACTCTCTTACACATTGGAGCTGCTCCCGCTGAGAGTCACCGACCTGGGGTGGGCATACTTGTCACCCCCCCATCTCTACACCGGTATGCAGGGTTTACCCCAATAAACGAGAGGGTAGCCTTCCTGAAATTGGCGCCACAATCAAACCTTCACGAGCGCTCCACAAACCATCTTTGTCTTTTGATGTTCCTACACATGCTATTCACTCTGAGTGGTGTTTTCTTGTGTTTGGATGATGTCTTCAGGTGTGACAGCTGGTTCTACAGAAATAGCTTTGTCAACCGTGGCTCAGAGGTTAGGAGTTCGTCTTGTAACCAAAGGAAAGCCGGCTCGGTCATTGTGTCCTCGGGGAAGACACTTCACCCGTTGCCTACTGGTGCTGGTCAGAGGGCCTAAAACAGAAACAGTTCATGTACTCCAGCTTTCTTTAATCCAAACTTTATTTCACACAATTAAACACAAAGTAATATGAATTATATGTCATTTCTATTCAAAATTCCTCTTTTATTGAGGCAATACCATCTCATGCAGCTCCTGGTCCAGTTTATTGAGACTAAAAACATGTTTAGTTTCTTGTTCTGTGGTGTATGAGCCTCAGATCTGCTTCATCAGACACCATCACACAAAAAGTACTATTTATGAAGAAAACAGAGCAGATATGTTTTATGTAAAGTAGCAAAGCTATGTCTAAAGCTCATTATTCTTCTCCTTCTTTGACTTTTCTCCATCTTTCTCAAAGATCTTTCCATCCGTCTGCTTCTTCCAGCTCAGCCTGATGTGTCCATTTACTCCCTGGTCCCTCAGCTTCTGCTTCATCTGAAACACAGAAAGAAACCTCTTCAGATAAACTCTTTTAGTGACTATTTTGTTAGAATTTCAGCTGACAACACTGCCCCCACGTGGGTACTTCAGGTAGGGTTTCAGCCTTACTGTGGTAGATCCGATTTATCAGCAAATAGAGACAGAAAACAGACAGTTTAAATATAGAGAGGATCAAACTTCCAAAAGAAGGAGGAGAAAGCAATGAAGCAGGATCTACCAAAGTAAAACAGGAAATCAGGCTAAAAGAATAACGCTGTAAAAACAGACGTGATTCACCTGTTTCTGCAGCTCTTCCAGCACATCAGGGCTGTTCAGGTCCAGAGAAGAACTTCTCACCACCTTCAGCTTCACTTGCTTCATCTTTCCTGAATCTTTGGGGAAAAAAGTTTCCATCAGTTAAAAAAATCTTAGGTTAAATTTTAAGAAGATTTCCATGCCTTTTTTCAGATGGTTTATATTTCCATGAATGAATACTTTATTGCCATTTTAACCAGTGGTAGAATGAAACTGCCTTTCAGCACACTTTCCCAGAGGAACCATAGGTATAAATCACAAGAATGGTCAGGAGGCTTTGGATATTCTGTGTGTCGTCTCTGTTAAAGCAGAATCACAGAGAAAGGAAACCTGAACTCCTGAACTCACCCCAGTAGCAAATGAACCCGATCCGTTCCTCACAGTTCCAGTCCTCCCACTTTGCAGAACTGGCAAAGTTGGCTGCCGCGCAGGAGTCCTTCGGTCCGTTGGGTTCTTCATGGTTCCAGTATTTAAACTTGTTCCTGGTTTTGTCAGACCACTTCCACTGGTCTCTGTAGAGGCCGATCCAGAGGGATTCTGTTGGGTTCAGTGCATGAATCTTGTTGTTTTCGTCCAGGGTTCCCACCATGGCCAGATCTGTGTGGTGTTCTCTGCAGTATTTCAAAGCTTCTGTCCAGTTCATCTTGGTGTTGATGTAGACAAACGTCTCTGAAACACGTGTTAAAGGAGGAGGTTCTGTTAAGAGCAGTCAATATCGTAACCGCAGAAGAGAACCCAGAGAGGAAATCTGGATTTGTTCTTCTGCTTTTTAAACTGCTCCTATCACAAAAACATTTCTCTACTTTAGGCAAATTATATTTAATAAACCTTAAAATATCCGAAGGTGGAGGCCTTTAATCTTCATTTAGGAACCATGAACTGAGAATACTGAAACATTTCTGGTGTCAGTGTAAAAATCTCTAGACCAGGGGTCTGCAACCAACATCTGCCCCCTACGTCCTAAAAACAATAAAATAATACATTTGTGGGGTGTTTAGGGGGATGCAGAATGAAAGTACAACATTTCCTTAAAAAAAGTACATTTGAATTAAAATATTGTAAAATTTAAATTTTATCCAGGCACAACAATGACGTTATGTTTACATCTAGCCAATAGCTGCCATAGGTTACCGGTTGGCAGACACGGTCTCTAAGATCCAACTATACGGTCAGCGCAGCTGGGCTGGTACTGGGAAGAATGGTGGAGTCAGCAAGTCCAGCAGCTGCTTCAGAGCTCCAGAGATTTTGTTATCCATATCAGGAGAGGAGTGACCGCAGAAGAACAGAAACTAGAGTAGTTTTAGGTGAAGTCTACACTAGATGGACCCACATGAAACATTTCTACACCATCAAACACATGAGGAAACAGAGACTTTCCTCCTGGATCGGTAAGCTAACTCACTATTTAGCTCAACTAGCTAGCTAACAGAAACTAGAGTAGTATAGGTGAAGTCTACACTAGATGGACCCACATGAAACATTTCTACACCATCAAACACATGAGGAAACAGAGACTTTCCTCCTGGATCGGTAAGCTAACTCACTATTTAACTCAACTAGCTAGCTAACAGAAACGAGAGAAGTTTTAGGTAAAGCCTACACTAGATGGACCTACATAAAATATTTCTACGCCATTGAACACACGCGGAAATGGGGACTTTCTTCCTGGATCCGTAAGCTAACTCACTAGCTAACTTAGCTAACATTAGCTGTCAGTTAAATTCCTCTATGCTACATTCCTCACTGTACACAGTTCAGGTTGGTCACTGGGCATATCGGCAGTAAACCTGGCAACCCAACAGCTGGGATGATGCTGTTATTGTTGTAACTACAACCTAAATACACTAGATGGCGCTATCATGCTCTTGTTCCATATCCAACTTTAAACAAGCCTCATTCTACTAAATTCTGAGGTTTTTACTGGTTAAATTATAGATTTTGTTACAAAATCTATAAATTACAGATTTTGTTACAAAATCTATAATTATAAACACGTATTAGTTTAATTTACTTCACTTAAAAGCCTAATTTAGTTTATTACATGTTTTTCAGCTCAAAACAAATTTTACTTAGCAGCAACAGGGGCAGAAGTGGCTCCTGGAGCTGAGCTAACCAGGATTGATATTAAACAATAAGTTACAAGATATTAACAGATGTATTAACAGCTTTTAACTGAAACTTAATCCGACAAAAATTATGACTTGTGTCTCTAGAAAAGCAAAGGTTAGGTACTGTGATTTGTGATAAATGAATAAACTTAAAGGAGATGCCATGTTAAGCTTAGCAAAGACAGAGAGTCCAACTTGAGTGTTACAATCCCGATCCCCTGTTCTCACTTCTGACATCGGCGCAGACCGGATTAAAATTGAAGGAACACGGAGCGTCATTCCAGACTCCCCGACTGTCTATCGCTGCGCAGGCCTCTCGTCCACCGCTGTTGTCTGGACCGCCGCTCGCCCAGTTCCTGTAGTGCCCCTCACTCTTGTATGACATCGACCACCTCCAGGAGTCCAGATCGTCGTACAGTCCAATCCAGGCGGGCTGAAATCAGGGATTATTTATCAGGTTTATGAAGTTTTAATGAGGTCTTCTTTTGACATCACACCAAATTTCACGTCTGATTGTTTGATTTATAGAGATTCTAAGAGCAGGATATTTTGTCCATGAAGCTTATGAAGATCCTCTGAGAAAAATTTTAGTGAGATAAATCATTATAAAAAATATATTAGCAAATTTACACATTTAAAGATTAACGACATCTTGCTTGTCATTCATATTTTTAAAATTGTCACATTTCTTAATTAAATATTTAGCATAGAGCTAAACATTTTGTTTACAAAACTAAAAATATTTAGCCTGTGTTCCTTTCCGTGACGTCACGCCTGAGAAAACAGCATTTCAGCTAATGTAATAAGATAAGTCAGGATTCCAATATGGCAACTTTTGTTGGTAGGACTTCTTTGTTAAACATTGCTAAACGCTTTACTGTCTACATGCAAACGCCACTTCTATTTTGTTAATTTTAGAATTCCAGGTTCTAAATGTGTCCACTAAAACCAAATGGTTTCCACCACAGCTACTATCGTAGTTGTGAGGAGGAGCTATATTGAAATTTAAATTCAGAAATCCCAACTTTCCAATTGGAAAGTCCAACTTCAGGGGGTGTTCCAGTTAACTTTTCCGACTATGCTGCACAGTGTTTTTCCTGAACGAGTGCATTGAACATTATAGTGAACGTGCTCATTCTGGTGCTTGTGAATGGTGGTCTCTCGGAGTTCAGTTTTTTTCAAGTGATACCAGATTTCATTTAAGCATTCCTGACAAAAGCCTGGCTAAAGCCGTAGTGGATAAAACTGGGGAAAAGATCAAATCTGGCAGCACTAGTCATGGAGTCGTTGTGTGTATACAATGGAACTGCACGATGTGCATGCAATTTGTTTGGCTGACATCAACAGCAGTAGTCGTGAATAATAATTTAATATTAACACGGCTATTAATGACATTGATTTGATTAATTTATTAAATCAAGTTGGGGCACCACTCCGGGAAATCCAGGAGAACGTTAACATAAGCCAGATAAATTCAGTCTCTTTTCTAAAGGGTGAACTCGGACGCAGTAACAATAATTTCACTTTATTTCTCTTTAAAATATAACAGGGTTTATTAACAGTTGTTTTAACCTTACAGATGAACAATGTGGCAACAGCTGATCTACTCTAAATCGTGCAGTCTACAAACTATTTAAAAAGGAATAACGTATGCAACAAAAAACTAACACTACCAGAATTAGAAAAAACAGCTTCAAAGCAGTGAAATGTGCACCATGGAAGGCGTGTGTGTCTCCACAGGGGGTGATCTGGAGTCAGAGCACAGTAATAGTAATAGTATTCTTTCTTAACAAGACATGCAACCACACCATACCAACAAAATTAAAGGATATTAAAAGATAGGAGATGTAATAACGCTTTAGCAAGAACCAGTGAACACAAAAACAAGCATCAAAAGCCAGTGTTCGGCGACGCTACCAACAACGAGCAAATGGTGGTTTAACAATTACAGAAGAATCAATTAAACCATTTCACCCAAGTCTAAACTTGTCTTTTAAAACCTCCTACAGAAGCCTACACCCTACCCAGACAAACTAAATTTATCCTACTGGTGATGACTTCGTCCTCACTGCCAGTCAAAGGCGGGCGATGACGGGAAAAGGAGGAAAAATCCGAACGGGTCAAGTCCGTTGAGGAACAGCAGCGCAAAGCTGATTTTAGAAGAACGCGTTCAGATACAGGAAGCGACTTAAGTCGATCCTGTCTTTAGAGAGCTATCTTGGTATAGCTCAGATGCCAAGCAGACCTCCTGGCTGCAAAAACGGGAGGTCTAGTAACTTGGCATAAATATTGCTCCGGAGGTTTAGGGAAGTGGTCCTGTCCTGGCCTGCAGGGTGGAACCAAGGGGGAGACTTTGCTAGCAAGGATTTGAGTGTCTCCGTCGCCCAATAGGTATGGAAAGACAATGACTTCTTTGAGCTCAGTCCTTTTAAGAGCTCTCCCTGTGATTACCGGCCAAAGACCAATGCGAACACACTGAGGGAGGTTAAAGCTCTTTCATCATCACTGGTCACAGACCAATGAGGATAAGTTTGGGGCATGCAAAAGGACGCAGTGGTTAGCGCTGTTGCCTTGCAGCAAGAAGGTCGTGGGTTCGTATCCCGGTCCAGGGTCTTTCTGCATGGAGTTTGCATGTTCTCCCCGTGCATGCGTGGGTTCTCTCCGGGTACTCCGGCTTCCTCCCACAGTCCAAAAACATGCATGATAGGTGAATTGATCATTCTAAATTGTCCGTAGGAATGAATGTGAGTGTGAATGGTTGTCTGTCTCTCTGTGTTGGCCCTGCAACAGACTGGCGTCCTGTTCAGGGTGTACCCTGCCTAACGCCTGATAATTGCTGGGATAGGCTCCAGCTGCCCCGTGACCCTGAATTGGATAAGCGGTTAAGAAGATGGATGGATGGATGGAATCCCAACAGAGTCACACCGCGCATGCTTCCGGTGTCAAACTGCAAAGTATGCAGGAAAACTCCAGTGATTGCAGCAGCAGTAATTTGATGTCAGTGAATAAAGCAACATCTTCGTATGACCATATAAAATATTTGTTCAAAGGCTAGTGTTGGGAAAACTTTGTACATTTTTGTGTAAACTTTGCTGCTGGGTCTCAAGAGGCTACTCAGGACATCAACAAGGTCAACAGTAAACTTGAAACGGTATTTTGACATAAAGCATCCAGTTAGCCTTTAAAGGTTTGTGCAAGTCACTAAAAATATTTACGGACACAGTGATGGCGTACCAAAAACAATCCTCTACCACTCAAAGCCAGGTAACAGGATAGCAGCTCTGTTGTCATCACTCAGCCACAGCCGGACATCCTAACAATCAAGTATATTGTCAAGGACCTGGAGCCTCTAAGAAAAATGCCCAGCTTTCATAAACTTAAGTATGGAATTGCAACTTAACTTATTAATTTGGGCTAATTGTTGAGACTCTCATTTCTGCTAATGCCATCATTTGCTCAGTGGACCACATAAATGGTGGGGGCCACTGGGTGCGGAGGCTAAAGGAGACCAGAGGTGGACTTTGGGGCTCGTGACAACGGCCTGGTGCCATGGACCAAAGGAAGAGTACACAGTTCAACGCAGAGTGGACATTTAATAACTCATCAAGATGTGCTAAAGATGCTACATAACATCTGTCTCTATTGGATATCTTTTAGAGTTTCTACAGATGACAAGACGAAGTGTGGCCATCCCAGGGGCAGGGAGGTCATCCGAACATCTTTTTCCCTTATTCAAAATCAACTGAGTGATGAACAAAGAACAAACACCACAAGTGGCCTATATAAAGTAAAGTTCCCCAAAACATTATGCCCCATTGACCTAATGGATAAGGCACTGGCTTCCTAAACCAGGGATTGTGGGTCGGGGTCCCATCTGGGGTGCCAACTAAAATGGCAACATGCCATATAGATGTAGATAAGGATGTGGTTGATTCAGTCTCCATTAGAGTTTTTAAAGATATTTATTAGGAACCGAACAAAACAGAAATCCATCTCTTAGGTAATTGTTCTCTGCCTGAGCTAAAGAGAACTGTGTTCCCTCTCTGTAAAGATGCATTCAGACCGTATCCGTTGGGTACGTCGAGCAACGCATCCAACGGATGAAGTTTGATGTATCTACCTTTGGCTTCCATTGCCTGCTTCTGAGGAAAAAAACAATACATGGGCGGGGCTTCCTCTGTTGCCGTACGTTCTGAACTATGGCGGATCGTAACTAGAGAGTGGTTTGGCTTTATTAGCTAGATAAAGCTAGACAACGTTGACATCGGGGGCATCAGCGCTCATTCTTCAGATGCGTTCTGAGTTTGGGGAGTTTAACCATTTGCTCCAGGAGCTGCTTATGGATGAGGTTCGCTTTCAGTGCTACTTCTGTCTGTCCCGCGCCTAATTTTACGACCTCCCGGGCCGCATCGGAGCTTAAATCTCCCACCAGGACATCAACTACAGGTTCTCTGTTCCTCTTTAGGAGCGCCTGTCCATCTGACTTTGGTATGTGTTATTTCTGACTTTTTGAATCTGCGTAAGATGAAAATGTTTTCACTGGGCCCGCGATTCATTCAAGATACGTATATAGTGACATAACTACAGTAAGACGCTCTGATTGGTTGCCGCACTTTTTAACTGTATTGGATCCGTCAAAAGCTCAGCTTGCTGAACTTCTGTGACGCATGCGTTGGTACGTTGCCGTTAGAAACGCAAGCGTCGTTGACGGAGCCAACGTACTCAACGCAACGCAAGACGGACCTCTTTGACGGACCTCTGACGTACTCCACCATAGACTTTACATGTAATCTTGCCACAACTGACGCTGACGCATGGGCTTGGTCTGAATGGAGCATTAGCCTCCTCTTTAGGCCCTTTCGTGTGTGTTTTCTTTACTCACAGTCCCCGTAGCCAAAATACTGATAAACATCTGCAACATTCAGCTACATCAGTGTAGGCAAAATGTCTGTGACATTTAACACAAATATTCATCACTCTGCAACACTGGAATATGCATCTGCTGCTCCTACAAATCACTGAAGAGAACTAATCTGGAAATAGGTTTCCCACTACAACAAACAAGATGACAGGCGTTGTAGAGGTCTTACTTGGTAAATATGGATGCCCCATGGACTGATTCAAAGGCAGACAATTGTAAAGGGAGTGGGTATTTGTTTTTGACTGATTTGATTAAATCCATGGTTGACTATGTAGGGTAGAAGGGAACCATCCTTTTCGAAGATGAAGAAAATACTGGCACCAAGGGGCGGGGTGTAGTGACGAATGATGCCTTCGTTGGGCAACTCAACATATTTCTGCATGGCCTCAGTTTCTGGTCTGGAGATATTGTATAAATGACTGGTGGGTCGTATGGTCAATGAGGTGGCAATGATGTGAAGCTTTATCTTTACTGATAACTGTCTCTAAATCATGATATTCAGATGGTACAGTTGACAGATCAATATTTTCCAGGGTAACGGGTTCGGCGCATGGTGTGGTAAGATGATTGGCCGGCTGGAGACAGGAAGCAAGACAGAAAGTGGATCAGGACTCTGTGTTTGCTAAGACAGTTGTATCCAAGGGTTAGAGGATTTTTGGAGTCGAAGAAATAGAATGAAATATTCTCTCAATGAAAACCGTCAAGCTTATGGGTTTGGTGCTAAGAGAAATTTGTTGGAGCTCCGTGCCATCTAAGGCAGACACACAGAAGGGGGATTTTAGTTGTTCTGTTTGGATCTGAAATTGGGAAACTAGAGAGGAATCGATAAAGCGTTGTTCACATCGAGTTGATGGAGGGGAATAGGGAAAGAGAATTTCTTCCAAGACTAATCTGGACAGGCAAGGAAAGTCTGTGAGGTTTTTGAGGGGTGATTTGGTCCGACGACCTCCATATTGGCAAACCCTTTCTTTACCTTCTTGGTTTGGGGAGCGAATAGTGCAAATGGCAATGAAGTGATTAGCACCGCCACAATAAATGCAAATCTTAGATCTTACCCTACATTGCTTCTCCTACACAGCAAGCCAAGTGCAACCAATTTGCATCGGTTCAGGTTCTGGGACTGGTTGTTTGGAAAAGAGAAGAAAAGGAACAGAGGGAGTCGGTGAATGAACAAAAAAGTCTTTTTTAACCTTTTCTCTGTTCTTATCCTTTAGTCTGTTTTCCAAACTGACAGCCAGCGTGATCAGTTCATCCAGGGAGTCAGGGTCGTTGTGGAGCGCAAGCTCATCTTTGATATCATTATTCAATACATGGTAGAAAACGCTCTTAAATCCTTTCGAGTTCCACCCTGAAGCAGCAGCGTGAGTACAGACCTCAATCGAAGTCAGCAACAGATTGATTACCTTGAGTTAGTTTCCACATTTTTCTTGAATGGGAAGTTTTGTCCCTCTCTTGGTAAAAAAAAAAAAAGAGTTAGAATTCCTGTATGAATAGTGAAAATGAAATGTCAAATTGGTGGTAATTTTTATAATGTGATTTGGTCCATTTCAGTGCTTTACCGGAGAGAAGACTGAGGAAGAGACTTAGAAGACTGAGCATTGGAGCCCTGGAGAAGGGAACCTTCACAGCACCCAGCCTCACCTGAGAATTCCTCTGAGGTAGATGATTCTGGGTAATGATCGCGTTGGTAAGACGTATCGCGTCATTTCCTGTTTTGTGACTAACTCGTTTGTAGCAAGTCGGTGTTTCTCTCTCTCTTGAACTGATCTAACTTTCTCTGTCAATAAGTTTTTTCTGAGTTGCTTAACACACAAACACATTAAAACGTTAAGTTTCTTCACGGTTTAGGACTCTTTAAGCGTTTTACTGGGTTAATTACTTTGTTTTTAGGTAAGGTAAGGTACCGCTTGGTTAGCTTAGCTTTACGGCTAGCATGGCTTCGGCAGCTTTCTCTCTTGTCCCTCCATCTCTCTCTACACCTCCTCCTCTTTCCTGCTCTCTCTGTCAGATGTTTAGTTACTCCTCCGCCTCATTTAGTGAAGTTGGTAGGTGTAATAAGTGCAGCATTTTTGTAGCTTTGGAGGCGAGGGTTTCTGAGCTAGAGGCCCGGCTCCGCGCTGTAGAACAGCCAGGCCCAGCAGTAGCTAGCGCGGAGTCAACTAGGACAGGACCTAGCCGTCCTCCAACAGCTCCCGTGCAGCCGGGACCTCAGGCGAGCTGGGTGACTGTTCGTAGGAAGATTAGCGCCAGACCCCAGTCCGCGGCCAACCTCCAGCCCCTTTCTCTGAACAATAGGTTCGCCCCGCTCAGCGACGCACCCGCCGAGCAGGAGAGGCCGATTCTTGTAATTGGCAGCTCCATAGTTAGGAATGTGGCTCCAGAGACACGAAAGACCACCGTCAAATGCCTTCCAGGGGCCAGGGCTGCGGACATTAGGTCCCATCTGAAGCTTTTGGCCAAGGACAAACGGCGGTATAGCAGGATCGTTATCCATGCTGGTGGCAACGACACCCGGCGACGGCAGTCGGAGGTCACTAAAATTAGCGTAGCTTCGGTGTGTAGGGCTGCCAAAAAGATGTCTGACTCTGTAATTTTTTCTGGTCCCCTGCCTGATCGTACTAGCGATGACATGTACAGCCGTATGCTTTCGTTCCACCTTTGGTTGTCAAGGTGGTGTCCAGAAAACGATGTGGGCTACATTGATAACTGGGGGGCCTTCTGGGGAAAACCTGGACTGTTACGTAGAGACGGCATCCATCCCACCGAGGACGGAGCTTCGCTTCTTTCCAGGAACATTGATAGGGTTATCTCTAGTTCCCCAAAGCCGTGACAACCCAGAGTCCAGCTCAGGGAACCCAGAGTCACAAACCAGAGTCCAGGTCAAGGAACAGGGACTGCCACCCACCCACTACCCTATAGAGATAGTTTCCCGTCCACTACCCAAAACTAATGAATTAAAAGTTAATGCTACTAGAGCAAAGTATAAAAATCTCATAAAGATAAATAAAACTCGGACTGAACATAAAAACAAATCAATTAAATGTGGTTTACTAAACATAAGATCTCTCCCCTCAAAAACACTCTTAGTAAATGACTTAATTTGTGAAAATAATATTGATTTGTTTTGTCTTGCAGAGACATGGTTGCAGGAAGAGGACCATGTCACAATAAATGAGTCAACTCCCCCTAGCTACTTAAACTTTAGTGTCCCTCGAAGTACTGGTCGAGGAGGTGGAGTAGCAACTATCTTTCATTCCGATTTACTAATTAATCTCCAAAAAAATAATAGTTACAGTTCCTTTGAGCATCTAGTTTTTAGCTTTCCTCATACACATAACAAAGCAGTAAAGCCACTTTTGTTTGTGGTCTTATATCGTCCACCAGGACCTTATTCTCAATTTTTAGATCAGATTTCAGATTTTCTATCTGACTTAGTTTTAAACACTGATAAAGTCATTATAGTCGGAGACTTCAATATTCATGTTGATAATGAAAGTGATAGTCTAAATACAGCTTTTAACACTATCCTAGACTCAATAGGCTTTACTCAAAATGTGCAGGGACCAACACATTCTTGTCACCACACTTTAGATCTTGTGCTGACTTATGGCATTGACTGTGAAGAAATAACAGTCTTTCCACATAACCCTATCCTGTCTGATCATTTCCTTATCACTTTTAAACTTACTCTAATGGATCATATCAAACCTGAAAGAAAACTTCATTATACCAGAACGTTATCAGACAACGCTGTAGCAAATTTTAAAGAAGCTCTTCCAACTTTAATTTCCTCAGTTTATAAATGCAGAACAGAAAACAGTGATTTAACTCGTGACCCCTCACAACTTGACATTTTAGTTCATAGCGTTAATTCCTCCCTGCGTCGGGCAATAGACAAAGTTGCCCCCTTGAAAAGGAAGGTGGCTAGCCATAGAAGATTAACTCCCTGGTTTAATTTAGAGCTACGTACCCTAAAGCAGAATGTTAGAAAACTAGAGAGAAAATGGCGCTCCACGCATTTACATGATTCCTTTTTAATATGGAAAAATAGTTTATTGCTATATAAAAAGAGCCTTCACACAGCTAGAACAGCATATTATTCATCTTTAATCGAGGAGAATAAAAATAATCCTAGGTTTCTTTTTAATACAGTTGCCAAACTCACACAGGATCATAGCTCTATCGAGCCAACCATTCCCCAAGCTCTAAGCAGTGACGACTTCATGCAATTCTTTATAAATAAAATAGACTCCATAAAGAATAAGATAATTGGGAACCTTCCCAATATGCTTGCTTCCTCCTTAGTTAATGAGGCAGCCTCAAAAATGGTGGAACCTAATATATGCTTAAACTGCTTTAATGCAGCCGAACTTTGTGATGTACTAAAATTATTAGCTTCATCTAAACCTTCAACTTGCGTTTTAGACCCAATCCCAACTAAACTCTTAAAAGAAGTTTTCCCTCTGATCGCTGCTCCAATTTTAAATATAATGAATCTATCCTTAGTCAATGGATATGTACCACAGGAGTTTAAGATTGCTGTAATTAAACCTCTACTTAAGAAACCCTCTCTTGATCAAAACGACTTAATTAACTATAGACCGATATCTAATCTTCCCTTCTTATCTAAAATTCTTGAGAAAATAGTTGCACACCAGATATGTGAGCATTTAAACAATAATGAGCTGTTTGAGAAGTTTCAGTCAGGCTTTAGAGCTCATCACAGCACTGAAACAGCTCTGGTGAAGGTTACTAATGATATTCTCATAGCCTCAGACAATGGACTGGTGACCATTCTGGTCCTGTTAGATCTCAGTGCTGCCTTTGACACTGTTGACCACAATATTCTCATAGAAAGGCTTCAAAGTGTCGGTATAATAGGAACAGCACTAGGTTGGTTTAAATCTTATTTGTCTAACAGATTTCAGTTTGTTCAGGTAAACAATAGATCTTCCTCAACCTCAATAGTTACTTGCGGAGTACCACAGGGTTCAGTGCTTGGGCCGATTCTCTTTACTATATATATGCTTCCTATTGGTAAAATAATTAGGCAGCATGGGATAAAATTCCATAGTTACGCAGATGATACACAGCTATATCTATCCATAAATCCTGATGAATCCAATCAGTTAGGTAGACTACAGGCATGTCTGGAAGACATAAAAACTTGGATGACTCTAAACTTCTTGCTTCTAAATTCTGATAAAACAGAAGTTGTCGTCTTTGGACCAGAAGCTCTGAAAAAGAAACTACTTAGTCAGCCCCTTCACCTGGACGGCATTAAATTAGCCTCCAGTAATAAAGCAAAAAACCTCGGTGTCATTTTTGACCAAGATATGTCATTTAGAACTCACATTAAAGAAGTCTGTAGGATTTCCTTTTTTCACCTTAGGAATATTGCAAAAATTAGAACCATCCTGTCCAGGACTGATGCTGAAAAACTAGTCCATGCATTTGTTACTTCAAGGCTGGATTACTGTAACTGTCTATTATCAGGTAGTCCACAGAATACAATTAAAAGTCTACAGTTAGTTCAAAATGCTGCTGCTAGGATTCTGATGAATATTAAAAGAAGAGATCACATTTCCCCTGTTTTAGCTTCTCTTCACTGGCTCCCAGTAAAATCTAGAATAGAATTCAAGATCCTCCTTCTGACATATAAAGCCCTTAATAATCTAGCTCCATCATACATAAGAGACCTGATTGTTCCATATGTTCCTAACAGAGACCTTCGCTCTCAGACTGCAGGTTTACTGGTAGTTCCTAGGATTTCTAAAAGTAGAATGGGTGGCAGATCTTTCAGCTATCAGGCTCCCCTCCTATGGAACCGGCTCCCAGGGTTGGTTCGTGAAGCAGACAATTTGTATATCTTTAAAACTAGGCTAAAAACTTTCCTCTTTGACAAAGCTTACAGTTAGAGATATGTTTATAGGTAGTTAGAGTCAGGTCAGACAGGTAGATAGGAAGAGACAGGTTAATGTTAGTAGTCAGGCAGAGTGTCAAAAGTTAGGAAGAGATAGGAAGAGGTAGAGTAGCTAGGTAGAGATAGATTAATGTAAGCCAGGTAAAGATCCGGAGCCGGTCGCGGCTTACCGCCGCGGAAGAAATGTGCCCCACAGGGGCCAGCCAGCGCCGGAGAGGGGTCCCTCAATGGGATCCTCCCGCACAGTGCGGCCGCCCATTACCTGCCGGGTTGAATCCCCCGGGCAGACTGTGCGGACCCCACCCGTTTATCTCTTAAACGTTTCTCGCCCTCTTCAACTCTGTCCTCTCAGTTCTGTCTATTTTTCCTTAAGATAGTTTGAGCTGCATTCTCAAACAACCCGACTCCGAGAAGACCCCGGCATGACGGGGGCCGTTACCGGCCCTACACCGTCCACGGGTCAGGAGGACTCAGACAGAGTGTTGGTAGCCAGGTCTCCTAGTAGCTAGGAGACAGGTTAATGTTAGTAGCTATGCTGCTTTAGGCTAGGCTGTTGGAGGACATTATTAGGGTCTGTTCCTACTTTCTCTCCTACTTCTCCCCAACTGCATGATGTGCTGTCAATTCAAGCACTAACCTGTTTTCTATTATAGTAGGTGCTCCGGATTAGCCCTGCTTGACGACCCTGACTAAGATGGCATTGCAGTGACGGAAAATTCTCCACGTCCTGCAACAAACTTCTGCATCAGTTCTATTGCTCTTTCTGTGTCTCTGTTATGTATTCTCCAAGCCACAGACGGTCGCGGCAGATAACCGCTTGTGCTGAGCCTGGTTCTGCCGGAGGTTTCTTCCTGTTAAAAGGGAGTTTTTCCTTCCCACTGTCGCTGCATGCTTGCTCAGTATGAGGGATTGCTGAGAATTCCACGACGCAATCTTCTGTGGTTCTGTAATTTCTACACTTAACATTGTATTGTAATAACTCGTTTTGTAAAGTGCCTTGAGATGACATCTGTTGTGAAATGGCGCTATATAAATAAACTGAATTGAATTGAAATTGAATTAATGGAGCAACACCGCCATCTGGCGGAGCACTAGGGGAGCCGGAAAAGGAACTGCTGGATCATTTCTCTTCTGAAATAAATTTGTTAAATGATCCAAACATTGTAAGGTTATTTCTTGTCTGTCAGTTAGAGTATTCAGGGCGCGGTCATGGGTTTGAATCTAGTTTTGTTGATCTGTAACTGATTTCATTAGGGCGCCTGCTGGGTCTACTGTCATGTTTGAATTAATTCTTACCTGAAGCCTGTGAATATTCTCATTCATCCTGGTCATGGTTATCTCAAGGAAATTTCAATCAAACGCAACTGGACTTGGTAATTTGTCTTGGAAGACGTTTCACCTCTTATCCAAGAGGCTTCATCAGTTCATGCTCGCTGCTGACCAGGCTGGGACTGGTCCAACTAACTGGTGTGGAGACTCAGCTATTTAACCTCTTGAACAAGAATCATTATGTCATTGGATCCTTTGTGCTCCATGTCTTAACGACGGTCGTTGGCGTGCCGCCTATTGGTGGAGGTTAGGTTTCGGCTTCATTAGTGCCCTATTGTGTTATAACGACAGTCATTGGAGTCACAGTTGTTTCTGTTATTAGAGGCTAATTTGTTTGAGTTTCCTAGGGAGGGATGAAAGGGCAGCATTGTAAATTGGAGATAGGTGATGTCTCAGGCCTCCTCCTCTGTTTAGCGATGGTTTCTCTACTTTTACATAGATGGCTTCTTTTACTCCTCTTTCAAACCATCTGTCCTCTCTGTCTAATATCTGGACATTGCTGTCCTCAAAGGAGTGGGCTTTCTCCTTGAGATGTAAATGAACAGCAGAGTCCATGCCTGAGGAGTTAGCTCTCCTGTGTTGGGCCATGCGTTTGTACAGTGGTTGTTTGGTTTCACCAATGTAGAGGTCCTTGCATTCTTCATTGCATTGGATTGCATACACCAGGTTGCTTTTGTGTGTGTGTGGTGTTCTGTCCTTGGGATGTACTAGTCTCTGTCTGAGTGTGTTGCTGGGTTTGAAATACACAGGGATACTGTGTTTGTTAAAAATCCTCCTGAGTTTTTCAGAAATCCCAGACACATATGGAATGACTACATTGTTTCGTTTGTTTTCTTTTTCTTTTTCCACCACTTTGTTGGCTTTCCTTCTGGAATTAGCTGCAGTTTTCACAAAAGTCCATCTGGGGTAACCACAAGTTGTGAGGGTGTCTCTCACGTGCTTGCGTTCTTCCCCTTGGGCCTGTGAGCTGGTGGGTATGTTATCAGCTCTGTGTTGCAGGGTCCTGATAACACTAAGCTTGTGTTCCAGTGGGTGGTGTGAGTCAAAAAGTAGGTATTGGTCTGTGTGTGTGGGTTTTCTGTATACCCCAATGTGGAGCCTTCTGTCCTTTCTCCTCTGGACGACACAATCTAAAAAGGGCAAACTATTGTCCTTGACATCTTCTCTGGTGAATTTGATGTTTCTGTCCACTGAGTTTATGTGTTCAGTAAAGGCTTGCACCTCTTTGGTTTTGATTTTAACCCATGTGTCATCTACGTATCTGAACCAGTGGCTAGGTGTTATTCCTTCAAAGGAGTTCAAAGCTCTGCACTCTACCTCCTCCATGTATAAATTTGCCACAATTGGAGAAACTGGTGAGCCCATGGCACAGCCGTGTTTCTGTCTATAAAACTTGCCATTGAACTGGAAATATGTGGTATTCAGGCACAATTCCAGGAGTTGGCAAATGTGTTCTGGTTTGAGTTTTGTTCTGTTTTGGAGGGAGTTGTCCTGTGTAAGTCGTTCTCTTACTGTGACCAAAGCCTCCATGGTAGGAATACAGGTGAACAATGAAGTCACGTCATAGGAAACCATTGTCTCATCTGGATCCATTTTTAGATTCCGGACTTTGTTCACAAAGTCTATGGAGTTTTGGATGTGGTGTGGGGTGTTGCCTACCAGAGGTGCCAGGATATTAGCTATGTGTTTGGCTATATTGTACGTGACAGAGTTTATACTGCTGACAATGGGCCTGAGCGGGGCCCCTTCTTTATGGATCTTGGGGAGTCCATATAGGCAAGGAATTGAGTCCTGGGGGTAAAGCCGGTAGTATTGTGTTTTGTCAATCATGCCTTCTTTTTGCAGTTGTTGTAGACATTCTATCACCTTCTTTTTGTACCCACTCGTGGGGTCTCGTTTCAGAGTTTCATACGTGTTAGAGTCATTCAGTAGTGCAAAGATCTTGGTGTGGTAATCAGTTGTATTGAGCACAACTGTGCACCTACCTTTGTCTGCTGGAAGGATTGTGATGTTGTGCTCCTTGCTCAGTGCTGATACTGCTTTTCTCTCCCCAATGGTGAGGTTAGAGGGGGGGACCTTAGCCTCAGACAAAGCTGCCGACACTTTTAACCGAAGTTGGTCTGCCTCGGTTCCACTTAAGTTGTTTTTCTTTATAGCGGATTCTGTGGCTGTAATCCAGTCCACTATGGGTAACTTTTTTGGTGTCATGGCAAAGTTCAAACCCTTGGCTAGGACCTCTTTCTCCGGTTGGGTAAGTTCTCTGTCTGACAAGTTCTTTACCCACCTGTTTTGTGTTTCATTTTGTGTTGGGATGTCAGTTTTTTGCCTCCAAGTGAGTGTTTCAGTGTTTTTGTCGATGTTTCGAGATTGTAGGTTGTGGAATTTCCTGGTTTGTCTTACTTTTCTCTTGGTGTGTTGAGATAGTTGTGCTGTCTGGGTGAAAACCACAACTCTCTCTAAGATAGGAGCAGGTAATATTGACCTCAGTTTCTGTAGTGAATGATCTGCTCTCTCTTTCAGACCTTCAATGGTGAAATTGACTTGTCTTAGTCTTTCATTGAGGAGTTGGTTTTGTGCCTTTTCTATGATCTTTTCCACTTTATGCCCTCTCATAGTGGAATTTAAGCGTAGGCTAGTTGGTGTGAGCCTTTGTTGTCTGCATGTCAAACTGAAACGCAGGTGGTTTCTGTAATCTGCGATTTTCCGAGCCAACCTTTCATGTTCCCGCACCATTTTAAGGGTTGCCAACCCAAAGTGTTCTGCAATAAGCCTGTGAATATTTTCATTCATCCAGGTCATGGTTATCTCAAGGAAATTTCAATCAAACGCAACTGGACTTGGTAATTTGTCTTGGAAGACGTTTCACCTCTTATCCAAGAGGCTTCATCAGTTCATGCTCGCCGCTGACCAGGCTGGGACTGGTAACATAACTGCTGTTACCATTTTATATTGAACAACAATTTACATTGGTCCTCCAATATATAAAATGACTCCTTTGAGGACAGCAATGTCCAGATATTAGACAGAGAGGACAGATGGTTTGAAAGAGGAGTAAAAGAAGCCATCTATGTAAAAGTAGAGAAACCATCGCTAAACAGAGGAGGAGGCCTGAGACATCACCTATCTCCAATTTACAATGCTGCACTTTCATCCCTCCCTAGGAAACTCAAACAAATTAGCCTCTAATAACAGAAACAACTGTGACTCCAATGACTGTCGTTATAACACAATAGGGCACTAACGAAGCCGAAACCTAACCTCCACCAATAGGCGGCACGCCAACGACCGTCGTTAAGACATGGAGCACAAAGGATCCAATGACATAATGATTCTTGTTCAAGAGGTTAAATAGCTGAGTCTCCACACCAGTTAGTTGGACCAGTCCCAGCCTGGTCAGCGGCGAGCATGAACTGATGAAGCCTCTTGGATAAGAGGTGAAACGTCTTCCAAGACAAATTACCAAGTCCAGTTGCGTTTGATTGAAATTTCCTTGAGATAATTCTTACCTGCATGCAGAACACCACTACGAAAGCAGTTTAACAGTTTCAAAATGTTTATTGAACAGAATATGAGCATGGACCGGGAACACACGTCTCTTCTGGCTCTCAGCGAGGACGCAAGCTTTTTCTCTCCCTCCTCCTCCTGTGTCTTATCCCACTGCTCTTTGTCCTGTGCCTCTATCTGGAGTGTCTTTTTTGCATTTTTCTCCGAACCTAAACTGAATAAGTGAAAGATGGAAATGGTCAGCTGGTCTCTGAATGCTATTGATAAAATCTACTCAACTCTACGAAGCACCAGAAATGGGCATCCTGGTTATGGAAGATATCTGGGTATTTGGGTTTACATGGATCAGGTTCCTGCTGATTGGAACGGGCATGTACTGGATCTGCTGCAAAATGGAGCAACAAATACCGAAATTGGAGACAGTTCTGGAAGCGATTGGAAGGCTGAAGGAGCAGTCTGAAGCGCGGAATCGTGCTGATGGAACTCAGAACATCATGCTTGGTGAGCTCGAGCACCAAGAGGCGACCTGGCTGGCGCTTTGGGACTCATTCGCAATTTGTCATCGGACTTGGAGAAACTGGTGCAACTGGAAATTAATGGAGTAATCTGAACTTTACAGACTGAAGGGTAGAGAGGAAATTTGGCTCTCCCTGTTATCCAAATAATTATTGTTTTGGCTCCCACAAAGAACTTCAACTTGGTCTACAATCAAATGCCCGTGAGAGGAATGTAAATGGAGTATCCTCCCCTCCGTCCACCTGCACCACTGATGCACACACTGACATGGATTTCAGACACACACACAGTCTCGCTGTCCCCTAACTCTCCTGCCCTCTCCAGGAAGCAGGAAGTGTGTGCGCTTCAGAGCAGCACCTCATCTTGTAGACTGGGCCCCCCCTCATATCCCTCCTTGATGTATCATTGACATGTATTAATATGTGCATAAATGTCATCCCCACCCCACTTGTGTGCATCTCTTTCTGCTTATCAAGGGAGCGCCATGGTTACTGGCTACAGGCCCTGCAGTGACCTGGTTCTGGTTAAATTGTTTGTTTGCCATGATCTTGGACAGGTTGTACTGTAAAATGATGTTTGTTTGTGTACTGTCTTTCTGTGTATGTTCTCTAATTGTGAAGCGCTCTGTGACCCTGGTCTGTGAAGGGTGCTATATAAATACATTTTACTTATTTTACTTGGGTAGTATTGATTGGATGGTGAGATTAGGCTTTGGGAGGGACATTAGGAGCCGGGATGTCTGTGAGAACTTCCACTGGAGATCTGGAGAGTTAGAGGCTGATTTAATCCAGGACTAAGCTGTGTACATGGAGGGCAGGCAGGCAGAGGACGATGGAGGAGCATGGAGGAATGTGGAGCATGAATCAGCCAGACTTTGAGAAAAACCAGAGCTTTGATGGAAAAGGAATGGATCAATAGATGCGTTTACAAGTAAAAAGTCTTTAAACTGATCATTGATCAGATTAGAATTTGACTGAAAACATCTATCTAATTATGACAAGTATTTACATCTGCCACATGTTCGGTCGGATTAAATCATTTTGATATGTGCAGAACTATCTGAAATAAAAGCATGCTTTTATTTTTTCTGGAAATGATTTTACATTTACAAGCCAAACAGTATAAACTTTTTCAGTTTTGTTTCACGCCCGCCATGCTTTCATCCAGCTTCCGTCAACGCCAACGTAAGGTACGTCAACGCGTGAGGTAATAGACATGCACAGTAATGACCTACATTAGGAATAATAGTTTACATGTGCAGCGATCAGACTAACTATCGGCATAACCCACCTGTCTCAATCAGAATGACATTTTTATCCGAAAGAGTGTAATCGGGTCAGAGTAATCTGAATGGCATGTTTATATGAAGCATTTTTATTCTGATCAGGCTTTTAATCCGATTACTTGTGTCCATGTAAACACAGCTACTGTGGAGAGTCAACAGAATGAAACCAAAATGGCGGTAACACTTAGGGAAAGAAGGTCTGGCTAACAGCTCCACATAGGCTGCATCCGAATACCCCTACTACACCTACTACGTAGCAGTAAGCGAGCGATGTAGTAGATCAGAATCTCTAGTATGGATTGGTAAAGTAGGCATAAAGTTCGCGGATGTGTACTACCACCACATTAAAATCCGCTGTATGCTACGCTATCCCACTTTGCAGAGGAAGCCCCAAAATCGTAGAAGAAGAGTGACGTCGGCTATGCCGAGCAGGGACCACACGTGACGTAACATAAACATCCCTGTAAAATGGTGGAGCAGAATGTCCGATTTCATGCCTACTACCCACTTGTTTGCTACGCAGTATTTACTGGATCAACGGGCGAGAAGTAGCTACTAGTATTATGTAGTACATACTATAGAGTTCGGATTCAGGGATACTGTATACCCCGCTGGCTAATGAGGCAACAGGCTGCACCTGAGCAGCAGGGGGCTCCACCCCCGAACAGGATGGAAAAGCTCCACAACTCAGCCAGAAAACAAGAAAAGGAAACAGACAGAGACCCCGAACTCCTAACAGTAAGTTAATTAATGTTTTGAACTTTGAACATCCCAGTTTGAGGTACAGCCTCAGTTTCCTACCTCAAATTATTTCATGATTCCTCAGAAAACAACAATAAACAGTTTTTTTTGCGTTATTTTTGTATATACTGTATTGGGGTAGAAGCACAACCTTTTGGGGGAAAAAAGATCGATGATCTAGTTTATTTTTGAAACTGTGAACTTAGTTTAAAAATGTTTGTGAAGATAACTTTGAACTAGTTCATTAAAAATTTGACTTTCCCACTGACGCTATAAATGGAACGAACCATTTGCGTCAAACTAAATATTTAGAATAAAAAGTACATATTTAGCTAGTGACATAAAGTGGTTAGCTTAATATTTAGCTTTAAGCTAAAAATTTAGCTAAGAGATAAGTATTTAGCTAATATTCCAATTTCCTTGCCGTTGAGTTGAAGTTTACTTTCACAATAAAAAGCTGGTTTGAATAAATAACATGGATTCAAATATAACAGGCCAAATAACCCCAATTATGTTTTTTTATTTTTTACCGTGTAACTTTAGAAACCTCATAAATGAATGTCTGATAACCTCTATTGCTGCACCTTCAGCAGAGGGGGAAAGCTAAAACATTTCAGATAAAAATGTGAGTAAAGTGTGGCTCACATGGCTGCCCACTGGATGAACCAGCTGGGTCAAATTCGCCAGGCTTTGGAGATTCTTCACAACCTCCAGGCTCGCAACGGTCACCAGGTCCGTGTATCTCTCCCTGCAGTAGCTCTGAGCCTCCAGCCAGGTCTTCTGCTCATAAATAAAAATATATTCACAAGTGGCAAATGAAGAGATGGCACACAGAGCTGCAGAGACACAAACGAGAAAAAAAGAGTACGAATTTTAAATCTGCTTCCCTCAGTGAAAGAACCTAAAACATGGGTATAAAAACACTTCCTAACGTTCTATCTGGGTAACATGAGGGGGGATGAGGGGATTTTCTTGCCTGTTGCAGCCATGAAGATCAGTTTCTCCATATTTTTTTGCCGCTTTGGTCCCTCGCCTGATCCTAAAGATGACGAGATGATGAAGTGAACAATATCTGTCATCTGCAGACACTTTGGTAAACCAACTGTTTTGCATTAAATCTGAATGAGAGCATCCTGATAGATCAGAAAGTCAAAACAATTCAAATCAGTTTTATTTACATAGACAAGGTCACAAATCCCTAAAGTCTGGTTAAAGGACACAGGCTGGCTCCTGTTTCATCGTGTTCCTGTTAGGATCCATTAACTGTGTTTGGGTCATTGATCATTTCTCTGTTATTCATGTGTTGTTCATCAGTTCTTTTGTGCTTTATTTTCTCCATTCAGGATGATTGTTTTCTGATTTAAGTTCTAGATCTTCTGGGGTTATTTTCTGTTTCTCCTCTCTGTTAGTAGCCATTTTATCATCTTTATACATTTAGGGTAATTTATGTCCTGATTTCCCTCTTTGTTTCCTTCCTTTGGTTCTGCTTCAGTGCCCAGCTGCATTACACCTCCCCTCTTTATTACCTAAGTCATGTCTCTTTGTTCCTTCAATTTCCCATCCAGCAGAGATTTGATCTCAGTTGATTTTATTAATTAAATTATCTTCTTTTTGACTTCCTGTTATCTGCGTTTGGATCGTCTCTGCTCCACATCATGACATTTGGATGTTTGTTTCACTTCTTCTCTGTGTAATTTACTGTGAAAGTCTCCTTTGAGTGCTTTTAATCAGGGCAACGAGGGCGATAACTGAACTCCTCTCCTGAATATCTAAGGTTGGGGTAAAACGATTCAGTAACTGGTGATTTGAAGTCTTTTAGCAGCATAACTCAAAAAGTTTTGTACGGAGTTAGAGGACATTTTCAGGAAATGCCCACAAACAGAATTCAAATGTGGGGTCCCCCAGGGCTCCATCCTGGGCCCCCTCCTGTTCAATACTTATATGCTCCCACTAACCAAGATTATAGCAGCCTATCAGATAAGTTACCATAACTATGCAGAAGACACACAGCAATACATTACATTATCACCAGGTGACTTTGATTCTATCCAGACCTTAAATGAATGCATTAAACAAATCAACAACTGGATGTCCTATAACTTTCTCCAGCTAAACAGAAAAAAACCAGAAGTAATTATTTTTGGACCTAAGGAGGAACGATGAAGAGTCAGCACAAATTTTCAGTTAATACAACTAAAAACGACTCATCAGGCCCATAATCTAGGTGTAATAATGGACTCAGACCTGAACCTCCAGGGTCACCTAAAGGCAATAACAAGGTCAGCTTTCTTTCAGCTGAAGAACATTTATAGGATTAAAGGACTGATGTCACAGAAGGACCAGAAAAACTCATCCATGGGTTTATCTTTAGTCGGATTGATTACTGCAGCAGCGTCCTCACAGGTCTACCTAAAAAGTCAATCAGACAGCTGCAGCTGACCCAGAACTCTGCTGCTCGTGTTCTCACTAGAACCAGGAAAGTAGAACGCATCACCCCAGTTCTAAAGTCCTTCCTCTGGCTCCCTGTAGCTCAGAGAATAGACTGTAAAATAATTCTATTGGTTTATAAATCATTGAATGGGTTAGCACCAGAGTATGTTGGAGATCTGCTGCCACTATACCAACCATGCAGACCAATCTGGTCCTCCAACTCGAGCCTACTTAACATTCCTAGAATTAGAACTAAACAAGGAGAGGCAGCTTTCAGCTTCTATGCTCCACAAATCTGGAACAATGCTGAATCATTAGGCTCTTTTAAATCAAAGATTAAATCTCTACTATTCAGAGCTGCCTTTGAGCCCTAAATTGTATTTATTTATTTTAACTGATTGTGTTTTTGTCTGTTTTCAATTTACATTGTTTTGCATAAATTTGTATTTATACCTTACCTAAATTGCTCTTTTCATTAATGTATTCTTGTGTTTTATTTCATTTTAAATTTCATACTCTTACACATAAATAAAATTCATGCTTCACTTACGAAAAGCATTTCTTTTAGCGATTCGTTTTAATTTTCATATCTGTATCATGTATTTTTTTTTTTTTTTACCACTGAATCATGTAAAGCACATGGAATTGCCTTGTGTTGAAAGTGTGCTATATAAATAAAATTGAATTGCCTTCTCCATCATGGAGTGCCAAATTACTTAAAATAAAATAAATAAATAAAACCTTTTAAAATAAATGTCTACATGAATACATTATATATATATATATATATATATATATATATATATATATATGACAATAGAATTGTATAACAATGAATTTATATAAAATTGTCATTCATTTGAAATCGTTTTAATTTCCCTGAACAAATGTATTTATTAATAAAGAAATATTTAACTATGATAGACTTTTTTTGTTGCCGCCATTTTTGTGCCCCAGAACTCTACAGTGGAACACTTGGAGGTTGGGATCTCTGCAGCTTTTTTGGCTGCAGCGATGATTCTCAAACAGATGCAGATAGAACTCAGACATCTGAAAGCAGACTGGCTCCCATTTGGAGAAACTTCCCAGAAAATGTGTTCCCAGTAGCTCCACAGCACAGAGAACATCCAGGGTTTTCCTCTCAGTGAGCCACATACTCTTTTTCTTCTAGATCACTTAAAATCTACGTTTGCCTCATTTATTTCACCTAGAATAAAACTCCAGCTCTCTTTGATACAGACTTTATTTCACACAATAAAACAAAAATCATTATAATTTAATGCAGTTTCTATTCAAACTTCCTAGTCCAGTTTATTCACGCTAAAAACACGTTTTGTTTCTGATTCTGTCCTGTATGAGCCCCAGATCTTTATGAAGAAAACAGAGCATATATTTTATCTAAAGAAGAAAAGCCATTTTTAAAGTTCATCGTTCTTCTCCTTCCTGGACTTTTCTCCATCTTTCTCAAAGATCTTTCCATCCTTCTGCTTCTTCCAGCTCAGCCTGATGTCTTCAGTTACTCCCTGCTCCCTCAGCTTCTGCTTCATCTGAAACACAGAAAGAAACCTCTTGAGATAAACTCCTTTAGTGACTATTTTGTTCGAATTTCAGCTGACAACACTGCCCCCACGTGGGTACTTCAGGTAGGAGCTTCAGCCTTACTGTACTGTGGTAGATCTATTATTTTACTATGGAGCTGATTTATCAGCAAATGGAGACAGAAAACGGAGATGATCAAAGGAATGAGGAGAAAATAAAGAACTAATATTGAACAATGAAGCAGGATCTACCAAAGTAAAATAGGAAGCCAAACTAGAAGAATAACGCTGTAAAAACAGACTTGATTCACCTGTTTCTGCAGCTCTTCCAGCACATCAGGGCTGTTAAGGTCCAGAGAAGAACTTCTCACCACCTTCAGCTTCATGTGCTTCATCTTTCTTAAATCTTTGGGAAAAAGAGTTTCTATCAATTTAGAGATCTGTTTAAGTTTTACAAAATTTAAAAAAACCTTTTTAAAAATCTAATTTAGCAGTTTGAATCTTCTTTCATCTTTTAAAGCAGAATCCCAGAGAGAAAGTACCTTAACTCTCTAAAAACAACACAGCAGCATGACTCAGGTTTTTAAATGCTCGGAGAAACAATAATCGGACGCACAGATGTGGAGGGTTGGTGATTTGGGCTTTCTCGACATAATGTAGGAACCGATTGGACCATTCAATTCAATTCAGTTTATTTATATAGCGCCGTTTCACAACAGATGTAATCTCAAGGCACTTTACATGAAGAGTTATTACAATCCAATGTTTAATGTAGAAATTAGAGAACCATAGAAGATTGTGTCGTGTAATTCTCAGCAATCCCTCACACTGAGCAAGCATGAAGCGACAGTGGAAAGGAAAAACTCCCTCCATCAGATTTCCACCTGACATGGTTCTCCACGTCCCCTGAGCCGCCACCATTCTCGTCTGGCTCCTTCTCCACCACATCCAACCTCCCAGGTTATGAAAAACCCACTAATATGAAAACCCATTATTTTATGGCAGTAGGGGACCCAATGAACGAGAGTCAATGGAGCGATAAAAGTCATTTTCTGATCTCGTTTGAAATGGATTACACATATGATGTCCATGGATTTTAAAGACACAGGTCACCTTAGGTAAAAACAGTGTGAAGAAGTGTTCACCAATGTACGATCGTTAATTAAATCTCTGGATGGGAATCATCAATTTGCTGGTGGTGTAAAATTAATAAAAATGTTGATAGAGTCATTTACATCCATTGCAATATTCCAAAATTAGCCAACTACGCTCGGGATGGTTTTGAAGCAGTTTATGATTTTGATGATAATGTTGATGATTGTGATGATGATCATGACGCCGAGTGTTAAACCTTTTAATTTTACATTTTTAATTTCTTTTCCTGCTCAGAATGTAACACTTTATAACGTGCTGTCTTAAATTGTAGAGATTATGTGCCATCTCTGATGTTTTAAAGAATCTGTTCCATTCTTGCTTCCCTATCCGTCCCAGAATACCACAGTGGATGGCAGTAATTCCAACACTAACCCTTTAGATATTGATGATCTGATTCAAAGTATTACTTCCTCACTGCGTTTGGCACTAGACAGTGTAGCCCCCTTAAAACAGAAGGTAATCAGTAGGGTTGGGCATCGCTTACATTTTAACGATTCCAATTCCATTTTCCGATTCTCACTATCGATTCCTGTTCTTAACGGTTCTCAATTCCGATTCTTTGAGGTGCAGAAGAGGAAAAACAAACAAACAAAAAATGTCCTTTGAAAAAGCCTTTACACAGGCCATTTTTATTTGTTCTGTCAATCTGTTAAATAAAATTAAACCTGAACTGTTACTGTAACTGAAGTAAGGGGTAGATAAAGTAGCTACCAGCTAAGTTATTTAGCTTAATCTTGATCTTACTTACTTAATGTTACCTAAATGTGGGCGAGTCTACATTACTAAGGGGTTGCAGCTTTTTTACCACATACGCCGTTACTTTTCTGCGGCACGCTGCAATTTGCTCCCCTGACGGCTTTCCCCTTGCTGCCATGGTGAATGGGGTCTATTTGCTGGCTGGGGTCTCTGGCCGGTTAACGTAGCAGCAGCAACAGCAGCAGCTGCAGCCTGTCTTATGCTAGCATCACTTGTATATTCAAACTTAAGCTAGTCTTTAAAACAATAATAATTTTCATGTACCTGATTCCGCTTCCAACGAGGAGTTGCTGACTGACGGTTAAAAGTCCGAAGCGGAGGAAGCGACGGGAACAGGAGAGTGATGCACAACACATCAAACACTGTTCACTCGTTAGTTATCAGGCTCCTCTCCTGTGGAACCAGCTCCCAGTTTTAGTCCATGAGGCAGATACTCTGTCTGTTTTTAAGACTAGGCTTAAAACCTTCCTTTTTGATTAAGCTTATAGTTAGAGTGGCTTAGGATATCCTGAGTTTATCTCTGTAGTTATGCTGCTATAAGCTTAGACTGTTGGAGGACAGACTGACCACTTTTCTTCACTCTTCTACTTTTCTCTCCTACTACTCTCAAGATATATATTTTCTGCTGTTATTGTGATTGTTAACCCAGTTTCCTCTCAGTATTTTTCTCCCTATAGAAGCTCCACATGGTCTGGTACCCTGCTCAGCTATAACGCCCCCTGCTGGATGGGGAACATTGGTCCAGATGATGCTCAAAGTCACCGAGCATCCTCCATGCTGTCTCTTCTCTGTCTTCTCAGACCCTCAGACGGTCGTGGCAGATGACCGCTTGTACTGATCCAGGTTCTGGTTCTGCTGGAGGTTTCTTCCTGTTAAAGGGGAGTTTTTTCTCTCCACTGTTGCTACATGCTTGCTCAGTATGAGGGATTCCTGAGGAATTGCTGTGGTTGGAGTCTGTATGTATCTGCTGGGATTCCTTACATACATACTTTTAACTGATTGGAAAGTTTGTATAATTGTATTGAAACGACTTTTGTCGTAAAATGCCTTGAAATGAAATTTTCTTTTTAATTAGTGCTTTATAAATAAAAGTGAATCTACAATTTTGGGGCTTCCACTGCATTGTGGGACAGCGTAGCATCCACCGGCTGCTTACTGTGGAGGTAGTACACATCTGGGAATTTTATGCAGACTACTCCAATCCATACAGGAGATTCAGATCTACTGCATCACTCACTTACTCCTTTTAGCCTATCACGTAGAATGCGTAGTAAAGGTTTTCGGATGCAGCCAGTGAGAAAACCTCTATAAATCTGACCATGTAGAAAGTAGCAGCTATGCTGGGGGAGAAACTGTCAGTCAGTGAGAGCCAGCATAGAGGAGAAGCTCTACAAGCTCTCTGGGAGGATTTTAACTGCTAACTAGTGCTAGCTAGCGTTAGCTTCATGACGTCATTAATGCAAATTCTGGGTTGTAGGCATTTTAACTGTGAATTCTGACAATAAAATAAATCTCAAATCACTTGACAAACACAGTCAAAATGTACATCATTAGTTATCATTTAAACTGAGGTACAACATATGTGTGATTCAGGACGTAAGACAAAGCCGAGCAGAAAATAACTTTTATCGCTCCATTGACTTCAATTCATTATTTTTTTATTCGGCCTGGGGACCCATAAGGGCCGACAGGAAGGGGAGGAGCTTTACGCTGTGTCCACACTGAACGCGATTGGAGCGACTAAAAAGCGCAACACACGCCCAGCTGTTCGCGTGCACATTCGCACCTTGAAGCGTATACAAAGCGAACTGGTCGCGCTTAAAATATGGTATTTTCACGCGTGAACTGGCCTTCAGCGGAGCTGGGGCTACAGTGCAACTGCCGGTGGATGATGGACCGAGCTGATGGAGGACAGCGTGTTCGGCCCGGGCTTCAGCGGAGCTGGGGCTAGAGTGGTGCGGGAGCTGCTACCAGGAAACCAGGGGAGGAGGCCGTTTCAAGGCTCACTTCTAGGTCGAGAGGTGCTTTTACAGCAACAACAGATCTTTTAAGAGCAACCCACAAACCTCTTAAGAGCATTCCTGTCTTAATAGTTTATTTTTTTATTTCTGTCTCTGTATAGCAAACTGCTTGTGTCATGTGGCTCAGGGTGATTAGCCACAATGTTTATCAGTATTTCCTCCATGTCCTGCTGAGGCTGAGACTCCATGACAGTCACAGAATCACTGAAACTCTGTCCCCTGATTGGTTGTCGTGGTGCAATTTGACGCTGGAGTTCCCATTTTTCCAACTCAAGCGATAGACTCCATGAACACGAATGCACAAAATGCACCACATAAAATGCAGTGGAATTTTCCATCGCATCTGTAGCGCGAATAGTTCGCGCAAATCAGGCAGAAAAGCTTTTTCGCAACGCAAATCTGCTTCTGAAGAGTCGCGGGACACCAAGTCGCGCTTCATCGCGCTCCTCCATTGATTTTACATGTAAACCTGAAGCTCTAGTCGCTCCTATCGCGTTTGGTCTGGACACACCGTTAGGCTCCCCATGGGCACACTGAATACAATTTTTTAGTGCCCTCTTGTGGTCAGTGGTGGTTATTATTTTCATTGGAAGTCAGCAGCTGCTGCCAAACGATTCCTGGCGATCTCAGAGTTGGTGGTGTAAGAGAAATAAAAATCCTTGAGTTAAAAGAATCGTATTAAATCAAATTCATGTTTGTCATTCAGTGTGGATTATATGCAACAGACCTTGCCACAACCAATAGTTGGCAGTTTTATTGTTTTAATCAATGTTGTAATGATAACTTAATCTTGAATGCTGATTCAACGTATCCTGCTATGTAGAGGGAGAATCCACCAACCACTACCACTCTGATGTTTGTTCTATCAGAGACAGAAAACAACCGTCTGAACCAGAATGGGAATGCGTCCTTCCGTGAGTCGGTCAACAGTCAGATTATTTTTGGACTGTTTGTATCGTTAAATAATTTCCCTCGTCAAGCTCACGTTTTTCGCTATCTACAGTTTATGGAGCTGTTGTCTGACTCGAAGTGTCGTTGTGTGACAGCTGCTGTTCATCCTGAACAGCTCACTATTCCATCACAATGAAACAGAACTTTTCTGGAGTAAAACTCAAAATTTCTCATCTTGATTAGGGTAAGCAAAAATAATTGAAAGTGACAAAATTAAAGGCTCAAAATATCTTACTGTGTTTGTGATATCGGCCTATAAAATTGAGGAGTTTCCGTTTTGGATTTTATTTATTTATAAAAGCACACGTTGATTAGACATTGTCTGATGATGAGCAGAAGACGTTTCCCCCCCCCAAACAAAGCCGTTGCTCACCTGCAGAACAGATCAATGATTTCTTTTCTCCACATTTCCAGTTGTGCCATTTCCCAGAATTTTTCATATCGGCAACGCCGCAGTTCTCCCACTTGAAATCTGGTTGTCCTGAGAGCCAGTACCTAAATGCAGAGCTGGTTCCATCCGACCACTTCCAGGACTCTCTGGACAAACCTATCCAGACGGTTTCTCCTGGTGACATCATCTCCTTTATCTTCTGGTTCTCCGCCATGTTCCTGATGCTGGCCAGGTCTGTGTGATGTTCTCTGCAGTAACGTTGACTCTCAGTCCAGGTCTTGTGGATGTTAATACGAACAAACGTAACATCCGACCCTAAACGATGATTTAAGGCTTAATTTGAAAAAGCTCAACATTAAAATATCAAAGTAGGAAAACATGGCAGAACATTCCAACATCAGTTGGAAATAAAATCCTGACCTCTGACATCGCAGCAGATAAAACTTTGTTCTTGAGAACAAGACTCATCATTCCATTCTCCGTCATCATATATCTCAACACAGTTCTCTCTTCCCAGAGAATTGTTTGGTTCTTCACTCCTCCAGTTTCTGAACTTCTCCTCATCATGTTGGTAGAAATCTGAGTCTGACATGGACCACCTCCAGCTGTTTACGTCATCATACAGTCCGATCCAGGGTGTCTGGAAGAGGACAGAACTTTCTGAGCTCAACCTGGAACAATTTCTACATCAAGACAGGATTTTACAAACGCCTCAGATATCAGCCTGCCAGGGTTGTTGCGGTTCACTCATAAGAAGAACTGGTTCTGTGTTAAATTCAGTCCAGATCCCCCTAGCCCGTTCCACCATTCTGGTCCAGTCACACCGCTCACATTGTTAGCGTTAAGATCACAAGGCATCTAGTTTGACGTATCTACATTTTTAGGCTGAAGCTTGCAAAGCGCGTGGGCGGGCCTTTTAGGCGACGTCACTACAATGAGACGTTCTGATAGGTTGGTGCACCGAGTCAAGTGCGTCCAAAGTTCAGGTAGCCTAACTTCTGAGTTGCTTTTGTTTGCTGCTTTGCCGCTTGAAACGCAGCTAACCCCTCCTTTCCACCGGACGCGTCAGCTGCATGTTACAGCAGCAGTACGTCATACGCGGCTGTTAGCCACCGCAGCAGCACGTCATACGTGGCTGTTAGCCACCGCAGCAGCACGTCATACGCGGCTGTTAGCCACTGCAGCAGCACGTCATACGTGGCTGTTAGCCACCGCAGCAGCACGTCATACACGGCTGTTAGCCACCGCAGCAGCACGTCATACGCGGCTGTTAGCCACAGCAGCAGCACGTCATACGCGGCTGTTAGCCACCGCAGCAGCACGTCATACGCGGCTGTTAGCCACCGCAGCAGCACGTCATACGCAGCTGTTAGCCACCGCAGCAGCACGTCATACACGGCTGTTAGCCACCGCAGCAGCACGTCATACGCAGCTGTTAGCCACCGCAGCAGCACGTCATACCGGCTGTTAGCCACGCAGCAGCACGTCATACGCGGCTGTTAGCCACCGCAGCAGACTCATACAGCAGCACTCAACGCGCTGTTAGCACGCAGCAGACGTCATACGCGGCTGTTAGCCACCGCAGCAGCACGTCATACGCGGCTGTTAGCCACCGCAGCAGCACGTCATACGCGGCTGTTAGCCACCGCAGCAGCACGTCATACACGGCTGTTAGCCACCGCAGCAGCACGTCATACGCGGCTGTTAGCCACCGCAGCAGCACGTCATACGCGGCTGTTAGCCACCGCAGCAGCACGTCATACGCGGCTGTTAGCCACCGCAGCAGCACGTCATACGCGGCTGTTAGCCACCGCAGCAGCACGTCATACGCGGCGTTAGCCACCGCAGAGCACGTCTACGCAGCTGTTAGCACCGCAGCAGCACGTCATACGCGGCTGTTAGCCACCGCAGCAGCACGTCATACGCGGCTGTTAGCCACCGCAGCAGCAGTCATACGGCTGTTAGCCACCGCAGCAGCACGTCATACGCGGCTGTTAGCCACCGCAGCAGCACGTCATACGCGGCTGTTAGCCACCGCAGCAGCACGTCATACGCAGCTGTTAGCCACCGCAGCAGCACGTCATACGCGGCTGTTAGCCACCGCAGCAGCACGTCATACGCGGCTGTTAGCCACCGCAGCAGCACGTCATACGCGGCTGTTAGCCACCGCAGCAGCACGTCATACGCGGCTGTTAGCCACCGCGCAGCACGTCATACGCGGCTGTTAGCCACCGCACAGCACGTCATACGCGCTGTTACCACCGCAGCAGCACGTCATACGCGGCTGTTAGCCACCGCAGCAGCACGTCATACGCGGCTGTTAGCCACCGCAGCAGCACGTCATACGCGGCTGTTAGCCACCGCAGCAGCACGTCATACGCGGCTGTTAGCCACCGCAGCAGCACGTCATACACGGCTGTTAGCCACCGCAGCAGCACGTCATACGCAGCTGTTAGCCACCGCAGCAGCACGTCATACACGGCTGTTAGCCACCGCAGCAGCACGTCATACGCGGCTGTTAGCCACCGCAGCAGCACGTCATACGCGGCTGTTAGCCACCGCAGCAGCACGTCATACACGGCTGTTAGCCACCGCAGCAGCACGTCATACGCCTGTTAGCCACCGCAGCAGCACGTCATACGTGGCTGTTAGCCACCGCAGCAGCACGTCATACGCGGCTGTTAGCCACCGCAGCAGCACGTCATACGCGGCTGTTAGCCACCGCAGCAGCACGTCATACGCGGCTGTTAGCCACCGCAGCAGCACGTCATACGCGGCTGTTAGCCACTGCAACAGCACGTCATACGCGGCTGTTAGCCACCGCAGCAGCACGTCATACGCGGCTGTTAGCCACCGCAGCAGCACGTCATACGCGGCTGTTAGCCACCGCAGCAGCACGTCATACGCGGCTGTTAGCCACCGCTGTGATCAATATAATCCTTTCCACCGGAGGCGAAAGCTGCCCGAGTTTTCCCCGTCACAGGAGCGTCATGTCGCAGCACTTTTCTAAATATACGCGGCAGTCCTATTTTCCACGCGGTACGCCTGAGAAACGTGTCAATTTCTTCATTTTGGATAGGGGAAGACAGGAAATAGGACGGCTCAGCATCCGGAAATTTTCAAAATAAAACAAAGATGCTTCTTTTCGGTAGCTGTACTTTACTACGTGTGCGGCCCCGTGAGAAGTCAGTAGTTCGCGGGAGGATCTACACTACCTCGGATCGCCATTAACATTATTCTTCTGCACTTCGAGGGATTTTGTATATTCTCTGACATAACATAAACTTAGTAGCGAATGTGAAACGGACAGAACATAAAACACAGACCTTTTGGAGCCATGTTGTAGTCTTTTTCCTGCTTGTTGTTGCCTTTACTGACGAAACCAAGCGGGATTTTGCTGATCTCGCATGATTTCGGGCTCCTTCGGTGACAGCTGCTTCCCTGCTTCTACGTGCTGCTGACGCCCCCTGGTGGAACGGGCCAAGCAGCAGAATACGCGAGTAAATGTGCGAGTATATATACTTATATAACATGCTATTGTGTGGCAAAATATCACTGCTGCAAAGTCAGCGGACCACTCTTATTTAAAAGGAAATCTACTTCCGGTAAAGACGATAGAATGTCAAACTGAACGAAACCAGCATCTCTGTAATAACCAAACATTTGCTGACGTTTGCGGCGGTGTGAAAAGACCAATGGCCTCACGAGTACCGTCAGAAGAACCAGATTTTTTCAGATTCAGTTTCAGATTGTTTTATTCAGACATTCAAACATTCAACAGATGACAAACAGATGATAAATAAACATAAAGTCTGAAATGGAATAGGCAGAAGCTAAAGCTTGTTGCGCCTATCCCAGAGTATTTACAAAACATGAACAGTAAAGCTGCCAATGTCTTATGCAAGCAGTTATACAATTTTTGTTTTAAGATCGTCACAAATCTATCATAAGTTTGTTTCCTTAGCATCCATTCTCAATGTATTTTTTTATAATTGATTTCTTCAAAAGAATTTTAAATTGAATTAAGGTTTTACAGTCTTTTAGCCCCTGTCCAACTCACTCCACACATTAATCCCTACAAAAGAAAGACAATGCTGCCTTGTACTCGTTCTCATATATGTTTTTTGAAACATTTCTTCCTTTCGGAAATTATAAACGTAGTCTCGTTTTTGGAACAATCCCTGGATGTGCACAGGTAACTTGTTAAGGCTTATGTTATACATAAATTGTGCTGTTGTAAACTTGTAAATTTTAGTGCTTTTAGTTTGATGAAAAGCTCATTTGTATGTGCCCTGTAAGCTACTTTATTCACAATGCGGATCGCTCTTTTTTGGATGATACTTATTGGATTAGGATTGGTTTTGTAAGTGTTTCCCCAAACTTCTAGGCCATAGGTCATGTACGGGAGAACCAGGGAACAGTATAAAATATATACGTTTTTTTTCATTTAAGAGTTCTTTAACTTTAGATATCATTGCAAGAGATTTACATATCTTTGCCTTGATGTAGTTAATATGGGGCTTCCAGCTAAGCTTATTTGTAAGAGTACTCCAAGAAACTTTATTTCATTCACTCGTTCAATCTCAGTATCATTTATTCTTAAATTTCTACACACATTAATGGAACCAGTTGAAATAGTTTGGATTAATTTGTTCTGTTTTTCATTGTTTCTTTTTTGATTCCCTAAACCTCTTTTTGTTCTAACCAGCCAACAGTTTTAGGGAGCCCCCCCCCGATGGACTCACATAGTTGTCCCCCATCTGACTCAGATCCAGCAGGTCATTCAGCGTCTCCACGTCATCCATATTCCGTATCGTTGCCAGGTCCGAGAACTTTTCTCTGCAGAATGTCTGAGCTTCGGTCCAGTTCTTCAGCTCGTGAACAAAATAGTATTTATGTTCAGGAAGTGAGCAGACGGCACTCAGCGCTGTACCCACAGACATAAGGATTATTATTAGCTTGACTTAAAGCACAGAGTTGCTCTCTGGCTGAGAGTGAAGGAGCAGAACTGTTAACATTAGACATGAACAGCATCATTTTTGTCTATGTGCAACAGTAACAAGTTGAATGATCCCAGTAGCAGTTGTAGCCGAAAAACGTTTCCAGTCTCCTGGATATCGTAAAACATAAAAATGTAAAACAAGGTCTAACTTGCCTGAAGCAGCAACGACGCACAGAAGAGCTCCTTCCATCCTTCAGTCTGACTGCAGATTAAACCAGATGTAATAAAAGGCTGACAGTACTGTCCTTCATGCAAAACTATTTATTCATTTGAATAAATTCTGTCCTTATTTTCTGGAAATATAAAACCACGCAGTATAACCTGAAGCATGGCTGATGCAGCTGTCCTCAGTTTGATCATCGGCACCTTTACTGCACTTCACTTTCTGCCTCGGCTCTTCTTCAAGCTATGAATTAGCTTTACTTCTTCTTCTTCCAGGCAGGTGAAACTCTCCTCTGTTTTCTGGTAGAAAACCATCCAGGTGGCTGTTTGGTTTGCTGGTTCTCAGTAGATTTTAGACCCAGCGTTCAGTCCTGGGAACCTGCAGATAACAGTTTAGCTCTCCTCCTCCTGTTTCAAAGCATTTTAAACAAAAAAAAAAGTCAATCTATGGCACCTTCATGAGGATTTTTACCTTTAGTACTCGTGTGTTTTTGCACCTTAACTTTAATGCAGCTACATTCATCTGTCTGCATGATGGCAGTTTTATGAAAATGAAGAACAAATATTGGTTTACCTCATGTTTGCAAAGGGAATGTGTGATAAGAACAGGGATGACAAACAGAACTGCTGTGTCACTTTTCTGCGTTTGAGGTTTTGCTTTGTGTTATGATCATTTTTCTGTTGGGTCTTTATGTAGGGTGACCATATTTTGACTAATTCCTGAACCACTTCAACAAATACTCTGTTTTGTCAAAAATACTTTTGATTTCAACATTTTCAATGAGTTCCTTCTTTATGTGCTACGAATAAATTATTCCTTGATCTGTAAAAAAAATGTGAAAAGTGGAAAAGAGGACAGTTGGTCTCCGTAGTTTACGTTTATTAGTCAAGCCATATTCTGCCCATTTCTCCTATTATTGCTGTTCCAAGGTTTTGCCATTTGGTTCTTTACTTTGCTTTTTGCTGGTATATCTGTATGTATGTCTGCCCTGTTTTTCCTGTGGGTTTCCAGATTGTTTTACTCTCAGTTTAGCTCCTTTCTCTATCAGTCTTATCCGCTCTCCGTCTCAACACAGCTGGTCCACACTTCATCTGGTTAGTCTCCTTTGTAATTTTGTCTCTTTTGTCTCCTGTCTCACTTATTAAGCTCATTCAGTCCATATGTTTTTGTCCATAACTTTTTTTATCTATTAGCCATGTCAGCCTCTCCGTTTCTGCTGTTACCTGCTAGATTTCTCCGTTTATGTAGGAAGCTCCATGTTTTGTTCACATGCAGGTTTGAAATCTTTTAAAATGTGTCATATGAGCGGCCGTCTAAGCCTTGGTTCTGCCACGACTCCACAGTTCTGGACGTTTTTAGTCAGATGAAGAGACTCCTCTGGGCATTTTTACTTTAACAAACAAGGACCAACTTTATTGATTCCTATAGCCTGATTACTCTGTGCTGGGGATGGCTATTGTTCAGGTTTTATAAGATACCGGTGCCAAACTGGTACTTATGAGATGATGCCGGTACTTACATGGTGCTCAAAGAATGGAAAACATACGAACTTCGTCCAAATACACTTTTTAAATTTCTTTAGTAAGGCAGACAAATAATTACAAATTTTGATCTAATTACTCACAGAGTAGCTGTAAATGAATCACCATTCCTAAATATGACCAAAACAAACTAAAATTTTAGTGTAAATTAAAGGACAAATCTGGGTTTTTTAATTAAATATAGGAGAAATCAATTAGGTTTTTGTTTTGAACTCCACAGTCACATTCACGATGTATACATGGTCGCTTATGAAAATAATAACAAATACAGGTAGAAGAAAATATATGAATAAATATAACATTTGGATATCAGCAGACTGTGTTAAACATCACATAAGTTACATGTAATATAGACTTAGTAATCTAATAATCTAATGTCACAATTTACCATTTTCTAAAAGTAAACACAGCAGATTCTCCAGTTCATCACAACAGGAAATATAGTGAACATGTACACAGCTACTTCTGCTAATAGTTGGCACTAATTTAAGTCAGAAAACATCACTTTAACAGAATAATTTCGTACTTTTAACGCAGCGATATCTCACTATGAAATGTACTGAAGCTGTGAACAGTGAGCCAACATGCATAAATCAACATAAATACGGAGCATTTAAACTCTGCATCGCACACAACGAGCGGATATCCGAAGCGGACGGATAATTTCCACAGACAACTTATGAACTTCTTATCATATCACCACGAAGCCAATAATAATATACTCACATGTCATTTAGGATCACAAACACCTGATGCTGCACAACAATCTGCAGTTTGGCTGCTTAGGAAGGAGAGCTGATGTGATGCGGGCTGAATTATAAACAGAGCGTTGTTCTGTGTACGCGTTATAAAAAAAGGAGGAGGCCTGAGACATCACCTATCTCCAATTTACAACGCTGCCCCTTCATCCCTCCCTAGAAGACTCAAACAAATTAGCCTCTAATAACAGAAACAACTGTGACTCCAGCGACTGTCGTTATAACACAATAGGGCACTAATGAAGCCGAAACCTAACCTCCACCAATAGGCGGCACGCCAACGACCGTCGTTAAGACATGGAGCACAAAGGATCCAATGACATAATGATTCTTGTTCAAGAGGTTAAATAGCTGAGTCTCCACACCAGTTAGTTGGACCAGTCCCAGCCTGGTCAGCGGCGAGCATGAACTGATGAAGCCTCTTGGATAAGAGGTGAAACGTCTTCCAAGACAAATTACCAAGTCCAGATGCGTTTGATTGAAATATCCTTGAGATAACCATGACCTGGATGAATGAGAATATTCACAGGTTATAAAAAAAAAAGAAAGAGTGAAGTCTAGGAAATAATCGTTGGTTTGTTCATTTCAAAAGCCCTAACTTTAAGCAGTTTTTTTGCGCAAACATAACCATGTTTACCTGATATAGGGAATCACTCCTGGCTGATGGTTATGTCCCAGAATTCATAGTGCTTGACATCTCCGGGAAAATAAGAACCGAAATAAGGCCCAGAAATGTGGGCTGCTTTTCGGTCTGGTTACTACTGTTTATGTCAGAACTGTCTTTGCACCCAAACAATAAGTGAACGACACAAAATCTCTCGTTGACAATCCCATAAGTTATTGGAATTTTTGTATAATTGTATTGAGACGACTTTTGTTTTTGAACTGGCGCGATATAAATTGTATAAAAGTGAATTGAATTGAATCTGCCAATCAGGATCAGAGGGAGGAACCTGAGATGATTTTTTTCACAATTTCACTGACCCATTTTATATTTGTTTATTGTTTACTAATGTAGACATATTTCACAAGTTTTTATTTATTTATTTGATTTGGAGCGCTTCGTGTTCCAATATGGAAAACCAGATACACCACTATTCCTAGTAGTGCTAGTAGTTCCCATTCATTGATAAGGTTTATGCTAAGATAAAGCAAACAGACTGCTGCCAGGTCAGGGTACTTACTGTGTTGTTGTTTTTTTTTAATCACTTATCACTCTGAGGAATATGGAAACAGACATTTTTATTTAGTGGTGGGATATCTCTTTAATGTGGCACCTGAGTTTCTGTGGAGGTTAACCAGTCAGATATTAGGGTTTTATTTAGTGACACACAGCTCCAAGATTCATTATTCCATAATGTACTTTATAAAACTTGTTTAATCAGCTACCAGCTATCCTATAGTCTTTTTAATGTTTGTATCTGACCAACACATCCCAGCAGGAGCGTCTCAACAGCAATATTTCGCCCCTTCAGATAAAAAACAGGGTACTTTGGCTTTGCGTGATCCACTACTGATGAAGTTGATATTATGTTGCAAAACTCTATTATTCTATTGCTGGGTATCGGTTCTTGCTATTCAGGATGATGCACTAAGTTCTGTTGTTGTAAGCCGTTTGCTATGTGTGCCCCTTTTTGAACTCTGAGCCCCTGCCCCTCTCAAGGCCTCTGCACGGCCCTGATGCCTTGTTATGGCCGTTTAATGCCACTCAGATATTGTAATTTATTGCTAAAGTGAACATTGGAATTCTTGTCCAGATTTATTATCTTGGTGCAAGGGTAGCACTCAGTACGTTTACATGCGCAGCTACATGGAGCTTTTTGGAGTAAGTGGACTAACTGCCCCATGAAGACCCAGTTTACATGTCACTCAGAAGGCAATTGAAGATGCTTTACATCATTACAGAAATGTGAAAATTAAAACTTAGAATCATGAAGAGAAAGCATAATCGAGCATTTATAAAACAACACAGCTTGTCCTTATGAAGTGGCACGTCACTGCCAGGAAGGCATTCATATTGATAGATGTCCACATGTCAGAAGTGAGACTCACAGCCACCGCTTTCTGCACCGTTTCCTTCATATTATCAGGATGAAAATAAAATGCTAACATTATAATTAGACTACCTATAAGAAATGAACAGCTTCACTCTGTTGACAAACCTTTCTACTGGGAGGAGTGTAGTTGGGATCCACAACCTGCATCAGCTCTCTGAAGCCGACATCCTCCACAACAGAGAACGTTCGGGAATCCTTAATCACCATGTTGACCACGGCATTATGCAGCATTGCTTTTCTGGAATCTAATAATTAATAATTAGCTTATTATCACCTTGGCTGGTAGCTGCTGATCGACAGAATCAGCATGGCCATGTAATGCGCTATAATGGCGAATCATGCTGGACGTATTGTTGCTGTATATCAGATCCTTATCACACACCAAGCTCTTCACCTTAATTATAAATTAACCTGCTGCTTAGATATCTTACCAACACATTCGTTCTCCCAGCCGTCTTGGGGCGACTGTGGCTCAGTGGTAGAGTAGTTGGCTTGCAATCGGAGGTTCGAAGGTTCCATTCCAGCTTCCTCCAGTCACATGTCGATGTGCCCCTGGGCAAGGCACCCAACCCCACAAATTCTACATCTTCCTACCGAGCCATGTTGGCTATCGGTTTATGAGTGTGAGTGTGAATGGGTGAATGTGGCTTCAATGTAAAGCGCTTTGAGTGGTCAGTATGACTAGAAAAGCGCTATATAAGTTCAGTCCATTTACCATCAGAGCAGATCTGATCAAAATAATTAACTCATCCCTCCTATCAGGTGTTTTCCCCAAAGCCTTAAAAACAGCAGCTATCAAACCAATACTAAAGAATAACCTACACAAAATGTTTATGCAAAACTACAGACCAATCTCTAATCTCCCATTTATCGGTAAAATTATTGAAAAAGTTGTGTTCCAACAATTAAATAGCTTCCTAACAATGAACAAAAGCTGTCAACGGGCGAGAGTAGCAGACTAACTTTTATTGTTTTTCTACCATTTTTGCTGCCTCTGTGGACATTTGAAATAAAAACACAATATTTTTAAGAAGCATTGTGAAATTGAGCAACAAGTTATCGTCACTGAAAACATTCTATTTCCGCTTGCTATTGTTTGGTAAAATATCACTGCTGCAAAGTCAACGGACCACTAATTTTAAATGAAATATACTTCCTCTAAAAACCTTAGAATGTAAAACTGAACTGGACAAAACCCCAAACACATCAAAATGTTGCCTTGGTGTTTTTTCCCTCCCTGTTCTCCCAGAACTGAATGAAACCTGCAACAACAGCACCACCTACAGGATATTCAATGTAAACATAAAACCAGGAGCAACTTAAAGATTTTTGAAGGGATTTTATAAACCCTTTTATACATTTTCATATATTTTTAGATTGACTTATTTGCTTATATTTTTTAAAATATTAATCTGTCTTTTACTGAAGATAAAAATTAAAGGTTTTTGAAAGCAACAAAATGAAAAGTTTTTTAGAATAGAATCAAGTTGAAATATTATGCAATAAAATTTTTTTTTTTTTACAAAAGTTTATGATGAAGCAGGTAATCACCCAAAACATGTTAAATGAGATATTAAAGATAATGAACTAAGGAAACATAAATAATAGTTGAAAACAAAACAAAATAAAACAGAAAGGTTTTAAATAAAGAGGTGAGAAAAGATTCCTTCATTTCTTGGAGGTTTAATTTGAACTTATTTGCACAAACAAGGAGGAAACGTATTACAGAGTGTTCACAACATCTGAATCCTGCCTTCCACCGACTGACTTTATAGATTCAGACAACCTTTCTATTGTCTCTATCAGTAAACATTTCTCCATGGTGAAGTTTCCTGAATGAGAGGCGCCTTCGTCAGACAGCAGACGCACAATCTAAGGACATCCAGTGCTCTGAGGGTCGTTTCCATGGCAACACTAGACGTAGGGATTCAAATATCAATTCGTTTGACCTGACCTAATATTATACAGTGTCACACAATCAGACTATCACTATGTCACGAAGAAATGGCACACAGTTCTCCCAGTATGTAATAATACACAGAAAAGATCATTCCTAATATACATTTCTCAATATGACATTTTTCATAACAGGTGAAAACATCTAAGAGCAGGATGGGGAGAAATTATGGAAACAAAAAAGTGCCAAAATAAAAACACCAAAATAGTAAAGTAAAAAAAAACAAAACAAAAAAAAACAAAAAAAACCAAAACAAGAATGAACTAATAATTATAATTTAATCTATTTTCCCTCAAGTTCTCTGATACCCCAAAACGCTATGGCTTCTGTGATCAGGAACAGCAGACAAGGTCTCGGTCCAGATCTCTCCAGAACTTTGGGTCTGCCAAAGAAATTCCCCAAAATCCTCCAAGACTCATTTCCTTTGTCGGAGGCTGCGTTAATGAACATTTCTGGTTTGGAGATTAGATTCATGCTTCTTTCTCTGATTGTCATAAAAACATCTATCTCCATTAAAACAATCACAAACAATCATAAATCCTAATAATTTCATTCTTATCTGTATATTAAATAAATCAGCTTATATGAAGAAAATACGAAAAGAATGTCTGAAATGACAGAGGTCAAATTTTAAAGAACGAAGTCATGTTTCTATCTGATTGGTTCCTCTATCTCAGATTCATGTTTTCTCTTTCAATGCAAAACTTGGCAAAAACAATCACAGTTTTATTCATAGACTAAAGATCAGAGAATAACTGTTAAACTACCTTTTATAACAAAAATGATTAAGAAAGAAATTCCTATTTAAAGCTCATCTTTCTCCTTCTTTTCCTTCTGGAAGACCTTTCCATCGGATTGTTTCTTCCAGCTCAGTTTGAAGTATCCTTTGACTTCAGCATCTTCCAGCTTCTGTTTCAGCTGAAACAAAAATTTATTCGGAATATCTCAACATTTAAATATTTTTTAACTGTTTTTGCTCAGAGATTCGCCAAGCAGCAACAGGTAGAAATGGCGTCTGATAAGAAAATAGTTTTGGTTCAATGAAGAAAGATGATTTACCTTCTCCAGAAGGGGGTCCAGCACTGTGGAATTATTCTGAGCCAGGGAGGAGGGTAACGCTAGCTTCAGCTTTATTAGATGCTGGGGAAGAACTGAGAGAAGCAAAGAAAATCATTCGTTTTCAGATTATGTTGTTCAAGCAGCAGAAGTACTGAAACAATTCTTCATTCACTGGAACAGAGCGGAGTGGAAATGCTTGGAGGATTCTTCTCTTCACCAAACAAACAGTACAACACCGTCTTAGATCTCATCTAGCGGACCTTAATATGTGACCAAGGATGGAACATAAAATAAAAAGATTCATAAATGAGAAAATTAGGAGTGGGATATTATTTCATCACCTAAAATGGTTTTTGTTCTTTTTTCAACATTCAGTAACTCACCCAGACAAGTTTACTGCCACCTGGACTACAATGGGAGAAGTTTAGTTTAATGGGAGTTGTTGGGGCAACCAACATGCAGCCCCCTAAAGAAGACATTATCTGCCACAAAACTCCCATCATTTCAACAATGTTTTGTCATCAATCACTAGCGCTATTCCCTTGTGAGTTCGGAGCATCACATCGGTGCTTTGTTATTGTCTGCAGGGTGTTCACAGACCAACTTACACCAAACGGCGCTGACGTGTTGTAGTCTGAACTGGTTGCAGAAAGGGAGCCTGTTGAACCTGAACTTCGTCCACTTGATCATTTTGTTTGTGCAATTCGGTGATATATGTGGGGTAATTTTGATCCTGTGAAGCACTTTGAACAGCATTATTTTGCATGAAAAGCACTTTGTAAATAAAGTTTGATTGTTTGACATGTAAACGTGAACCATGATGATGTCTGCAGTAGTTCTGTCTAACCGACCGGCGTAGAGCAAAGAAAGTCCTGATCAGACTACAGCTGGGATCTCTGGTTGGTTTACGTTGGAATGAAAGCCTGTAAAACACGCTGCAGACAATAACAAAGCACCGATGTGATGCTCCGAACTCACTGTGGAATAGTGCTAGTGACTGATAACAAAACATTGGTTAAATGAAGGAGTTTTGTGGCAGAAAATGCCTTAATTAGAGGACAACTTTTGGCTGCCCCCTTAATCCCATTATCTAGATAAACGCTTTAGATCCAATCAGATATCCTTTATTTATGCGTTATTAAAGTTTGTGAATTATTTTACTAAACATGAAGGGTGGAATTGCAGCCTTTCTGTGTTACTCTGATCAGTCTGTGATTCTAACTAAGAAAGCAGGAAGTTAGCATCTGCTTCAGAGACTAACTGATCATTGTTCATATCCAGATTTATGCTTGGCTTTCATGTTCTGCAAGAAGCTGCTCTTACAATATCTGGTGATAATAAAATGAAGCATTGAAGGATTCCTCACCAGCATAACAGATGAAGGCTTTCTTCTCATCACAGCTGCACTCCTCCCATTTCCCAGCGTTTCCAAAGTTAGCAGCAGCACATTCCTCCTTTCCATTGTTATTGGGTTCCACTCTATTCCAGTACCTGAGTGAGGAGTTCCTTCCATCCACCCACTTCCAGGAGTCTCGGTACAGACCGATCCAGACTGGTTTTGAGATCAGATCCTGTATCACCTGGTTGTCAGACATGTTTCTCACCCTTGCCAGGTCTGTGTAATGTTCTCTGCAGTAGCTCTGAGCTTCAGTCCAGGTCCTTTTAACACGGCTGTAATAAAACGTTGGAGTTGTCTCTGAAAAAGAAATCATAAACGTTTGTAGTTAAACATGACAACCTAACAAATATAAAATCAGAGGCCAAAGTGAGCGTCTAAAGTCATTTTTTTGTTACTAATAAAATTCTCACCGCTGTCTTTAAAGCAAACTGTCTTCAGTCTTTGAGAACAGGGAACATCATACCAGGATCCATTAGTGCTTAATGCACCACAGCTCTCTTTACCAAATTCATCGTTTGGTTCTCCAGCTGCCCAGTTCCTGAACTGGTTTTTCTCACGTTGGTAGACATCGTCTGACATGGACCACCTCCAGCTGTTCACATCTTCATACAATCCGATCCAAGCCGACTGAAAACATCATTTCATTTGTTGGAATGAACGGTTTGATTCCTTCTATAATCATATACTTAAAGTGGACCTGGCATGAAATTAGCATTTTTTAGGTTTTTGATCATATCTTTTAGTTCTCCCAGCCTGCCTACGGCCCCTAAGGGGTTAAAATGACTGATTAGTCTTTCCTTTATCCCGGGGTATGTCTGCCTAAGTAGGGAAATTAGCACTCAGAAATGGGCTGTTTGGCAGTTCGGCATATGACGACATGTTTCGGCATATTACGTGTTGAGTTCCAGCCAATTACCCCCTTCCCCTCCTTCCGCGGCGCGGAGAGCTACGGTAAAAGGCAAACAACAAACCAACAGCATGGAGTCCAGACCGCATCCAAACTGCACTGTACCTGGGTGTACAAAAGAGAACATGAATCTTTTTGTCCTCCCCACTTCTGAGCCACTGAAAAGCTTGTGGATAGATTTTATGTATGCAGGGAACGTTCCTGACCGACTGCCGAAGCGTGTGGTAGTTTGTGGCAAACATTTCTAGGACGACTGTTTTTCCAACTTGGGACAATACAGCGGTGGATTCACAGATCGTCTTAAACTTCTACCAGGATTAATACCAACTCTCCGTGAACCAGCAAATATTCCTGTACAGGTAAGCATATTTCCACAATAATGTCCTTCAGCTGTTAGTAGACACTGTGGTATTGTTTGAGTTGTTCGCTTTACAAATAGTTGATAGCTAACATTCAGAATTAGCTTCACAGCTAATACCCCAGTTTGTTTATGTAGCATTGGTACTAGTATGCTTTTATTTGGGGGATAAAAGATGATATATTATAGTTGAATATTCGAATTATCGTTAGAGACTCATTGGCCACAGAAGCGCATAGCCTAGGTCCCGCCCTCCCAAATCCGGTCGTTCTGCGCTAATGCTAACAGAAGGGCTACCTCGTCACACCTGCAATTCTACAACAAGGCTGAATTACGGCAAGCCATCCTTTGATATAGTATTAAGGTACTTAGTGTGGCTAAAAAGGGCGCAAACATTATGGGGGAATTCATGCCAGTTCTACTTTAATTGAGTTTTTGTTTACGGTTATGGAAATCAGTCTCATAAGCCGTGGCAGTTCTTACTGGTTTTATAACCCTGGTTGCTGCCAGGTTCCGCAGTGTCATCACATCCTCCATGTTGTTGATGGTTGCCAGGTCTGTGTAATGTTCTCTGCAGTACCTCCGAGCTTCCATCCAGTTCTTCGGTTCATCAATAATAATGAATTTACGGGTAGGAAGTGCTGAGTTACTACACACCACTGCAATAAGTAAAATATACATCTGAATTATTTAAAGTAAAACATAGGCTGACTTGTGAGCAGTGTTGATCAAGTTACTTGGAAATAGTAGATAACGACTAATTACTGATTACTTCCCCCAAAACGTAATCCCACTACTTTACTGATTACTTATTTTCAAAAGTAAGTAGTTATTTTATTATTTAATTACTTTTTAAAAACATGAAACACAACCAGATTGTCCACCATATAGCCAGCTACGTGCTTATTCAGTTTGGCGGCACCAAGTCCTGTGGCTCTTAATTCCATTTTCACCTGTTTAGCAGCAGTAAATGGTAAATGGCCTGCATTTTTATAGCGCTTTTTCCAGTCAGAGGCTCAGAAATCGCTTTACACTACATTCAGTCATTCACCCATCCACAGACACATTCACACACTGGTGATGGCAAGCTACGTTGTAGCCACAGCTGCCCTGGGGCCATACTTGCCGACCTTGAGACCTCAGAATTAGGGAGATTTTCAAAAGCAGAGGGGGGCTAAAAAAAGAAAAAAAATTGTACATATATATATATACATCCGTATAATTATAATTATTACGAATACTTGAATCTTACAGTATTTATTTATTTGACAAAATAACAGTCCACAGCAATAATGCAAGTTAAGAAATTAAACATCCCTCAATATTTTGGTGAAAAACCTTTTGTGTAAAAATGTTGCAATGTTTTTTTATATGCTTTCATATCACATTGTCACGTAAACCTTAGCAAAATAAAATGACCTTAAACTGTAATTTTAACATGACGACTGCCCAGATTGGGTCCCCACTACAAGAACACCTCTGCTTTTATTTTGGTGCTACCGACCCATCCTGGGCCCCTTTTAGCCCCTCTTTATTAACCTCCTGGATACGCCCCTGCTCAGCAGCGCTGAGGAGTTTAGGAGGTCAGGAATCGTCACTATTAATCAGGCCAAAAACTCGTAGGAGTCTCTGTGTCAGGAGAGAGTGAGAAAGTATTTTTTCTTAGTTAGGTCGCAGCACAAACTAAGAAAGCAATGAGTCTGTTGATTTTGACACTAACGTTGGTTTTTGCCAGACCAAATGCAAAGACTTCTGAAAAAACTTGCGGCTCGCTGCTGCGCCGTGTGTCACTCATTGCTTCCCTCATAGACATAAGAATCACGTAGGTGACCTATTTTTGATTCAAAACGGCAACTTTCGCCAAAAGTGTGATATATTTTAATGTCCGGAATGAAGAAATTGTTCACGTATTTAAAATGTAACACGTTTTATTCTCGATTTTTCTCACATTAGAAATAGGGAGATATGCGACACCGTAAAATATCGGGAGAAATTCGGGAGAATGGTGGCCCCGGGAGGGGCACTGAAATTCGGTATCTCCCGGTAAAATCGGGAGTGTTGGCAAGTATGCCTGGGGTGACAGAGGTGAGGCTGTCGGATCACAAGACGAACACCCAACTCCTGAGCCACAGTCACCTCAATAGGCCCAGTAGGGTCGTCTGACGTAGAATCCACTTTAACAGCTGCAGCTGTGATGTCAGTCGCGGCTCTCAGTGAGCTTCATATTCCTGTAATGGGTAGCTAGGTGCTTGTTCAGATTGGAAGTTGAGCTTTCCCCTGAAGATAAAAGTTTCCTTCCAACTCAGTTTGTGGCGTGGACACTAACATTTTTGTCGTTTTTTACAGAATCAATCTGCTGATTGTCGCATGGTGGATTTTCTGAGGTATCATAAACTTATGGCTTTTAAGGCAGAAATTGACAGTCTGCCTGGGCTACAGGAAGCTGCCTGGCTGTTGTAATGCTCAGACTCTTGCAATTTTCGAGCAAAACCAACTTCCCCTGTGTGGGGAAGCAATTCGGAGAAAGGTCACAGCCCAGCTGGAAGGAAAATGAGCCCTAATTTGGCTATTGGAAGGGAGACCAAAAATGGAAAAGAAGTGATTACTACCTCTGCTCATTTCCTATCAATTGGAATTCAGCTTCGACCAAACATGCTCCCTTGGATGTGAATGTAGAAGGACGCTCCATCCCCACCCTACCCCCACCCCCTTTCACTTTGAGCTGGCTCAGTTCTCCAAGGACGCAGATTACATCATAGTCGAACAAACTGTGGGATGGAGCTGTGTGGACGTCATGGGCTACTGACTACTGACTGACACACACGCACACCCTTACACATGTACACACTTTTTGTTATCACTGTCCTGGCTGTTCCTATGAAGCTCCCTCAACTTTAGTGAGCAACTGGTGGGCGCGCTGTGTAAGCTGCGCAGCCAGTTCAAAATTGGAGGTCCCAGCCCCACCTATTGTTTTTATTGCGAATACCTGAGTATGTGCTTAAATGTTTTAGAGGTGTGTTATTCTCTATTATCTTGGTCTTGCTTCCTAATGATGAATCAAGATAAAATATGAACGCTTTTTTCACACTTCCATCCCTACACCACCCCATCTAATCTCATCGCATCTGTATACGGTGGCTGCATACCCTTCAGTAACCTGGATATGTTTGTATTGTCTGTTTGTTATGATCTTGGACAGGTTGTACTGTAAGCTTAATTTCTTTGTACCTCTGGTTTCAATGACAAATAAAGCAATCTGAATCTGAATCTAAGAGCTGCAGGGCAGGAGGACTTGAGGACCAGGCCTGGAAACAACTGCTCTGGAGTTTGCTCTTTTTTCCCCTCTACAGTGATATGGTCTGCAGTTGTACATCTACAATCTAGGACTAGTTAACTGAGGTACTCTGATGTTAGACCAGGAGTTAAGCTATCTACATAGCCTGGCACTATAATCAGTCAGCAAATGATAGACCAATAATTTAGTCAGGGAGAAACTGTTAATGTTTTGAATATCATAAAAAAAAATGGTGCACATTGCCATCATTGGTCCCAAAGACTCCCGGATATTTCGATTAGGGCTGCCACAAACGATTATTTTGACAATCAACTAATTGTCTATTATTGTGCCGATTAGTCGACTAATCGGATCACCCATAAATTGTATCTTATCACAGAAGATGCTAAAATATCTACATCATAAGCTTCCAGCTGGAAGTGTTTTCTCAAAGCATTATGGGCTATCTAAAATACTGACAGTTAAAATGATCACTTATTTAACAGTCATTAATTATTTTAAAAAAATCCATTAATGTTACAGCAGACACATGATTTGCTACGGGAAATAAGATCACAATCCCTACTGTTAATGTTACAGATATCAATATAAGTAATTAATAACAGTTTTCATTTAATAAACTCACTTTGTTCAGCCTTTCCAACAGGTTATTGGGCTGCAACCTTTCACCTCTGCTTTGATGCCTTATTGACAGCAGCAGCAACACTACGCTGTCTGCTTTAAACGGGTCAGAACCAGCTACCATCCAGGTGACATGAGAGAAAAACAGCAATAAATACAAAAACCCCGACATTTATATCGATCTATGTATGCCCCCAGACAGAACACGCAAAAGCCGATATGTACGGGTAAAAACGTTAACGTTAGCAGCTAACATGCTAATTAGCTTAGCGAGGCATCTGTCCCTCTTCGTAGTCTGCCGCCAGGCTTCCTGTTAAGATGCTGGAGCATCACCGTCATCCTGCCACGGTAAGCAGGTTCTGCTTCTGTGCAATTTTTTATAAAACGCTCCTAAACATTATTGCCATGACAGTTTGGGCTTTTCCGGAGTAAAGCAACGAGCGATCCGGATTCCCTGTCCTGCTGCGCATGTGTGTCCGGGTCAGAGAGGCAGACAGAGCCAGAGACATACAGTATATAGAGAACAGTTAGCGGTACAGCTGCAGTTTTAAGAGAAAAAAACTAAGCTTTTTTATAAAAAATGATGATGTCGACAAATACATTTATTGTCGACATTGTTGTGACAAATCGACTAAACGTGGCAGCCCTAATTTCGATCTCATTATCCTTCAGTAAAACCAGTTGGTGAATATTGACTGATGAGATCAAGAGTAAAGTCCTGAACATGCACTGCAAGAACAGAGAGACAAGCTCTGTTTCCAATTTCTGCAAGCACAAAACAATCTCCTCTTGATATTCACACATCATCCCAGTGAGTGCATGTGCCCAGTTTCAGTGAAACCCAAACAATGCATAGAGTGTCTCGTTGTGTCCTGTGCTTATTAGGAGGGAGGAGGAAGTGGGATGAAGAAGGGGAATAGTGATAACCTGGCAGAAGCCAAATCAACATGTAGCTTCGCCCTTTGTCAAGTCTACACATTGATCTGGAACTTCTAATGTAGAAAACTTCTGAAAAAGGGAGGTTCATCTGATATAATATTTTGAGCTGACTGGTGGACACGCCAGCAAGTGTTCGTCTACCATTATTTTTTATCTTTAACCAATCACAGTCTCTAAAGTTTCTTCACTACCAGCAGTGCAAACCGCTGAATAAAGCTGTTGCCAAATTCAGTTGGAAGAAGGCACAGTCATCTTTATCGTTAACAAATGCACAAAGCGCTTCCCTTTGCTCATTTTTCAACAAAGATATCGTCTATAGTTCTCCTAAAATAGATTCGATGGTTGCTTCTATGTGTACATCCACCTGCACGGCCGTATTTGTTTTGCTTTTCTTGGGCACTTCCTGCTTTCGTCATACCTGAACACCCGCCCCAAAGCACAACGCTAACAAATGATTGGTCCGCACCACCAGTGGAGTGGAATACGACGGTTTTGTTGGAGGAGAAATATCCACATCTTACGAGAATCCAGCTTGCAGTGCAGGGATAGAATGGAGAGAGACACGTGTGAAGGGGAGGGGTCAGTGGTGACTGGGGGTGTGGTCAGGAATCATAGAGGTAAGCAAGTGGGTAGATAGATAGATGAGTATGTAGGAAGGATACATATCCATAATTAGCAATAAACAGAACATGGCTGAACAGTTTCTTACCATTGTAGCAAATGAACGCCCGCAGTTCACCACAGCCCCAGTCTTCCCATTCACTATAGTATCCCAGGTTTGCTAACGCACAGTGCTCTTCAGGTCCATTGGGTTGATAAGCACGCCAGTACCTATATGAGGATTGGCTCCCATCCGCCCACATCCAGAAGGGCCTGTAAAAACCAATCCAAGCATAATGTCCTGCAGGTAACAACGTCTTAATCTTCTGGTTGTCTGTCATGTCTCTGACTCTCGCCAGGTCTGTGTGATGCTTTCTGCAGTAGCTCTGAGCTTCAGTCCAGTTCATGTTGATTTGGATGTAGACAAATTTCACGTCTGAGCCTGAAACACGAAGTTTATAAAGAATGTTTAGTTTTAGAATTTACAATTAATTTGTTCAACTTTTATGTTATAAAACATTAAGCAAAACAGCTGCAGAGACCACGACAAAAAAAAAAAAAAATCTCTAGTTTTTTATTTTGTGCTTTAAGAAGCTCTTACCTGTGACATCTGAGCAGACTGAATAAGTCCTTAGAGAACAAACTTTATCATTCCAGAATCCATCACTCAGTATTTCTGCACAACTTTCCCTCCCTCCCCCATTGTTTGGCTCATTAGTTGACCAGTTTGTGAACTCGTTTTCCTCATTTTGTTCAGAGACAGACCACCTCCAGCTGTTCACATCATCAGACAACCCAATCCAGGCTGTCTGCAAACACAACAGTGTTCAGAGTTACAGTTCAGCCTGACTCTGGAGAACTTCGAGTAAGACAATTATACTTTTAAATTATAAAGTTAGTTCTTCCTTTCTCTGAATCTCTTTCATGTTTGAAGATTTAATTCAACTAAAGTCAGGTTATTTATATAGCACACATTCACAACACATGTCATCTTAAAACATTGTACATGAGAAGTCATTTTAATTCAACCATCCATACAACAATTATGATCTAATTTGTTAAAATTCATCATTTCTGTTAGTTTTCTCCAATAGATTTAAAAGGTTTCTGTTTAAGGAAACCCAAGCCGTAACTATAACCTAAGATCTAAAGATTATCAGCCAGAAATGCTAATAAGACATAAAGAGAAGAAAAGTGAACTTACAGATATGTAGTTCAGGGATGCTGCCATGTCGTTCAGTGTTCTCACATCCTCCATGTTCTCTATCACTGCCAGGTTGGAGTAATATTCTCTGCAGTGACTCTGAGCTTCAGTCCAGTTCTTCAACTCACCGACAAAAAAGTATTTCCGAGCAGGATGTGTGCCGTTACCACACAGCACTGCAGTTAAAAACACAGTAAACAGCTTTTTATGGTATTAGTGCCAGTCTTTACTTTCTGTCATTGTGTATATCAATGAAGTACTGCAGTATTAACTACAGTAATAAAACATTTTGATTCATATCTCTTTAGCTTACATTTTGTGTAATCCTTTAAAAAACGAGGAAGACTGGTTAAATATCATCCAAATGCAACATAATTAAAACCCTAATACATTTCACAAGTAAGAATGTTTTTCTCGTTGAAACACAAAGTCTTACCATTAACTGGAGAGTAGTAGAAGATAAAAGTATCAGAGTGAAGAAAAGTGATCAGTCTGTCCTCCAAAAGTCTAAACCTATAGCAGCATAACTACAACAATAACTCAGGATAACCTAAGCCGTTCTAACTATAAGCTTTATCAAAAAGGAATGTTTTAAGCCTAGTCTTAAAAACAAACAGAGTATCTGCCTCATGGACTAAAACTGGGAGCTGGTTCCACAGGAGAGGAGCCTGATAACTAAAAGATCTGCCTCTTATTCTACTTTTAGAAATCCTAGGAACTACCAGTAGACCTGGATTCTGAGAACAAAGTTCTCTGCTAGGAACATATAGAACAATCAAATCTCTGATGTACGATGGAGCTGATTATTAAAGGGTTTATAAGTAAGGAGGAGGATGTTAAACTCTATTCTGGATTTAACAGGGAGCCAATGGAGAGAAGCCAAAACAGGAGAAATGTGATCTCTCTTTTTAATATTCATCAGAACTCTTGCTGCAGCATTTTGGATCAACTGAAGGCTTTTAATTGTATTTTGCGGACTTCCTGATGATAAGGAATTACGGTAGTCCAGCCTTGAAGTAACAAATGCATGGACTAGTTTCTCTGCATCACTTTACGGAAGGATACAACAACTAGGTCCTCAACACAACCAAGACTGAAGGAAGAAAATGTTGACATTGAGCCTGTTCATTAACATGTTTTATGTTGACACAGTCCTTTCCTTTTTTGAGAGTGATGGAAAAGCTATTGAAGAGAACCAATTCCAAAGAGCTGATAAATGATGCCCAGCAAAGGCTTAACTTCTAAGGGTCCTGCTGGACCTTTTCCTAGAAAGGTAACTGAGGTTTACGCTACAGTGAAACCAGGACAAAACTAAACTTTGCTTCAAAGAATTTCATCATTAAAAAGGTGGAATGAAAGAGGAAGTAAGACAGATTGATAACGTTCATGATGACTGTGGTTCGGTAGGTAGAGCAGTTGTCTTGGAATCAGACGGTTGGAGGTTCAAATCCAACTTCTGTCAAAAGTTGATGTGGAACCTTAATGGGCCTTCCAAGCTCTGCATTGGCATAGGTATGTTAGTGTGGGGGCACTGTTGTGGAGCCAATGGAGTAAGATGCATAGTCAGGTACTCCCACAGACTTTGTTTCAAGTTCCTCTTGGTCGGCCCTTTGTCTTTATTATTTTTCATGCCACAGTGAGTTTATAAACTAGTTTTATCACTTGACTACTTTTGATCGAGTCAACGTGCAGAAAGACTCCAACCTTGAACCTCGAAAATCAGCTCAGCAGACATGGCCTGCTGTGCACAGCAAGACCACGAGCTCAAATGCCTCGGCTTCGCCTTCTGAAGTATATTAAACCTCTATTACTGTTTGATTAAGGTGTTTTAGTTACCGTACTTTTTAATTATACTTTTAAGATTGCTTTAGAGGTATTTTGCAGAGTCATCTCTTGTTTGGGTCACAGAAAAACAGGACATTGAGCAGGAAAGCACAGGCAGATAGCATCATCATACAATTGACAATGGAAGGATGTAAGAAATAACGGTCAGTAGAAAATCGAGTTAGAGCTGTGTAATGGTAAAATTTATTGCCTTCTCTTAGGTCTTAGATGAAGTTAATTCTTATGTGAATTAGTGTTAATGATGTAGTGGGAATCTTTATTTAAGCATTATTTTATTACATAGATAGTTAATAAAAATAAATAATAGACAATTATTTTTTTCTTTCTTTTGTATGTTAATGAACTAGAAGTGTCTCATTACAGCATCATAGTGCACCAATATTAATTAAACTCAGATAAAAATGCAAAATGATTTTATGTCCATCGATTGGTTTCAATGGTGTCTGTCTTTATTCGGTTTAATCAGCAGCTGGAGCAGCTTCAACCAGAATATAATTAAAGATCAGCTGTTTCTTACCACAGTAGCAAATAAAGGGTTTCTCTTCATCACAGCTTCTGTCCTCCCATTGGCTGTATTTCCCAAAGTTAGCTGCTGCACATTCCTCTTTTCCGTTGTTATCAGGTTCATTATTTCCCAAATCCCAGTACCGAAATAAGGATTTAGTGCCATCCACCCACTTCCAGGAGTCTCTGAATATACCGATCCAAACAGGATCTTTAGGAATAACGTTGTTAACCTGCTGGTTCTCTGCCAGGTCTCTCACACTGGCCAGGTCTGTGTGATGATTTCTGCAGTAGCTCTGAGCTTCAGTCCAGTTAAGGTTGGTTTCGATTTGAACAAATGCAAAATTTGATCCTGCAAAATATTCAGTTAAAGATTGAATTCAAGCAAAAACAATAATTTACCAATGTAGCTACATACAATAGTAAGAAACAAAACAGGGAAAAAATAATTGACCATTTTCACATTGTTTGGAAACAAATATAAAAAAGTAACCATCATAAAACAACTAGTGTTTTTGTTTCTACAGTAATAAAGTTCTCACCATTGACTTGAAGGCAGATTGAATTTTGGGTTGTAGAGCAGGACGCATCACTCCAGGATCCGTCAACATTCATCTCTACACAATTCTCCTGTCCACCATAGTTGCTCGGGCTTCCAGCTGCCCACTTGGTAAAATCCTTCTCCTCATGTTGGTAGAAGTTTGAGTCTGACATGGACCACCTCCAGGTGTTGACATTCAATTGATGTAACGGATTGTGCAATCCAATCCAGGCCATCTGAAGCAAAAATGGGTTTGTTATTATATGATGTTTAAACAAGTAATCATTAGTAGAAAATTGGAAATTTCACTGATTTCAATGATCTTCACCTCATCCATGCTGTAATTTGGTAAAATTTCTGTAATTTTTACAATACGATGCCTTGCCCACACGTAGCCGGGTATCTCACAAAGCAGAGATATTTTTCTACGGTTTTCCCTGTCATCCACACGTAAGCACAGATTTTCGCCACCAAAAACAACATTTTTTTTAAACTCCAGCCAAAGTGAAGACCTGTGTTTTCTCCGTTTTATTTGTGTCTGCATGTGGACGGGTGAAACGGGAATTTTAAGTGCCACATTGTCACTATCTGCAACAAAAAATGCTCTGAAAGAATTTGTGCAACCTGTGTTTACACTCTGAAACGGCATTTTTGTCCTCAGAGCTGCGTTTGTATTATCCATTGTCCCATTGCTTTTTGCTCGCTTGTCTTTACAAGCTGCTAATGGAACCATAAAGGGTCATAAGTCACTGATTCCTTGTGCCGATCACAAGTCTGGAAAAATGCAGAGGGTTGTGTCAGGAATTGTATCCGACGTAAAACCTATGCCAAATCAAATATGCAAATCACAAACATCCAAAAAGTATCCAAAACAAAGTGTCCAAAACATACGGCCACAGGTCAGATGAAACGACAACCAAGTCGATTATCGAGCTGCGGCCTAGGGTGTCCTGGTTCCAAGCGCACACATGAACACCCTAATGCTTGAACATGGTGTTTGTTAGGGACAATCCATGATGAGCACAGAAGTCCAATAACAAAACCCCGTTCGGGTTCAGATCGGGGGGGGGGAATTCCGCCCAACCACGCCTCTCCAGGTCTCACTGTCATTGACCCACGTGAGCATTGAGGTCCCCCAGCAGAATGAGGGAGTCCCCAGAACGGGCACTCTCCAGCACCCCTTCCAAGGACTCCAAGAAGGGGCTTGCTCAAGGGGAGATGTCTCATCAAACACCTTCATTTGTTGGCAAAGGAAACCACATGAGTTTCTGGGAGAAACTCACTCTAGGGACTCAAAAACTGCAGATACCAGGTGAATCGCAACACTGATGAAAGAAACACATTGTTTACCTTCAAAGCCTGCCGAAACCTTCCCTGAGTTACAAACTGCCTCGGGACGAATGGGAGATGAAACCTGCATGCAGTGGAACCTGAACCAGCCGAAGCCGCATTCATTCGTAGCAACAGAGCCAATAAGAGGTGGATGCTGTGCTGGAGAGCACCAAAAGGTACTGTTCAGTGAGAGCCGGACCCAAGTGCTGTAGCTGAGCCAGAGGAAGCCGAAGTCAGAAGCGTTTCTAACAAATCAAACTATTAGCTATAGCCCTATCTGCATGTAACCCCTTACTTAAAACTCTAGAAAAGTAAGGCTCTTTAAGCACATCATTATCTCCGAAACAATGTTTACAGAGATACATTTTATGTCATTGAGCCAACTGAGTACTTTGGTTTTTGAATAGGAACAAATTGTGGATAAAGTTGTTAGAAACCACCTTACAGATTAGACCTATGGAAAATTGGAATACAGTTTACCTATAAATCTTTTCACGATGGCTCACATTTAAGGAAAATTACTTTCTTTCAGGTGGTGAATTAAGGGTGTTGCTAACTTTGTACATAGATGATTTTATGTAATCCTCTGGGTACTTCCCACAGGAAACATAAGCTCTGTGGAGTTTCCTGGACTCTGAGTAACTTGCTTCCAGCTTCACTGTCAGTGCTTTTTTCCATTTACCTTGCAGTCTTGTCCAAATCTGATGATGTGAAGAACTATGGTTATGACTGTGTTGCAACCTCTTCTTCAAGATGTGAAAACTTTTTAACATGATACCATTTTTGTTCCATTACTTGGTAAATGTTTAAAAGGAACTATACAAGCAGTGGCTGCAGATAAGCTCAGTGCCCACAGTCCAGCAGGTTTTAACGAGAGCTTTACTGATGGAAACCTTTGCAGAGTCTGCACAGCAACACGGTCAGAGATCCAAGAGAGCGATGTGAGATCAGGCTCATTTGCTTTGAGAACTAAAGAACTGTACAAGTCACATGACAGTTCAAGTAGAATGCATAATCACTAAAAACCTTGCCAACTTTAATGTTCAAACAGGTTATCTACCATCTGTCATGCACAATGTGCTTGAGGGGGTTGTGCCTGTGGAGCTTGCACGTTGTTTGTCAGTGTTGATAGCAAAGAGATATTTCATTCTAGAGCTTCTAAACAAATATATCCTTAGCTTTCCTTACAAATGGTCAGATAAGACTAAGAAGCCTTAAATGAGCCCACACACTTTCTCAAAAACAGTTGGGCACTGATAAGATTCCTCCCATTACTCATTGGGCATCTGGTACCAGAAGATGAGTTGGCATGCAAAACCCTAATAGTATTAAAATACATTGCTGAGCTGTTGGTTCTCCAGCATACACAGAAGACACCACTACTTACCTTGAAAGCAAAATTGTGGAGCATAGAAAAAGATACTAAGAACTCTCTCCTCTTTCGTTTGGTCCTCTAGTTAGTCTCTGGACAATGTGTTTGAGGCTAAACACAGTTTTTTAAGCATGGCATCCGACTCTCGAACTAATACAAGAATGCGCCCTTTATGCTAGCCTTCAAACATCAGTTGATGATTTCTTATAATTTGAGAACATCTAGTTTAGAAAGGTTTGCACTTGAGATGACAAATGTATACAGTACCTTTCGATGTTTTAGAAAAAGGCATTGTTGAAAGCACTGAACATAGACGCCCTGGTACAAGATAAGTATACATGACTAAATCTGTGACAACCACAGGTGTAACATTCAAAAAGGGCATGCTTGTAGTTCATAGGTCAAACAGTGGATTCCCTGCGTTTGGACAGATTGTTCTCATTTAATTCAATTCAATTTATTTATATAGCGCCATTTCACAACAGATGTCATCTCAAAGCACTTTACAAGAAAAGGTATTACAATACAATGTTTAATTAGGAATTAGAGAACCACAGAAGATTGCGTCGTGACTTCTCAGAAATCCCTCACACTATTTATTTACTGTTCTTTTTGGTTAAAAAGCTTTGTGGGTGGTACAATGAGAATTACAGAGCCTTTGAGCTCACAGCATGTCCTAACAAAGATGAGGATCTGATTGAGCTTAGAGAGCTAGCAGATGGCTATCCTTTGGCATATTAAGATAAGATAAAACTTTATTATACATTTGCATGGAAAATTGTCTTGCACTACCGTATCTGCAGTCACAAAAGCATTAACTATAAATACCTTAGAAGTAACTATGTACAATACAAATAACACCTTTAAATGGGTTCCCCCAAACAGAGAAATACTACTGATTCAGCAGAGTAATTGAATGTGGAATTAAAGAATGTTTATATCTGTTACTACTGCATAAATGTAGTCTAAAGCGTCTTGCTGATGGAAGGCATACTTCTGATGGAGTATACTCTCCATGTAAGACATGGGATGAGTCTGTAGATTACTTTGTTGGATCTGTTAGAATGGTGACAATAAAGATATATGTTCTTGTTTAAGTTATGATGATTTTTTTTTCATGTTATCTGAAATGTCAGTGCTCCTGGTGCTAGATTATGTTAATTATTCATTTCTTAAAGTACACCAGTGTTTCTCAAATAGTGGTTTCTGGAACATTGTCATGGAGCTTTATCACATGGTACATTCTCAGAAGATGGATACTCTGTGGTCATAAAGGAATGGACATGGTCAGCAACAATACTCAGGTAGGCTGTGGCGTTGCAACGATGATCAATTGGTACTAAGGGGCCCAAAGTGTGCCAAGAAAATGTCCCCCACACCATGACACCACCACCAGCCTGTGATTCATCGTGTGGTTCAGTGTCTAACCTTGCAACCCATGTGGCAGAAAAAGCTGGAGTAACAAAAAAGCTTGAGTAGCAAAATATAAGTTCTATGTTGAAAAAAAAAAAGTAATTTCCTTTTACGGCAGAATGTTATTGTGTGAAAATGTAACTTTTACGTGCTTAAAATGCAGCAAACAGCAGAACAACCCAGAGTGCAAACCCTTTATAGGTTACAGAACAGTTTGCTTTTCTAAGAATGTACAGGCAACTGGTTCAATACTGATACATGTTTTTTCTATGCTATTTTTTTGTTCGACCTGTACATGAAATGTCTTGTTTTTTAATGGTTATAGATTTCATTGGCGCTAGAATGATTCTTTCACATCAATTTCCCCATAAACCTCCGATGCTTGAAAAAAAAAATACTGATTTACTTCACTGTTAATTAAATTAATTACTTACTGAGGAGGAGCCAAAAATAATCATATTGATCAAGAATCTATAGGCTGACTCCGATAATATGTAGAGCCGGGTATAGAGTTAAAGTTCAAGATTCTATTCAATTCAGATTCTTAAAAATTAGAATCGACTATGGCAATCCAATCAAACTGTTCCAGTTCAGTCTTTTCCAATATGATATTGATATGGCTCTGTGCTGTAAATTTTTTTTTTTAGCTTTCACCTTAATTATATGGCTGTATAATTGTGTAGAGCTGTATGCACACTGTCAGACAGAATTTCCAAAATTGCTCTCTTGACTTTTCCTTCCAAGTTTAGCTATAAAAAGGGCAAACAATGTTCAACGATTAAATCAATTTTACAGTTTTCAGGGAATCTTGATACCATCAAAGTGATTTGGTTTACTACAACAACACATTCTTAAATTCTAGTGAAATCACTTTGCTCTTCAGATTCTGTTGTAGTTTATAAAAATAAGACAAGAAATACAGACATTTGTGCAGCTGAACTGTTTTTCTCCCCTCATTATGAAGTTAAATGAAAGAAAGAGTTGGACATACGTAGCTGTATTCTGAGTAGACCATTTGCTTTTTATCTGCCATGGCGTTTATGGCGCTCACGTCGTCCATGTCGTCGATAGTTGCCAGGTCTGTGTAGTGATTTCTGCAGTAAACCCGAGCTTCATACCAGCTCTTTGGCTGATAAACAAACTTGTATATCCGTGTTGGAAGTGAAGAGACGCCACACAGAGCTGGGGCCAAAAATCAACATGATTAAAACTTTATCAGTTATTCTCTAATGACCTTTAAGATTCAGACAAGCAATTTGAATATAAATGTTGTAAAAAACCCACCTGATGCAGCAGCGAAGAACAGAAGAACGTTTTCCATTTCTCACCTGCACTGTTTGTTGTTTTCACTGCTGATGAGGATTAGAGTTAGCTTACCGTGTTCATCACCTTTAAACAAAATCCAAACATTATTTGCATTTGCTCGAAACCCTGCCATCCGGCATCTTTTTCTTGGTCGGACAAATTCAAAACACTTTTATTTACATAGTCAAGGTCACTAACCACAGGTGTTTGTTTCTTCAGATGCTTTCGTTTTTCTAGACAAATCAGTGTCTCTGGTCTGTTTCTCACTGTTACTGATATACACAGCACAACCAGATTATTATACTCCTCCAGGTCTTAAGATGACGTTTGCATTTTGTAAGATTCTCCTTCTTGTTTGGTACTGATTTTGGGGATGCAGAGTACACTGGAACCAGACGACCCCAGTATTCTAGAAGCTGATACAACAGAGGGAGCATGGTAGCATAGCTGGTAGCGCAGCTCACCTCACCTGGGTTTGATTCCGACTGGGGACGCTGTGGGTGTGTTTGTTCCACCATATCATCAGCACCCACACTCTGGGTGGGGTTGGTGAAAGGGCCTTTCTGTGTGGAGTTTGCATGTTCTCCCCCTGAGTAGCAAATGTGAGCTACTCCCATAAAAACATGCACCAGTCCTGGGCTGCATACTGCCTCCTCCTGGCTGGCCGGGGCGCCTGAGGGGTTGGGGAGGATCTGGCTGGAATAATGTGATCCTTCCACATGCTACATCCAACCCCACCCGTTCAGGTGAAAAGAAGGGCCTGCTCACTCTTCAGGGAAGAAGAAGGCTTGAGTTTCAGTGCAGGGGCCTCCCGGGTCTGGCAGAGGGAGAGCAATGCCCAGGACTGGACCTACATAGGAACATTGGGTGATAAATAATGGGATAAAAAAAAATTCATAAATTATATGCTCGAAAAAATAGGCTTAGAATTGTGAGGTGACTTTAAAAACATTGTGGGTCGAAAGTCGGATTTATTACCTTTATCCACAAAAGAAATTACAGCAATAAACAAAAAAATTAGAATACATTATATATGATCAAAGGTCCCCAAAAAAGATTCAATCTGTGCCAAATCTGCTATTTCCTTCTGATAAAAAAAACTACCAAAATAACCACTGTCATGTCTCAAACAAAGCTCCACAATGTTGTATAATAACAATAAAGTGTGTTTTGACCCAGCACTCAAAGGGTTACTTATTGTGCGTAATCCTTTCCTTTCTGTGTTTGGATAAGCTTCTTTACGCGGACCGTTTCCTATGTCAAAGATAAAGTCTAACCCCTAGTGTGACCTATTGCCGTTTTCAGCATTTTTTTTGGCTACTCGATGCGACAAGCATTAGAACTCTGCGCTGTGATTGTTTCAAACAATTCCGTTTCTTTTCTCCGGACGGACTTTTACAAAGTTTTCTATTTGTAGAAAATGTGAGACAGAAGAAGATATAATCCGTTTCCTACTGGGTCATGTAAGGTGTTGATTAAAGGTTGCAGTTTTAGGCTTACATTGAGAAAATATTTTCAATAGGAAGTGCATTGGTAGACGTGACATCACAGGTCAAAAGTCACCTGGTGTGTTGGTATGGTGTATTATCAAAAAAAGTTAAATAAAATAAATAAATAGGAGCTTTACAAAAAAATGTAAAAATATATTGGCATGTTTTCTAATAAAAAAATAATTTTTGGGGGGGACAGTTCAATCAAAAAAACATTGAACCATGGGACAGAGTTCCTCCATTTGTAGCAGAGGTGACTGGAGCTACTCAATGCGGGGTAGACTGAGGGCGAGATGACCGGCGGCGGGAGAGACAGAACTGAGGGTGATAACGTAGCGATCGGAGAATAGTGTCAGGTAAGCCGTTAAATATTTTCGTTTAACTTTTTTGTTACGTTAGTTAATGCTAGCCAATCCCAGTTAGGGCAAATACGGTACTAAATACACATTACTAGGAAGAGCGGAGCAGAGGGAGGAAAAGTGCAGAAATAACAGAGAAACAACAGAGAAATCCCTGCTTGCCTGCTAAAAAACTGACTTGATGCGTCGAGGCGGACTAAAGTGTGCAAGCAGCGGGTTTTAATTTTAAAGCGTCAACTTTTGTCTGTTTGAGCGTTTTGCTGCCTGGCTGCACAAAGCGGTCTGAACCGTACCTTAAAGAATTAATTGGTCATCAATGTGTGTTATTTATGGTGCTTTGCTGAAACCAGAGCATGAACTCTAACCTTCATGCTTTAACTTTTTCTTGTGAAATCTTTCTATATTGACACCAATAGTCAATTGAGACTGACATTTGAGCCTAGTTATTTGTTTCTGCTGAGCAGGTAGCACATTCTAACTTTTCATTTGATTGATGAGAATAATGATAATGATAGTAATAATGATAGTAATAACTGTCTTTTCCGGTGGGTGGACTTTGGTAATTTTGAATCTCTGGATACAACTTTATCTGTGATACTTTTGATTTGAACTCCACAATCACATTTACACATGAATATTTTAACCTGTTCATCTTTTAGCCATTTGCTAATGCAAACTGACTGGTTAACATTATCTATATGTAAAGCTGACTGTTTCTTATCAATATTGAACAACCCTGAGCATTCACTCGATGTGACTATCTTAGAACAACAGAGAGTTTTCAGTCAGAGGCTTCAACAGTTTCACTGCAACACAGACTGCCACTGTAGTGAAGGAAACACTGATCTGTCTATTGAGGTACTGATTCACGATGGGATCACTCTGTTCACACTGGGAGAAACTGCCAGAGCTCCACTTAAGGCTATTCAAAGTATGAGAAAATATGAGTTGGATAAAAGGCTGTTATATTTCTTCTGTTCATTATTATTCCCTGCAGCTGCTACAGGCTTGGATGGTTTAAATGTGAGGAGGAGATGAATGTATGTGTGGTCTGTTAATAATAATAACAAATACAAAAAAGGTAGAGCTAACCAAAAACATGACTAAGCTTAATATTTAGATATCAGTTATCTGGGCTTAACATCACGTAAATCAACTGTAATATAGATTTTGTATTCAAATGTCACAGTTTACCATTTTTCGATAGGTAAACTCAGCAGATAAAACTCTCTGGGGTTCATCAAGTTAGCAACAATTCTAACATTAGGAAAGAACACAAAGCTCTTATTGTGAAGGTGTACAAAGCTTTTTCCGCTAATGAGTTAGCACTAGTCTAAGTCCAAGTTGTCTAGGGCTGCATCAGTATACCTCTACTATGCTTTTTATGTGGCAGGTCAAAAGGAATATGCGAGCAATGTAGTAGATCCGAAATCTCCAGTATGGATCTGAGTAGTAAGCACAAATTTCCCGGATGTGTACTGCCACAGTACGCAGCTGGTGGACACAATGCTATCCCACAACGCAGCGAAAGCCCCAAAATCGTAGAAGAACAACAACCTAGTGAAAAAGGGCAACAGACGAACTGTCAACCATTGACGCTGCCGCAATTTTGGCGTATAAATGTACATGCAGCAATGATACTGATTACTGCAATTATTTTGTGACAACTGAATAAACATTTAAGTTGATAAGTTATACCAGACAAAATAACCACCGGTGGATAGCAGGAGCAAAGGCGACCCTATGTAACATAAACATCCGGGTCAACAGAACGGTCATACGGGTCAAACGTCACACGAAAAGGTGAAGCAGTAACTCCAACTTCTACTACTCGCTCCTTTGATACGCAGTATTTACTACATCAGTAGTAGTTGCTACGTAGTATGTATTAAACGCTAAGGATTCGGATTTAGGGCTATTGTAGTTTTTGGACTTTGTGGCAAAAAAAAAAGGTCAGACGGGGTGGGGGGAATTGGGTGACTGTTTGCCATGGTTCTGTAAAACTATCAACCAGTACAATTTTTTTGCATGGTTTCCATATCCAACATTTAGCTCCACATTTACCTCAGGTCATTCTTCATTTCTGTGTCTTCAATTCTCTGGAAAGTATGTTAAAATTCCTCATGGAGAGCAGAGGCATTTTTGTTCTAACTTCAGTTGAAGGTCATAAGATAAAGTGACTACAAAAGCTGGGTATTGTCATGGAAGAATTCCATAGAGATGAAGATAAGGTGGATTCAGTCTCCAGTGGCGTTTCTAAAATATTTAATATGAAGGTATAGCAGCCCTCTTGAGACATCTCTCCCCTTTAACATGGATCTTCTGGTGCCAGTGGAAGCTTTCAGAGATTCTCTATCAGAAGTGTTTGGCCTAAAGACGAAACAACAACAAGATGTTTAACTTCATAACTAAATAGAACGAATCTTGAAATTAGTTTCCCATAACAGTATATAAAATAAATGTGAAAGTCAAAACTGAGGTGAGAGACCGAGAGAAGCTGTTTCTGTAGAGACTTAACAAAACTTTGAAATTTTAAACGAAATATTACGTCCATCTTGGAGCATGAAACCTAGATCTCATGTACAACTTGACTTCAATTCATCATGTAGTTTTAAGATGGACTTGCTGTTATGGAGTCTGGTTCGTTTTTTTATTGTGGTCCACAGTTTCCACACTAGAGGGCGCAGCAGATGCGTTGTTTCCCTCTCCTGGATCAGGTTACCTGCAGCCTGTTAGGACTGTAGGCTGCAGCATAAGAAGAGAGCAGTCTTCCAACAGTGTTAACCTCTGTGGTAAACTCAAGTCCTCTGTGTGACTTTGCTGTTTATTAATATGTTTATCTCCTTGACTGTGGTTCAGTCCCAGCAATCCTCCTGCTTCTGCTTCATACCACCTCTCAACAGTTCATTCTGGATTGCGTCTGTCTCCTCCTGGTTCCACCATTCCTCTGCAGCTCCTTCATTATCCGTTTCCTGGATTCATCTCCTTGCTGTTGTCGTCGTTATCGATGTTTCTCCTGTCCGTCCTTCAGCCCATATTGATACGGTTTCGCCTTTCTCTCATATTATTACATCTGGATTCCAGCTCACCTTCTCAGAAAATCGATTTCATCCAATTGGAGCACTGATGTTTCATTCGCTTGGATGAAAATGAACCAATCACAACCATCAAGTCAAACCACAACACCAAATGGCAGAAATTACAAAACAGCTAGAATTAAAACAACGAGAGAAGATCAAATTTTCGCTATTCTGGTGGTGTATAAACATTCAGTTAAGAATAAAAAATTGCTATGTTATGTTTTACATTTTAGGATATATGTTTATGTCACTTGAGCTACTGTAGATGTTCAGAGACAGACCCAGTCAACATCGCTCATAATCAAGAACAAAGACTGCAGAATAGCAGATGTTTACTGGATTCAGCAGCTGTCAGTGTGACTTAATTAGAGCTGCAGACTAAAGGATTCCTCACCAAGATAACAGATGAGGGCTTTCTTCTGATCAGAGTTCCAGTCCTCCCATTTCCCAGCATTTCTAAAGTTAGCAGCAGCACGTTCCTCCGTCCTTTTTTTATTGGGTTTTACACTATTCCAGTAACTGAATGAGGAGTTCCTTCCATCCACCCATTTCCAGGAGTTTCAGCACAGACCGATCCAGACTGGTTTGGAGATCAGATCCTATATCTCCTGGTTGTCAGACATGTGTCTCACGCTGACCTGGGGGGTATTCCACAAAGTGAACTCAAGAAATCAAGGCTCATTTGAAATACCCTCGCTTGAATTAGCTTAACATCTCACTCTAGGCTTATTCAGTTCTACCAATGAATCTCTGATTCAAGTGAGGCTTAACAAGCCAGGCTCATGTGTATCAGCGCTACATTAAAGGCAGCTCCTATCAATCAATGCTAGATAATTGAAAATATAAGGGGAAAAAAGAGCTGTGTTCTTCTCCCAGTCTGAGACAGACTTATTAATGCAGCCTATGAGCATCATAATTACATCATAACCAATGAGGGGAACACCTGCTACGTAGAAAAGCTGCATTGGGTTATAATGTGCATTAGGGGATGTTGCTACACGGACAGTTTAGAGTGTGACACAGTGAGTGCTGAGAAGTGCTTCTAACTGTAATGCTGCATTCAGACCAAGGGCTTTGTAAGCGTCAGCAACGTCGAGATTACATGTTAAGTCTATGGTGGAGGCCGTTGGAGGAGCGTCTCAGTCTCTGCGGCGCTTTGTGAGCTTTGGCTCCGTCAACTTTTCAATCTTCTCCTGCTTTTCCTGCTTCAAAGCTCATAAAGCCAGCAACGCAGAAGTTCAGCTAGTTGAACTTTTGACGGTGCTGACGGCCCTGAAGCGGCGCGTTAACCAATCAGAGCTTATAATTGTAGTGATGTCACTACACGTACTTTGAATGTAGCGGGAGCTGGAAAAAGCTACATTTTAAGTATAGAAAACGCAGATTTAAATAATCATAAATAATACTTACCGAAGACAGATGGACAGGCGCTCTTCAGGAGGAATAGAGCGCCTGTCGACGCTGTCTAGCTTTATCTAGCAAATAAAGCCAGGGCACAGAAGAAGCCCCGCCCACGCGTTGTATTTTGCTCAGAAGTGGCAGACTTTGCAAGCCTCAACATAGAAGCATCAAACTAGATGCTTTGTGAGCTTTGCCTGACGCTGACAAAGCCTGCGGTGTGAATGCACCATAAACGTATAAATTCATGTTAATAAATCATATTACCATGTTGAGTGGGGCAAGATAATCAGGAGTCTGTTGTGAATTATTAAAAATCAGAATATAACACGACAGAAAATAGCTGACATGTAGTTAAAACATGATATACCAATATTTATCAACTAAATAAAAACAGTTTCAGTCTTTAAAATGTAAAGTTGCTTTATTTTTTGAAGAACATGCATTTAATCTTTCTTTGCAAACAGAGTTTTTTTGTCCCCACGGGATGATATCTACTTGTTAACTTGTAAATGCATTCATGTGAGAACATATTTGAATAAAATATCTCTGGAAGGATGGTTCTCAGTATCTTTCTTAAAAGCCATCATGAGTCGATGATCTCATACTAATTCACCAATCAGAAGACAATCAAATATTTAGTCCTCATATTTTAGAATGGTAACTAATCATATTATTTATGTTTTTTCATCCTTGTATATTAGGTTTGCTCTGTTTCTGGATGAAGATGTTGAGAAAAACTTGTTTTAATTGGAGTTTTGTTTGCATTGGGTTTGCATGTTCTCCATGCCCATGCTTGGGTTCCTTCAAGGTACTCTGGCTTCCTCCCATCGACCAGAAATTTGCTGTTAGGTTAATTAGTGTCTCTAAATTGCCCTTAACGTTGTCAGCGAGTGTTTGCATGCATGGGCGCCCTGCGATGGACTGGCGACCTGTCCAGAGTGGACCCTGCATCTCACCTGATGACTGCTGGAGATGGGGACCAGCCCTCCAGCAACTCTGCAGAAGATGGATGGAATAGATGATAGATGGAGTTTTGGTCATTTTAGAGATGAAACAAAAAAAAAAAGAAAAATCTAGATCATCCAACTGAAAGATGTCAGCTGAAGCAGTAATCTAAAAAAAGCTTTCTTACTTTCATGCAAAATCTAGGGTGTTTGTTGTGATGAGTGTAGAGTCATGGTGTATGAATCTTGTGTTGATGCTTGTCTCAGCCGAAAATGATATGCAAAGCTTTATGCTCCATCTAAGGATTCAAAGCATTAGAAAAACATGAGAGAACCAATGTTCTGGTCTCTAACATATTAGATTCATGCAAATGTTTTCGTCAGAAAAAGACGGGAATAGAAGGTTTCTCAGTTTCGTTTTAGTTTGTCCTTTTTGATCTTTATAATTGTTGGGGATACTGCCAAAAATATAACCAATCAGGCTTTAGGTCAGTGTTAGAAACACCCTTTATTAGAATACACTTGTGTAAATCTGTAAATTAATGTGAGTTTGAAATGTGTGTGTAAATAATAAATATGGAAATAAATACATAAATAAATGTGGAAATAAATATTTATTTATATCCACATTTATTTTTTGTCAATTATGGCCGAGTTGGTCCTCCATATTATACTACCAATAAAAGTATATTTGTTAAAGTTCCCCTTGCATCCTTTGTACCATTGGATAAAAGGTCTCTGAATCAAGCTCCTGGGCTGAATTTTAACTGTTGTCTGCACTGGCAGCAAATTTAGCACTAGAGTTAGAAAAAATATTGGGGAACAACTGTCCATCATAAATGTTGACCGGGACATGCTCCTAGCTGTACATTCCAAGGCTCCAGACTAAAGTTTTTTTCCAAGGCGCACTGTAACCCCTAACCTGACATTTCTAGGGGCATTTTCTAAAATGTAGGCGCACACCCAGAGGCATCAGCGCGGCCCACGCCAACCCGAATAACTCTACTGTCAGTTAGTGCTTCCTCTGATGAATCAAATGCCTTTTTGAGTGGCGATGCGGTCTCATTGACGACACAGTTTGTGCCGTATACTATCACAGTGTTTTACGAGGGTATCGTGTTTAAACTGGGAAGTCTGTGGTTCCTCTACGAATTTGGTTTTCCCAGCGTGTTGAGGACCACAGTAACAGCAGTACCATTTCGTTAGCCATACCTCAGCCACTGGAACGCCGACATCCACTCATGTCAGAATTTTTTCATTTTGCTGGAGCCGGGTACTTTGGATTCTTCCAATCTCATGTCTGTGACTCTAATGTCGACTTCAGGAGAAGGTTGATCACGAGCTGTTCTGAAATAACGATCTATCCTCTTCTTCGCCATGATAGCAGAGCTGTCCCTCTCAGCCAGCGCTCCTCTGCATTCAAAGCCAGATTGTGACACAAAGGCGGTCTTGCTTCGGCCAATCGTATCTTGTAGAAAACAGGCGCCTTCGGCCAATCGCAGCGAGTAATAAACATTGCTATCTGCGATTGGCCGAAAGCGCCTGGTTTTTAATGCATCATGTCAGCAGCAGTTTTTTTTCCTTCAGTCCCAAATGTGTCTGATGACCTCACTCACGCTAACATATTGTTACTCTTACATTACAGAAGTGTTTTGGGAAATTTCCATTTGCTCTGGCGCGAGTGATGAAATTTACTCGCACTCAGACAAAAGATGGTCGCAAAACGCGACCAATCACTCGCAGTCTAGAGCCCTGCATTCATAATTTTGTTAGAAAATAAGTGCGCAATTCTTCCTCTCTTTTATCCTTTAATTGTTCCTCTAAACCACGAGTTTCAAACTCGTATCCAATTTGGGCCGCACCAAGATCATGAATGTCCTTAAAGGGGTCGGTTGTGATAGAAATAATTGAAAAATCTATATTTAACAAAGCGTTATAATATAAAGAAAAATATCTGTCATTTGACAAGTTGTTCTTAAAGATAAATAATATTGAACATCTTTTCACAATGACGTGATTTAGGACTTTTCAAATAAGCACTGTTTTGATTTGAGTGATAATATACTATCTAGATGTACACAAACAGAACTAAAACAATTATTTTTATATGGTCCTCTAGAGCTGAAAGGGCCACATTAAGTTCTATGGAGGGCCGGATTTGGCCCCCGGGCCTTGAGTTTGACACATGTGCTCTAAACCTTCTATGTTTATAGACTTAATGTCAAATTCCTTGTTTATGCACACAAACTTTTGCCTTTTCAGGCTGAGAAGTCAGAAAAAGAAGCATGGTGAGGTGCACAACAGCCAAAGTTACTAAATAACATGAGAGGTCAACATGATTGTTATTTTAAAGCAACAATAATCTTGTTTGTGTTCTGATGGATTTTATTTATTGACATCTCTTCAATCAGTGGGGAAAAAATCGTCCCATCTGTTTTAAATGGATTATAAAGATAAAAAAAGCAAACTAAGAAACCTTCCTCTGCTGTTTTTTTTGCACTGAAACATTTGCATGAATCCAATGTGTTGAAAGAAAACAGAACATTGGTTGTCTAGAAGTTTTTTTAATGATTTGAATAACTAGATGGAGCTTAAAGCTTTGCATGTCATTCAGGCTTATGATGAATATTGGGATTAGTATCAATAGAAGCTTCATACATCATGACTCAGGTACACACATCAAAGCAAACACACCTAGTCCTTAGTTTGCATTCTGATTTTGCATGGATTTAAGGAAGCTTTTTTTTAATTACTGCATAACTGACGTCTTTCATTTGGATGATTGAGACTTTTAATCTGTTTTTAAAATCAACAAAAATCCATCCATTAACTATACTTTCTATGCTATGCAGGATTATTTCTTTTTCTTCTCTCAGTGTTTTTCTCTCCACAGAAGCTCCATCTGGTCTGGTATCTTGCTCAGATACAGCGCCCCCTGCTGGATGGGGAGCATTGGTTCAGATGATGCTCCCAGTGATCGAACATCCTCCAAGTCCTGCTGACAACTTTTTACTTTCTTTAATATAGAAAATACTCTTACATCAGTTCTTTTGTTCTTTCTGTGTCTCTGCTCTGTCTTCTCAGACCCCCAGACGGTCGTGGCAGATGGCAGTTTGTACTGAGCCGGGTTCTGGTTCTGGTTCTGATGGATGTTTCTTCCTGGGAGTTTTTCCTCTCCACTCTCGCCACATGCTTGCTCAGTATCAGGGATTACTGTGAAGTCAATGACACAACGAAACTAAATGTCTTCTGTCGCTTCATGTTAGACCAGGAGGTGGGAGTCAATGACTTCTGCCTGGATTCATCAGATAGAAAAAACTGACTGTAATGTAGGTATAATTGAATTTAAATTACTATTCTTGTAAAGTCATTTGAGATTACATCTGTTGTGAATCAGCGCTGTATAAATAAACTGAATTGAAATGAATTAAACATCATATTCCGTGTGGATTCCATGTGGTCAAAAGATGAAAACTGGTATCAGCTTATGATCGCTGTTCCAAATGAAGCGGCAGGCTGGTTTCTGGACAGAACTTTAGTTCTGCGTGGAACTTGTTCAGACTGTAAAAACCAGTCCAGGACTCTCACTGAACTGGTTCCTTGGAGTCAGATTTGAGTTCAGGTATGTGTGTAGACAAAGCCGGCCCAAGGCAGAAGCAAACTAAGCCACTGCTTAGGGCCCCCAAATGATCAGGGGTCTCCTGTAGATGTTGAAATTAAACACAGGATACATACCTAAATCTGTATTTATTGAGAATATCAGAATATTTTTAAAATTTGATGTAATTTGTTTTTCAATTGCTGAAAATGATGAGATTTAATATACTTGGCTAGTTTACTTTTAGTTAATTTAGTTATTTTAATATTTTTTATAAAAATTTTATTGTTATTTAAATCAATTATAATTTAAATAAATCAACGTTTCTGTGTTGGACTGGTGACACCACGGTGTACGCCACCTCTGCTAAAGATGGACGGCATAGAGGATAGATGGATGGATAAATTAAAATGTATTAATACAAAATTTTAGTTTTTAACCATAAAATGTAATATTTTAGTTAGGCAGACTGGGTGGAAGACTGCTTCCCGTCTCCAGCAATCAGTGTACAACAACAATGATTTACCCATGCAGAGGTCACAGTTCACTTTAAAACATAAATATAAGTCCAATGTATTAACTCTTATTAGAGCAGTATCAGCAGATCAATTATCAGTCTGTATCTCTTAATAATTGTGACCTGCCCCGTTAAACCTAATTTATTACAGCTGCAGAAGCAACATATGTTGAATGACCTGTCTGAAGATCTGATAACTTGTCAGTGGACTAATTTGCATTATCAGCGGATAACAGTTCCAACTAAGCTGAACTAAAAAAACAATGATAAAAATAACATTTCTATTTTGTATGAATGAAATCGGCTGCTGAAGCGGCTTCACACCTGCAGACGGATGAGGGAGCAGAACAGCAAGCAGATGGAGAAAGTTCTTTTGTTCATCATCACTGCATTCGGTAAGTTAGAGAGACCAGCCGTCCCGTTTCCCCAGAATATCTGGGTGGATTTCATAGAATGATGAAAACGTCCAGGTGGTCATCATTTTTCAGGGACCAATACGCAGAATTGCTGACTGGTGGTGGTACAATGCTTAGAATACATCAGCCTTTTTCTCTCATCTGACGTTTTCCCTGAGCAGCTGCTAAGGCGCTGGTTCTGATCAGTTTATAGACTGAACAGACAGCAGGCAGTGCTGTCCTGTGATACCTTTTTACAAGCCGTCTGTAATAATGCTCTAAGAAGTGAGAGTTCATCCATAAATTGACTGAGGAGGACGAAAAAACAAAACTAAAGACTGGAGTAGACAATTCTTTAATGTCTTCTGTTACTTTTGTTTTTACCTTGAAAGAAAATAACACTTGTTTTCTCAGAATATTATTTCAGATGTTTGTCGAATAAAAAAGTGAACCATTTTCACCTCTGCTACTGTGGTTATGTTTTCGCCAGAGTTTGTTCATTTGTATGTGGCTTAGCAAGCAACAAAACTGAAACGTCATGGACGGATTTTGATCCAATTTTCAGGAAAGTCTGCATTGGGCCCAGGATCATGGTCTGGGGAGGGTGGGGGAGTGATGGCTTTTTGGAGGTCGGCAATCTCCAAATACTGTTCTAGTTTTTAACGGTAAACTTTCCAGTTTGGAGGAGTAATTATTTATTTGACCTTTCTGAGATAATCAGGTCATTTTTGTACTTGTGAAAGATTGTCCTATTGTTATCCAATCTAATCAGATGGAGAATGCACACTTTAAATACGTTGAAACCAGAAGTCTTGGCCCTGTGCTGAAGCTGTTTCAGGAAGGGGCCAAGTGTCCTCTTTCTTTGGAAATCAAACTCAAGATAACTGATTATAAGCTATGATTTTTTTGCTGTATTTTTACTGAGAGAATTTAAACACTATTCATTGCAGGGTTGAGTGAAAACTCCAAACCTCCTGACGATAAGTACTTTTTTGTTGATGAGCTGAAGAACTGGAATGAAGCTCTGAGTTACTGCAGACAGACGTACACAGACCTGGCAACCATAGAGAACGAGGAGGATGTGAAAACTCTGAATAACATGGCAGCATCTTTGGGCAAAACATCCGTAAGTATCAGCGTTTATGGCAAACTGCTCCGGATGAGTGAGTGCACCAGCGGTTCTGGATGAATTAAACTTCCTCTTTTTAATCCAGGCCATTTGATCTGATGTTGATCTAATCTTTGCTGCCTTTAAATGGAAATTTGTCATTGACAGAAATTTCACAGAAAATGTATGCAAACATATATTTTTGTAAAGCTTAACATAGCATAGAATTGTCCCCCAGTTCTCTATTTTAACTTGTAACGCTGGGTTCACACTGGCCGTTGAAGCACCATGAAAATCAAGTGCTGTCAGCGAGAGCTGGGCAGAATATCGAAAATATACAGATTCTGAAGTTTATGACTGCTAACCACGATATGAAATATCGTGGTATTTCATTTTGAAAGATTACTTTTATTTCCAAAATTGAGCAGATTGTCTTTTGTATCTGGGTGTGACTTCCTGCCAGAAATGATGCGGATGGCTCGTGGCAGAAATAGACCGGAGGCTAAAACAATCCGTCACAGTGAGAGCCGGCCGCGGAGGATTGCTTTGCATCATCCGGTGTGAACTACACCACAAGTTAACAAGGGTGCTGAATGGCTGCGGCCTCCTTTCTGTGCCGCTCTGCGATGCTTCCAGGTCATTGAACCAGGCCTAAGTCTAATTCACTCCAACTTATTGTCACCAGTTTGAGGATGCTTTGATTTGTGTTTGCCCCTCCCTTTGCTGCTACCTTATCCTGGTGGAGCCGTTTGAGTGATCCTAAATTGTCCATGGCAAACCAGTCCTAGGTGAGGGATCAGACAAAATGCAGCCCGGAGACGTCTATGACAAGCAGAAACTGAGAGATTAGTGTTCCCTCACCCGGATGCAGGTCACGTCGGGCCTTTACCCATTGGGCCCAGTCAGGCTCAACTCAAAGACGGAAAATGTGCCCCCCTTACAATGAGCTCACCACCTGTGGGAGGGGCCATAGGGGTCAGGTGCAATGCTGCATGTGCTTCTGGTCCACCATCCAGCGTCTCCAACACTGTTTACAGTGGGGATGGTGTACTGCGGACCTCAAGGCGGGATGTTTTGGGTCGGTGGATGAACCCATTCATTTAAGCTCTCTATAGATCGCCAGGAGCTGAACTGAAGGTCAAATTTTTTTATTTTCTTATCTTTTCATCTTCTTATTGATATTAGTTCCTGTTTATTTATTATTCAAACTTCTTTTAATCTCCTTCTCCTCTGTGTGAGCCCTCGGGGGAGGGGGCGGCTGTGGCTGCTCTCGTCGAGCCTGGATGGAGGTGGAGGTTTTGGTCCTCCCTCCTCTGATGTGACACACTTCTTTTTATCAAAAGTTTGTAAGACACAGAATCAAACCACGAGACCTGAGTAACATCAGTAAATACAAAGAAAAGTAATATTATTAATCATTATATTATATATATTTTTAATCATGTTAGTAATTTAAATTAATGGCTTATTTTAAACATTTTATCACACTTTATAATATTAATGGCTGAAATCCTTGGTTTAGTTTGTCAATAAAGCTTATTCAAATTCACTCTGTAGGCTAAAGCTAAAGCTAACTAGCTACTCACCAGTGTTGATGGGCTCCAACAGTGCAGCTCAGTCACTGAAAGCTGAACCCAGCAGGTCTATCTTAACCCCTGTTGTGTTTTATAAAGCTTTTTTTAGCTTCTGAGGACCAGGAGCAGAACTGAGGGGAGATTTTAACAGCCACAGATGTTAGCAACGCAACGCGACCTGGGTACGTTTAGTGTGTCTCTGTAAGAGATTCGTAGCGAGCTGGGAGAGGGGAGTCCTGCTTAAAACAGCTGATCGTAGTTTTATATTTTGTTCATTATTGCTACGTTTAGTGTTTTAGTGATCGGTTCAAAATGGGATGCAAATTTACTGGAGCCACTGAAACATTTATCCGGAACAACGTCCTCTGCTGCTGCCTTGTTTTGACGTCTGAGCGCGGCGAAGCTACAGTGATGGTTCGCTTAGGGACTATTAAAATATTCTGTTTCTGCTCAAATTATTTCATCCTTTTTGTGGTTTGAAAGCAGAGAGATGCTGGCAGAGCTGCGTGGGTCATTGTTAACTATTCGTTTGGAATAAGTAATTATTGTTGTATTAAGCTGCCTGATAGGGTTTAATGAAAAAACGAGGGGAAACTTTTTTTTTTCTATAGAACTTTTTCATCGACCCCTTTTTTTTCTATCGCCATACCACACGTCTATCGATCGATATATATTGCTATCGAATTATCGTCCACCGGACGCGTAAGCGGCGCGTAACATCAGTGATGCATAATACTCATAATAAAGTCAATTGGACCATTTCCACTGGCCGCAAAGAATCGGACACGTCTCAGAAGAGTTGTGTTGCCACTCTCTCCTATATTTACATGGTAGTTCTATTTTTTTATGTGCCATGCTTCTAAAATGAGTCTAGTTCAGCAGTTTAGATGGGACCAGGCAGGAAACCAGGCAATGGAGCAAAGTAAACTACCCAGAAGTTTCAAAATAAAGGACACATTGAAGGATTTTATTTTATATTCAATTTAAACCTTAACTCTATAAATTCCATGCGTGTTCATTTTTATCAGAGAGGAGACTAGAGTAATTTAATTTTCTTTAGATTTTAATACAAGAAATCAAATACTGGTTCACAGGATTGCTTAAAACAAATCAAATATTTAGCTTACAGAGTGGTATAAATTATTCACATTCTGGGTCACCCTACCTAGGAGGAATGACAACGTATATAACAGAAACATAAAGTTTTATATTTTAACACAAAGTTAGAGAAACTCCCCTATAACTTTACATATGGGACACGAAACATGATTGGTTCATTCAAACTTTTGCCAAGACCAGCCTCCTTACAACCATGCATGCATAACTAATGACCTTCCTGTTATTCTGACTTTACAAACCAGCTCTAACTAGATTTTCTGCTGACAAAGAGTGTGGTATCTTATCTTATGTGGTTTTTATCTGCATCCTTCCATTGTCAATTGTATGGTGATGTTTTTCATACATGTCCTGTTTTTCTGTGACCCAAACAAGAGCTGACTCTGCAAAATACCTCTAAAACAATCTTAAAAGTATAATTAAAAAGTATGGTAACTAAAACACCTTAATCAAACATTAATAAACGTTTAATATACTTCAACATGCAGCTTGATAACGAAACAAAACATCACTATCTGTGATACAAGGAACAACTAGAATTTAATACTTGAAGTGGAAAATCACCCAGTGTATGATACCAGTGATCATTTTTACAAGGACAAAAAGAAAAAGAAAAAGGCACAGACAGAAACATCTATAGTTTTGGGAGTGGATGGTGATTTTATTATACTTATAAACAGAATTGCATTTCCTCCCGCATTCTACGCTTTAAGTTATGCAATCACAATTCTCTTTTGATTCAGTGATCTTCCGGGACCAGCTGGTTGGAATGATTTTGTGAGTGATACACATCTAAAACGCTCCCAGTGGGAACAGCTGAATATCCGAGTCAAATGTGCTTATTACGGTTCGCGCCTCTTATGCATCCAGTGGAAAGCAAGGTTTAGAGTGGAGCTACTCTCATGGCCTTTTAGGTTTTTTATGTTCTTTTATGTTATCTCTTTGACCTGTCAGGGACAACATATGTAAAGTAGCCCTCAGGCTAAAATACGGCTGAAATAGTTGACACAGAAAGGTCAGGTGAGTTCTGCTCTCCTGGAAACTACAATATCCAGACTCCTTTACTGGCATTAACCCATTCACTTAAGCTCTCTATGGACTGCTGTTCTGAGCTGATCTGAAGGTCACATGTAGTCTGGAGTCCTGTAGCTCTGTGTCTACACCTCTGAATCTGCAGACACTTCTCCAGGATGTTATGTCTCCTACCACTGGTTGGCTGTAAATCCAAATCCCTTCTACTTTGTTATAATCCACCTAACAGCTGACTTATTGCAGAGGTGGTATCTAATCATGGCACCACACTAGACTTTACTGAGCTCCTTATATTGACTCAGTTGAATGGATGCTTGTAGCAGTCTGTATGGTTAAAGTTACGATTTTAATAATCTCTTACACTAACAGAATATTTCTGGTGTGTCTGAAATCCCAATGATGATTTTGTGGTTTAAGGGATGGATGAAATAGTTTTTTAAAAGACACATTTTCTGTTAATCCCAGCAGCAGCTTAGGTGTTAAAGTTAAAAACGAAAAATGTTCCTATTGATATAATGTGTCACAAAAATGCTACTGTACGTCATATTGCTATAAAAACCTATTTTTGCTTCAGCTGGCCTGGATTGGACTGTATGATGATGTGAATAGCTGGAGGTGGTCCATGTCAGACTCAAACTTCTACCAACATGAGGAAAAGGATTTCAGGAAGTGGAACGATGGACAACCAGACAACTATGGTGGACAGGAGAAGTGTGGAGTGATGAATTTTAAAGGATCCTGGAGTGATGCGTCCTGCTCTACAACCTACAAATCAATCTGCCTTCAAGTCAGCGGTGAGATCTTTATTACAGAACAAGAAAAAAAAAAATAGTTGTTTTCTGGTGATTAGTTTTTGGTCTTAATTTTAAATCATTGTGAGGATGTCAATTATTTCTCATTTAGGTTCATATTTCTCACAATTGTTCCCCATCCTTAATGTAGTTTTTTCAGTGTGCTTCCATTTATCTTTGCTTAAATTTATGTCTGATCATGTTTTCTTTGGTGGATCCTACATGTGGTTTCTCCTTCCACCTTAATTTCCTTTTGCAGGATGATTCATTAGTTTCCCATCATTGTACATTGAGGCATATAGTATTTGGCAGCAACCGATTGCAGTAAGAAATAACAGGCATTTGAGAGACGGATTTTCCTTGATTTTCACTTTTACATTTTGTCTCTCACAGTTGAAGTGTACCTAGAATAAAAATGACAGATCTCTAATCTTTTTAAGTGAGACAACTTGCAGGTGGCTGCCAAATACTCCCCCCCCCACCGTATATACTAACATTGGTAAAAAGTTTTTGCTTGAATCTCATCCTTCACTAAACTTTGTACAGGATCAAATGTTGCATTTGTTCACATTGAAACCAACTTTAACTGGACTGAAGCTCAGAGCTACTGCAGAAATCATCACACAGACCTGTCCAGTGTGAGAAACCCAGCAGAGAACCAGCAGGTTAACAACGTTATTCCTAAAGATCCTGTTTGGATCGGTATATTCAGAGACTCCTGGAAGTGGGTGGATGCCAGTAACTCCTCATTTCGGTACTGGGATGCTGGAAATAATGAACCCAATAATGATGGAAAAGAGGAATGTGCAGCAGCTAACTTTGGGAGATCTGGCCGATGGGAGGACCGGAGCTGTGATGAAAAGAAAGCCTTTATTTGCTACTGTGGTAAGAAACAGATTGATCTTTAACTGTATTGTGGTTTAAGCTGCTCCAGATGCTGATTAAACCGAATTAAACAAAGACCTTATTGAGAAGATGGCATCATAATATTTACGGCATATTGCACATTCAGCTGAGTTTATTTAATATCAGTAGTCATTTGATGCTGTAAAAACACACTGTTCTTCTGATGTTTCACCTCATTCATAGGTCTGCTAAACTTAAACGAAACTTTATGAAAAATAGTAACGTTAAAAATCGATCTCTTCTAATGACGAAGTTATATAATACCAATATAGGTGATGTAGAATTAC